>CM054136.1:59048920-59058920 GCA_028751875.1 Rapana venosa | reverse complement strand
CGCGCAGCACACAGTACACGCGCGCATCATAACACATAAACAACACAATACACACACAAACACACACACACAACAACATCACAACACAACCACAAAGATACACGACATACACACAACACAAGACACAACAGAATACACAACGACCACACACACAACACATCTCTCTCTATATCTACTCATATATCTACATACATACATACATACATTTATCAATATATTATATAACACAAACAAACATACAACGACACACCACAATACAGACCAAACAACCAAAAAAAAGCCACACCTCTCTCTCTCTTATTCTGAAAGTACGTATCCAGTAAACAGATGCTCCAAAAAGACTATTTTGGAAACGTCTTCCAGCATAAACGGTGTTTTTCGAAAGTTTTCCTTGTGGGAAATAGGTACACACTCAGACATTGAACGGATCACCAGTCTTATATTTCTCAGACCTGCCCTTCTATTGAATCTTGATCCCATAGCAAACTAGTTGCTCACTGAAGAGCACAAATTCCTCTCAGCAGGATGAGACACAATCTTCTTTTGTACTGTTTGATTTTTCCCTTGCGAAATATGGTAACAAAAGAAGACAGATGAAGATGCATAATCTATAAGATAATGACTTTGGGGAAATCACATTCTTCTCCATCTTCTTCTTCTCCTTCTCCTCCTCCTCCTCGTCGTCGTCGTCGTCGTCTCCGTCCTCCTCCTCCTCCTCCTCCTCCTCCTCCTTCTTCTTCTTCTTCAATCCATGATGAATGCATTGGTCGACGTTCTGAAGAGATGTTCAATCGATTCTCTATTGATGTCAGGTTGTTTGCTGAAGCTGCGCTTTTGCAACTGCCTTCCCTGTCCATTCAGTAATATCGCTGGTCCTCCATATTTCCTGTTTGTCTCTTCCTCTCCCTTCGAGAATATTTCCCTGCATGGTAGTGTCAGAGAGGCCGTTGGATCTTGTTTCGTGGCCATACCAACAGAGCTATATTTTCTGAACTATTGTCAGAAGAATTCCGTATGGATCGATGCATGTTTGATGGCTGGTGCAGATGTTGATTTGCGATATGCTCCCTGTATCTGATATTTAGTATGTCGCAGCATCACCTCATTGTTCTGGGTCATATTCTTATTGATAGATCCTGCATTGAAGGTGGACGTCTCGTATGTAGATGAGAAGAGGGAATATACAAGGTGATGAAGGAAGCTCGCCCTGTGTTTTATGGATTTGTCCTTGTCTGTTCATACAGACTCCTGTTAGAACAAGCGTTGCTGTCTTTCTGGCATGGATTCTCTCATTTGCTGGTGATTGATGTCAGGCAAATGGATGGCTGAGTGTTTCCTTGCGCTGTGTTGTGATGGCGCAGTTGTGGCTTGCCATCATCTTCGTGCTCTGGGCATTTGTTCCCGTAGCACATATTTATCTCATCCATGTTTTATTCAGTCGTTGACAGGCGTGGCGAGTCCTCGTGTGCCTAGTGCTGTTATCATCATTGTTGACGGCAATGACAGCATCATCATCAATCATCATCCTCGTCAATACTGCCATCGTCGTCGCTACCGCCGGCATCGTAGAATATCATCTTTTCTGCAACAAAAACAAAAGCAGCAACAACAACAACAACAACAAAACAACAATACTACTACTACTACTACTACTACTACTACTACTACTACTACTACTACTACTACTACTACTACTACTACGACCACCACCGCCACTACCACCACCACCACCACCACCACCACTACTACTACTACTACTACTACTACTACTACTACTACTACTACTACTACTACTACTACTACTACTACTACTGCTGCTGCTGCTGCTTCTGCTGCTGCTGCTGATGATGATGATGATGATTCTGCTACTACTACTAATGCTGCAACTATTACTACTACGACTACTACGACTACTACTACTACTACTACTACTACTACTACTACTACTACTACTACTACTACTACTACTACTCCTACTACTCCTACTACTCCTACTTCGACTACGACTACGACTAGGACTACTTCTACTTTGGCCACGATAATAACAACGAATGCACTACCATCTTGTCCTTGATTCATTTGTTTGTTCATTGATACAGTTTCTCTTCTTGTCGTTTTCTTTACTCTTTTCCTTTCCATTTTCCCCCACAACATACTGTATGTGCTTTGGTGTTTATACTTCTTCCCCTTTTGAGGGATGGATGGATGGAAAAAAACCGTATTTGAACTTAATCTACCACTCTATGTAAGTAAACATTCCTACTTTCGTAAGCCTTTAACTGTCATCTCAAAATATTCTTTTGTTGGGGTGGGAATGGGGTGGGGGTGGGGATGGGGGGGTTCGGGGGATGGGTAGGGATATCGCCTTGAAGTTAGAGCCTTTGACTCATAATCTGACGGCCTGGGATTGCCACCGACATAACCGTTCGAGAACGTTTTTCCCCCCACTGAGTTAACACAAGTTGCCAAACCCACTCTTCTGAAAGTCCTTCGAATGAGGCCATAAGCTGTAGTCCTGTGTGCAAGCGCACGCGTTTTTGCACTTCTCTCTCTCAATCTTTAAAAAAAAATGTGGAGTCTTAGGATTTTTCTAGTGTCATTGTGTGTGTGTGCGTATGTGTGTGTGTGTACGTGTGTGTGTGTGTGTACGTGTGTGTGTGTGTGTGTGTGTTTGTGTGTGTGTGTGTGTGTGTGAGAGGGAGAGAGAGAGGGAGAGAGATTGTGTGTGTGTGCGTGTCTGCATGCGTGCGAGCGTGCGTGAGTGCGTGCGTGCGTGCGCACGCGCGTGTGTGTACGTGTGTGTGTGTGTGTGTGTGCACTGCATGCATGTGCGCGCGTGCTTGCAAAAGTTGCGCTTATCATAAACGTGCATGATATTCCACAGGTATCTCTGAACTATGTCGCTATACACACTTATGCGCATCTGATAAAAGAAAGATAGACTGACACAAAAGAGAAGAATACTGTCACACGCATAGGCCTACCAGGGATGCTAGGTTAAACGGAAAAGCGGACAAACAGGAAGACGTAGTCGAAAACCTTACAGAAAAACAGCAATTTGTCATTGATTTACCCGGGATAGCTCAGTGGTCGGAGCACTCGCTTTTCCCAAGCAAATTTAAGCAGCGTCGAGCGTGGGTACCAGTTGCATGGGTGACCATATGCGCGCCTTGGCTTCAATACAGTCCCCCAGTTCACCCAGCTGTAAATGGGTATCTGCCTCCTTAGGGTCAGGGAAGGTAAAGCAGCGAGGGAGAGGAGATGGGCGCCGCCCTCAATATGCTGACCCCTTGAGAAGTGAGCTCTCTGACGCCTCGCTCCCCTACGACCAGACACCTTTACCTTACTCCCTTCTTCATTCTCCCTCCCCTTTCCTTTATCCCTTAGGTCGTCTGCATGTTGGCTGTTCAATTTAAGAAAAAAAGTTTGTCTGTTAGAAAAAAATGTATGTCGATAGTTCTTTTTTTTCCCTCCAGCAAAATTGGCGGTACTTTGGTATAGACAGAAAGGGACAAGACTCATCGACGTTAAGAAGTCTTCTCTCGAGCCCGTGTGTATGTGAATAGTAGTATAGAGCATGCTTTGGAATGGGATATCATTCAATGATGTGTGGCGTTTTGTGCCATGATTAGAAAGCCTTCTTTAATACACACAGATTTTAAAAAAAAGGTTGATATTCAGTCATTGCGTGTTTGTGCTTTTTGGGACACACACACACACACACACACGCACGCACGCAAACACACACACACACACACACACGCACGCTCACACACACACACCTCTTTTTATCTGACAACTTATCAGTAACAAAAGTATCTTTTTCTTCTGGTCTCTTGTTTTCTTTTTTCTTTGTCATCGAGACATGCTGACATTAATTCGATATTTGTTCCCAAAAATTTCTTATGTATCAAGTCAATGAAAAACAAAATTCTTGATTTTGTGTAAAGCAACAAAACAAAAGACCCTGAAAATAACCCAAACCAAAAACAATACGTGTTATGTCTGCCTTTCCAGAGTTAATCTTGCTAAAAGCAAAACTGCATAGAACATGACATGAACGAAAAATTGGGAACAACTCCATATTTCTCTCTAAGCGTCTAACAAAAGAAGATGGAACAGAAAGAAAGAAACAAAAAGATACGTGAAGACACAGACCTACTCTGGATACTACCTGTGACAATGGCGTGGATGGAGCTCTCATGGGAACAATGCCTCATCCATCCATCCATCCATCCACACCATTGGCTGAGAGCTGACATCTCCTTGTGTTTGATTGGATGCTAGAGCTCTTTTGAATTTACCTCCCTTTCATGACACCTGGCCTGGTTGTGAAACTGTTTTCTGATCAATGTCAAACCAGATCATAAGATTTCATGGGGGAAAAACTCGGTTTAAAATCTATGCAGACGTCAACTCTTCTACATGTCTCATGATTTGGATAAGGTAGGCCGAAGTATTTTACACACGCTTTTTTTCTGGACTGTCTAGGGTGTCTATGCGATCATGACTGAAAACATCACAAGCATTCTCATTATCATAATATGCATGTACATTAAAATCATCCCTTGAGTCGGACTACGGCTGCCTTCATGGTACACGAAAATGGTCACATACGCAAATGGTCACATACGCAAATGGTTACATAGGAAAATGGTCACATACGCAAATGGTCACATACGCAAAAAGTCACATACACTAATGGTTACATACGCAAATGGTCACATACGCAAATGGTCACATACGCAAATGGTTACATACGCAAATCTCACCATTGGTGAACTTTCGAGTTCTAGCCGAGCACAGCCCTCCCCCACCCCCCTCGCCCCCAAGAGAAAAAAAAAGTTGTTTTTCTACACTCTCCTCCTCCTTTTAAGGACTGGGTGATATATCAGTTTTGGAAGGTGTTAATGTAATGATGGATTTCATTATGAACATAGTCATGGAGAGGTGGATCTGCGGTCTAGAGGTAACGTGCCTATCTAGAAAGGGAAAAGTCCGGGTCGGAAGTGTGCAGTGGGTTGAAACCCGTTTGGATCCGAAACTTGTCCACCATCTATTTTATTTTATTTTATTTATTTATTTATTTATTCCTTTATATCGAGGATAATGGAATAAGCACTCATGTGCTTTTTTTTACATCCAGTCCCCGTGTGTATGCGGTTTTGTAAATTTTGCCATCTGTTTCTATTAGACCATGAGTGGTGGTCTGGGCGCTAGTCTTTTGGATGAGACAATAAACCGAGGTCCCGTGTGTTACACATAACTATTTAGCGCACGTAAAAGAATCCGTGGTAACAAGAGAGTTGTCCGTGGCAAAATTCTGTAGAAAAAGGCCACTCTGATAGGAAAACAAATACAGCTGCAGACAGGTAAAAAATGGATGGGCTGCTCTTGTGGCGACGCGCTCTCCCCGGGGAGAGCAGCCCGAATTTCACGCAGAGAAATCTGCCGTGACTTAAAGAGGTTTAAAAAAAATGAAATCTGAATGGACCTCACTACTGCTACCCTACCCGGGTTAAGTGATAATAAACAAGTTATTAGTACTATTCATTTTCGTGTGGACCAACATGACAGTAAGAAGTAAAAGTACAATCTATGCCCGTCATTGGGGAAAGAAGTGTGTGTGTGTGTGTGTGTGTGTGTGTGCATTTGAAATAGTTAGCACTGTTAATTGCTATTAGCTGTATGTGTAAGAATAGGTTAGATTGCAAGCGCTTTGATTTTTTTACAAGGTACGCGCTATATAAATCCTATTTGCATATATATATATATATATATATATATATATATAGAGAGAGAGAGAGAGAGAGAGAGAGAGAGTTGAGATAATATAGTGAGGAAAAACAAGTGCAGGTAAGAAGTTACAACTTCATTCCCATCATAAAAATAATTTTTGTCCAAGATTCGAAAAAGAAAAGAAAAAGTTCCCAACAAAATAAAACTTTGAAGGCAACATTTGGGGAATAATTAAGTAAGGACCATGCCTTTAGTCTGACATGACTCGAGTTTTGGCTCCTGGTTGAGCACTCTTGAGAGGTGCCGGCAGTGTTTGAAACGTGTTAATATATAATATATATATATATATATATATATATATATATATATATATATATATATATATATATATATATATATATATATAAAGAGCCATATAATCTTGTCCTCATAAAGATGTTTTGAAAGTTGAAACACCGAAGTTTTGAAAAAAACTAAGATTAAGAACGAATAATCAATTATTCAAGAAACGTAAGAAAACCGGATAATTAAAGCCACATGAACATATTTCCTTCTTTCACGGTATCGTCAACTAAGCCTGGTACCTTCTGTCTTGGCAGACAATAAGTAAAGATACTCTGACAGTCTCCCTCCTTTCCCGCAGACTTGTGGCGATAGTAACTTCTGGTTAGCGTCATGGTCCATAATGAATTACATGAACAGTGACCGGACTTTCAAGTGGGTGCTACTACCGCTACTCTTTCTGGATTAGTCGACAGTAAGCAGATTACCTACACTGCTCCGTGGAATTTCCAGAAAGTCTAGGGTGACAGTGATTGAAATTAAAACTACTAGTACTTTTTTTTCCTTTCTTGAATCTGGAAATCCGCCTTGCAGACATCACAAGGGACAGGGGGCTGGTGAGACGATACCAAATGTAATAGCTGCTTTTAGATTTTGTTCTTAACCTACTTCACGACTTTGCTACTTTTAATAGAAAACCTTGCTGGTCCTTTTGGTGTAACGACAAATATTTGTGCGTAGAAACATAATGCTGACTGAGTTGTATCAACTACATTCTGATTTCACATTTCATCAAATTAATGAGGAGTGAGTGGAAGAGCTGCTTATTGTAAGTTTGGAACAATATTTTGAACGAACAAACAGTGTTTCACATTACAGAGCAAAATATAGGGCTTTGGGTAAAAATACACCCAACGTGTAGAGGAAAGATTAACCTACGGTCTTGTTGTGTAGAAGTTTCAGTTGCTACACTCCTGTTTTTGCTGGGGGTGATCTCCTAGTAAACTACCTGTTCCAGAGTATGCAACTACTTAACAAAAGTTATCAATGATCCCCCACACACCTCTCAAAATTTGGCCGACAATAAGACAGTGAAGATGGCACGGAACAGCTCAGTGGTCAGAGCACTCTCTTTTCTGAGGCTAGGGGTAAGCAGTATTGGGTGTGGTTACCAAGAAGATGGGTGGGCATTTGCCCACCTTGGCTTCAGTACAGTCTCCCAGTTCACCCAGCTGTAAATGGGTACCTGCCCTCTTTAGGGCCTGGGAAGGTAAAGCAGTGAGGGAGATGAATTTGGTGCTTCCTTCAATATTCTGGCCCCTAGAAAAGTTCAGGTCTCCGACACCTCGCACCTCAACGACCGCGTAGATTATGGGGACATCTTTATCTTTTTAAAACAGAGAGGAGGAAGGGCGGGGAAAGGAGAGAAGAAGATGAAGGCAAAGTAAAAACGAATGAAACAAGGCAACACACAAGGCATGGACACTGCTATGGGATGCCTCAGGACTCCATTTCTACTCCACCCATACCACTGACTGAATACTGATATCCCCTTTTGCCAGACAATACATAGGTTCTGGCGGACGCTACAGCCAAGTGGTTAAGACCGTTCGACTTCAACTCATGGTTCCAGCAAGTAAAAAGGAGTCCCATAACCTATGTGGTCGTAGGGGAGCGAGGCGTCAGAGACCTCACTTCTCCGGGGGCCAGCATATTGAGGGCGGCGCCCATCTCCTCTCCCTTGCTGCTTTACCTCCCCTGACCCTAAAGATGCAGTTACCCATTTACAGATGGGTGAGCTTGGGGACTGTACTGAATCCAGGGCGCACAAACGGTCCCCCATCCAACTGGTAACCACGCTCGACGCTGCTTAACTTGGCTGGGGGAAAGCGAGTGCTCCGACCACTGAGCTATCCCGTCCCCAGCAAGTAGCGGATTCGACTCTCCACGGCGTCTGGTGAATTAAGGGTCGGAACTTTTACAATCTCCCAGGTCAACTTCAAGTGCAGATAATGTTATGTCAGTGCCTCAATTCCCTTCGTGTATATACACAAGCAAAAGAGAAAAAAAAGCACGTTGAAAATCCTGTAACTCACGTTAGCATTCGGTGGGCTGCGGAAATACGAAGATACCCAGCATATATTATCTCCGAAGTCGGAATGTAGCTTCCTTCACGATGACTAAACTCGGTCGCATACGGTAAATCTCACCATGGGTGAACGTCGGAGCTCTAGCCAAGGAACGGAAAAACAGGATAGTTTTCTCTTTACACTCTCCTCCTCCTCCTCCTCTTCCTCCTCCCATTAAGGACTTGGGGAGTTGGGATACCAGTTTTGGTAGGTGCCAATGTAATAATGGGTCACAATTATTATGAACAGAGTCATTAGAAATCGGAGTGAACCTCACCACTGCTACTCTCCCTATGTGAAGTGATGGTAAACAAGTTTTCATTATGTAGTGTTTCATTTGATACGTATTCCCCGTAGCCATGCTGGGAGGGGGTTGGAGGGTGCTGTCAGTATATTATAGCATCTCCACCTTCTAGAAAATAATTATGTGCTACGAGTTCCCTCTTTTCTATCCCTCTCTTAGTTTTGCCTTGCTCCTTTTTGTTCTTGTCGCATTCTTCTCGTCTATTTCCTTCCTTCTTGATCTATTCTGCAGCCTTTTTCTTTTCCCAAAAGACTTAATAGTATACAATAAATGATTCTCTTCCACGCCGAAGATGGATGCGCTGGAGCCTACCCCTCTAGTCCTAGTGCACTTTTAACCAGTCCCTGACTGAGCTGGCACATCCACTTCACAATCCATGTTCTATCTTCTTTGAGAATTGCAGCAGTGATTAAGCCACATCCTGGTAGAGAGGGGACGGGATAGCTCAGTGGTCGGAGCACTCGCTTTCCCCAAGCCAAGTTAAGCAGCGTCGAGCGAGGTTACCAGTTGGATGGGTGACCGTTTGAGCGCCTTGGCTTCAGTACAGTTCCCCCAGTTCACCCAGCTGTAAATGGGTACCTGCCCTCCTTAGGGTCAGGGAAAGTAAAGCAGCGAGGGAGAGGAGATGGGCGCCGCCCTCAATACGCTGGCCCTAGAGAAGTGAGGTCTCTGACGCCTCGCTCCCCTACGACCTTAATATAGGTTATGGGACACCTTTACCTTTACCTTTACCTGGTAAAGAGGGGAGATATGACACCCCTCCACCCACCCATACAGAGGTAACACCCGCCCACCCACATGCCCCTCCTGTCCCAAGGATTGAAGCTGATGCTAGCTTCAGGAAGCTGTCACAGCAGATAATGGAGTTTATGGACTTGGCGACTAAACTTTCAAGTAGACCCCATCACTCGTGTGTTCACTGGGTAAGGTGACGGGACGGTAAGTAGATTACAGAGACCGTCTCTGTTGAGAGCCTGGTGGACAGTTCAGTGACGGAAAGAACAGCCACCATGTGTGAAAACAGGTAGGTACGGGTAAAGTCATTAATGTAAAAGTGAATTAGACTTGAAGGAAATTGTTGTGGATAAAAGCAAATCGGATTTGAAAGTGATGAAAAGTATACGTTTTATATAATACATTGAACCAGAAAAGCGTCTTTTTTTTTAATTTTGACTTTTACCTCCTTCAAGTCCCTACAAATCCTTTAGTACATCGCACTGACGTTTCTTCAGGTAGTGTGCAGGAAGAAACTGAACTGGAAAAAAGCACACCATAGAACTTCAGCTAGCCGCATGCCTAGATGCATGCTAGGTATCTTCATGTCATGGAGTTCATGTTCATGTCAGGTATGGCTGGCCTGCTCTACTGTGAAAGGTGAGTGGGATTTCAGGGTCTGCTCAAGATGTTCTGTGTGGCTGTAGAAACTGGTCCTAAGTTTATAGTCTCATCCAGAGGACTGTCGTTAGCTTCAAATGAAAATCCGCATGAGTACACGCTTTAACAAAGACTGAGATCCCCGCCAATCCCTATGAGTAGACATTTTAGC
>CM054136.1:59041420-59043920 GCA_028751875.1 Rapana venosa | reverse complement strand
TGTGTTTGTGTCTGCGTAAATAGCAGAATAATGGCTTACAAGATAAACTCAAGCTATTACTTGAAGTCTAGTCAAAAATAGACAAATTGATAACATTCACTAGACTGTAGCAAAAGCCTGTCTAAACATCCCAGTCCAAAGTAATGAAAATCATTTTCTGATGGGTCTGCTTAGGGACCACAGTCATTATTTGTTATTTCTTTTCTGAGATATTGACGAATGTATATACTAACCGAAACAACAGTCTGGGAAAGATGTTTACTGATTAAAATGCTCTGTGGTGCCTTTAAGGGAATACGTTAGGAGCGGAAGGAATGGAGTTATTGTGTTTTATCTATGGTGAGAGATAGAGAGGGGGGGGGGAGAGATAGAGTGTGTGTGTGAGTGTGTGTGTGGTGCGTTCGTTTGTGGTGTGTGTGTTTGAACGTGCCCTCACACACGTGTGTGAATAGGCTATCAGATATAAGGTACACCTTTGTTTTAATGTTACAATACAATGCCAGGTACCCAAAACGTTACTTTACCAAAAAATTGATCAAACTTCCAACAACTGAAAAGGCCAAGACGAATAAAATAAATGATAATGATGTTTCTATCAGTTTGGATTGATAGTCTACAGATAACTGGCCTGCCTAGAAAGTGAAAAACACGTGTGTTATCTTAAAGACTAGCACCTAGACCACCACTCACGATCTAGCGGACGGAGGATAAGTTTCGGGCACATACGAGTGTCTAACATCACATAATTATTTTGAACCTAGACTTCTTGAATTCTAGGTAGGTGCTTAACCTCAAGACCACTGATCCATTGATTCCCGTTCAAGGGGATATTTTACCCTGGAGTTAACATCAGTGCAGACTCCACTCTCCCCAAAAGCCCTTCGGGTGAGACTATAAACCAAGGCCCCGTGTGCGAACGCACGCAGAACATCTTGCGCACACGTTAAAAGCCTGTTCCGCTTTTCGTAAGAGTAGGCCATTGTGTGCCGGTGGGAACAGATGACAATTTACAAAACCGCATACACACGGGGACTGGATGTAAAAAAACCACATTAGTGCTTGTTCCATTTTCTTCGATATAAAAGAATAAATAAATAAATAAACTAAACCAAACACGGGAATGGAAGCAGACAGAAAAACTCTGGCCTCAAACAGAACTCACAGTCTACACAGCGTTCTGCTCTCTCCAGAAGATCCACATAATCAGACTGTGACTGATGGAGTGTCTGAGACTGCTGCTGCTGCTGCTGCTGTTGGTGTCTGAGGAGACAGAGAGTGTGTGCCTATCTGTACGACCACAGTGATGGACAATGCCACGTGGCTGGAGCATCATTACCAGCAGGGACAGACTGAGCGGCTTGGCTGAGGCTTAGACTTGCTCTGATGTAATGTCAAAGGACCATGTGTAGGATGCTACTTTTTCCCCCTTGACCTTTATTTTGAAAAAAACAACAACCACCAACGAACTTGATGTATCTGTCTGCGTTCCATCTCTGTCTGTCTGTCTCTGTGTCTCTGTCTCTCTGTCTCTCTTTCTCTTGAGTCTTGAGTCTCTCTCTCTCTGTGTCTGTCTGTCTCTGTCTGTGTCTCTCTCTGTCTCTCTCCTCCTCCTCCATTTATCAAACGTGTTTGCATGTGGTTGATCTGGAGCTAAATTTGTCAATACAAAAAACAAACACATTTAAAAACCATTTACATGTGAATGAAACAAAAATATTGATCAAAAGCTGATATTAATAAGAGAATGCCAAAAAGAGTGAAAAAATGTCATGTTTGAAGATTCAGATCTACTCATGACTAAGAGTTTAAACATCAATTTATGATTTTGAGATCACAATTCTCTGCTAGTTTTCCTTCTTTAAGCAAATTACACTGCAGGATGAATGCAGACCTGTAATTTTACATGCACGTTAGATCAGAAAGTATGAAATTAGAGACAAAAAAAGCCACTACTATTTCCTGATTTCTTTTTTTTTTTAAACTAGACATATTTCTTAGTTTATAAAAAAGGCAGAAAATATTTCTTTACATATTCTATACGATGGTTGATACTCAGAGAGAGAGAGAGGGACACAACCGACGCTGTACCAGAATTAACACCTCGAGCGCAACTCCATAGTCTTCCGAGACTAAAGGCTGCCAGCAAGGTTGATACACAATATCGCTTTACTTTTACCATGCAGTGATATACTGGCATCAGTGAAAGACATGACTTATATCCCTCTACTCTTTGTATCAGACCGAAAGTAGCAGACTGTTACTGATGGAATTTCTGAGTCTGCTGCTCGGAGGAGTCAGAATAGTTGTATGAAGCAATGCAGAGGGTCTGAAACATCCTTCACTGTCCCTGTGATCCTGAGTGGATGGGACACGGCTTAGCGAGTTGGTCTGGAAGGTCAACCGCCTGTAGCCCAAGATGTTGCCTATTTTGTGTTCTTCTGTCCCCCCCCCCCCCACCTTCAAAATAAGAAGCTTCTTATGCTGTTCCTTCTTTTCTGGT
>CM054136.1:59033920-59038920 GCA_028751875.1 Rapana venosa | reverse complement strand
AACAGGATTTAACGTGTGCGCAAGATGTTCTGCGTGCGTTCGCACATGGGGCCCCCGGTTTATAGTCTCATCCGAAGGACTTTTGGGGAGAGTTGAGTCTGTACTAATGTTAACTCCAGGGGAAAATATCCCCTTGAACGGGAATCGAACCCGGGTCGTCAGATTGTCCGAATGAGAAGCAGGCAGCAGTGGTCCACTCTCAAGACAGATATTCTACACAGCGTTCTTCTCGCTCCAGAAGATCCAGATAATCACACCGTAACTGATGGAGTGTCTGAGACTGCTGCTGCTGCTGCTGCTGTTGTCTGAGGAGACAGAGTGTATGTCTGTACTGACCTCAGTGATGGGCAATGCCACGTGGCTGGAGCATCATTACCAGCAGGGACAGACTGAGCGGCTTGGCTGAGGCTTAGACTTGCTCTGATGTAATGTCAAAGGACCATGTGTAGGATGCTTTTCTGTTCCTGTCTTTCCCCTGTTGTTTCTTGTGTGTAAACGTACACGTGTCTGTCTCTGTTTCTTGTATATGGTATTGTTTCTGTGTTTCTTGTGTTATGTTTATATTGTTTTTGACCTTTTGTCTGTCTGTGTGTTTTTGTGTCTATCTGTCTGTCTGTCTGTCTGTTCATCCATCGCCCTTTTCTTTCTTTCTTTCTTTCTTTACTAGTACTGCTGCTGCTGCTGCTGCTGCTGCTGCTACTGCTACTGCTGCTGCTGCTGCTACTACTACTACTACTACTACTACTACTACTACTACTACTACTACTACTACTACTACTACTACTTCTTCTGCTGCTGCTGCTGCTGCTGCTGCTGTTGCTGCTGTTGCTGCTACTACTACCACTACTACTACCACTACAGCTGCTGCTATCTTATTGAAGCCGACTGTGACAGCTTTACGAAAGAAAAAACTGTCTGCTATATAAATGGTACACATGATACTTAACTCGTTCAACGTAGAATTCACAGTGGACGCCACTTATAAAATTGAAATCACGCAATTGGTCTCCTAAATGTTTTTTTTTTTAAACCTTGAGGTCCATCTTTAAACAAGGAATTGCTGCATAGCATAACCATGTTTCAAGACGTGGGTTTTTATAATATATATTTTTTATATATGTATATTTTATAGTTTATATCGAGGATAATGGAATAAGCACTGATCAGCTTTTTTACATCCAGTCCCCGTGTGTATGCGGTTTTGTCAATTCTGTTATCTGTTCCCACCGGCACACAATGGCCTACTCTTACGACAAGGGGACAGGACTTAACGTGTGCGCAAGATGTTCTACGTGCGTTCGCTCACGGGACCTCGGTTTACAGTTTCATTGAAGGACTTTTGGGGAGAGTGGAGTCTGTACTGATGTTAACTCCAGAGGAAAATGTCCCCCTTGAACGGGAATCGAACCCGGGTCGTCAGATTGCGAGCGCAATGTTCTAACCTCTAGGCTATCCCGTCCCCGCTGGTAAGCTCAGGTCATATTCATGTACACATCAATAAACAGTGTGAGATAAGTAAAATGAGTGAAATACATGACAGATACGAAAACCTCGATTGTACCTTTTTCTGAAAAAAATTATATTTCGGATTTTTGGTTGGTAGAAAACAAGAATTTCCGGTACAGCTATAGCCCTCACCAGCTGTAATAAGAGAAACAACGGAAAATAAGTGCTCTAAAAATCCTGTTCTTTGGGAATATTTTAAGCTGCTTATATTATGCATTTGCAGCGTTTTTTCACCCTATACTACATTTTTTCATAGTTTCTTGCCCAATAGATTGTAATAATAATAATAATAATAATGATAATAATAATAATAATATAATAATAATAATAATAATAATAATAATAATAATTTATGGAACTTATATAGCGCTGAATCTTCTAAAGCAACAAACCAAAGCGCTCAGATGACAATGCCATAAAATGTCAAAAGCTCTACAGATAATGATAGATGGTTATGACTTCATACAGTGTATATAAACATCGTAAAATTGCCACAGCTTTCGAGCTAGCTGAAGATTTCATTTTCCATCCCAAGCAATAATAACAATGCTGCAACACATGAACACCAGCATGCAGACAGACACAATAGCGAAACGCAAGAAACAGAAATAGATGCAAAGAAGGAACGCAAGAGATCAGGAAGAGGAAAGAAGAGCAGGCACAGAGGAACGTTACACGGGGGTAAGAGGCTGGGGGAAACACACAAAACATGTTTGGGAAGAATGGATGGGAAGAAAGAAAAAAGAAAGGATGCAGAGAAAGAGAATAGTGTGTGTTGTGTTGTTGTGTTGGGATGTGTTGTGTTGGGATGTGTTGTGTTGTGTTGGGATGTGTTGTGTTTGTGTATGTGTGTGTGTCTGTTTGTGTGTGTGTGTGTGCGTGTGTGTGTATGTGTGTGTGCTTGTGTGTGTGTGTGTGCGTGTGTGTGTGTGTGTGTGTGTGTGTGTGTGTGTGTGTGTGTGTGTGTGTGTGTGTGTGTGTGGCGGGTGTGCGTGTGCGCAACGGTAAAAATGTATGCAATTATTCTCTCATTGGACAAAATGAAGCATGACAACAATCTTCTCTTCTCTGAGGTTTTTTTTTTCAACAAGGAAGTTCTCAGACATGACCCTAAAAACTGCACTAGTGACAATGGCTCAACGAAATGGATTGTCTACGGTTGCTTGGAATTGCTCTATTTTTTTTAACCCCTTTATACCATTGTCTCAATATCCTGACATTTTGTTCCTTGTCTATTCTTTTGTATTGACGTTTATTCTGTAAAAGATAACTATTCGAGACTCTGACAGCATCCCTTCAGAATTAAGAAAAAATACAATCCTTTGGATGAGACGATAAACCGAGGCCCCACGTGCAAACGCAAGTCAAACCACTAGACCGTGTGGGTGGTGGTCTGGATGCTAGTCTTTCAGATGAGACGATAAACTGAGGTTCTGTAAGCAATACACTTTTAGCACAATTAAAAAGCTACGTCAAAAGCAGAGAGGTTGTTTTCCTGGTTAAAGTCTGTAGAAAAAAGTCACTCTGTTAGTAAAAAGCATACACACGCAGACAAAAAAAAAGAAAAACAAAAAACGGGTAGCGCTTCTTTTGTGGTGACACACTCTCCCCAGGAAGAGCAGCTCAAATTTCTCGAAGAGAAATCTGCTGTGATTTAAAGTGGTATACAATTCAATCCAATAGAATAGCATGGAGTTGATAGGGAACATAGTAATTAAGTTTAAACATTTCTCGTTTTAACCCGGTTCCATAGGGACGAGAAGCATAGGAATATATATATATATATATATATATATATATATATATATATATATATATATATATATATATATATATATATATATATATATATATGTGTGTGTGTGTGTGTGTGTGTGTGTGTGTGTGTGTGTGTGTACATATATATCTAATGATAAGAAACATATAAGTCGTGTAAGCTTCTCGTCTTAAACCTTTCCGTAGGTAAGAGAAGCAAAGAAAGAGAAGCATACCTATCTACCTGTTCCAAGACAATGCCAGTGTAGGGGTTGCAACACGATATTGCTACGGCTAGATCCTGACTGGGCGGGACAAAATCACTGTCAAAGCAGAGGCAGACAGTATGATACTCTGGTCCCGGTAGAGGCATTACCCAGGCCTCTGTACCCATTGCAAGAAGACCAAGCATTAGCAGACTGTGACTGATGGAACGTCTGGACTGCTGCTGCTGCTGCTCTGAGGAGACAGACTTTTGGTCTTCTCTGAGAGCTGTGGTGGGTATGCAGGGCAATGCGTATGGCGGGCACCGTAAATGCCATTGGACAGTTGATCGGCGGTGAGGCATACAGCTCTGTACCATTGCAAGAAGACCAAGCATATAAGGTGTACTGATGGAACGTTGGACTGGCTGTATGTCGTCTTTCTGGGTAGTATGTCCTTCTCTGAAGCTGTGGTGGATGTTTTTAGGCAATTGCTTATTGCACCGAATGCATTGCATGACGAGTGGGTGCTCTGGCTAGCCTTAGACGCTCTCTCTATAAGGTTAAAGAATTGAGGACTTTCGTCTTTTTGTTTTTATCTCCTCTTCATGTGATTTTTTACAACTCTCTTTTGCATTTGCTTCTGTGCTCTCTCTCTCTCTCTCTCTCTCTCTCTCTCTCCTCTCTCTCTCTCTTTTCTTCTCTCTCTTCTGCTCTCGTCTTCTGTCTCTCTTCTCTCTCTCTTATTCTCTCTCTCTCTCTCTCTCTCTCTCTCTCTCTCTCTCCTCTCTCTCTCTCTATGTTGCTCTGTCTGATCTGTCTGTCTGTCTGTCTTCTGTCCTCATCTCTCTGTATGTCCTCTCCTCTCTCTCCTTCTCATTCTCTCTTGCCTCTCTTCTCTTTCTCTATGCCCTCTATTGTCTGTCGCCCGCCATCTACTCTCTCCCTCCCACTATCTCTATTTCTCATCTTGCCATTTCTTTGTTCTATCTCATCTGTCTGATGCCTGATCTATCTATCTATCTATTTATCTATCTATCTATCTATCTATCTATCTATCTATCTATCTATCTATCTATTTCTGATCTATCTTCTGCTCTATTCATTTATCTTCTATGTATTATTAGTTATTTATCATTCATTTATCTATCTACATTGTCTGTATAGTAGTTTTATGCCTGCCATTCATTCTATCTTAGTATTGTGGTAATTGAACTCACATTTCTTCAACATAGTCTATTCTACGTGGTTATAAATGCCAAATCACACGAATAGTAACGCTATGAACCACATAGACAGACATGCTATAGTTCACATGGACATAAATGCCATAAGTCAAATGGATAGAAATGCCATAAACCACATGGACAGATATGCCATAAGTCACATGGTCAGAAATGCCATAGATCACATGGATAGAAATTTAATGGCATAGTCACATGGACAGAAATGTCACAAATCAAATGGACAGAAATGCCATAAGTCACATGCACAGAGATGCCATAAGTCACATGGACAGAAATGCCATAAACCACA
>CM054136.1:59011420-59028920 GCA_028751875.1 Rapana venosa | reverse complement strand
TGTAGTAATAGCCGTAAATGCAGAGATAAAAAAAGAATAAAGGGGAGAAAAGCAAACAAACAGTTAAACGGAAGCAGGAAAACAAGAACAAAATAAAGAAGAGAGAGAGAGAGAGAGAGGAGAGAAGAGAGAGAGAGAGAGAGAGAGAGAGAGAGAGAGAGAGAGAGAGAGAGAGAGAGAGAGAGGAAGAATGAAAGTAAGGAAGAACGGAAGAATAGAAAAAAGCAATACCATTACTGCTAACAAGAATAACCACTACAGCAACTCGGAGTCTAAGTAAAAGCAATGACAGTAACGGGTATAGGATCGGCAGCATACACTGCTAACAGTGCACACCCATCAATCCATATTGATACAGTAGTAGTGAAGAAACCAGTATGATATCCATATTGAGATAATGGTAGTGGAGGACAGTGATATAATATCCATTTTGAGAAAACAGTTGTGGCGGAAAACGATGTATTACTATGAAAAGAGTTATTGTACACAATAACCAGAAGATGGAAACAGTTATTGTACGCAGTACCTAGAAGATGGAAAGAGTTGGTGTATGCAGTAACTAGAAGATGGAAAGAGTTGGTGTATGCAGTAACTAGAAGATGGAAAGAGTTGGTGTATGCAGTAACTAGAAGATGGAAAGAGCTGGTGTATGCAGTAACTAGAAAATAGAAAGAGCTGGTGTACAAAGTCCTTCGGATGAGACTATAAACCGAGGCCCCGTGTGCGAACGCATGCAGAACATCTTGCGCACTCGTTAAATCCGGTTCCGCTGTTCGAAAGAATAGGCCATTGTGTGCCCGTGTGGAACGATGACAAAATTTTAAAAAAGCATTACACCGTCGAAAAAACCCAAATATTGAGCGCTTGATTTGTTGCTTTACAAGATTCAGGATATAAATTTCATACATTATATTATTATTATATTATATTATTATTATTACCCCAAATCATTGATGGATTGATTTGTTGTTACAAGTATAGAGTATAGAATTGTGTCAGTACTATATATTATTATTATTATTATATTATTATTTCATAGTCATTGAAAATGGAAAGACTGGTGTACACGTAACTAGAGATGGAAAGACTTGTGTACGCAGTAACTTAGAAAATAGAAAGAGATGGTGTACAAAGTCACTTGAAAATGGAAAGAACTGGTGTACACGGTAACTAAAAGATGGAAAGAACTTGTGTACGCAGTAACTAGAAAATAGAAAGAGATGGTGTACAGAGTCACTTGAAAATGGAAAGAGCTGGTGTACACAGTAACTAGAAGATGGAAAGAACTTGTGTACGCAGTAACTAGAAAATAGAAAGAGATGGTGTGCAGAGTCACTTGAAAATGGAAAGAGCTGGTGTACACAGTAACTAGAAGATGGAAAGAGCTGGTGTACACAGTAACTAGAAGATGGAAAGAGCTGGTGTACACAGTAACTAGAAAATAGAAAGAACTAGTGTGCGCAGTAACTAGAAGACGGAAAAAATGCTGCACACAGTAACTAGAAGATGGAAAGAATTGGTTACAAAGTAATTAGAAGATGTCCCAAAAACTGTTGTACGCAGTCACTAGAAAATGGAAAGATTTGAAGAGCACAGTAACGCGAAGATGAA
This sequence comes from Rapana venosa, assembly GCA_028751875.1. Taxonomy (NCBI): domain Eukaryota; kingdom Metazoa; phylum Mollusca; class Gastropoda; order Neogastropoda; family Muricidae; genus Rapana; species Rapana venosa. The sequence continues at coordinate 59,027,309 of CM054136.1, read as the reverse complement.
CAGAACTTCCTTATGCAATAACCAAAAGATGGACAGAACCGATGGACGTAGTAACTAGAATTTGGAAAGAAATGGTGTACACAGTAACTAGGAGATTGAAACAATTAGTGTACGCATTGGTTTCAGTTCTGCTTTCAGACTCATTGATTTATTCTTCTTATTTTGCCGAAACCAAGAGAAATATTTATCTAAAGATCTCGAAACTGTTTGGAAGTTTTATTTTATTTTATGGACAGCACGTGTATATGAAAATCAACTCACAAAGAAGGTATACTGCGTGGCCTTTGTCCATAGTTTTTGCCTTCTGGTGGTGTATAAACTTAGCCTACTTTTCCCGAAGCCTACATTCGGGTGGTTCGTATTCTGATGACACTGATCTTCTGAAAAATGACTAGCTGAGTGTGACAGCACATTAGCGCAAGAAAGGACTACTGGTCTTTACAATGGGTATTATTGTTCATTTCACAACACAGAGAGTAAGAGAGAGAGGGAGAGAGAGAGAGAAAGAGAGAGAGAGAGAGAGAGAGAGAGAGAGAGAGAGAGAGAAGAGAGAGAGAGAGAAGAGAGAGAGAGAATGAATGAATTGAAATAAACATTTAATACACATTTTTATTGCGGGAAAGGAATCAGTACAATGGTGGTTTTTTCATCCAGCCCTCAGTCCAAAAATAAATAAATCAGCCAGTCATTCATTTAAACAAACAACAATGGCGGTCCAAAGAATCAGGCAAAACGCAAACATTCATAAACAAACATAATAGAGACAGCGGCATAAGCAGGATAAGAGAGAGAGTGAGTGAGAGAGAGAGAGAGAAAGAGAGAGAGAGAAAAACAGAAAGAGACAATGACAATGACAAATTCTTTTATTTCGAGGATAATGAATAAGCACACATGTGCTTTTTTACATCCAGTCCCCGCCCGTTAGGGATACATCTTAATAATAATAACCCAATACTTATACAGTCTCACAATAAAACAAGGGGAAATAACCCTTTTCAAAACAGCTCCCCCCCCAACAACCCTCCCCCCCCCCCCAAAGCAAGCAATTAAAAGAAAATCCTAAAAATACCCCAACCCTACCCCCACCCCCCAAAAAACCCTAACCAAAACAAACAAACAAACAAAAGAGAAGAAAAAACCAAACCAACAAAAGATGATAAAAAAGAGAAAAACAGACAAACAACAACAGCAAGAACAAGAACAACAATAAAGCCAAGAAAAATAACACAACCAAACTTAATAAGTCATAAAGATAAACATCTACACATTGTCAAATGGTACACATACTTGTTACACATAATTATAAGATATTGAAATAGGGCACTCATTAAAACTTAAGTACAGAGGCAAGTCCAATAAAGTATTGAAAATATAAAAATATGAATCCTTCATCAAGATATACTATGACTATAAGCAGGACGATAAAAGGTGAGAGAGAGAGAGACAGAGACAGAGAGACAGAGAGTGTGTGTGTGTGTATTTCAGAGATAATATCCAATATATAATTCCCAAAACAGTATGCGATCCCATCAACACTCATTTTAGATTATACTCGTTTCAAATTATATGTCATGATAATGAAATAAATTTAATACCCATACATCCACACAATAAAAACAAGAAACAAACCAAGAAGAAATTTAAAACTATACAGTCGTTGAGGGAGAGAATATGAGTGGGTGAGTGAGTGAGTGAGTGTGTGTGTGTGTGTGTGTGTGTGTGTGTGTGTGTGTGTGTGTGTGTTTGTGTTTGTTTGAGCGTGTGTGTGTGGGGGTGGGGTGGGGTGGGGGGTGGGTGTTTCAGGGATAATACTAAATATGTAATACTCACATAGCACACGATCAACACAAACACTTTTTAATTATGCTCATGCAAATTGAATGTCATGGTAATAAAATAAGTGCAATACCCATACACTCACATAATAAAGAGGGTGAAAAAGCCAATAAAGTCATAAAAAGAACATCTACACATTGTAAGTAATAGAAACAAAATCTTTTTTTCCAGGATAATGAATAAGTATTCATGTGCTTTTTTACATCCAGTCCCCGCCCATGGGGTCACATTTAAAAATGCACTCAGTACTCATACTTTCAAGCAGAAGAAGCAAAGGAAAAGAAAACTTTTTAAAGAAAAAGAGAGAAGAAGAAAAAACAAACAAACATACAAACAAACAACCCAGACGAGCAAAAGACAAAACATACCCCAGAACCCCCTAACCACACTAAAAAACCCAACAACATCATAAACGGAATAGAAGCAGAACAAAATCAATGAAAGAGAGAGAGAGAGAGAGAGAGAGAGAGAGAGGGGAGAGAGAGAGAGAGAGGAGAGAAGAGAGAGAGAGAGAGAGAGAGAGAGAGAGAGAAAGAGAGAGAGAGAGAAGAGAGAGAGAGAGAGAGAGAGAGAGAGAGAGAGAGAGAGAGAGAGAGAGAGAGAGAATAAGACCAAAAAATTAAGAGAAAATGAAGAAATCGAATATTCAAAACAAAAACAAAACAAAGATTTATAGTCAATCAAAACTTTTAGAGCCATAAATGTCACATTGCTACAAAAACGAACACATCTACAACACTGTTTCATATTTTACAGCACTGTATCAATTTTTCCCGGTATCTAAAATAAATACGATTTTAATGCATTGAAATAATACCTGAAGCATGTATTGGCCCCTTAAGGGATCAAGCAAGTATTCAACCTTTACAGATCAAACATGACACCTCAAACCAAGAACGGAGCATTGAAATCCTTGTCCAACACTCATCCCTTGTGATTTGTCTTCAAAAACCAAAACCAAAACGTCCAAAGTTCGTTGTTTTTTCAAGCAAAATATAAAAGAAAGAAAGAAATACATTCCTGTGTCAAAAGCAATCCCCAGAGACTGTTATAAGCCGTCAGATTTTGTTGTATAGCTGCTGGCTTAGCTGCTTTACCATGTCAATTCATTTTTGTTTGTTGAAATGCAAATGTCAAATCTCACAGAGGTCTCTGTTGCTGGAGTATGCAGACTGGTCCATGCACAGAATCTTCACAGTGCTTACAAGACTTGAGGACACAAGGTGGTCAATAAGAAGAACGGACTTGCCACACTAAATAAACCACTATCATAAATGGAACAGAAGTAGAACAACATCAATGAAAGAAAGAGGGAAAGAAAGAAAGACAGAAAGACAGAAATAAAGAAAACAAGAGAGAGTAAGAGAGAGAGAGAGAGAGAGAGAGAGAGAGAGAGAGAGAGAGAGAGAGAGAGAGAGAGAGAGAGAGAGAGAGAGATTGTGTGTTTGTGAGTGAGAGAGTGAAAGTGAAACATAGAAAGAGAATGAGAATAAATAAGACCAATAAATCAGAAGAAAAGGAAGAAAACATATCAAAAACTAAATAAATAAAGTAATTCTAAACAAAAAACTATAAATGCCATCTCTCTCTCTCTCTCTCTCTCTCTCTCTCTCTCTCTCTCTCTCTCTCTCTCTCTCTCTCTCTCTCTCTCTCTCTCTCCTCTCTCTTACCCCTCTTGTTTTCTTTCTTTCTGTCTTTCTGTCTTTCTTTCTTTCCCTCTTTCTTTACCACACCAAAATTGAACACATTTACAACATGTTTTTTATTTTACCACATAATGTCAATGTTTTCCCACATCTAAAATGAATAGGGTTTTAAACCATTGAAATAATACCTGAAGCATGTATTGGCCCCTTAAGGGATCAAGCAAGTATTCAACCTTTACAGATCAAACACGACACCTCAAGCCAAGAACGGAGCATTGAAATCCTTGTCCAACACTCATCCCTTGTGATTTGTCTTTAAAAACAAAAATGTCCAAAGTTTGTTGTTTTTTCAAGCAAAATAAACAAAAAATAAAGAAATACATTCCTGTGTCAAAAAACAATCCCCAGAGACTGTTATAAGCCACCAGATTCCATTGTATAGCTGCTGGCTTAGCTGCTTTACCATGTCCTTTCATTTTTGTTTGTTGAACTGCAAATGTCAAATCTCACAGAGCTCTCTGTTGTGGAGTATGCAGACTGGTCCATGCACAGAGAATCTTCACAGTGTTTACAAGACTTGAGGACAGAAGGTGGTCAATAAGAAGAATAGATATACCACACTAAAAAACCCAACAACATCATAAACGGAATAGAAGCAGAACAAAATCAATGAAAGATAGAAGCAAAGAAGGAAGGAAAGAAAAAAATAAAGGAAAAAGAAAGAAAGAAAAATGAAAGAAAGAAATAAAAAATAAGAGAGAGAATGAAGAGAGAGGTATAGAGAGAGAGAGAGTGTGTGTTTATGTGTGAGAGTTTGTGAGTGAGAGTAAAAAATTGAGAGAGAGCAAGAGAAAAAACAAGACTAAAAAATCAGAAAAAACGAAAAAGTATTAAAATAAATAAATAAGCCTATTCAAAACGAAAAACTATCAATTCCATATTACTACCAAAAATTGAACACATTTACATTGTTTCTGATTTTACCACATTTTGTCAATTTTTTTCCAGTATCTAAAAATGAAAAGGCTTTTAAACCATTGAAACAATACCTGAAGCATGCATCGGGCCCTTAAGGGATCAAGCAAGTATTCAACCTTTACAGATCAAACACAACACCTTAAACCAAGAAGGAGCATTGAAATCCTTGTTTAACAGGCATCCCTTGTGGTTTGTCTTCAAAAACAAAAACCAAAATATCCAAAGTTCATTGTTTTTTCAAGCAATATGAAAACAAATAAAGAAATACATTCCTGTGTCAAACACAATCCCCAGAGACTGTTATAAGCCACCAGATTTCATTGTATAGCTACTGGCTTAGCTGCTTTACCATTTCCATTCATTTTTGTTTGTTGAACTGCAAATGTCAAATCTCACAGAGCTCTCGTTTGTTGGAGTATGCAGACTGGTCCACGCACAGAGAATCTTCACAGTGCTTTCAAGACTTGAGGACACAAGGTGGTCAATAACAAGAACAGACACATCTCACAAAAAAAGCCATCATAAAAAGAATAGAAGCAGGACAAAATCAATGAAAGATAGAAGCAAAGAAGGAAGGAAAGAAAGAAATAAAGGAAAAAGAAAGAAATAAAGGAAAAAGAAAGAAAGAAAAAAGAAGAGAGAGAATGAAAGAGAGAGAGGGGGAAGGAGAGAGAGAGAGTGTGTGTGAGTGATTGAGAGTAAAAAATAGAGAGAGAGAGAGAAAGAGAAGAAATAAGACTAATAAATCAGAAGAAAAGGAAGAACAAGTATTAAAATAATAAATAAACCCATTCAAAACGAAAAATATAAATGCCATATTACTACCAAAATTAAACACATTTACAACATTGTTTCTGATGTTACAACATTTTGTCAATTTTTTTCTGGTATCTAAAAATGAATAGGCTTTTAAACCATTGAAACAATACCTGTAGCATGCATTGGCCCCTTAGGGGATCAAGCAAGCATTCAACCTTTACAGATCAAACACGACACCTCAAACCAAGTACGAGCATTGAAATCCTTGTTCAACACTCATCCCTTGTGGTTTGTCTTCAAAAACAAATATAAAAATGTCCAAAGTTCGTTGTTTTTTCAAGCAAAATAAAAAAGAAAGAACTATATTTCTTTGTCAAAAACAATCCCCAGAGACTGCTATCAGCCGCCAGATTTCATTGGCTTAGCTGCTTTACCATTTCCTTTCATTTTTGTTTGTTGAACTGCAAATGTCAAATCTCACAGAGCTCTCTGTTGTTGGAGTATGCAGACTGGTCCATGAACAGAGAATCTTCACAGTGTTTACAAGACTTGATGGCACAAGGTGGTCAATAAGAACAGACACATCACATTTAAAAAAGAACCCATAAACGGAATAGACGCAGAACAAAATCAATGAAAGAAAGAAGCGAAGAAGGAGGGACAGAAAGAAAGACAAGAAAAAGAAAGACAGAACAATGAAAGAAAGAAAGAAAGAAAGAAGAGAGGGAATGGAAGAGAGAGAGGGGGGAAGGAGAGAGAGAGTGTGTGTGAGTGAGTGAGAGTAAAAATAGAGAGAGAGAGAGAGAGAAAGAGAGAGAGAGAGAGAGAAGAGAGAGAGAGAGAGAGAGAGAGAGAGAGAGAGAGAGAGAGAGAGAGAGAGAGAGAGAGAGAGAGAGAGAGAGAGAGAAGAAATAAGACTAATAAATCAGAAAAAAGGAAGAACAAGTATTAACAAAATAAGTAAACCCATTCAAAACGAAAAATATAAATCCCATATTACTACCGAAATTAAACACATTTACAACATTGTTTTTGATGTTACCACATTTTGTCAATTTTTTCCAGTATCTAAAAATGAATAGGCTTTTAAACCATTGAAACAATACCTGAAGCATGCATTGGCCCCTTAGGGGATCAAGCAAGTATTTAGCCTTTACAGATCAAACACGACACTTCAAACCAAGAATGGAGCATTGAAATCCTTGTCCAACACTCATCCCTTATGATTTGTCTTTAAAAGCAAAACAAAAAAGTCCTAAGTTCAGTGTCTTTTCAAGCAATATGAAAAAAATAAAGAAATACATTCATGTCTCAAACACATTCCTCAGAGACTGTTATAAGCCGCCAGATTTCATTGTATAGCTCCTGGCTTATCTGTTTTACCAATTCCTTTCATGTTTGTTTGTTGAACTGCAAATGTCAAATCTCACAGAGCTCTCTGTTGTTGGATTATGCAGAATGGTCCATGCACAGAGAATCTCAAGACTTGAGGACACAAGGCTGTCAATAACAAGAACAGACACATCACACTAAAAAAAACACCCAACCCAATCATAAACGTAATAGAAGCAGAACAAAATCAATGAAAGAAAGAAGCAAAGAAAGAAAGAAGGAAATGAAAAAATGAAAGACAGAAAGAAAAAAAATAAGAAAGAGAGATTGAGAGAGAGACAGGGCGGGGAGTGTGTGTGTGTGAGAGAGAGACAGAGTGAGTGAGTCAGAGTAAAAAAAAAATAGAGAGATAGAAAGAGAATAATAAATCAGGAGAAAAGGAAGAAAAGTATTCAAAACAAACAAAAAAAACATTCAGAATGAAAAAAAAGCCATATTACTACCAAAATTGAACACATTTACAACATTTTTTCTGATTTTACCACATAATGGCATTGCTTTCCCTGTATCTATAATGAATAGGCTTTTGAACCATTGAAAAATACCTGAAGCATGCATTGGACCCTTAAGGGATCAAGCAAGTATTCAACCTTTACAGATCAAACACGACAGCTCAAACCAAGAATGGAGCATTGAAATCCTTGTTCAACACTCATCCCTTGTGGTTTGTCTTCAAAAACAAAAACAAAAAAGTCCTAAGTTCAGTGTTTTTTCAAGCAAAATAAGTAATAAAGAAATACATTCCTGTGTCAAACACAATCCTCAGAGACTGTTATAAGCCGCCAGATTCCATTGTATAGCTACTGGCTTAGCTGCTTTACCATTTCCTTTCATTTTTGTTTGTTGAACTGCAAATGTCAAATCTCACAGAGCTCTCTGTTGTTGGATTATGCAGACTGGTCCATGTGCAGAGAATCTTCACAGTGCTTACAAGACTTAAGGACACAAAGTGGTCAATAAGAAGAACAGACACATCATACTAAAAAAACACCAAATATTTATTATTTATTTATTTATTTATACCACTTTTAAGTCACGGTAGATTTCTCTGCCTGAAATTCGTGAATCCATCATAAACGAAATAGAAGTAGAACAAAATCAATGAATGAAAGAAGGAAAGAAAGAAAGAAATATAGGGAGGAAAGAAATAAAGAAAGACTGAAAGAGAAAAAGAAAGAAAGACTGAAAGAGAAAAAGAAAGAAAAAGGAAGGAAAGAAATAAATAAAAGAAAGAAACAAACATAAAAGGAAATGAATAAATAAATATAGAAAAAAACCCACAAATGACTTAAGGCATATTTCAAACGATTTTAAACTGCAAGAAATCCGATACTTAAAACTTGCTTCAAAAAAGGGGGAAAATGTTCAGGACTTTTTGCTTGATTTTGCCACAAAATATTATATTTTGTTCGTGTACCTCACACTTATTCTCTCAAAACACTAAAGTAACACTTTAAGCAAACTTAAGTAACTTAAGTAATACTGTAAGCATATCTTTAGGACTTAAGTAAAAAACAAACCACCAACATATCACCATAAATGAACAGTTATGCATCAAGATTCATATCTAACACACACCATTTTGTGTGTTAAACAAACGTCGATTAAAAAACCGCACATATTGAATTTCAAAATCGAAAACAAAACATGCCTCTGTGTCATAGATGGTCCCCAAGAAACTTTATTTTTTGCTGCCTTATCTTCTGTGACTCCCCCGTTCTGCTTGCTCCCACGCTTCTCATCCCAATCTCCCCGCCACAGCCATACCCAGATTCGTTACATCCCCAAGAAAAAACTTATAAGCTGTCACATCCCAGTAAATCGCCCGTGGCTGAACTTTTGGGCTATTTCTTTTTTTGTCCTTCCTTCTTGTCCAATGCACTGACATAAATGCCATGGAGCTCTGTCTTGAATTACACAGAATGATTCATGTGCATAATATCTTCAAATTGTTCAGACAGCTTTAAAACACTTGTCATTTACAAATGCAGAAACATCATGATAAACAAGAAGACATAAACAAAAAGAGAAACCAAGCTAACAAAAGATGATGATGAAAAATCCAAGAACCACAGCAACAAGAGCCATAGCAACAGTCACGACGATGATGATGATGATGATGATGATGATGATGATGATGATGATGATGATGATGATGATGATGATGATGAGGAGGAGGAGGAGGAGGAGGAGGAGGAGGAGGAGGGAGGATGACGATGCCATGGTTTGTGTGTGTTTGCGTGCATATGTGTGCGCACGTGTGTTTGTGTGTGCGTGCGTGTGTGTGTGTGTGCACGCATTGGGAAGGGTGTCGGAAATGGTCTTACAGGTAGGTATGTCTTCAAGCATGATTAGTATTTTTCATGATTTTTCCCCCGTTTATTTCTATGCGTGCACTTGTGCAGACACATAACATTGCTTTGTCGAATGCTGGAATGAGCTCAGTCATCCATCATGTCTAAGGAAACCTCGGTTTTGAGATCTGAACCCAAGGCAACTGATTTTGTTCTAATAGAAATGTAGTAATTTATCTCTGATTAAAATGACTAGCAGGCTAAGCATGAGTATTCTTGTCTTTTTAAAAAAATCGCTTTTCAATATTTTGTTATCTTTATTCTGTTTATATGTTGGTTGATTCTATTTCATACTTTTGTTTTAATTTGGCTGTTTTATTTACTGACTGATCTTGTAGGATCAGTGGTCGGAGCACTCGCTTTCCCCCAGCCAAGTTAAGCAGCGTCGAGCGTGGTTACCAGTTGGATGGGTGACCGTTTTCGCGCCTTGGCTTCAGTACAGTTCCCCCAGTTCACCCAGCTGTAAATGGGTACCTGCCCTCTTTAGGGTCAGGGAAGGTAAAGCAGCGAGGGAGAGGAGATGGGCGCCGCCCTCAATACGCTGGCCCTAGAGAAGTGAGGTCTCTGACGCCTCGCTTCCCTACGACCTTAATATAGGTTATGGGACACCTTACCTTACCTTACCTTGTAGGCTCTCTTACAGTCTGTTTATAAGGGACGGAATAGCTCGGTGATCAGAACACTCGCTTTCCCCAGGACAATGTTAAGCAGCATCGAGCGTGGTTACCAAATGGATGGGTGGCCGTTTGTACGCTTTGGCCTCAGTACAGTCCCCCAAATCACCCAGCTTTAAATGGATACCTGCCCTCTTAAGGGTCAGGGAAGGTAAAGAAGCGAGGGAGAGGAGATGGAAGCCGCCCTCAATATGCTGGCCCCCAGAGAAGCTGAGGTCTCTGCTGCCTCGTTCCCCTACGACCACATAGGTTATGGGACACCTTTACCTTTACCTTTTACAGTCTGTTTCATATCCGTTCTGCTGTTCTCGTGCTATCCATTTCGCTCTAACCGTCCAATCCACATCTACATTAGTGATATCGTATCCTAAGTGCTAGTAGTCCACAGGGATTTTATGGATGTTAGGCCACCATGTGGCCACCAACAAGAAGAGCTTTGTGATGCTGTCAGCTCAATTCATTAGTGTTTAGTGATGCTTGTTCGTATCCAACATACGCAGCACCTTACTGAAGGAGTAAACATGCATGAAATAAAAACAAATAGGAAAAAGGCATACTCAATAAAGCAAGTAATGGAAGACATAAATACTGGTTTAAGTTCAAAGGAAAGATAAAAAGTTTAAAAAAAAAAAAGAAATTCACAAATCAATAAACAAGGAAAAAAAACAAAATAAAGACATAAATTCATAAATAAATAAAATATGTCAGAAAAAGAAAGTAAAAAGAAAAACAACAATGGTTTGCATAAAGTATAGTTTGAACCTGGGTTTCAACTTTGAGCAATGAGACATGTGAGCTCACTCCCCAACTCCAAGCCATGGATCTCCAAAGAACTCCGCACCTTGATTAAAAGAAGACAGCAGGCTTTCAAACGACATGAAAACACCAAAGAGATTCAGAAAGCAATAAACAAGAGAATACAAGCAGACAAGAAGGAGTATTCCGCAAAGGTAGAGGAACATTTTCGTCAAAACAGGCCCAAACAGTTCTGGAAGGATGTTCAAACTATAACTGGATATAAAGCGAAGAAAAGGGAGATTGTGACAGAGGATGCCCCCAAGCTGGCAAACAAACTCAACATGTTTTATACCAGGTTTGACCAGAAGAACTTTCAAACAGAACAAGCAGAAGCTATAAAGACGGTAAAACAACAAACATCATCTCGAGTGATCATTGAAGAGAATGAAGTGCAGAGTGAATTCAAGAAAGTCAACTGTAAGAGTGCATGTGGCCCAGACTGCATCAGCGCTAAAACCATCAAGGACTGCAGTGACTCTCTTGCTCCAGTCTTCACTCGCCTTTTCCAGCAGTCCCTCGACACTGGATACATTCCCCAGCTCTGGAAAACCTCAACAATTATCCCAGTCCCAAAGAAACAAACTCCAAGCCAATTAAATGACTACAGGCCTGTAGCATTAACATCAATTCCATTCAAGTGTGCTGAAAAAATCGTTCTTCGTCAGCTGAGGCTCCAGACCTAGAGCATCAAGATCCCCTCCAGTTTGCCTATTCTAAAGGCAGGGGCACAGATGATGCTCTACTGACTCTGCTGCACAAGTTGTATGAACATTTAGACCTTCCAGGAACTTACGCCAGAATTCTTTTTATTGATTTTTCAAGTGCTTTTAATACTATTCAACCTCATCTTTTAATACAGAAACTGCTGAGCATGGATGTCAACGCAACATTGATAGCATGGATTTTTAGCTTTTTAACAGAAAGACCACAAAGAGTGAGGATAGGGCAAGCAGTGTCAGACTACCTGTTGACTAATACAGGGGCCCCCCAAGGATGTGTTCTATCACCAGTCCTTTTTACCCTCTACACAGCTGACTGCCGTTTTACTAATGACAGCAATATTCAAATCAAGTTTGCTGATGATACATCACTAACTGAGCTTCTGAAGAGCAGTGAGACCTCATACAGATCCACAGTCAAAGCTTTAGTAGACTGGTGTGACAAGAACTATCTGGAATTGAATGTGTCAAAAACAGAAGAAATGATAATTGATTTCCGAAAGAAAAATGACAAGCCAACACCACTTACCATCAAGAATAAAGAAGTGCGGATAACCAGTGCTTATAGAAATCTTGGCACGATCATTGACGACAGGCTGAGGTGGACTGAAAATGTTGATGCCTGTTATAAGAAAGTAAACCAAAGAATGTTCTTCTTAAGAAAACTGCGAAGCTTTCAAATCAGCAACACCATTTTACTGAGGTTTTATCAAGCTGCAGTGCAAAGCATTGCATTGTACAATCAAATCTGCTATTTTAGTAACACCAGAAAATCTGACAGCAACAAGCTAGACCGCATCACAAGGGCAGCAGCAAAGATCATCCAAAAGGACATCATTCCAGCCTCCAGCCTCTACGAGAAGAGCTGCCTGAAGAAGATGACCAGGATCATGAAGGATGACACCCATCCCCTCCACCCTGCACTGTCCCAGTGTGTGTCCAAGCGTGAGGTCAGCAGTCGTCTTCTGTCCATAAGAAGCAGAACCAGCCGATACAGAGACTCCTTCCTGCCCACAGCTGTCAGACTCTTTAACAGTCAACTCCAGTGACAGCAACACCTGTGAACAACAGCATCCCTGCCTGCAATGAAGAGAGAGAGAGAGAGAGAGAGAGAGGAGAGAGAGAGAGAGAGAGAGAGAGAGAGAGAGAGAGGAGAGAGAGAGAGAGAGAGAGAGAGAGAGAGTGTGTGCGCGTGTGTGTGTGCGTGTGGGTGTTGTGTTTTGCCATTTAGGTGTGTGTGTGTGTGTGTGTGTGTGTGTCTGTGAACGGATGTATAGGGGCATAGAAGTAGGGGTTGTGGGTGGGCGGATAGACGGATGGCTGCATGCTAGGATGGAGTGGTGGCTGTGTGGAGGGGGGGGGGAGGGTTAGGGGGTATGTGATGGAACTCAGTGCCCAAGTTGTGTGGCTGCTGTGTGCATGGTCAGGCATAGATGGGCCTCTGAACAGCGTGAAGGGGTTTGTGAGTGTGTAGGGGTGGCGGTGGGGTGGATGTATGGAGCAGGGTGGTTGTGAGATTCAGAGGAGGGGGGGGGAGGAAGGGGGCATGGAATGGAGGAAAAAAGTGTGTGTATGTGCTTGCGCGCGTGCGTCCATGTGTGTGTGTGTGTGTGTTTGTGTGTGTGTGTGTGTGCTCCAGCTGGAGTGGGAGAAAATGTGCACATTATGCATGTTGTTTGTAGCATGTACTTGCAGTGGCGGGTTGCATGGTGGTGGCTGTGGTGGCAGGGAAGGGGGGGGGGTTGTTTCCAGAGGATGGGTTTGCTGACTGACGGAAGGAAGGAGCTCGGGGTGCACGTGGCTGCTGGGCTGTCAGTGGACTTCTGGCTATCCCACTCTTACTTTGTGCTGGGTGCTGTTTTAGCGCTTCCTTTGTATTGTTTATTTGATATGTTTGAACATCTTTTTCATCTTAATATTCAACTGGAGACTTTTTGTAATTTAACTTTAATTAAAAAAAAAAAAAAATTTATGTATTTTATCTATTTAAATATTGTTAGATTATTTAGCTTGGTGTGTGTGTGTGTGTGTGCGCGTGTGTGTTTGTGTGTGTGTGTGTTTGCGCACGTGCGTATGTGTATATGTATATGTGTGCATGCTTGCGTTTGTGTAGGTGCGCGCGCGCGCGCGCGCGCGCGTGTGTGTGTGTGTGTGTGTGTGCGTGTGTGAGAGAGAGAGAGTGTGTGTGTTTAATCACTGTTACCTTTTATCCCGTGTGTTCAAATTTATGTATGTCCATATGATCTTAGTTATTTAGAGGTGTTTTTAATCATTGTAAAACAAATTTCCTTTAATAGAATTGTGTGTGAATATGTGTGTGTGTTAAAAAACGTTACCTGTTATCACGTGCATTTATCCTATATATGTATGTATTCTATTACTTTCTTAGATATGTTTTAATCACTGCAAAGCAAATTTCCTTTAAACAGAGGACAATAAAAGAATTGAATTGAATTGAATTGAATTGAATTGACTTAAGAAAATACATCTGTTAGGACAATTTGCGTGACTATGCCACACAATTTGAGAGTTGTCTTGTACATCAAAAGTGCTTACTGGCAGCATAAAAGTAGCTTCTTAAGACTACGTCCAACATTTTAAAGTCCAAACAGGCTGCCTCAGGTAAGGAACTGTACATTGGACTTTACTCCTCCCTCCCCCCTCCCCCCCATCCCCCCACGTTTTGTTTAAAAACAAAAGTACTATATTTCACTGTTTTACATTTAAACACAAGAGAAACAGAGTTTTTGTCTCAATAATGATTTCTAGAAAGTATCATAAATCATACGTTTTAATTACATTGCCTATGACTTAACTTTCGTGTCTTTTTGCCTATTGCACTGAGATATCAAATGTCATAGAACTGTCTCTGTCGATATACACACAGTGATTCATGTACAGAGCATCTTCAGGTTGCACAGAAGGCTTACATATACTCGTGATCACAGGAATAGCAAACGTCATATTCAAGATCACAAGTGAAGTAAATTCGTCTAATATCACTGAGAGTGAACAGACGTAGAATCGAAGACAACAACAGCAACAAAGTGAAGTAAACGAACAACAAAATCACTGCCATCACCCACAAACAAAACACATAAGAAATAAAGACGTAAGCAAAGAAACAAATTTAAAACTCTTTTTTAACTTCAAGAAATATGACATGCAAACTTGCTACAAAAAAACAACGTATCGAGCATTTTACGTGATTTTTAAAAAGCATAGAAGTAACAATTAAAACCTGCATTTAGGCTTTAAAGACTAAAGGTCTTACATTAAGTGAGAAGCCACGCATTAATTTCTTTGTCGGATAGTTATCATCTGTAGTTTGTTAAAAAACAAAAACCCAACCCAACAAGAACATGCAAACTCATTTTTCCAAAAAAAAAATCAAAAACAAAAAGAAAACAAGTCTCTGTGTCAAGGATAATCCTCAAGAAATATTCTAAGCTGTCACATTCCATTAAATCGCCTGCAGCTTAACTTTCTTGCCGTTTCCTTTCTTTTTTTCCATTGCACTGAAATATCACATATCATAAAAATCTCTTTTGAATTACCCAGAATCATCCATACACAGAGAGTAACAGAGCTACACAGACTGGTTCATCTCTCACACACACACACGCGCGCGCGCGCGCACGCACGCACACAATCACGCACACGCACACACACACACGCAAGCACGCACACACACACACACACACACACACACACGCTCTATCTCTCTCTCACTCTCTCTCTCACACACACAGACATGCACACACACACACACACACACACACACACACACTCACTCATTCACTCATTCACTCACAAACCAACTCATTCATTCACTCACTCATTCACTCACAAACCAACACGCACCTCAATAAAGATAGGAAGAGAACCACAAGCAAGACTACTTTCAGAAAATAATAACCCAGAAATAAACAATCGACAAGATATAAGATATCGGATGCAATATCACGTTCAGACCCAAAAAAAAAACCCAGAACGAAACACACGACAAGATATAAAACATACACACAGATAAAGACATCAGCAACAATATACTGCAAGCAAATTTACCCATAGCCACCGCCACCATCACCAAAACCATGATGAACGTTGACTTGTTTGTGGTCGTCGTCAACATTATCTTCTCCTCCTCTTCATCACAGTCGTCATCGTCGTCGTCATCGCCATAATCCTTCTGACCGTCCTTCTTCTCTTTAACAAATGTGTGTGTGTGTATGTGTGTGTGTGTGTGTGTGTGTGTGTGTGTGTGTGTGTGTGTGTGTGTGTTGTGTGTGTGTGTGTGTGTGTGTGTGTGTGTCGTGCGTGTGCGTGTGTGCGTGCGTGTTGCGTGTGTGTGTGTGTGTGTTTGTGTGTGTCTGTGCGTGTGTGTGTGTGTGTGTGTGTGTGTGTGTGTCGTGTTCATTATTCTGACGTGCATTTGTGCGTATATTGAATCATGTTCCATAATATAATGTCTACCACTTGTTTGCGGCTTTTGTGCATGTTCACAACAATGAAGTTTAAAATGCTGAATTAAGTATCTTCCTCTGCATTCTCTGGAGAAAGCTTTATTTTGAGAAATGCAGCCTCAGGTCATAGAATTCATCATGAGAAAAATCGATAATTTTCTCTCTGATTGAAATAAATATCCGCCTAAGCATGAATACTCCGGACATTTCTATTATTTCTGAATGTTTCATTTTATTTTAGTGTGGTAAGTTTTATTCCTTGTTTTG
>CM054136.1:58998920-59006420 GCA_028751875.1 Rapana venosa | reverse complement strand
TAGTCTCTGGGACTGAAATATCGAATGTCATAGAATACTCTGTTAGGATTCACACCAATTTATCAATGGATTAAAAATCTAAACACTGCTCATAAAGCTTTACGGCACTTGTCAGATGCAGCAGAAACATATTACTGTAATAATAATTGCTAGACCAGCAGCAGAAACAGCATCACTATAATTAAAAGGTAAAGGTAAAGGTGTCCACAACCTATGTTGTCGTAGGGGAGCGAGGCGTCAGATACCTCATCTTTTCCAGGGGCCGGCATATTGAGGGCGGCGCCCATCACCTCTTCCTCGCTGCTTTGCCTTCCCTGACCCTAATGATGCAGGTACACATTGACAGCTGGGTGAACAGGGGGACTGTACTGAAGCCAAGGCGCGCAAACGGTCACCCATTCAATTGGCAACCACGCTTGACGCTGCTTAATTTGGCTGGGGGGAAAGCGAGTGCTCCGACCACTGAGCTATCCCGCCCCCATCACTATGAATCACTATGATTACCTCACAGCAAACTAAAATCAAACAAACAAACAAACAAACAAGCAAGCAAAACAAGTTACAAATAACAAACACACCAAGAACCAATGCAGCAATCATAATGACGATACCAATGATAAGTATGATCACCATTAATGTTGTCGTCTTCATTATGGTCATCATCATCATCGCCTTCTTTCTCATCATTATTACCATCACTATCACCATCATCAGCTTAGGCTTCAGCACCACCACCAGCAGCATTTGTATTGTCATTAACACAAGTGTGATCTTCAGTTTAACGTCTATTCACATTTAGTGATTTTAGTAAAGTGTGTGTGTGTGTGTGTGTTTGTGTGTGTGTTTATGTGTGTGTGTGTGTGAGAGAGAGAGAGTGTGTGTGTGTGCGTGTGTGTGTGCGTGCGTGCGAGTGTGTGTGTGTGTGTGTGTGTGTGTGTGAGAGAGAGAGAGAGAGAGAGAGAGAGAGAGAGAGTTTGTGTGTGTGTGTGTGCGTGTGTGTGTGCGCGCGTGCGCGCGTGTGTGTGTGTGTGTGAGTGTGTGTGTGAGTGTGTGTGTGAGTGTGTGTGTGAGAGTGAGTGTGTGTGTGAGTGTGTGTGTGTGAGTGTGTGTGTGTGTGAGTCTGTGAGTGTGAGTGTGTCTGTGTGAGTGAGTGTGTGTGTGTGAGTGTGTCTGTGTGAGTGAGTGTGTGTGTCGGTGTGTGAGTGTATGTGTGTGAGAGAGAGAGTGTGTGTGTGTGTGTGTGTGTGTGCATGCGTGTGTGTGCGTGTATGCGTGTGTGTTGTTTTGTTTTTGTTTGTTTGTTTTTGTTTTATTGTTCTTGTTTGCAAGTGTATGTGTTTTTCTGTCAGGGTTGCATTTTCTACAACATTTTGCCAGAGAAAACTTTCCTCTTGCCGCGGGTTTTTTTGCGTGTGCTGAATGAGTATTGAAGGATAAAAAAACAACAACTAGGAAGGAAGAAAAAGTACAAGACAGAAAAAGGAAAGAATAAAACCAAAATTACAAAAAACAGATACCCCCCCCCCCACTTTTGCAATGCATTTCAGCTTTGTGAAATCTAGGAAGCAGTCTTTCTTGGCAAAAACAATTAGTAAAATGAATTAGGTAGCTATGGCACGCAATAATAAATACTCATACGTGCTTCAAAAAATAAATAGCCACACAAACGGCACAATATTTGCTGTCTAAGTTTTCGATGGAGAAGACAAAGCCGCAGACAGCATTGAGATCACACACACAACACGTATCTAACATTCAAAGGCCAACATTATATTATTACCTCAAGTCAAGACCTGGACGCTTAAGTTTGTGTCTAACTCTCATATTCTATGGTTTCTCTTGAACGAAAAAGAAGAAGAATCTGATTGCTTTTCTTTGTGAATAAACATTTGTTTAAACCTAAATCTGAAAAGTTTGGGTTTCTTTTATATTTAACAACCAAAACAAACCCCCCAAAACCCCAACCAACCAAACAAAACAAGTTCTTGTGTCAACAGTAGCCTTCTCTCTAAAGCTTGTTATAAGCTGCCAGATTCCCTTACTCCGCCGTGCCATTTCTGCTCTTTTTGGTTATAGGGCTGAAAAACATGAAACGGCAAACACTTTCTAAAGAATGAAGAAGAAATGATCCACACTCAACATTTTCTTTTCTTTTTCTTTGGTTATGTCCGCGGCTTAGAGCCACGCGTGTATCCTGTCCGTGATAAGTTAATAGTTTATATTTTTTTAATGAATGTATTGAAGAATTACATGTACATAGACAAAACAAAATAAGAACATCTTATACATGATTTTAAGAAAAAAAACTCTAATTAAAAAAGACTACTTTTTCACTGAAATAGAAACAGAAATGGAAAGAATGAAAGAGAGAACGAAAGTAAAGCTAAAAGAAAGGAAGACAACGATATGTGTGTGTCTTTTTTTTCTTTTCATTCACTAGAATTAAGAGAATGAAAGAAATGGAACAAAAACTTAGAGGAAAAAACGAACTACCAAAATAGAGAATTAACAAATAAGCACACAATTAAACGAAAGAACAAACGAACGAAAGAATGAAGATAAGACACGATAGAGAATGAAAGTAAGAATACAGGAAAGAAAGCGAAACAGACAACAAAATGAAGAATTACATAAGAAAATAAGGGGAGAACTGATAGATGAAGAAAGAAAAAAGAAGAAACAAACAAAGGATGACGAAAAAACAGAAAAAAATGAATGAAATACATGACAGAAAACAAGCAGACAACAACGAAAAAAATAAATAAAACAAAAAAGTACACGAGGAAAAAACCAATGTATTATGTTTAAACCTCGATCAATAGTTCGACTTTGCTACAAGGAAAATTAGAACAGTTTGCGCACCCATGCCACACAATATAAATATTCACCTGAATCCCAAAATTAGCCCTGTAAGGCATATACATACATAGTAACACACGCAACACGGACATACCATTTACAGGCCTTATAATGCGTCACTAAAGTCAGTAGCTGACGTTGTGGAATTCTTGTCGTATCTCCATCTTCTGCAGTTTCTCTTGAAGAAAAACAACCTTAACAGTTAAAGATTGTTCAGTTCTTGCGTTTATTTCATCAGCACGTAGAACACATTTCTGTGTCAAAGATAATCCTCAAGAAACATTATAAACTGCCAGATCCCGTTTATTCGCTTGTAGCTGAAGTTTTGGGCCAGAGTCTTCATTCTTGCTCGCAGAACTGAAATACCAAATGTCACAGAGCTCTATGCTGGATTAAGGAACCTGCTGCATGCACATGCAATATGAAAACCGCTCAACAAGCGCTAGTTACAGTACTTGCGATCACAAGCACATAATTCGTCGTAAAAAGTCCTTCGGATGAGACCTTAAACCGAGGCCCCGTGTGCGAACGCATGCAGAACATCTTGCGCACACGTTAAATCCTGTTCCGCTGTTCGAAAGAGTAGGCCATTGTGTGCCGGTGGGAACAGATGACAAAATTAAAAAAAACCGCATACACATGCATAAATTTAAGAAAAAAAAGCGCTTTGATTTGTAGCTTTACAAGATTCAGCGCTATATAAATTCCATACATTATATTATTATTATTATTATAATTATGCATTGTAATAAAAACTTATACCAGGGGCGCGTGAAGTAGAACATAGACCACATTCCCAGAAACAAGCAAACAAGTAGCACATACAAATTAACAAGATTAAAAACAGAAGTGATAACAACAATAAACACAGCAACAATCTCCCACTAGCAATATTACACCACCACCTTCACCACCTCTACCCCCACCTTCATCGTCGTTATCGCCACCAACATCATCACTATCACCACTACTACCACCGTACCATCATCACCATTGTCATCGTTGTCCTCGTCACCATCAGCATCCTCCTCTATATACTCCTACTCAACATCGTCTCTAAGTTTGAAGCTGCCACTTTGCGTGTTATTCAAGTTAGGAAGTATATAGAACATTGAAACAGAAGTCATTAGGAGACCCCGAACAACAGGAGCTGCATATGTTATCGTATGAGAGTCGATAGTGATGAGACTGATAATTATAACGGCTTTACAGTGATGGTAATAATATGGAAAGAAGTGTTACAAAGTGATTTAAAAGTACATGACAAAACTGCACGTATGTTATGATATCATCTTAGGGGTCCTTCAGGCTGGAGAGATACAACAACCTGCAGTTCTAATCGGATAGGATTTTTAGCGACATTTTAAAGACTGCATACATAAAATTGACGTCGCTCTGTCTTTTTGTTTTCTTTTCGTTTCTCGACTGGAGCTCCAAGGTCCACCAATGATAAGCCTTTTGTGTATGCAACCGTGTTTATCCACTAGTAAGGTAGCCGCATTCTGATTTCAGGGATAAAGGATGTAGCTCAACTGTTTGGATCCTGTCTTCCCATTCAGTCCATGGCAGATTAATGTTAATCTGGGCGAGAGTTAGTTAGAGCCCGCACACTCCTTTCTTTCTCTCTTGAGATTTGAACCCGCGGACATCCAGCGAAGAGTTTAGTGCATTGACCACGACGCAGCAATGGCTGGTCATATCACATAATCTCAGATTTGTTTTGATTGTAACCCAAGTTTCAATCGGCCATTATCCTAACTGAATTTGCAGTTTCAACACCATGCTCCAGTTGAAAGCGACTGTCAATTTATTGATTTTAGTGTGTGTGTGTGTGTGAATGAGTGCGTGCGTGCGTGCGCGCGTTCGTGCGCGCGTGCGTGCGTGTGTGTGTGTGTGTGCGTTTGTGCGTGTGTTTGTGTGCACGCACACGTAACTGCCTGCATGCCTGCAGTCGTGTCTGCCTCGGGTACGTGTGCATATATTTTCATCTTTTGTCATTTGTTTTTCACCACGTGCTTGGAGGCACATGTGCATAACAAACGAAATTAGAATGTCGAATGCGAGAATGTGTGCACACTCGTTCACGTTCTCCGGAGGAACTTGTGTTTTGAGACATGTGCCCCAATCTAACTGAATTATTCAAGCAAATCGATAACTTTCCTCTGATTAAATTGATTAGCTAGAACAGTTTAATCAACCTTGAATCTTATTTCATGCTGTTTTCAAGTTCAGCTTCAGATTTTTTTTCTCTCCTCTCTTGGAATGTTGAGTGTTTTATTGTGTAGGAATATAGATCGTTTTTTATTTTTTAAATTCATTTTTTAAGATATAGTTAAAATCTGTACAGCCTTAGAATAGTGTGCAGTATCCCATTGGCTCTGGTAGCTTAAGCTCTGTGTGTGTGTGTTTTATTTATTTGTTTTATTTTTTTATATCGAGGATAATGGAATAAACATTTATGTGCTTTTTACACCAAGTCCCCGTGTGTATGCGCTTTTGTGAATTTTGTCATCTGTTCACCACCGGCACACAATGGCTTACTCTTACGAAAAGCAGAACAGAATTTAACGTATGTGCAAGATGTGTGTGTGTGTGTGTGTGTGTGTGTGTGTGTGTGTGTGTGTGTGTGTGTGTGTGTGTGTGTGTGTGTGTGTGTGTGCGCGTGAGATGAAGAAATGACACGTCCTTGACAGCTTTTTGACTTAAAACATTTAGAATATGTTAAAGAAATGAAATAGTTGGACAAAACGCATCCAAAAATAATTGGATATGCATGGAGAAGAAAGAAAAGAACGAATACGTGCATACATACTTCATGAAAACTGGCTATAAACGATTAATGGATAATTGACGAATGGTATTTGAATGATTAGGTAGCAGGAAAAAGAACAAATACTGAGACAAATAAATGAATTATACAAAATTAGCAAATGTCCAGTGTCACGTATCAAACTATTCATGTTTGCATAAACTGTGTCATTTATTCGCGCATACACACACCCAATTGTACTGGTACACGGAGACAGCAAGACAGACAGACAGACAAACAGACAGACCGACTGACTCAGACGGACTGACGGAATGACACACAGGCAGACAGACACTACACTACACTACGATTTACTACACTACACTGCACTACACTACGCTACATTACACTACACTACACTACGCTACACTACACTACGCTACACTACGCTACACTACACTATACTACACAACACTACGCCACACTATACTACGCTACACTACACTACACTACACTACACTGCACTGCACTGCACTGCACTCCATTCCACTACACTACACTACACTACACTACACTATACTACACTACGCTACATTACACTACACTACACTACGCTACACTACACTACACTGCACTACACTATACTACGCTACACCACACTACACTACACTACGCTAAATTACACTACACTACACTTCACTACACTACACTGCACTAGAACACGCTACACTACACTACACTACACTACACTACTACAAAAGTTTCTCTACACTAAACTACTCTATGCTTCGCTACACTACACTACATTACACTAGTAATGTACTACACACACTACACTACACTACACAACACAACACTACACGACACCACACCAAAATACACACACACGCACACTACACTACACTACACTACACCACACTGCATTGCACTGCACTACATCACACTACACTACACTACAGTATACTACACTACACTACACTACACCACACTACACTACACTACACCACACTGCACTGCACTGCACTGCACTACACTACACTACACTACACCACACTACAACTACACCACACTACACTACACTACACCAACTGCACTGCACTACACTACACTACACTACCCCACACTACACTACACTACACTACACACACTACACTACACTACACCACACTGCACTGCACTACACCACACTACAAAATTCTCTCTTACACTAAACTACTCTATGCTACGCTACACTACACTACATTACACTAGTACTGTACTACACCACACTACACTACACTACACTACACAACACAACACAACACTACACCAAAATACACACACACGCTCTCTACACTACACCACACTGCACTGCACTGAACTTCACCACACTACACTACACTACACTACACCACACTACACTACACTACACTACACCACACTGCACTGCACTACACTACACTACACTACACTACAATACACCACACTACACTGCACTTACACTACACTACACTACACCACATTGCACTGCACTACACTACACTACACTACACTACACTACACTACACTACACTACACCACACTACACTACACTATACCGCACTACACTACACCATACTACACTACACCACTCTACACTACACTACACTACACTTCACCACACTACACTACACCACACTACACTACACTACACCACACTTCACTACACCACACTACACTACACTACACAACACTACACTGCACCACACTACACTACACTACATCACACTGCACTGCACTACACTACACTACACTACACTACACTACACTACACTACACTACACTACACCACACTACACTACACTACACTACACCACACCGCACTGCACTGCACTGCACTTCCCGTTCAAGAGGATTTTTCCTCTGGAAATAAC
>CM054136.1:58968920-58991420 GCA_028751875.1 Rapana venosa | reverse complement strand
ATATTGCTGGAATATTTTGGAAGTTTTGGACAATTCTAATTTCATCGCAGCCCTTCTGAGGACAAAGCCTGATATAAAGAGAGTTGGAAAGAAAGGAGATTTAATGTGTGTGTGAGCGTGTGTGTGAGTGTGTGTGTGTGTGTGTGTGTGTTGTGGAGGGGGTGGGTGGGTAGGTGTGTGCGTGTGTGAGTGAGTGTTTATGTGTGTGCGCCCGCGTGTGTATGTGTGTGTGTGTGCTTGAACAGATCAGTTCATGAAGAAAAGAATGAAGTATTTAACAACTATTTGATACATGAATAAACAGATGAAGCAATAATGCCTGATAAAACGACCTTTCCATAAATCATAGAGGATTAAGATTCAACAGTTTCCTTAAGCATACCCTGCAGCGTATTGACATACCGTGCCAAAGTCCCCTTCTTCCCCAACAAAGAATCAACAAAACCCCTAACAATTGTTCATGCTTACCAGAATTCATTCTTTCACTATTAATTTTACTAACTGCAACAGGAACAATTAAATGAAACCAACTTTCTCAGTGTAAACATACTTATTAATATAATTCATCATTTTAAACACTGTCTGACGGACACTATAAAGACGGACACTGTAAAGACCATTTGACTTCAGTCCTATGGGCCCATGAAGTCGTGGTTCCAATCTTGGCAGCATCTGGTGAACTAAGGGTGGGGATTTTTATGATCTCCCAGGTCATCTTCAAGTGTGGATGTGCCAGTGCCTGAATTCCTTTTTGCGAATATACATATGCAGATGATTATATATGCATGTTCAAATCATGTATTTCTGTGAACATTCAATGGGTAATGGCAACATGAACATACTCAGTATACATCGCAGAATTTATTTATTTTGTTCGATTATTTCGAGGATAATGGATTACACACTTATGTGCTTTCTTCATTTTATTTTTATTTATTTTCATTTTCATTTTTTTATATTGAGGATAATGGAATACGCACTTATATGCTTTTTTACATCCAGTCCCCATGTCTATGTGGTTTTGTAAATTCTGTCATCTGTTCCCACTGGCACACAATGGCCTGCTCTTCCAAAAAGCAGAACAGGTTTTAACGTGTGCGCAAGATGTTCTGCGTGCGTTCGTACACGAAACCTCGGTTTATAGTCTCATCCAAAGGACTTTTGCGGATAGTTGAGTCAGCACTGATGTTAACTCGAGAGTAAACATCCTCTTGAACAAGAATTAGGAATGCAGCTACGTTCGTGTTGTGCAAAAATGGTTGCATACGCAAAATCTCACTATTGATGAACCTGGGAATGCCAGCCAAGGAACGAAAGAACAAAGTAAACACTGCTGTAAAATGAAGCTCCCACTCCAGTTCACAAAGAGAAAACCACACAGCCAGAAGAGGAGCCAGACAAACCCAGGGTTAGGGTGAAGACAGGTAATGAGTAGGGTTGGAAAGAAGAGAGGACTGGTATTAGCACTGTGAGTGTCTAGCAAACCATGCCATCAAGCAGACTGAAAGCCAGCCTGCTTGTACTGTTTCAAGGGGTAGGTCACTAGGTGTGTTTGGAGTCTATCCTCGCTCACTATGACCACATAGGTTATGGGCCACCTTTACCTTAACCTACATTTAATTTAACGGCAACAAAGGTTATGGCTACCTTTACGGTAACCTACATTTAATTTAATGGCAACATAGGTATGGGCCACCTTTACCTTAACCTACATTTAATTTACACGACCACATAGGTCATGGGCCACCTTTACCTTAACCTACATTTAATTTAACAGCAACATAGGCTATGGGACACCTTTACCTCCTACATAGAAACCAACCAAAGTTCTGTTGCATGACTTTGTTTACATTCCCTTTGGTTTTATTTATGTCCTTTATGCTGCTCTATTATAATTTTTCATACACTTTTGTATGGCTTAATCCTGTGCAACTTTGATTGCAGGTTACATCTAAATTACATGAAAACTGGTTAAGTTGCTCAGTTATTCTCTCTCTCTCTCTCATCTCTCTCTCTCTCTGTTTGTTTTTTTTCCCCTTATTTCTGAGTATATTTAAGCACTCACTCTCATGTTCTCTATTTCTTGCTTGCCTTCCAGAATGTGTGTGTGGGTCTGTGTGTGTATTGTTTTCCATGCAATTCCATGTCAGTATGCATATTTTCTCTTCTTATTTATTCATTTATTTATTTTTTAGGGCTGGGTGTAAAAAAGCATGTAATGCTTAATCTATTACCCTCTGAAAAATGAAAAATAAAAATTGTTCAAATTGTTCTCTCTGCTCTCTCCTCTCTCTCTCTCTCTCTCTCTCTCTCTCTCTCTCTCTCTCTCTCGTGATGTCTGTCCCTGATATCTGTCTTTCTCCCCTCTGTTTTTTTTTCCTGATGTATCTCTCTTACTCAATTGCAGTGTGTGAAAATGCATTGGCGTTTAAATGTACATATTACGTTGCATACAAGCACGCCCACGTTTTCCGTTGGGAAATTCAGTTACGTTTAATATGACGTGTGCCCTGGGGTGTTAGAATTCTGCAGAGAAATCAATAGGGTCTCTCTTATGGGATCTCAGAAGGAAAGAACAAATGAGACGCCATAAAATATCACTTAAAGATTGAAGGTATTCATATTTATCAGGTTTTCAGGCTGCTTTTAACATTGTTTGAATAGTTGGGGGTGGGATGGGGAGGGGGGGAGGGTTGTAGAGTTTTAATTTGATCACAACTTGCCTGAGGCTATAGCCTGACATCACGTGGGTTGTATGGAGAAGTGAGTTTGTGTGTGCGTGCGTGCGTATGTGTGTGTGCGTGCGTGCGTGCGCGCGCGCGCGCGCGCGCGTGTGTGTGTGTGTGCGTGCGTGCGTGTGTGTGTGTGTCTTCAAATTTACGTCTGTTCACTTAAAGTGATATTAGACGAGCGTGTGTGTGTCCGTAAGTGTGTGTGACACATAACAGAAGCAATGTGGCAACTATTGATATCATTTTAACGCATGACTCATCTTGTTCACATCAAAGGGCTCAAACATCGATTTCATATTTTAAACAACAATTCTAGGAACTCTTATTTTTGTCACTTTGAGATTTGCCCGTTAGATTTGTTTTACAAGTCTGAAATCAAAAGTTGACTTTTTAAAGAAAATCAAACCCTCTCTCAGACATGTTACTCAATGCACTCTGAGTCCACAAACGTAAAGAACGCACAGACAAACAAAAGGTGTCAGACACTATCTGAGTTTAGATGACGAAAAGTGAGTGGGTAGAGACACGGGAAAGAAAACCCAGAGGAGACAGTGTGGGCTGGTGTTTACACAGGGAGTGTCTGGTAGACCGAATCTTCAGCCAGACTGCACAGGGTTTGTACTGCATCATGTGATAGATCACTAGGCCTATTTAAAGGGAATTTAAGAGAATGAATGAGGAATAGGAACAGAAGAGTTCTTGGAACATAATGGCTGCGAAGGAAGATAAGAATTAATGGTGAATTCAGGATGGACAGCTGGCTGTCATGCAGGGTAACTGGCTGTCTGACTGAACTGACTGACTGGCTAGGTAGCTGGTTGGCTGACTGGCTGATTGACTGACTGACTGATTGGCTGACTGGTTGGCGTTTAGTAGGACTAGCATGGATTGTTAGTCTAGCATGAGTTAGTGCGTTTAAATGTTCAGTATGTGATTCGTTGTTTCATAATAACCTGCCTGATGCATGAAACATGTTGCATCAGAAGACAGCTCAGCATAGGATGAATATTACAGTCAACAGAATTTTAAAAAACAGAAATGAAATAGGGATCATATTGTCTTGTTTCACTTTAAACATAAGGAATATACATAAACAATAGAGTTGCTTTGAAGCGCCCACCACTGTTCTATTTAGCTTTGTCTTTGAATCTGCTCACACACAACCCACCCCCCATCTCCCCCCCCCCCGACACACACTCACTCGCTTGCTCACACACACACACATACGCGCGCGTGCGTGCACACACACACACACACACACACACACATGGGTGAACAAAAATACCATGGTTCCCAAAGATAATCATCTCCTCTGAAAAGTCAGAATTAAAACCCGTTCATCAAAGTCACCCTAGACCCTGACCGCTCTTCAACTATCATCTGCCCCAAGCAATTAGTCTTCGGGGTATCAGCTGTAGTCAGGGCAAAGATATCATTTCCCTTTCCAGAGCTATTTACCTCTGAGGAAAGTTATCATTAGCCAGCTATTTCGCCACCGGTGCATTTATTTATAGACAGGTTTCGTGTGGTAGCAGGATTGCCTGCGTTAAGAGAAACATTATCAGCTGCTTTTGATATTCAAGAAATTGGTATAAAAAGGTGATGAATATTGTGCAGTGTTAAAAACAAATAACACATCGCTCAAGTATTAAAGTGTCCCTATAACATGTTGGGGAGCAAGGTGTCAGAGACCTCAACTTCTCTCCAGGGGTCAACAGTTTGAGGGTGGCGCCCAACCCTCTCCCACGCTGCTTTACCTTCTCTGACCCTAAAGAGGGCATGTACCAGCTGGGTGAATTGAGGGACTGTAATGAAGCCAGGGCACGCGAGCGGTCATCTATCCAAGTGGTAATCGTGCTCAACGCTGCTTTACCTTAGCTTGGGGAGTGTGAGTGATTGGACCACTGAGCTGCCCCTACTCAAGCATACTTAATAATAATAATAATAAATGGAATTTATATAGCGCTATATCTTGCAGAGACAAATCAAAGCGCTTGCACTCAACTCATTCTTACACAGTCATACAACCAGTGACAAGCAATAGTTCCATCAAGTCCAAATGTGCACACACGCACACACACACACACACACACAGGTCACACACCCTGGCAGGGCAATAGAATCTTGGTTGTTGAAGGCAGGGAAAAACTATGAGATGAGGCAGGAGAGGAAAATCTTAGGTTTGAAATAAATATGTCTTGAGACTGGATTTAAAAGTGTCATAAGAAGGCTTTTGGCCTTAACGTACTTAACGTACAAATAAACACATGAGATGAACAATTCCAACTTTTGACACAGAGTGGTGAGGGTGTGTTGCCAACAAACCTGTTTCTTTTTATCCTCTAACTGTAGCATACAGCGAAATGGTAGACGGTGTATTTTATGCACCTCTTTTTGGATTAAGACTTCCCTGCATGCCCATCACACATGTGCACACTTGCAGACGAATATAGTGTTATATTTGATCATATGCGGTGTGTTTTTGTTAGGCATTAAGATTGTATTTATTCCTCTTGGGGTTTAAAAGGAGCGTATATTCCACACCAGTATAGAGATTACATCACACACACACACATATGTACCCACACACGCATGCACACACACAAACACACACATACACACGCATGCACACACATACACACCGCATACACACACACACACACAACACATACACACACACACGCTCCCACGCACGCCATTCAATTTTATCCTGAGGCAACTTAAAATCCAAATAAAAAACATAGAGTTAAAAAAATTTAATCTCCAAGGACATTTTGAATAAAATTTCATCAGAAAAATCATCAGTTTTCTTTCTTTTCCTGTTCAAATTTGAGAATTGAATGACAGAGACATTATTCATTTGTCGGGGATAGAGGGAGGAGAAATCCAATATTCTTCGGGCACACATATATACATATTCTGACACCGCTCACCAAACAGGAAACATAAAACAGCACATATGCATTGGAAAAATCTAGATAACAATGCCTTGCATGTGCACACAAGGGCACAACAGAGAGAGAGAGAGAGAGAGAGAGAGAGAGAGAGAGAGAGAGAGAGAGAGAGAGAGAGAGAGAGAGAGAGAGAGAGAGAGAGAGAGAATGCAAAGGCAAAGGCAAAGGCAAAGGCAAACGCACACAACTGCATTTTACGAGGGTAAGAGATTAAGTTACAAAGACTTTTTTCATCCAGCCCTCAACATACAAAGGAAAAGAGAGAGAGAGAGAGTCAGAGAGAGAGAAAGAGAGAGAGTGAGAGAGAGACAGAGACAGAGAAAGAGAGATAGAGATAGAGAGAAACAGACAGAGAGGTTTATAATCTCATCCAAAGGACTTTTGGGGAGTAGAGCCAGTATTGAAGTTAACTGAAGTTAAACACCAGGGTAAAACATTCCCTTGATCGGGCAACTCGGTGGTGGCTGGAACCCTGGATCAATCCTGGGGCATCAAACCTCGAGTGTAACGCTCTAACCACATAGCTATCCCGCCCCCAGTAAAGGTAAAGGTGTCCCATAACCTATAAGGTCGTAGGGAAGCGAGACGTCTGACGCCTCACTTCTCCAAGGGCCAGCATATTGAGGGCGGCGCCCATCTCCTCTCCCTCGCTGTTTTACCTTCCTTGAACCTAAAGAGGGCAGGTATCCATTTACAGCTGAGTGAACTAGCGAAACTGTACTTAAGCCAAGGCACGCAAACGGTCACCCATACAAATGGTAACCACGCTCCACGCTGCTTAACTTGGCTAGGGGAAAGCCAGTGCTCCGACCACTGAGCTATCCCACCCCCAATACGTGTAATTTAAACTCAGCGTTATTTTGTGCAGACAGAGAAAACAATGGAATGCAACATCAGAGAATGGCCTGGCCTTGAGTGGAACGATTTGCTTCGGAAAGGAGAAGACCGTGGGTATGGAGGAAGCTGGTTCACAAATCCTCAGTGGTGCCCTCACAGACCATGGGACCACGGGATAGGTGAAGGTAAATCTATACTGGGTCCTACTTTGTCACCATTTCTGCTTTATAAAAATAACAACCCGCATCAACTTTTTTCTTACATCATAGAATGAGCGCTGGGTCTAACTTCTCACATGCTTAACAGCAGCACAACATATTTTAGCTCATATGACAGACAACAATAGTGACAAGAAGAAGAAGAAGAAGAAGAAGAAGAAGGAGGAGGAGGAGGAGGAGGAGGAGAATGGCCATTAATTTTGTCCTCAAAACAAACCCAGCAATGCACCCATCCACTCATATGGGAAGCGCATCTATAAAATGTGTTGGTGACAAATGTATGGCTAATAATAGCAGCTTTCCTGACAGAAACACACACTGGCAGAAGCAGTTTAAATAATCTGCACACCCTGGCGCCACACGATAGCGGGCAGAGTGATTACTTGGGAGGATCATATTTTGGGATAAAAAAAAACAACGCTCAGGATTTAGGGGGCTGAAGATGAATAGGTTTCTGCTCTCTGACGTAACGGTTATCACTTGTGTTACAGAAATGGCATTTGCCTCTTTACTCCCTGTGAGTGTATCTATGTGAAAGCACAGGGTTTGTACGTAAGTGAACGTTTTCATATGTGTGTCTGTAATTTAGTGCTGCTTATGATTTGTTGTGGGTGATTGCAGTATGACGTGTGCTGTCATTGAGCAGGTAGAGCCTTTGGTTGTCGTCTCATGGATCAACGAAATCGTGGTTTCTATAGGATGAGAGTAATCCTGGAGGCAGACTTAGTACAAGCTGTGTAGCTAGTTGATACAGGCGTTAGGTATTCATGCTGGGCTTTAAATATTCCTCGGTTGTTATTGGCTGAAACCCAATGGCCATTATCCTACACGTTTGAGTCTTCGTAGTCAGGTCTGATGAATTAATTTAGTGAGAATTGTTCTACCACCTCTCCTTTCACCTTGAAGGGCAGATCTACTAGTGTCATTGTTTTGCTGCCTCATCTTCTGTGTCCCCACATCCCGCTGTTCCCACGCCACTCATCTCAATCTTTCCGTCACAGCCATACCCAGATTCCCTATGTCGCATTCCCAGGATCGGCAGTTAACCGGGAGCCCATCCTACTGGTGTTCAATTCCCTTTGCGTATATTATAATTATACACATGCTGAGGATACAATTTGAATGTTATATACCCATCATTTACGCGGGCGTTTGGTTAACTACATAAACACAAACATACCCGAGCACACAGTGTTTTCCCACCTCAGCATTTGCGATGTTCCTGTCTGCAGTTTGAACGCTGTTCTTCTCTATCTCTCCACCTGACAGACTTGTACCCAAGCTCACGATGTTTCATCTTAAGAGGCAGAACTCTGCAGGCAGCCTATCAGTGTCAGGCACACGTGGAGGCCACCATCCATAGAGGCCCTTCACATGCTGGATCCCGCTAATGGTATTCAGCGGAGTCTGATCTAAGCTAACACATGCAGAAGATCACATATGGAATGGCAATATAATTAACTTAATCGCGGGCTCAGACTGATCAAGACACCCACTCAGGATAGTCACCACCCAAAGTCCTTCTGAAGACCTGCCACATTGAACGTTCAACCCTTAAGTCTAGGACACACTCATCCTATACCACATGAACAGATGTGTTTGGGAAACCAAATCTGAGGTCACCACCATGAGGCCAGAGCAGCTGGGGCCACCGAATCAAGAGACAGTTTTTGTTTTATTGCATGATGGTCATTGCTGATGAGGATGATGTAACGGTGCTGCTGTGGAAGAGTATTTGCTTCGAGACCACATGCCAGAACCGCTGTACTCTTACGCGTCCTATCATGAAAGTATATCCCGATGTCAAGTGGGTCTGAGAAATATAGGAATCTGTGGTGCTGGTCAGGTAACTTGAGCAACTCTCTTCAAAATTGCATTGAAACCCGAAGTCGGAATGCGGCTATCTTCATGATGGGCAAAACGGTCGCATACATAAAATCTCACCATCTGTAGACCCAAGAACTGTACCTGAGCAACTACAAACAAATCGCATTTGTTAGGTTAATGGAGCTCAACTGTGTGGTCCCAATCTGTTCAATGAGCCTATACCAAACTCACTCTGGGCAGGAGTTGGCTGCAGTCCAAAATAAAAAATCCCCATAGTTGTTATGGGAGTCGAACCTGCGACTTTCCATTCCACGGTTCACGTCACTAAACACTGTGCCATGGCGGTTGGTTCCAGATCACTCCTCGCTTCTTAGAACAAATTCAACACAGGTAATTCAGTGACTCCTTAAGGAGTTGAAATAAGGAGACAAGTGGAGAAGACAGCATGCTGAGGATGAGGTGGTAACATAAATAAACGAGAGTATAAGATGTGAAGGTGTACAGGGTCATTTGGTGAGCAGTACTGCCTGAACTTTTCAGATAGTCTGATGTGTTCATCATCAGTACACCGATAAAAATGACTGTTACAAATCACTGCAATATATCACTTTTCAAGGCTGTAGTGTAAGCATGTACACATCTAACATTTGGGAAACCAAGGCAGAAATGGTCAACTATTTGCACAGTAGAACAACAAATACTAAAACAAATATAAAACATAAATAACCCGATTATTTTAAACTGATGGGCAAATTAGGATAAAAATGAAGACAGTTACAAATATATGAAAAACGCTCATCCATTTTCATTTCATACATGAAAGAAATGGTGACATTTAAATGGACATGTAGTATATAGATGTAAAGAATAAAACAAAAAGCAAAACATGTGTGGTTTAGAAAAGAAGATGTTAGGCTTTTTTTTCGTACTTATTGTTCCTGCTGTTCTTTTTATTACTGCTGCTAATGCAACTGCGGATGAGACTATAAACCGAGGCCCCGTGTGCAAACGCATGCAGAACATCTTACGCACACGTTAAATCCTGTTCCGCTTTTCGTAAGAGTAGGCCATTGTGTGCCGGTGGGAACAGATATCAAAACTTACAAAACCGCATACACACGGGGACTGAATGTAAAAAGCACACGATTGCTTATTCCATTATCCTCGATATAAAAGAATAAATAAACATAAATAACTATAATAAACTGCTGCTACTGTGGTGTATTATATTGTTTGTTATTTTTTGTTTTATTGCTGTTGTTATGTGTAATCCTACAAGGTATTGGCATAATAGTGAAACATAGCCTTAACTGTGTTTGTGAAAAACACCTGTTCAAACATAGCTTTGAAAGGTGAAATGGTAAGGGTGTCCCATTACCTATGTGGTCATAGAGGAGGGAAGCTTTATAGACCTCAGCTTCTCTAGGGGCTAGTATATTAAGGGCGGCGCTCATCTCTCTCTCTCTCTCTCTCTCTCTCTCTCTCTCTCTCTCGCTGAGTTACCTTCCTTGACCCTAAATAGGAAGGTACCCATTTACAGCTGGGTGAACAGGGAGACTGTACATAGCCCAAGGCGTGCAAACAGGTTACCCATCCACTTGGTAACCACGCTCAATGCTGCTTAACTTTGGCTGGGAGAAAGCGAGTGCTCTGACTACTGACCTATCCCGTCCCCCCCAAACATAACTTTCCTGATTGACAAACATGGGCAGAAATTAAAGAAAGGACCGATTACTGTAGGATTTTGTTTTGGTATGTTTGATGGATTTTGTTAAGAGCATTTAGGAATTAAAACCGCACGAGCTAATAAGTATGGATGAATATCTTCATTGTGTTATGGTTAATCGTATATGAAACGCCCGAGCGTTGTGTGTAATCCTACAAGGTGGTGGCATGTGCGCGCGTGCGCGCGCGCGCGCGCGCGTGTGTGTGTGTGTGTGTGTGTGTGTGTGTGAGAGAGAGAGAGTGTGTGTGTGTGTATGTCCCCTATCAATCCATCCACCCATCCATCCAAACATGCACCGTCTCTCTGTGTATTAGAACGGACATCGATTTTAGACTTATTGGAAAAGACGAATAATAAACAAAAGTAATAAAAAGAAGAGAAAAAGAAGTGATACGTGTAAAAATCTGTGTGATTTCGGATTTTGTAGCGCTTGTATTTTTGCGTTAATTGTGTGATGTCCATCTGTACCCCCATTCAGAAGGGGCTATGGCCTATACTGAATAAACTGCGTGTTCCTCTCTCTCCCTCTCTCTCTCTCTCTCTCTCTCTCTCTCTCTCTCTCTCTCTCTCTCTCCTCTCTCTCTCTCTCTCTCTCTCTTGTGTAATGTATTGTGGCACAAGGCCGAGGTACATTAAAAATCAGAGTGCTCTCCGTCCGTCTGTCTGTCTCTGTCTCTCTCTCTGTCTCCCTTTTGTTTTTAAAGAAAAGGATTTTTTTAATTTATCTGTGTTGTCTGCCGCTCTACGTCTGTATGCCACCCCCCTCCCCCCACCTCTCTCTCTCTCTCGCTCTTTCTCTCTCTCTCTCTCTCTCTTGCTCTTTCTCTCTCTCTCTCTCTCGCTCTTTCTCTCTCTCTCTCTGCCTCTCTCTCCCTCTCTCTCTCCCTCCCTCTCTCTCTCTCTAATGATTCTGTTGCTTCATGGCCGCC
The DNA here is from genome assembly GCA_028751875.1 of Rapana venosa. NCBI lineage: Eukaryota > Metazoa > Mollusca > Gastropoda > Neogastropoda > Muricidae > Rapana > Rapana venosa. The sequence continues at coordinate 58,980,197 of CM054136.1, read as the reverse complement.
AAGTGGCATTGGAATGGGCAGTGGTGGGCGGTTTATGCAGGCATCTTCACGTGCTCTGATACGAAGGTCATCTTATTTCCTGAGTCCATTTCACTCTTCTGATTAATCAATACGCTTTTTGTCCGTCTGTCTATGTTTCTGTGTCTGTTTTGGTCTGTCTGTCGGATTGTCGGTATGTTTGTCGGTCTGCCTATCCGTCTGTCTCTCTGTCCGTCTCTCTGTTTGTTTCTCTGTCTCTGAATCTGTGCCTGTCTGTCTGTCTGTCTGTCTGCCTGTCTCTCTCTCTGTCTCTCTCCGTGTAGTTATCTGAGTCTCTGTGTGGCTGTCTGTCTGTGTCTGTCTGTCTTTATGTCTGTTTGTCTGTCTGTCTGCCCGTCTTCCTGTCTGTCTGTCTGTCATGTCTGTCATGTCTGTCTGTCTGCATGTCTGTCATGTCTGTCTGTGTGTCTGTCTGCCTGTCTCTCTTTCTCTCTCTGACAATCAAAATAAACATTTTTCTCTTTTGTTACTCACTCGTGTTAAATGAAAACATATATATGTTTTTTAAATCTATTAATTCTATTTATTTTACTGCAACATTTTTTTTGTATGTTGCTTTATTATGAGCAGATTGTGGTTCGGGGTTGTTTCTGTCGTTCATTGTTATGTATGTAGAGTGCTTAAGACTTGCGCCAGAACAGGGCCTGAATGCTGAGAACGTTCTTTGCAATGACTTATAGGGATGTGTGTGTGTGTGTGTGTGTGTGTGTGCGTGCGTGCGTGCGTGCGTGCGCTCACGCGTGTATGTGTATGTGTTTGTGTGTGTGTATATCTCTGTGTGTATGTGTATGCGCGCTTGCTTGTTTGTGTGCATATAATAATGATAATAGTAATAATAATGATAATAATAATGATGATGAAGATGATGAAGATGATGATGATGATAATATAATAATAATAATAATAATAATAATAATAATAAACAATGGAATTTATAAAGCGCAGTATCTTGCACAGACAAATCAAAGCCCTTGCACTCAACTGATTCTTACACAGTCATGCAACCAATATCAAGTCATAGTTCTAACAAAGTCCAAATGCAGGGTACTTGCACGAATACATACGGTTCTTGTGAGTGTATTTCTAAAGAAAATCCTGAAACTATATAGATCATCCCACTAAATTTGTCTCCTCATACTGCTCAACAATGCCGGGTTCTATCAGTGAACATTATCTGTGAATGTATGCCATGTACGTATAATTTTATAGAGTTTTTCTATGCGCAGTTTTGTAAACACGAACGTGTTGGTTACTTCTTTCATAATGTATCAAAGTAGTCGACATTTTGTCCTGAAAAGCTAAGCCTGCAAAAGGAGAACCTGCAAGTAGGAAATATAATTATCTAGAAATCGATGTGTCAATGGCAAAACGCTTAGCTAATATTTAGCTGTTCCGGAAAGGCACACACAGTGACAAAAAACAATCTCAGAAGAAGAAAAAAACAACAACAAAACAAACAATCTCTGCATTCTGGTTTCGCCTGATAGTGTGATGACGGATTACTTAGGGGTGGGAGGACGGGTAGGCGGTAGGCGGGGTGTGGAGGTGAGGGTGGTGGTGGTGGGTCAGCATTTTTTGCGTGTGCTATCATTTATGGTTAATGAGGGCGCGACTAAGCAGGATGCCTTTATGCTTGCTGTGTTATAAGGGGGGTTATCTTTTTGAAAAGGAGAACAAAATTTGTTTAATCTCGCTCTCTCCCCCTCTCTCTCTCTCTCTCTCTCTCTCTCTCTCTCTCTCTCTCTCTCTCTCTCTCTCTCTCTCTCTCTCTCTCTCTCTCTCTCTCTCTCTCTCGCGCGCGCGCGCGCGCGCTTTCTTTCGTTTTCTCTCTCTGTGTAGGTGAGAGAGAGACAGAGACAGATACGGAGACAGACGGACAGACGCAGACATAGAACGGACAGACGGATAGAGAGGTAGACAGATGAATAAGGAGAGAAAGAGAGAGTGAGAGAGAGAGAGTGAGAGAGAGAGAGAGAGAGACAGACAGACAGACAGACAGACAGAAAGACAGGGGCAGAGAGAGAGACAAAGAGACAGACAGGCACAAACACAGTCAGACAGACAGACAGAGACGGTGGCAGACAGATAAACAGAAAGAAAGACAGACAGAGACAGAAACAGATCGACAGAGACAGAGATAGTGACATTGTGACATAAAAAGACAGAAAACATCAACCTTTCTCTGGCCTGATTGGGTGTCAGACAGAATGGTTACAATGTACCTAAGAGCGTGTGTGTGTGTGTATAGCGGACGTGGGGGTAGAGGGGGGAGGGGGGTTACCAGCTACTCTGGTTCTGTTTGATCCCGTGAATCGATCACAGACACCTGATCCACCACTTTGTCTGTATAGCCCATGGTCAATAGTCAATAGCAGACATACGGTATAGGAGTTCACTGGATCTTCTCTGTCCTTCTGAAGGGGGACGGGTAGCCTAGTGGTTAAAACATTGCGCTCGCAATGTGACGACCTGGGTTCGATTCCCCATTCAAGGGGATATTTTCATCTGGAGTTAACATCAGTGCAGAATCCACTCGCCCCAAAAGTCCTTCGGATGAGACTGTAAACCTAGGTCCCGTTTGCGAACACACGCAGAACATCTTGCGCACACGTTAAATCCTGTTCCGCTTTTCGTAAGAGTAGGTCATTGTATGCCGGTGGGAACAGATGAGATAATTTACACATCCGCATACACACGGGGATTGGATGTAAAATAGAAGCACATAAGTGCTTATTCAATTATCCTCGATATCAAAGAATAAAATAAAAAAAATAATCAAAATAAAACTTCTTATTTTATTTTGTTTCCTTGTCTTCTGTTCTTGTGGACTTGTTACGTTCCTGTCCAGTAATAATTCATTTGGTTATCTGTCTGTATTCAGTTTTGTTTTAACTTTCTGTTCTGTTCTTATAACTTGTTTTTGTTCCTGCCCAATAGGATATCACTTGGATATCTCCGTGTATTCAAATCCATGTTCCTTTCTGCTCTGTTCTGGCTAACTTGTTTTGTTCCTGCTTCGTAAGATATTGACTTGATTATCTCTTTTCTTTCTGTATTCACTTTTGTTTTTCTGTCTACTCTGATCTTGCTAACTTATCTTGTTCCTGCTCCGTAAGATAGTGACTTGATTATCTCTTATCTGTCTGTATTCGTTATTGTTTTCCTGTCTACTCTGTTTTTGCGAACTTATCTTGTTCCTGCTCAGTAAGATATTGACTTGATTATCTCTTTTCTTTCTGTATTCAATTTTGTTTATCTGTCTTCTCTGATCTTGCTAACCTGCTTTGTTCCTGCCCACTAAAATGCGCTTGATTATCTCTTATCTTTCTGTATTCAATTGTGTTTTTTCTGTCTACTATGATCTTGCTAACTTATCTTGTTCCTGCTCAGTAGGACGTGGCCTGTTTATCTCTGTCTTTCTGTATTCGTTTTTGTTTTTCTATCTTCTTTTATCTTGCTAATTTACTTTGTTCCTGACCAGTGGGAGTTTACTTGATTATCTCTATCTTCTGTATTCATTTTTCCCCTTGTCTGGTCTGCTCTCGCTAACTTAACTTGTTCCTGCCCAGTGGAAATTCCCTTGATTATGTCTATCTTTATGTATTCATGTTCTTTTTGTTTTCCTTTCTGCTCTGATCTTTTTTGTTGTGTTTTGTTCCTGCTCTGTAGGAGTTTAATCGGTTATCTCTATATTCCTGTATTAGTTTTTTTGGTTTTCCTTGTCTTCTTTGATCTTGCTATATTATCTTGTTCCTGACCAATAGGAATTCACTTGATTATCTATGTATTTTTGTATTTAAATTTATTTTCCAGGCTGCTGTGTTCTTGTTAACTTATCTTGTTCCTGCCCAGTGGGAATTCACTTGATTATCTCTATCTTCTGTATTCATTTTTCCCCTTGCCTGTCTGCTTTTGCTAACTTAACTTGTTCCTGCCCAGTAGGAATTGACTTGATTATCTCTATCTTCTGTATTCATTTTTCCCCTTGCCTGTCTGCTTTTGCTAACTTAACTTGTTCCTGCCCAGTAGGAATTGACTTGATCATCTCTATCTTTCTGTATAACATTTTTTGGTTTTCCTCTCTGCTCTGATCTTTTCGTTGTGTTCTGTTCCTGCTCTGTAGGAATTTACTCGGTTGTCTCTATATTCCTGTATTAGTTTTTTTTAATTTTCCTGTCTTCTTTGATCTTGCTAATTTATCTTGTTCCTGACCAATAGGAATTCACTTGATTGTCTATGTCTTTCTGCATTCAAATTTATTTTCCAGACTGCTGTGTTCTTGTTAACTTATCTTGTTCCTGCCCAGTAGGAATTGACTTGATTATCTCTATCTTCTGTATTCATTTTCCCCTTGCATGGTCTGCTTTTGCTAACTTAACTTGTCCCTGCCCAGTAGGAATTGACTTGATTATCTCTATCTTTCTGTATAATTTTTTTTGTTGTTTTCCTCTCTGCTCTGATCTATTTGTTGTGTTTTGTTCCTGCTCTGTAGGAATTTACTCGGTTATCTATATTCCTGTATCAGTTTTTTGTGTTTTCCTTGTCTTCTTTGATCTTTCTAATTTATTTTGTTCCTGACCAATAGGAATTCACTTAATTATCTATCTCTTTTTGTATTCAAAATTATTTTTCAGGCTGCTGTGTTCTTGTTAGCTTATCTTGATCCTACTCAGTGAGAATTCACTTGATTATCTCTATCTTCTGTATTAATTTTTCCCCTTGCATGGTCTGCTCTCGCTAACTTAACTTGTTCCTGCCCAGTGGAAATTCCCTTGATTACCTCTATCTTTATGCATTCATGTTCTTTTTGTTTTCCTTTCTGCTCTGATCTTTTTGTTGTGTTTTGTCTCTGCTCTGTAGGAATTTATGCGGTTATCTCTATATTCCTGTATTAATTTTTGGTTTTTTCTTGTCTTCTTTGATCTTGCTAATTTATCTTGTTCCTGACCAATAGGAATTCACTTGATTGTCTATGTCTTTCTGTAATCAAATTTATTTTCCAGGCTGCTGTGTTCTTGTTAACTTATCTTGTTCCTGCCCAGTAGGAATTGACTTGATTATCTCTATCTTCTGTATTCATTTTCCCCTTGCATGGTCTGCTTTTGCTAACTTAACTTGTCCCTGCCCAGTAGGAATTGACTTGATTATCTCTATCTTTCTGTATCATTTTTTTGTTGTTTACCTCTCTGCTCTGATCTATTTGTTGTGTTTTGTTCCTGCTCTGTAGGAATTTACTCAGTTATCTCTATATTCCTGTATTAGTTTTTTGTTTTCCTGTCGTCTCTGATCTTGCTAACTGTTCGTGTTCCTGCTCTGTGATACACAAGAACATGGAAACACGCAAATGTACGATTAACGCGCAAGAGTACACAATTTCAGGCATGGATGTGAAAATAAAAGATGGGTGGGTAGACAAGCCCAAGGTATGATAATTATAACTAGCAATATGCCATTTTCACTTTGAAGACTTCTTTTGAACATGTTTGCATCCATGGAACGCTACTAGCAAAACAAACACCATTATCCGTTAAAGGATAGAAAGTAAAACCCTCTGACCTATGTGGCCAGATTTTTAAACATGTAATCACACATGCAAACGTATCATCGTACTTATGGTTGTTCAGTGACCCCCATGTGTGATGAATAAGACACAGCATGCATATTTCAAGTCACCTCGAAGGTGCTTAGGGTAGGAAACACAATATCAACAGTAGTAGCAACACCAACATCAACAACAATCAACAGCAGCAACAAAAGCAGCAACAGTAATAACAACAACATACATGGTCAACAATTCACGGATAGTAAAAGGTAAAGGCGTCCCATAACTTACGTGGTCGTAGGGGATCGAGGCATCAGAAACCTCAGCTTCTCTAAGGACCAGGATATCGAGGGCGGCGTCCATCGCTCCCTCGCTGCTTTACCTGCCCCGACCCTATAGAGGGCAGGTACCCATTCACAGCTGGGCAAACCAGGGGACTGTACTGAAGCCAAGGTGTGCAAAAGGTCACCCATGTCCTTGGTAACCACGCTTGATGCTGCTTAACATTGGCATGAGGAAAGCGAGTGCTCTGACTACTGAGCTATTCTGCTCCCCACGGAAAGATGGAAGGTAAACAGAAAAGAAAACTAATTTTTTTAAAAACCCACACCAAAAAACAACAGAGAGACAGTCAGGGAGACGAAGACAGTCCTTCGGATGAGATCACAAACCGAAGTCTCATGTACGGACATACGCAAGAACAATAATTTTTTCACACGCGTTAAAATCATGTTTCGCTTTTTTCTGGAAGAGTAAACCATTGTGTGACGGTGGGATCGCTAGGAATTGAGAAGGCTGGTTGCAAAATCTTCATTGGTGCCCAAAAGGTCCATGGACTACGGGATAAGTGAAAGATGAAGGTGAAAGGACCGTATGACAAAATTGAAAAAATGAAATCCGCATGCACACGGGGACTGGGTGCTAAATAAAATATGGATGCGTATTCCATTATCCTCGAACTACAAGAATACAGCAAAAAAAACACAGAGAGTGTGCTTGCTTTTTTTATGGCCTGCTTGTGTGTCAGACAGAAAGGGCAAGAGTGTACCTAAGGCTGGGGATCAAACTACCCTGGTCTTCTAGCGGATCAGCTGTATTGATCTATCACAGCTACCGTTTCTCTGTAACTGATAGTCAATGCCAGACACTGTAGGCGTTCAACTAAGTATCTGTCTATGTGTATGTGTCTGTCTGTCTGAGAGAGAGAGGGAGAGGGAGGGAGGGAGGGAGAGAGAGAAAGAGAGAGAGAGAGAGAGAGAGAGAGAGAGAGAGAGAGAGAGAGAGAGAGAGAGAGAGAGAGAGAGATTTTATTTTTTAATTTTAATTTTATTTTATTCTATTATATCGAGTATAATTGAATAAGCACTTATGTGGGTGGTTTTTTTTTACATGCAGTCTACTTGTGTATGCGGTTTTCTCAATTTCATCATCTGTTCCTACCGGCACACAATGGCCTACTTTTACGAAAAGCGGAACATGATTTAACGTGCGCGCAAGATGTTCTGCGTGCGTTCGCACACGGGACCTCGGTTTATAGTCTCAACCGAAGGACTTTCTAGAGAAAGAGAGACTTATAGGGGTTATCAGAGAGGCAGACTGAATATCAAAATTCCACATGGCATCTTTGCTCATGGGTTTAGCTAATCTCATATCAAGTATTATAGTCGGAACGCGGCTACTCCTCATGACGGTCAAAAAAACGGTCGCAGACTCAAAATGTCACTATTGGTGATGGCCACAATTCTAGCTGAGGAAGGGAGGAAAAAGAAAAATGTTGTTGTTGTTGTTGATGGTGGTGGTGGAGGTGGTGGTAGTGGTGGTGGTGGTGGTGATGTGATGGTGTTGTTGTTGTTGTTGGTGGTGGTGGTGGTAAAAGTTGTGGTTTTCTGTCTCTCTCTCTCTCTCTCTCTCTCTCTCTCTCTCTCTCTCTCTCTCTCTCTCTCTCTCTCTCTCTCTCTCTCTCTCACACACACACACACACTCGCACGCACTCACACATACGCGCTCACACGCACACACACACATATGCACTTACGCACGCGCGCACACACAAACACACACAAACACAAGCACGCACTCGCACAAACACACACATACGCATACAGGCACACATTCACACACACACTCACACACATTCTTTTTCATTTGAAGTTACCTTATAATAATTGTTTTAACCAATATGAAATGCAGCTTTCTTCTGTCTTTCGACATTATGAAACGTATCAATATGCCTGTCGGGTATCGTAGCTGCCCTTCATGGGATCATTACAGTGTTTTTGTTTTGACCAAACTTCACACATACACATATAGATATCTATCTATCTATCTACCTATCTACCTATCTATCTATCTATCTATCTATCTATCTATCTATCTATCTATCTATCTATCTATCTATCTATCTATCTATCTATCTATCTGTCTGTCTGTCTGTCTGTCTGTCTATCTATCTATCTATCTGTCTATCTGTCTATCTATCTATCTATCTATCTATCATCTATCTATCTATTTATTTATTTATCTATCTATCTATCTGTTTATCCATCTATCTATCTATTAATCTATATATCAATCTATATCTATGTATATATCTATCTATCTTTATATATCTCTCTCTGTCTGTCTGTCTGTTTCTCTCTCTCTCTCTCTCTCTCTCTCTCTCTCTATAAAATATATATATATATATATATATATTATATATATATATATATATATATATATATATATATATATATATATATATATATTATTATATATACACACACATGTACACATACACACACATGCACAAACACCCATACACCCCCCTCCCCCCACAATCGACTCCCTCCTCCAACACTCCATGTCCTAGGGCAATACCTCGTTTCTCTTCAAGCAACATAAAAATAGACAAGTGACTGGAATGAAACAAAACAGAACCAAAAACTAAAACAAGCAAGAGAAACCAAACAAAATCAAACTAAACAAGCCAACAGACACTAGCTATCTTGGTCAGGTCCTAGGGGCATGCTCCTTCCTGTCTTCCCAGACGTGTCTCTTTATCAGGATACATAGCCCATGAGGGGAGAAAGGCTCGCCCCTATCACAGATTGAGAGAGAGAGATGAGAGAGAGAGAGAGCAAGAGAGAGACACAGAGAGAGACAGAGATAGAGAGAGGAAGAGAGAGAGAGAGTGATAGAGTGATAGAGAGACTGAGAGAGAAACACTCACACACATGCAGGCACACACACCTGCATGCATGCGCACACACACATACACATACACGCATGCATGCACACATGCACGCTCACATGCATACATGCATACAACACTAACTTACACACATGAATGTACACAAAGCACAAACATATACAAAAACACACACACAATACAACACAACACAACAGACACATACCCCACTACACACCCACACATCCACACACATATGCACAGACATAAGTCCCCCTCACCACTCCACACACACACACACACAAACGCACATTCGTGCACACCCTTACTCCCCCCCCCTACACACAATCCCCCAAAACCCATACAATCTCTCACACACACACAAACACCATTCCTCACCCAACACACACACACAAATGCACACACCTTAACACTCCATGTCCTAGGGCAATACATCGTTTCCCTTCAAACAACATAAAAAGAGACACGTGACTGGAATAGAATAAAACAAAACCAAACCAAAAACCAAACCAAAAAAGAAAAAACCAAACCAAACAAAACCAAACCCAACAAACCAACAAACTCTAGCTATCTTGGTCATGTCCTAGGGGCATGCTTCTTCCTGTCTTAGCAGAGGTGTCTCTTTATCAGGATACATAGCTCACAAGGAGAGAAAGGCTCAGCCTTATCACACATTGAGAGAGAGAGAGAGAGATGAGAGAGAGAGAGCGAGAGAGAGAGAGAGACAGAGAGAAAGAGAGAAAGAGAGAGAGAGAGTAATAGAGAGGCAGAGAAAAAGAGACACTCACATAAACATGCAGACACACACACCTGCATGCATGTGCGCACACACATACACACACATGCACACACACACACACGCACGCACACATGCATACATGGCACATACACAAACACTAACTTACACACACAAACATACACAAAACACAAACATACGCAAAACACACACACAATACATCATAACACAACACACACACCCCCCACTACACACCCATACATACACACACATGCAGACATACACCCCCACCCCAACAGACACACACACATTCGAGCACACTGTCCCCCCTACATACACATCCCCCAAAACCCATTAGTGTATACACACACACACACACACAAACACTGCCACCACCCCAACACACACAAATGCACACACCTTAACACTCCATGTCCTAGGGCAATACATCGTTTCCCTTCAAACAACATAAAAAGAGACACGTGACTGGAATAGAATAAAACAAAACCAAACCAAAAACCAAACCAAAAAAGCAAAAACCAAACCAAACAAAACCAAACTCAACAAACCAACAAACTCTAGCTATCTTGGTCATGTCCTAGGGGCATGCTCCTTCCTGTCTTAGCAGAGGTGTCTCTTTATCAGGATACAAAGCTCACGAGGGGAGAAAGGCTCACCCCTATCACACATTGAGAGAGAGAGAGATGAGAGAGAGAGCAAGAGAGAGAGACAGAGAGAGAGACAGAGACAGAGAGAAAGAGAGATAGAGTGATAGAGTGATAGAGAGACTGAGAGAGAAACACTCACACACACATGCAGACACACACACCTGCATGCATGCACACAAACACATATACACACACATGCATGCACGCTTACATGCATACATGCACACATACACAAACACTAACTTACACACACAAATGTACACAAAACACAAACATACACAAAACACACATACAGTACAACACAACACACACATACCTCACTACACACCCACACATACACACACATATGCACAGACATCACCCCCCCCTTCTCCACACACACACACAAATTCATGCACACTCCCACCCCCCTTCCTACACACAACCCCCCAAAACCCTTAGCATACACACACAAGCACCGCCTCCCACCCCCACCCCAACACGCACAAATACACACACACACCTTAACACTCCAAGTCCTATGACAATACCTCGTTTCTCTTCAAACAACATAAAAAGGGACAAGTGACTGGAATAGAATAAAATAAAACAAAACCAAAAGTCAAACCAAAGAAGCCAAAACGAAAGAAACAAAACCAAACTAAACAAGCCAACAAACGCTAGCTATCTTGATCATGTCCTAGGGGCATGCTTCTTCCTGTCTTCCCAGACGTGTCTCTTTATCAGGATACATAGCTCACGAGGAGAGAAAGGCTCGCCCCTATCACACATTGAGAGAGAGAGAGAGGGAGAAAGAGAGAGAGAGGGAGAAAGAGAGAGAGAGAGAAGAGGGGGGGGGGCGAGGGAGGGAGAGAGACAGAGAGAGAGAAAGAGAGAGAGAGACTGAGACAATGACAATGACAATGACAAAGGTTTATTGTGATAAGCAAGATGCGCATTCACAAGGGGACAGTGGGAGGGGGGCTGGGCACAAAACACATAATATCAAATACCGAGAACATAAAAAACCATGTTCTGGAATCCATGACATGATGACTATTTGGACTGAGAGAGACTGAGAAAGAGATGAGAAAGAGACTGAGAAAGAGACAGACTAAAAGAG
>CM054136.1:58948920-58953920 GCA_028751875.1 Rapana venosa | reverse complement strand
TTCAGTCCTGGCCAAAAAAGATAACTTGTTGTTGTATGCATTATAATGTTTCCTTTTTACAGTATCTGCAAAGGACAATCTATCAACCAGTGTTTTAGGATTCAGTCACACACAAACACACGGATGAGATCGAAGTTTATCGTACTGCATACCACTTTCATCCCCAGCAGACAGCTACACTAGTTTGAAGAAATGTCAAAGGGTGTTCTATTATGGATACGTTTTAGGATTTTCTGGTGTCAGCTTTTCTTCCTCGGTTTTTGATGACTATGGCTATTCTCCCGACACATTTACCTTGGCACGTCAACTGTTGCTGTTAAGAACTGCTATACTTGAGGGTTGTTTGCTTCGCAATCGGGATTTTATTTCAGTTTTAGAGTAATTTTTTTCATGGATATTGCTCAGAGGAAGTTTCCTGACACACTTTACAAGTCCTTGCGACTGCTTACAACTGTTATACTTAATTGCTAATCGCTTCACATTCGGGATTCCATTTCAGTTTTAGAGTATTTTCTGTGGATATTGCTCAGAGGAAGTTTTCTCACTAGTTCTATTCAGGCCGCTGATGTCATTTCTGTTTTACTTCAAGAGAAATGTCGATTTTTGGTCTATGGGAGACATACTTGATTATTTTTTAATCCGTTTTGGTGGTATTAGTTTAGTTAGAGAGTGTGTGAACTGAGTTCGGCTGTACTTAATAATAATAATAATAATAATGCATGGAATTTATATAGCGCTGAATCTTAAGAGATGTTAGACAAGTATGTGTGTGTGTGTGTGTGTGTGTGTGTGTGTGTGTGTGTGTGTGTGTGTGTGTGTGGGTGTGGGTGGGTGGGTGGGTGTGTACTTGTGTGTGTGTATGTGTGTGTGCGTGTGCGCGTGCGTACTTGTGTGTGTTTGAGTGTGTATGTACTTCAAATATTCATATCAAAATTAATATGTATGAATGCTTAAATTGATACCAATAAGTCGCTAAGGTTGTATACATCAAGCTTTCAGGCTACTGCATAAAGCCCTGTACAGTGTAAACATGCATTAAAATCACATACAAATAAATGAACATGAACTAGATAAATCTAATGTCTAAAACAGAACATAGAACTTACTTCGCAGGGTATAATAACCATAATCCAAAAAAAAGTTAATGATGAAATTGAAAGGTAGAAAATTGTGATGAGAGAGAGAAGAGGGGGGGGGGGGGGGGGGGCAGATGAGTGAACAATGAGGTGTATAGTTCGTTTTCTTAAAGTAGTATCAAACAATATTGACTGGCTTGATAAAACTCAATTCTCCCTTCCTCTATTCGAAACTATACTTTTTGCAAGAAGGTAATAAACGAAGATGTTAATCCAAAAAAAACATACTATACATGAAAGGACCACTACAGGAAAGTTGCCTCTGAAATAAATAGTACGGATATTTGCTGGTAAGAAAAAAGCAAATAAGATAGAGAAAATGTGGAATCATAAAATTTGACATTCTCTTTTGCGTGTAAAGAAAGGATTGAAACTCCATCGTGACTTAAAATCCTATACAACAGAATGTATTTCGGAACTTCATTTAACCACGGAGGGAAAAAAAGGCAGGGAAGGTAAAAACAATAACATAAAGATGTAGCTTTCTATGTTTTTCGAGATAATGATACATGTCAATGTGCCTGTCAGTATTGCAATTGCCCTTCATGAGATGATTAAAGTGTTTTTGACTTGACTTTAACTCGACTTCACTTGAAAATAGAAGAAAAAGAATACATCCCCCCACAAAACGAAGAAACAACCCTTTAAAATGTGAATCAGAGAGAAAAAGGGGGATGAGGGTGGAGAATGGAGGGGGAGGGGGAGGATGCTGCTGCGATAAAATTTGAAGAGCAGCCAAAGTTGTTTCGACGCAAAATGCATGCTTGCTTTCCACAAAAATACACATGCTTATCTGACCAGGAAAATGTCTGTGTATTTGTTTTATGTGCCTTTGTTTATCTGTTTCTTCTCTCAAACCGCATCGTGATATCAAAACGACACACGCATTCAGAAAACCGTATGCTTTCTTTTAAGGATTTGGGCTTATCAAGTAGCAGCACAAAATGATCCTAGCGTGCTCTCTGACTATAATCATTATCTTCTTAGCGCTATCTAGCTATAAGGAAAAGCTAGTTAGCAGGCGACGAAGCCCCCAAAATATGTTGTTTCAGAGAAAACATTGTGGTGTAACGTAAAGTAAAGGTGTGTGTTTGTGTGTGTGTCTGTGTGTGTTTGTGTGTTTGTTTGTTTGATTGTGTGTGTGTAGAGAGAGAGAGAGAGAGAGAGAGAGAGAGCGAGAGAGAGAGCGAGCGTGCGTGCGTGCGTGCGTGTGTGTGGTGTGTGTGCGTTCGTGCGTGCGTGCGTGTGTGTGTGTGTGTGGTGTGTGTGTGTGTGCGTACGTGTGTATGTGTGTGTGTGTGTGTGTGTGTGTGTGTGTGTGTTTCTCGGAGTGCGTCTGTACTTGCATTCGTAAGACAGAATCAGTGCTTCCCATGAGAACCTATATTAGACTAATACTGAAAGTAACTAATAGTACACTAAACTAGGCCCTGAAAACTTTGCGTAGGCAATTAAAATCTTGTATGATTTACGGGTCTCTTTTAATAAAAAAAAGATTACTGTTCTTTGTTGTTGAAATCCTGTTTAGTCAAATAGCCTGACTTGAAAGAACTTGTCCAGATCATTATTTTATTTTTGTTTCTTGTTTATTGTTGTTGTTGTTGTTTGCTGTTTTGTTGTTGTTCTGCTGCTGCTGCTTTTGTTGTTGATGTTCCTTTTCTTCTTCTTCTTCTTCTTCTTCTTCTTCTTCTCTTCTTCTTCTTCTTCTTCTTCTCTTCTTCTTCTTCTTCTTCTTTCTTCTTCTTCTTCTTCTTCTTCTTCTTCTTCTTCTTCTTCTTCTTCTTCTTCTTCTTTCTATCCTTCCTCCTCCTCTTTCTCCTCCTTCTCCTCCTCCTCCTCCTTGTAGGAAGAAGTCATGAAGTTCACCAGGAGTCGTGGGGTCACCACACTAAGTATAATTGTATTCTCCTTGTTCCTCCATTTTTCTGTCAGCTGAGAACTCAAGTCTGGGATTCTGCAAATGACTTTGCTCTTCATGCTGCCATGTTCCTCCGGTCTCTAACACTTGGATGCTGTCATTTTCAAAGGCACCTTTACTTCAGTTCGACGAACACTAAAGCAGTGACAGAGAGAGAGAGGTAGGGGGGGGAGAGAGGGAGGGAAGGAGGGAGAGAGAGAGGGAGGAGACAGAGAGGGAGGGAGGGAGAAGAGAGAGAGGGAGAGAGAGAGGGGGGAGCGAGAGAGGGAGAGGGAGGGAGAGAGAGAGGGGGGAGATGAAGGGAGAGAGAGAGGAAGAAGAGATACAGAGAAAGGGAGAGAGAGAGAGGGAGAGAGAGAGGGAGGAGAGAGAGAGGAGAGAGAGAGAGAGAGGAGGAGAGAGAGAGGGGAGAGAGAGAGAGAGTGGGAGAGAAGAGAGAGGGGTGGAGAGAGAGAGAGGAAGAGAGAGAGAGAGAGAGAGAGGGAGGAGAGAGAGAGAGAGAGAGGTAAGGAGGGAGAGAGGTCGGGAGAGAGAGAGGTCTTTGAACTGACAGAAGAAAGGAGAGATCTTGTTCAACAATTAGTTGTTGATCTATCTTTGGTCTGACTGGTATGATTAAAATGTTTTTGACTTGACTTGACTTGACTGGACTTGACTGAAAGATGCAGGAAAGAGCACAGGGAATGCACGTCTCAGTGAACCGGGGGTTCAAAGGTAACGCGTTTGCCTAGGAAGAGAAAAGTCCTGGTTGGAAGTGTGCTGTGGTTTAAGACCCGTTTGCCCCCCCCCCCTCCTAAAAACACAACAATTCCCAATTCCCTCATCCATTAGACCATGAGTGGTAGTCTGGGTGCTAGTCTTTCAGATGAGACTAGATGAACTGAAGTCCCGTGTGTTATACAACATTTTTTAGCGCATGTAAAGAAACAACAACTCACGGCAACAAGAGAGTTGTCCCTGGCAAAATTTTGTAGAAAAAAAGCCACTGTGCTAGGAAAACAGTTGCAGACAGGGAAAAAAAAGAAAGAAAAATGGGTGGCGCTGCTGTTATGGCGATGCGCTCTCCCTGGGGGAGAGCAGCCCGAATTTCACGCAGATAAATCTGTCGTGATTTAAAGAGGTATGAAATGAAAATGAAAAATGTCTGAGTGGTTTTTCAATTGGACAGCCTGTACTTGCAAACAAAAGTACGTATCATACAGCCTTTTGAGTATGGCTTAGTGGTTAAAGCATTGAGCTTCGGTTCTGACGGCCCCAGGTTCAAGCTTCCACTGAAGCATCCGTTTGATGGGATTTTTCACCCTGGTGTTAGTTAACATCAGTATTGACTCCAATCTCCCTACAATTCCTTTGGATGAGGTTATAGACTGAGGTTCTATGTTGCATATCCACCCAGAACGTCTTGCGCACACATTAAAACCCGGTGTATGTTTTGGAATAGTAGGCCAATGCGAGTCATAGAAATAATGTTTTGTTTTGTTTGAATTTGGTACCAATTTAAGTCACGCAAGATTTCTCTGACAAATTTTTCACACACAGAAATGCATGCAGATTATTGGTGTATTTAGAATATCATCATCTCCGAAGTCGGAATGCAGTTGCCTTCATGGAGGGGCAAAACCGGTTGCATACGCAACATCCCACCATTGGTAGATCTCAGAGCTCTAGCTAAGGAACAAAAACAATGCATCTTTTTATGTTTACAGGTTTATGTTGTAAAGCAAGAAAGCTCACATGTGCACGCACAGATGCAATTATGTATGTATGCATGCCCTACACACAGGCATGCAAACACACATACACATGTACATTTAAAAACAATCAAAGCATGGATGCATGCACGCGTGCCTTGAGAGAGAAAGACAGAGACAGAGAGAGAGAGGAAGAGAGAGAGAGAGAGAGAGAGAGAGAGAGAGAGAGAGAGAGAGAGAGAGAGAGAGACAGAG
>CM054136.1:58933920-58946420 GCA_028751875.1 Rapana venosa | reverse complement strand
TTTATTCTTTTATATCGAGGATAATGGGATAAGCACTCATGTGCCTTTTTTTACATCCAGTCCCCGTGTGTATGCGGTTTTGTCAATTTTGTCATCTGTTCCAACCGCCACACAATGGCCTACCCTTTCGAAACGCGGAACAGGATTTAACGTGTGCGCAAGATGTTCTGCGTGTCTGTAGACAAGTATGCACTCATCACACACATACACACACACACGCGCACGCGCGCGCACGCACGCACGCACACGCATGCACGCATGCGCACATCCGCGCACGCACACACAGAAACACACTCACACATACACGCATGCGTGTACACAATACACAATAAACACACGCACACACACACACACACACACACTCACGCGCGCGCATGAATACTAACAAACATTGCACTCTCAATTGATTTATACATCCGCAGAAGCCACACAGACCAACACGCGTTGATGCATCCACTGCATACTCACACACTCAAAGACAGACAAACGCAGAGAGAGAGAGCAGAGAGAGAGAGAGGAGAGAGAGAGAGAGAGAGAGAGAGAGAGAGAGAGAGAGAGAGAGAGAGAGAGAGAGAGAAGAGAGGGTGGGGAGAGAGAGGCAGACAGACATATAGACATACAAACAGAGATAGAGAGACAGAGACAGACAGAGAGACAGTGATAGACAGACAGAGAGACAGACAGACAGAAACAGTTAGAGACATTTATTTATTTATTTTATTTTATTCTTTTATATCGAGGATAGTGGAATAAGCATTTATGTGCATTTTACACCCAGTTCCCGTATGTATGCGGATTTGTAAATTCTGTCATCTGTTCCCACCGGCACACAATGGCCTACTCTTACGAAAAGCGTAACAGGATTTAACGTGTGCGCAAGATGTTCTGCGTGCGTTCGCACACTGGACCTCGGTTTATAGTATCATCCGAAGGACTCCGAGAGACAGAGGCAGAGAGAGGCAGACAGACAGAGAGACAGACAGGCAGTCAGTCAGTCAGACAGACAGAAAGAGAGTGACAGTGACAGAGAGTAACGGAGAGAAACAGAGGAGATTGGGGGTGGGGGGGGGGGGGGGGGGCAAATGAGCAAAAAATCGAATGAGGACGACACATTTCACCCTGCCTTCTCTACTTCCCTACTCTATTCCAACCCCCTAGCCTTTGTCTGTTCTTCCCAGCAAACGCGGTGATTTGACTCTCAAGCCAAGGAGAAGGAAGAAAGGACTGAAGGAAGGAAGGACGGAAGGAAGGAAGGAAGGAAGGAAGGAAGGAAGGAAGGAAGGAAGGCAGGCAGGCAGGCAGGCAGGCAGGCAGGCAGGCAGGCAGGAGGAAACAGGAAGGAAGGAAGGAGGGAAAGAAAGAAGGAGGGAGGAAAGGAAGGAAGGAGGGAAGAAAGGAAGGAGGGAGGGAGGGACGGAAGGAAGGAAGGATGGAAGTTAAGAAGGAGGGAGGGAAGGAAGGAAGGAGGGAAGGAAAGAAAAGAGAGGAGAGGAGGGCCATTCAGTCAGCTTGTCTCCTCTAATCCATGAAGGACTGGAAGCTTCAGGGGAGAGAAAGATAGAGAGAGAAAGAGAGAGAGAGAGAGAGAGAGAGAGAGAGAGAGACAGAGACAGAGACAGAGACAGACAGACAGACAGACAGACAGGCAGGCTGGCAGACTATAGAAAAAAGTGTCTCACTCAAAAGAACACATGGGCAAATGCTGTCTCATACACAGACACAAACAGGCACACACAGAGACACAGACACACACAGATACGGACACACAACAACACACACAGACACACACACACAGACACACAGACACACACACAGACACAGACACACACAGAGACACACATAGACACACACAGACAAACACATACATACGCACGCACACACGCACACGCACACACACACAGACACACACAGACACACACAGACACACACAAACACAGACACACACAGACACACAAAGACACAGACATACACAGGCACAGACACACACAGACACGGAAACACACAGACACACAGAGACACAGACACACACAGACACACATCCACACACAGACACACATCCACACACATCCACACACAGACACAGACACACACAGACACACACACACAGACACAGACACACACAGACACAGCCACACACAGGCACACACACACAGACACACAAAAACACACACAGACACACACAAACACACACGCACACACACACCTCTCTACTATGGTTAAAAAAAAGTGTGCAGGAAATACGTAAGCATGATGTCACAATTTGTTTAGATATGGAGGCTGTCAGTTTGAAAATTCGGTAAATGAACATGACACTATTCCTGGCCACGTGCTTGACATCAACCATATCCAAAAAAAGAGAAAAGAGCTCACACAATATGCAAATATATAATTGTTATTGTTTTGTTGGGTTTGCTTGATTTTAACCGTTTTGGTTTGTTTTGTTTTGTTTATTAATTGAAAAGAGCACACACAATATGTCAATATAATTGTTATTGTTTCGTTGGGTTTGCTTGATTTTAACCCTTTTGTTTTGTTTATTAATTGAAAAGAGCACACACACAATATGTCAATATAATTGTTATTGTTTCGTTGGGTTTGCTTTATTTTAATCCTTTTGTTTTGTTTATTAATTGAAAAGAGCCCACATACAATATGTCAATATAATTGTTATTGTTTCGTTGGGCTGACTGATTTAAAACTGTTGTTTGTGTTTTGTTTATCATTAATTTGCTTGTTTATTTGTTGGCTGGTTGATTGATCTGTGGATTTGTTGGTTGTTTGGTTGATGGATTGATTGAATTGCTGACTGGATGGTTGATGTTTGGTAGAAGGTTGTTTTTTTCTTTCATCTTTCGATGCTAGTTCAATGCACTTGCCAAAATATATATAAGCAGAATTGTCATTTGGTAGAATTAGCATCGCAGAAAGTAGGGAAAATCTGAGGAGGTTATTACATACGTTTGAGAGAGAGAGAGAGAGAGAGAAGAGAGAGAGAGAGAGAGAGAGAGAGAGAGAGAGTAACAGAGAAAGAGCAGGGAAAGAGACAGAGAGACAGAGACAGAGAGACAGAACAGAAACAGAAACAGACAGAGACCGATATATAGAGAGAGACCAAGAGACAGAGACCGAGAGATGCAGAGACAGGGAGAGACCGTGCTTGCATATACACAAAAAATAGACAAAAATTTGCGTGAATAAATGCACTAACAAGCAGAGTATCTGTTGTTGTTTAATCATTCATCGCACCTTGTTAACACCCCTTCCCCTCCCTTCTTAAAAGAAGCAACAACAACAAAATCCCAACAAAAATCCCCCCCCCCCCCAAAAAAAAAAAGAAACCCAAGGAAACAAGAAAACACAAAAGACAAGTCAAAACAGCTCAAAATACCCCAAATCGTCGAAAGCATTGCTTTCATTTCATTCTAATCTGAATTCACTCGCCTTTTTATCCTCCACCACCATAATATTTTGCTAATAAACATGTACTCTTCCTGTATAAACCAAAATAACCCAGTTTAAATCTCTAAGCTGAACGTACTGAACTTTTGTACCTAGACCACTGGATCCAGAACTATAATGACCTGTGTGTAACTGAGGGGAGAGCCCATGGGAATGACTTGCAATCAGGGAAAGACCACCAGGGAGTAGGGGCTGGCTCTAATTACGGTGGAGCTGCTAGCTGTCTCTGAAGTCAGTGGAAGACTAATGGACATGGGGATCGCGGACAAGCGCTCTTTGTCCGCTCTCACTCAAGCCTTTGAAGGGAATATTGGCAGTCCAAGTCTGTTCTGTGGACTAGTTGTACGTTAGTTAGTCAGTGCTTTGAGTTCCTTTTGTTTAAATTTGGTTCTGTGTTTGGTCTGATAGGGATTTGATTCAGGCTGGTGTTGCTGATGTTGATGATGTTGTTGTTGTTGTTGTTGTTGGTGGTGGTGGTGGTGGTAGTGGTGATTTTGATGCTGGTGTTGCTGTTCCTGCTGTTGGTGTTGATGTTGTTGTTGTTGTTGTTCTTCTTCTTCTTCTTCTTCTTCTTCTTCTTTTTCTTCTTCTGTTGATATTTTATTTATTATCGTTGTTGCTGACGCTGCTTTGATAGTTATTGTTGTCTTTTTTGTTTATATTAATAGTTATTGCTTTTTGTTTTATTGCTTATTTCTGTTGCTTTCTTTTTAGCGTTGCTTATTTACTTCATTTCCAACATGATATCATTCCCATGTCTACTGTGACCAGGCTTTTATTCCATTCTCTTTTAATCTGTTATACTCTTTTCCCTTTTCTATGTCTATGCATTTTGGGGGGTTTCTGATTTTTTTGCGTCTGAAAGTTTTGAGCCTACTAATTTTGTATGCAGCTATTTGCATCCATTGTAGGCAAGTACTTGCTTGCACGTGAGATAGAAGAATGAGAAGAAGAAGAAGAAGAGAGACAGAGAGAGAGAGAGAGAGAGAGAGAGAGAGAGAAACAGACACACACACAGACAGAGACAGAGAGCAACATCGGTTACATTAATGGAAATTTATTTCATAAGGTCATAGCTCCATTGGAAGAGAGTAGTTACAAATCATCACGTGCACCATGAATAATTCATCGTATCCACCCACTCACACACATACACACAGAATATGGCTATGATTAACCACAATATGCGTCTTAGCTGTCTGCTTTACCCAACCAAACAACTTCGTCTTTTAAACGATTTATTAAAAAAAAGACACAGCAAGATTATAAATGATAGTATAATTTGATGACGTCAACAGCAAAAATAACGTATTAAACATCAGAGAGAGAGAGAGAGAGAGAGAGAGAGAGAGAGAGAGAGAGAGAGCCTTATATCATCGATGAAGAAGAAAAAAACAACTTCCAAAGCATTAACAAAACAAAACTGAAAAATAATACACATTAAGAGTCAAAATCAATCATGAAAAAAGCAATCAAATTAAGAAACAAACGAAAGAAAGAAGAAACAAACAGACAAACAAACAAACAAACAAAAAACACAGACGCAACAAAGACTAATAAGTAAGTAAAAGCAAAAACAATGGGACAGAAACCAGTAGCAAAATGGAAGTATAACCTATGTATCTTTTGTGACAAAATCGATAAGCCTGATTAAACAGGATTGATTGATTGATTGGCTGGGAGAGAGGGAGTGAGACAGTAAGAGAGACAGACAGACATACAGAGGGGTACACAGAGACAGAGACAGATAGAAAGAGACAGAGGCAGAAACATAATGTGTAAGCATGAGAGTAGGAGAGACAGACAGACATGCACACGTAACACACACACACACACACACACACACACACACACACACACACACAAAACATAGATGAAGACTCTAAAACTGCTTATCCGAAAGTCTGTACCAATTACTATTAAAGCAAAATAGCACCGAAATAATGACATTGGTTGAAACATTGCTTCAGTCAACTTGCATTTTCACTACACAGACAGTGTTTTTACTCTACCTCAATGTTTTCATATCATTATAAAAAGCTTCGGGATAGGGGGGGGGGGGGGAAACCCTGTTCAATTCTGCTCTGAAGTAAGATGCACACAGACATTGGTGCCCATAATGCTGTAGAAAGAGCCATGATCCATTTGCAACGAAAGAGCTACCCAGGCTAAAAGCTTTGTTAGTTATTGATGCCGGCACAAAAGTGTCATGACCTGCCTGGAATCACTGTTATGTCATGACAGACGTCATAGCTGAGTGGTTAAGACTGTTTGACTTCAATTTCATGGGTCCATGAAGTCGTGGGTTCCAATCCCCGCATAAGTAAACGTAAAGGTAAAGGTGTCCCATAACGTATGTGGTCGTAGGGGAGTGAGGCATCAAAGACCTCACTTTCTCTAGGGGTCAGCATATTGAAGGCCCATCTCCTCTCCCTCGCTGCTTTACCTTCCCTGATGGTAAAGAGGCAGGTACCCATTTACCGCTGGGTGAACTGTGGGACTATACTAAAGCCAAGGCGCGCAAATGGTCACCCACCCAATTGGTAACCACGCTCAATGCTACTTAACCCTAGCTGGGGGGAAGCGAGCGCTCTGACCACTGAGCTATCCAATCCCCACCTAGTTTGGTGAATTAATAGTGGGTTGTTTTTTTTACTCTACGATCTTTAAAGTCAACTTCAAGTGCACACCTGCCAGTGCCTTAAATTCCTTCATGTGCGGAAGGTAAAATACGCACTTTAAAGATCCCGTAATTTATGTCAGTGTTTGGTGGGTTACGAAAACATGCGGCTCCCTTTATGGTGGGAAAAAAGCAATCCCATATGCAAAATCTCCCCTTTGGTGAACCTCAGGGTTGTAGCTGAGGAACGAAAAAAATGAAATCATAGTTAAGCGTTGGGATACTGTAAGTGAAATGTCTTCAAGTATGTATGTTTGTCCGTCGTGTTCGACGATGACCTCCAAAACAGCAGAGGAGGCAGCTGCTGTTTCGGAAATTGCGCAGAAAGTTGATTATAGCGGAGATGCCTTGCCCACAGTACATCCCCACTCTCTCGGCCAAGTGGGCATATGGACAGTCAGCATTGGAGATGCTCTCCAAAGGCCAACCAGCCCCAGGGCTGCAGCACATAAGGACTGTGCGAGTCAAGCCTCCTAGTCAGAGAGTCATAGTCGATCACTAAAGACTAAGCTGTAAAGTGGAATTCCATGAGTGGGAAAGCCACTGGTCATACAGCCTCTCACTTTGCTGTTGCCCCCAGCGTCAATGGTTTAATCAAGAACTTAGATAAGCCCCAGGCGCTGACGGCATGATGACATGTTCATAGCTTACCATTATACAATGCACTCTCCACTAAAGGAGAGAAGCCTCTGTGAAGTCAGAGGCTTGCTTCCTTTATGGCTTAGCGTTTTTTTCAAATAGCCACACGCATAAATAGTTAAAATCCAATGCCTGCTCACAGCGTGATTGACGGGTGGGGAGAGTGTGACAGAACTCTTACTGAGGTAACTCTGACGTTGCTTAAACGTGGCAGTGGTCAACGGCAATAGTATAACCAAAACAAGACCAATATTGATAATGCTGATAACAACAAACATGATGATAATGATGATGATTATCATAATAATAATAGTAATAATAATAACAATGATAATAATAATAATAATAATAACAATAATATAATAATAATAACAATAACAACAATACTACTACTACTACTACTACTACTACTACTACTACTACTACTACTACTAATACTACTAATAACGTCTTTGATGAGAACGAGAAGAAGAAGAAGAATGATAAGAATGACCACAAGAACAACAAGAACAAGAACAACAACAGCAGCAACAACATTAACAACAGTAATAACAACATTAACAGAAATAATGCAGAAAAAAGCTTACAACCAAGCAAACACGTAGGGCTGGCTATAATGACAGCGGAGCTGCAAGTCTATGAAAACAATCAGTGGCAGATCAATGGACTAGGGACTGTAGTAGACAAGCGCTCCTTGACTTGTCAGACAGAAGGCCTTCAGTGCCTTGTAAGAATTAGTGTCAGTACAGCTTTGCTGTGTCAGGCGTATGTATGGTTTTGGTTGGTAAATGTCTGTTAGTTTGCTCATTTCGTTGTTCTTTTCTTCTTCTTTTTTTTCTTTTGTGTGTTTTTGCATGGCTAGTTGGGCTAGTTCTTCTTTGTCGAACATTCAGACAGCAACTCAGGAGGCCCTGACGAAAGCGGTGTTTCGCAGAATGCCCTCCAGGGGTCCGAAGAGCTTGTCCCTAATCTACACAGGTTTGTAGGCTAGATATCGGACCTAAGGGTTTTAAAGGTGTCTTGGATGGACACATCTGGAGGAAGTGTTCCACTGTGTCGTGGGAGAAGTGCCCGAGGGCCATGTTGCAGAATCACCATCCTTCGGATGAGACTATAAACCGAGGCCCCGTGTGCGAACGCATGCAGAACATCTTGCGCACACGTTAAATCCGGTTCCGCTGTTCGAAAGAGTAGGCCATTGTGTACCGGTGGGAACAGATGACACAATTTAAAAAACCGCATACACACGCATGAATTTAGAAAAGAAAAAGTCATCTGCGCGCTTTGATTTGTTGCTTTACAAGATTCAGCGCTATGAATTGCATACATTATTATTATTACTATTATTTGGTGAGGTTGGTTGGTTGGCTGGTTTGTTGGTTGGTTAACTGGTTGATCAATTGGTTTGTTGGTTGGCTGTTATTGTTATTGCTGTTGTTTTGCAATTTGTTGTTGTCGTCTTTGTTGTGTGCCATTTGCTTTTATTTTTTGAAAGTTCTTCTTATTTTTTTCTTGATTTAAGTATTATTATTTGTTCCTGTACGTATGATTTCTTTTTTTTTTTATACTTTGTCTCCCTTTCTCTGTCGGTTAAGTGATATGTTACTATTTTTAAGCAAATTGGAAAAGTAGACTAGTAGGATGATAGATTAGTAACAGAGAGAGAGAGAGAGAGAGAGAGAGAGAGAGAGAGAGAGAGAGAGGGGGGGGGGGTGGGGGAGGGGAGGGAGGGGGTGCCTAGTCGATCTTGCCAACTACGTCAAAGAATCCCACTTTCCATTCCATGCTCGTGTGTGTGTACTTTGTTGTTGAATAAGCAATACTTGCATTGAATCGATTTGTTTTAGTAGCTTACGGAGGTACGTCATCCTATTGATATCAGTTGCTTTATATCCCTGCTCGTGTTGCTGTGATTATTGTTAATCTTACTGCTGATACATTGTTTTTATATTTGATATTTGTGATTCATAGTCTTATCTCATGGGACACGCCTAGATGGAAATCAACACTCTTTACTATGTTGGCATTTGGCCAAGATTTTCTTCAAGTAAAAACCTAGGCGGCAAAATGTCAAGCTTTTTTGTATCAGCTACATTTGTCCGGTCATTATACTATCGCTGTGACGCAGTTGCACGCAGAACAGTTCAATGCTTGGAACATACACCGAAAGGAAAAAAAGTTGAGTTCTTGTTTTGCTATCACGATACCTTCCACAGAATCCTTAGAGCAATGCTTGATTTCCTCAGTATTTTTTTTTTTTTTACTGATGATGTAATTTTGTAAGATGAGAAGGTACAAACACTTTGTCGAGATGATATTTATTATTATTATTTTGTGTGTGACTTTCCTGACCCATTGTACCCACACCACTGATCTCCCCACCCAAGCCATACCAATGCTCTTCATGTCGCATGCTCATGGCTAGATGTCCACAGGGTCATTAGCAAAACGGATCATGCACTGTTGCCGACTCACTTTGGTATATTTCCCCGTAGGGATGCCAGTAGCCTGTCAGTATCAATAGCATACCCTCCTTCTGGGAGTTCTGTGCTTTGAATTCCCTCTTTTTCTATCCATCTCTTTGTTTCTGCCTTGTTCCTTTTTCTTCTCGTCACCTCATTCTCTTTTTTTTTTCTGCCTTCTTGGTTCATTCTTCTGCCTTTTTTTTTATTCCAAGAAAGACTGAAAACATTCTCTTCCATGCCGAAGACGGGTGTGCTAGGCCTGACTTGCCAGGCACTTAATGGCAGCGCAACGCGATTTCTCTCATATGACAGATAACAATAATCGCTGTATGAGTGTTAGACGACGTCGAAGAAGAACTTTGGTAGTAGTCAGTACTCACAGCTGTCAGTTTCCCCCACTTTCAGCTGCTCTCAGCTGCTGTCCATCCCATCCCATCCCATCCCATACCAGCCCAGCTAGGGCCAGCTGGTGCTAATTATAGCAGGATCTGACCACACTAGGTAAAAGGAAGGGCGTGCTAAATTTAGCACTCTTCACTGAGTGGTGTTGGATTTTGATGCTGTGTATACTGCATGTTCCGAGCTAACCTAAGCAGGGCAAGTGTAGCAGCTTTGGCTCGGACCCAGACTTAGTGAGACGCCTACCAGGGATGATGACCACAATGACCCTGAGCCACCTTCTCTCGTGAACCTCTAACCCCGAAGGCTTTTGACGAAACTCAACTATTGGCACAGAACAGAAAGGAAAACCAAGACAGAGACCAGAGGAGCCAGTGCCACCAACATGTTTAAAAAAATTATTCCTTTATTTTGAGGACAATTGAATAAGCACTAATGTGCTTGTTTTTCACCCAGTTCCCGTCTGTATGCAGTTTTGTACATTTTGTCATCCGTTCCCACTGGCACACAATGGCCCGCTCTTCCGAAAAAGCGGAACGGGTTTTTTTGTGTGTGCAAGATGTTCTGCGTGCGTTTTGCGCACGGGACCTCGGTTTATAATAATAATAATAATAATAAAAGGAACTTATATAGCGCTACATCTTGCAAAGACAAATCAAAGCGCATGCATTCGACCTAATCTTACACAGTCATACAACCAATGACAATTAATCAATAGTTCAAACAGATATTACAAACATGGTAGTGCAGACCAAATCTATGAAATAAAATTGCAATAGTCAAATGTTTTTCAAAAGCACACACACACAAACACACACACACAGAGGTCATATACTTTAGCAGGGTGATAGGACATGGGTCAGTGAAGGGTGGGACAGTTCTGATATGAGACAGATATGAGTCTCATCCGAAAGACTTTTGGGGAGAGCGGAGTCTGCACTGATGTTTACTCCGATTCAGAGACAATGTACTTTTTATCGCATAGTGACCAGTGGTGATGGGCATAATATAATGATACTGCTAATACACTGCATGTGCCGACATCATATAATGGATGGTACTGCTAATAAACTGCATGTGCCGACATAATATAATGATACTGCTAATAAACTGCATGTGCCGACATCATATAAAGATACTGCTAATAAACTGCATGTGCCGACGTAATATAATGATACTGCTAATAAACTGCATGTGCCGACATCATATAAAGATACTGCTAATAAACTGCATGTGCCGACATAATATAAAGATACTGCTAATAAACTGCATGTGCCGACATAATATAAAGATACTGCTAGTAAACTGCGTGTGCCGACATAATATAAAGGTACTGCTAGTAAACTGCGTGTGCCGACATAATATAAAGGTACTGCTAAAAAAACTGCATGTGCCGACATAATATAAAGATACTGCTAGTAAACTCCATGTGCCGACATAATATAAAGATACTGCTGATAAACTGCATGTGCCAACATAATACAACGATACTGCTAATAAACTGCATGTGCCGACATAATATAAAGATACTGCTGATAAACTGCATGTGCCGACATAATACAATGATACTGCTAATAAACTGCATGTGTCGACATAATACAATGATACTGCTAATAAACTGCATGTGCCGACATTATACAACGATACTGCTAATAAACTGCATGTGCTTTCAGACTACTTGCCACAGCTACACTTCCTATCACAACATAATTATAACTGCTTGGGCTGGACCCGAGAGATACGTACACCTTCGGGTAAATCGAGCAGCACTCTTAACCAAAGACGCAGCCATAAAGTGGATGAAAGCTGGGCTGTGTGATCCAAGTTTTCCCAGTAACCCCCCTGTGTGTACTTTGACTGTTGTTGCCATGTGTGACGAGGGAGGTAACTTGCATATTCTGGGTGACCCTAGGGGTGTGACAGCCTATTGAATACTCTACAGAGATATACGCGCTGAGTCGAGCCACTGAGCAGACAGAACTGCTAAGGTTATGTGTGTGTGTGTGTGTGTGCGTTTGTGTGTGTGTGTGTGTGTGTGTGTAAGTGTGTGTGTGTACGTGTGTGTGTGTAAGTGTGTGTGTGTACGTGTGTGTGTACGTGTGTGTGTGCGTGTATGTATGTGTATGTAAGTATGTATTTTTCTGTTATTGTTTTATATCGCGGATAATGGAATAAGCATTTATGTGCTTTTTTTACATCCAGCCCCCCTTTATATGCGGTTTTGTAAATTCTGTCATCTGTTCCCACCGGCACACAATGGCCTACTCTAACGAAAAGCGGAACTGGATTTAACGTGGGCGCAAGATGTATGTATGTATGTATGTATATGTGTGTGTGTGAGCTCGCACGTGCGCGTGAATCCGTAAGAGAGACAGAGATAGAGACAGACACAAAGAGACAGAGACAGACAGAAAGACAGGGAAACAGACAAGTAGGCATAGACTTAGAGCGAGAGCGTGCGCGCGCGCGGGCGCGAGAGAGAGAAAGAGAGAGAGAGAGAGAGGGGGGGGGGACAGAGGGATGCAGAACTAGACAGAAACAGACACAGAGGAATTCAGGGAGACAGAATAAAACGGACAGATACGCAGGCAAGAAGACGAAGCTACACAGAAACATCCTAAAGAGAAATAAACAGGAATAATCTTTCAAACTATGCTTTCCCTAACCATTACTAGACTGCAGAATCATCATCCAGATTTACTGCAGAGAAAATGCTTGTCATGATAGTTGGTTTTTTTCCTCATGCTAGTATGCTGCAAAGCTTACTCCTACCCCCCCCCCCTCTCCCTTCCCCCCTTAAGCGATATATAGAAGAAGCTTCCGGTGCTTATGTGGTATTTTCTACCTCTTGAAAACAC
>CM054136.1:58916420-58931420 GCA_028751875.1 Rapana venosa | reverse complement strand
TAGTTTTCTTCTCAGAACTCTTTTGTTGATTGCAAGGTAGTCAAAAAACAACAACACACAAACTCACAAACAAACAAACAAAGACACAAAGCGCTAACTGACAAGATGTGTTTAAAATCTCAGGGTGCAGGATGGAAGTCACAACACAGAGGCAGAACTGCAGTGGACAGGGTGACAGGCTCTCTGAGCTGAGGTGGACAGGCTTGTCGACTGTCTGAGCCACACAAATGGGTCTTGAAACCTCACATCAGCCTACACACTCCTACCTTGTCTTTTGTCTGGCTTTTGCTGATGCTTCTGCTGTTGCTGTTGCTGTTCATGTTCTTGTTCTTGTTGTTGTGTGGGTTTCTATGTGTGCGATGTATAAGTATATGTAGTGTATGTGTATATGTGTGTATGTATGTATGTATGTATGTATGTATGTATGTATGTATGTATGTATGTATGTATGTATGTATGTTTGTATGGATGGGTGGATGGATGGATGGATGAATGGATGGATGTATGGATGTGTGTATGTATGTGTGTATGTATGTATGTCAGCCGTCAGCACATGGGCTTTATCACAGTTCTTGATTAAACCATTGACGCTGGGGGCAACAACAGCAAAGTGAGAGGCTGTATGACAAGTGGCCTTCCCACTCATGGAATTCCACTTTACAGCTTAGTCTTTAGTGATCGACTATGACTCTCTGACTAGGAAACTTGAATCGCACAGTCCTTATGTGCTGCAGCCCCGGGGGCTGCTGGGTCTTTGGAGAACATCTCCAACGCTGACTGTCCTTATGCCCACTTGGCCGAGAGAGTGGGGATGTACTGTGGGCAAGGCATCTCCACTATAATCAAATTTCTGCCCAGTATCCAAAACAGCAGCCGCCTCCTCTGCTGTTTTGGAGGTCATCGTCGGACACGACGGACAAACATACTATGTATGTATGTATGTATGTATGTATGTATGTATGTATGTATGTATGTATGTATGTATGTATGTATGTATGTATGTATGTATGTATGTATGTATGTATGCATGCATGTATGTATGTATGTATGTATGTACGTATGCACGTACGCCTTTTTTCGTTCATTTTTTCCATTTATTTAGTTACTTAGGAATGCATTGATTTATTCAATGACCTTGCAGTTTCTATGGTGTTCACTAAACACATTATGCAATACTCTCCATCCTTCTTTTTTCTTACTCACAATTGAACCTTGGTTACACAACACTGCATGATAGCACACCACTTTTTTCAGAAGAAAGCCACGGTTTAACGATCTACTTAACATCACCACCTAATACCTTCAGTTTCCCTGTAAGAAAAGCATGCGCGGAAAGGGAAGGGGGACTAGAAAGAAGGTTTCTTTGAATAGCAATGGTGATGATGACTGGATCAAGGGTGATTGCGAATCTGCGGAGGAGAAGCCCTTGTTTTATTCTGCCAAACCTGACCTGATGCCTCTCCCTTCAGCAGGGAGATCATAATCCCAACCAGCGCTTAGAGGCCCCTAGCTTTGAAAGGGATTGATCTCTTGGTAGACTTGAAAGAGTTGGATGGAAGGTCCCACTTTCTGTCCCCCATCATCGCTCTTCCTTGGTCTATTTTGTCTAATTCTATTTTCCTCTATGCATTTTTGCCTCTATCTACCTGTCCATTATTTTCAGCGTGGCAGCAGGGAGATCATAATCCGAACAAGCGCTTAGCTGCTCTACGCTTTGAAGGGGGGTTGCTTGCTTGGTAGATTTGACAGTGTTACCAGCCGCCATGGCGCAGTGGTTAGCGCCTTGGGTTACGGACTGGAAAGTCGCGGGTTCGATTCTCATGAGTCATAGGGATTTTTCGGACTCCGGCCGGCTTCTACCCAGAGTGAATGTGCTGTGGGCTTAGTGGGAAGACTGGGACCACACAGTCGAGCTTCATCCACTTAACGGATGCGAGTTTGAGAGTGTTGCTCAAATTACCTGACCAACACTTCAGGTGACTGTATCTCTCGGACCCGGTTGACGCCGGGATATATTATAATAGTAAGCGTATAGTACAACCCTGTCAAGTAGTCTCAAAGCACATGCACTTCCATAGCAGCAGCATTACATCATCCCCATTGTCATTGATCATCATGCAGTAAAAAAAAGCCTCTCATTCAGTGGTCCCAGCTGCTCTGGTCTCATGATGACCTCAGATTCGGTTTCTCCATACACTTCTGTACCTGTGGTGAGTTTGTGTCAAAGCCCTTGGGGTTGGGGGTTCGCGGGGGACGGTTGAAAGAGGGACCGTTGTGGTGGTTGCCACCTCGGGTGGGCAACTCACTCAGTCTGGCTCCGCGACTGAGCTAATACTGTCGTTAGTAGGGGGCTTAGTAGGTGGTGTCCTGCGTATGTTAGCTCAGAACAGGCACCACTGAACACCACCAAATTGACCCAGCAGTAGTGCAGGACCCCTTGGTGGGCCCCCACAGGGCCTAAAGGGGATGGCCCCTGTGGATTCCGACCCTGGGGATAGCATAACGAATCGGGGTAGGGTTGTGGCGGGGATTTTGGAAATGAGGGGCGTGGGAACAGTAGGAGGGGACGTCACAGAAGATGAGGCAAAAAAAAAAAAGGGGGAAAGTAAGAAAAAAGGGGAAAAAAAAAAAGATTTGCATTTTGGGAGGAAGCTTCCACCTTCCTTCCTTCCCCCAATCTGTTTTCCCTTTGGTTATTTCTCTTTCCTCATACTTTTGCCCTACATACCTTTCTATATTTTCACGTAGAGCGGGGAAATCATAATCCGAACAAGGTAAGAGGCGCTCGTTTGAAAGGGTTGATTCCTTGTGTGACAGTGTTTTTGGGAAGCCCCCTACATTTTTTTTCCGTATGACCTTTTTCCTTTGGGTCTATTTTTTTTTTTCTTTATCACTTGCTTTCCCTACTTTCCTTTATTTTCTAGCGTAGTGAACCTCACCGCTGGCATCGTGAAAGCCCACGCTCCTGTCCCCCACTTGGTGTTAACTTTATTGTGATTCGTGTTGTGTTTCGTTTGGGAAAGCGTTTGTTTGTACGTACAGGTGTGGCGAGGGAAGTGTGAAGGGGGAGAAATAAAATGTTATAGTTTAAGCTGTCCCTCTTCCCCTTTTCCCCTTTCACCTCTCCTCTGTCTTCCTTGGTCTCTCTCTCTCTCTCTTTCCCTCCCTCCATCTCCTTCTCACCCTCTGCTCTCCTTCTATTTTGTTTTGCGTTTGGTATAAATTTTGCTTTTGATTTTTTTCGGTTGTAGTAGTTAATGTGTTCTCTCCTCACTCTCTCTCGCTTCTTCGTTACCCTTTTTCTCTCCCCCTTTTTTTATTCTCTTTCTCCCTCTTTTTCATTAAAGTTCACCCCTCTCCTGTCGCTTCTGTTTTGTTTTAGCGTTTGTTGGTATGAAACTTTTGCCTTTTTTTTTTTTTCGTATGTGTGTTATGGTCAAAATTTTTTTCTTTCTTCTATCATTCTTCTCCTACCTTTCCTCTTTTTCGCTCTCGTTTGGGCACGTTTAGTAAACCCTCAACCGCTGATCGTGATCCCACGCTTTCTCTCCCTCACTCTCTCTTACTCTTTTTTTTTCTTTATATTTCTTTTCCGTTTCTCTCTCTTCTTGTCTCTTTTTTCTTTTTCTCTTTCTCGTTTATGTCTTCATCTGTTTTTTCTCTTTCTGTCTCTCTGTCTATTCGCTTCTCTTCTCTTTTTTCTCTCTGTCTCTCTTCCTCCCTCCCTCTCTCTCCCTCTCTTTTCCCCCTTCTCTCTCTCCCTCTGGTTTTGTCTTTCTTTGCGCTTCTTCGTTTTATCTCTCTTTTTGCTTTTTTTGTTTTTTTTTTTTCGCTCGTGTCTCATGTTTCATTGTGTTCTCTTTTCTCCCCACCCCTCTCTTTTCTCTCGCCTCCTCTCTTCTCTCTCTCTCCCTCCCTCTCTTCTCTCTCTCTTCTCTCTCTTCCTCACCCCCTTAATAACCCTGCCCTCGCTCTCTCATCATCTCTCTCTATCCCTCCTCTCTCTCTCTCTCTCTCTCTCTCCTCTCCTCTCTCCCTCTCTCTCCTCTCTCCTCTTCTCTCTCTCCCCCTCTCTCTCTCTCTCTCCCTCTCTCTCCCCCTCCCTCTCTCCCTCTTCTCTCTCTCTCTCTCTCTCCCCCTCTCTCTCTCTCTTCCCTCTTCCCCCTCTCTCTCCTGAATTTCCTGTCCTTCATGGAGTGGAGGAGACAAGCTGGTCCCTTCCCTTCCTTCCTTCCTTCCTTCCTTCCTTCCTTCCCTTCCTTCCTTCCTTCTTTCCTTCTTGCTCCTTGGCCTGAGAGTCGAGTCACTGGACTAGTATAGGCAAAGGGAAAGAGGAGGGTTAGAGAAAGATAAGGATGGGGGTAGGTTGGTGTAAGAACTTATGGAACCGTCTTCTCATTTGCCCTTTTTTCTAGTTTGTATTTTCTTGAGCCTTCTTTAGCTAGCCCCTTTGCCTTTTTCTGACCTTTCTTATCTTCCTATGTCCGTCCATCTTGTTTTGTTCATTTGGTTTGGGTCTTTTTTGCTTTTGGTTAAATTTTGTCTTGTTTTTTTAATTGTTCTTTCTGTTGCGAGTTGTCTTATTATATAAAAAAAAAAGGTAAAGGAGTCCCATAACCTATAAGGTCGTAGGGGAGCGAGGCGTCGGAGACCTCACTTCTCTAGGGCCAGCATATTGAGGGCGGCGCCCATCTCCTCTCCCTCGCTGCTTTACCTTCCCTGACCCTAAAGAGGGCAGGTACCCATTTACAGCTGGGTGAACTGGGGGAACTGTACTGAAGCCAAGGCCCGCAAACGGTCACCCATCCAACTGGTAACCACGCTCGACGCTGCTTAACTTGGCTGGGGGAAAGCGAGTGCTCCGACTACTGAGCTATCCCGTCCCCATATATAATATATACATAATATATCATTACCATATACCAACCTATCTTTACCATACAATACCATTACCATATACCATTCTATCTTTTTCTGTTCTGATTTACAATTTAGATCCTTTTTTTTTTTCGATTGGTCTTTGCAATCTTCCTTACCTCACGCATTCCCTCGTGCTTACTGCCAATGGTATTGGCAATAAACACGAACTCTGAACTCTGAACACAAAGTTCAGAATTCAGAGTTCGTATTTATTGCCGATACCATTTGGCATAGGATCAATTTTGACTGAGTGTTCTGACTCAATGAGTACTGCTTTGATAATATAGTCAGCAGTAAATAGGACTTAATATAAAATAAGATATAAAATAAAATTTGAAAAGAAAAAATCTTGTGATTCCACCCATTTCTTCCACCACTCTTAAGACGTAAAAATCTGTGCAAAGTACCCCCACTCTTCACACACCAACAAATAAAACAAACAATCAAACCAAAACGAAAAACCGAAACACAACGAAACACAGAGAAACAAAAAACGAACACACCGAAATATGTAACCCCAAAAATGCAGACGTCCAAGCCTGATTACAGAGCCTGTCATTTTGGGGGACAGCCACAGAGCAGCGAGTGCAGCTTCAACATATGTATTTATTTATTTATTCCTTATCCTATGCCGTGCTGGGCAGTGACTGTGTCAGCTTGTGGCCAGGCTATACTGTAACTGCACTGCACTGCAGGCAGCGTGGCTTTAGTGACCCAGTCGTGTGGACAGACAACAGCCACCGGGCATGGAATTCCTGGTTGTCAGGCAAGTGAAGCAGCATGTTGGCAAGCAGCAGAGAGGGAAGGAAGGAAGAAATGGAAGGAGGAAGGAAGGAAGGACGGGAGGAAGGAAGGTGATGGAGATGGAGATGGGGATGAAGATGGGGATAGGGATAAGGGATAGGGGATGGTAAAGTCAGTTTGCTGGCGAGGCTCAATGTCACAGAACCCCCCTCCAGAAATCCGGGAATTATGGCATTGGATCTGTCACTGTCCCTGTCTCTCTTTCTCTGTCTGTCTGCCTGTCTGGTTGTCTGTCTCTGTTTCTGTCTGTGTGTGTGTCTTTCTATGTCTATGTCTCTGTCTCTCTGTTTATTTATTTATTTATTATTTCAAGGAAAAGGGTCAGGAAAGAACCCCGAGAAATCTGGGAATTATCACATTGGATCTGTCTCTGTCTCTCTGTCTCTCTGTTTCTATCTCTCTATCCCTGTCTCTGTCTTTCTCTGTATCTGTCTCTCCATCTGTCTCTCTGTCTGTCTGTCTGTCTGTCTGTCTCTCTCTCTCTCTCTCTCTCTCTCTCTCTCTCTCTCTCTCTCTCTCCCCTCTCTCTTTATCTCTCTCTCCTCATAGCTATGATATAGTCTTAGATGAAGACAATTTTTCTCCTCCATATTTGATTATTCTAAACAAGATAATACTCACGAATTTAATCCTTTTTCTTTGTTATCAGTTTGCTTTTATTATATTTTTTATTGTTATAGAAAGTTGGATATAAAAAAGCATTTGTAATGTTTATTCCTTTTATCTTCTGGAATTAACATTGAATCAATTGGTCAATCAGACATTCTCTGAGTGTTTATGTGTCTGTCAATCTGTCATACTGTCTGTGTCTTTCTATCTATCTGTCTGTTTGTCTGTCTGTCTGTATCTCTCTCTGTAATTTGCTGTCAATCTTGATAAGTCTCTCACAGTTAGCAGAGCAGGAATAAAATTAATGAAAGGAGAGTGCACGAGTGGTGATGGTGATGTAGCATAGCCGCAGTAGAAGTAGCAGCAGCAGTAGAAGTAGTAGTAGTAGTAGTAGTAGCAGCAGCAGCAGCAGCAGCAACAGCAGCAGAAGGAGTAGTGGTGGTGGTAGTAGTAGTAGTAGCAGCAGCAGCAGCAGCAGCAGCAGCAGCAGCAGAAGCAGCAGAAGCAGCAGCAGCAGCAGCAGCAGCAGCGGTATTAGTGGTAGTAGTGGTAGCAGAGCAGCAACCACAACAATAGTAGTAGTAAGTAGAAGCGGTGAGTAGTAGTAGTAGTAGTAGTAGTAGTAGTAGTAGTAGTAGTAGTAGTAGTAGTAGTAGTAGTAGTAGTAGCAGTAGTAGTAGCAGCAGCAGCAGCAGCAGCAGCAGCAGTAGTAGTAGTAGTAGTAGTAGTAGTAGTAGCAGTAGTAGCAGCAGCAGCAACAGTAGTAGTAGCAGTAGTAGTAGCAGCAGCAGCAGCAGCAGTAGTAGTAGTAGTAGTAGTAGTAGTAGTAGTAGTAGTAGTAGTAGTAGTAGTAGTAGTAGTAGCAGTAGTAGAAGAAGAAAAGAAGAAGAAGAAGAAGAACAGAACAAGAAAAAGAACAGAAAAGAAGATGATGATCATGATGATGATGATGATGATGATGATGATGAAGAAGAAGAAGAAGAAGAAGAAGAAGAAGAAGAAGAAGAAGAAGAAGAAGAGAAGAAGAAGAAGAAGAAGAAGAAGAAGAAGAAGAAGAAGAAGAAGAAGAAGAAGAAGAAGAAAAAAGAAGAAGAAGAAAAAAGAAGAAGAAGGATGATAGGATAATGAAGAGGAAGAGGACGAGGAGGAGGAGGCAGAGAAAGATGATAATGACAAAAGGAAGGGTAGGGGAAGTAAGAGGAGGAGGAGGAGAAGCTAGGAGAGGAACAGAAGGAGTAATACAATAATGCCAGTAGTAATCTAATGGTAATAGACCCTTTCAGGTGAATATGCAATGCAACGCGTTTCAGCAGACTGGAGCTGAAACTCCATACTGTTTCCAACAATCTTGTACAGTTCAGACCAATCTAGTGTAACAAGACACAAAATGACAAGACAGGACAAGACACCAGCTGTGCAGTGGTTAGTCTCCTAAACTATGGACCGGAAAGTTGCAGGTTCGATTGTTATAAAAGTCAAGGATTTTTCGGACTCCAGCTGGCTCCTACCCAGAGTGAGTTTTCCATGGCCTCAGTGGGAAGATTGGGACCAGACAGTTGAACTTCATCCACTTTAAGGATGCCAGTTTGAGAGCGTTGCTCAAATTACCTGACCAACACTGCCGGTGACCCAGCCTCTCCGACGCCATTGATGCCAGGATATATTATTACTCTGATAGAAGCGTAGAGTACAACCATGTCAATAATCTCAAAGCACATGCGCTTCCATTGCAGCAGCATTCCATCATCCTCATTATCATTGATCATCCTGCAATAATTAAACACATGTCACTGGATTGGTGGCCTTCGCTGCTCTGGTCTCATGGTAACCTTAGAATTCGGTTTTCCATATACTTGTGTTCCCGTGGTGAGTTGGTGTGAAAGCCTTTGGTGTTGGAGGTTTACAGGAGATCGTCTATGGAGAGACGAGGGGGTGTCCTTCGGATGAGACTATAAACCGAGGCCCCGTGTGCGAACGCATGCAGAACATCTTGCGCACACGTTAATCCCTGTTCCGCTTTTCGAAAGAGTAGGCCATTGCGTGCCGGTGGGAACAGATGACAAAATTTACAAAATCGCATGCACTCGGGGACTGGATGTAAAACAATTAAAAAAGCACATGAGTGCTTATTCCATTATCCTCGTTAAAAAAGTCATCTGAGCGCTTTGATTTGTTCCTTTACAATCTTATTATTATTATTATTATTATTATTATTATTATTATTATTATTATTATTATTATTTATCACTGTGTGGGCGTCTCACTTAGTCTGGCTTACGACTTAGTATTCTTGTCGTCAGCAGAGGGCTTAGCAGGTGGTGTCCTGCGAATGTACAAGAACAAGAACCATTGAACACCACCAAAGTGACCCACCGGGATGGCTTGATGGCCATACAGTAGCCTGACAGTGATAGACTTTCTGTGTATTCTTGATCCTATGGATGCGACAGAACACATCTAGGTATAGCTGGGACGAAGAGATTAAGATGAGCGAAGTGGGGACAACGCGACGGCACTTGTCAGAAAAACTATGTCAGCAAAACAAACAAAAAGTGAGACGAGACATGATAGGACAAAAAAAGATATACAACACGTTATTCGTGCTTATCAATAAGATGGGTGGCCGTTTGTGCGATTTAACTTCAGTACATTATCACAGGTGACCCAGCTGTGAATGGGTACCTGCCTCTTTAGGGTCAGGGAGAGTAAAGCAGCGAGGGAGGGGAGATAGGCGCTACCCTCAAGATGCTGGCCCCTGGAGAAGCTGAGGTCTGTGATGCCTCGCTCCTCTAAGACCACATAGATTATGGAAACACCTTTACCTTTTACCCATAAAAGAATCCAAGGCAACGAGAGAATTGTCCCCGGTAAAATTCTATAGAAAGAAAAAAAACCCACTCTGATAGGCAAACAAATACAGATGAAGACAGGAAAAAGAAACACAAAAAAGAGTGGCGCTGCTCTTGTGGCGTCGCGCTCTCCCTAAGGGTAGAACTGTCCGAATTCCACGCAGTGATATCTGCCCGTGACTTAAGAGTGGTATGAATATTAAGGAATACGAATAACATGGTGGGAAGGGGTTGTTTTCTTCTGTCACCGTCTGACAAACGTGACCCTTCTTTTGGCAGAGGGATCATAATCAGTGTCCGTCCTTAGAAGTACTTCACTTTGAAGCGAATCGATCCCTTGACAAGACTTCGGGAGAATCGCCCCCCCCCTCTCCCCTCCCATCCCCCTGGTCCCCATCCCTTCCTTGCCTCCCGCTCCTCTGCCCTCCCTCTCCCCCCTTCAACTTACCAGTCATTCTTTTCCTCTTTTCCTTTTTCTCCCGCTTCCCATTCTACCACTTCCTTGTAGTTTTATTCTCCACTGTCCAGATATCGTCTCCTGCACCTACCTCTCCGCCTCCGTGTTGTTTTTGTTGTTATCGGTGGTGGTGGAGGTGTTGTTGTTGTTGTTGTTGTTGGTGGTGGTGGTGGTGGTGGTGGTGGTGGTGGTGTATTTTTCGCCTGTGATGTTCACTATGGTTTGTGCTTCCCTTCCACTTTTCTCGGTGTGTGTGTCTCTCTGTCTTTTGTTTCTCTGTGTCTGTCTGTCTATCTATCACAGTCTGTCTGTCTCTGTCTGTCTGTCTCTGTCTGTCTGTCTATCGCTCTGTCTGCCTCTCTCTGTATCTCTCTGTATGTCTGTCTCTGCGTCTCTTTCTGTTGCTCTCTCTCTGATGATGATGATAATGATGATGATGATGATGATGATGATGATGATGATGATGATGATGATGATGATGATGATGATGAAGATGATGATAACAGTGATCACAAAGGTTACTTTCATGGCACTTTACAAAAAAAAACTTTGAAAGGCTTTGATACATGTGTGTGTATGTGTGTGCACGCACATGAGTGCATGTGTGTGCACGTGTGCACACATGCGCATATGTAT
This sequence comes from Rapana venosa, assembly GCA_028751875.1. Taxonomy (NCBI): domain Eukaryota; kingdom Metazoa; phylum Mollusca; class Gastropoda; order Neogastropoda; family Muricidae; genus Rapana; species Rapana venosa. Next base: position 58,921,145 of record CM054136.1, on the reverse strand, counting down.
ACATGTGCACGCCTACATGTTCGCACATGCATTATGAATTTTAGGTAAACCTTTCCCTAACAGAAGTCGTGCTTATAATGTGCATCACCTTGGTTAAAGCCTGAAAATGGTGTTTTGGCAGTCTCTCCATGAATATTCCATGTTATCACCACACCCATAGTTTAGTGATCATCAGACAGACACAGGACAGACAGACAGACAGACAGACAGACACTCAGACAGAAACACAAAGACACAGTGACACAGAGACAGAGAAGTTACAGCACACGATCATGACCCTGTAATGAACTGCGAGACAGAGGAGAAGAGAAGAAAGAAAACCAACAGCTATTGGGCTACACTCTTCATCATCAGAGAACACATCACACACGTCTGTTTTCGTGACTTGCTTCCAGACAAACGTGTACCTGTCCTTTTTGGCCTCTATCTCTCCCCCCACACACGCCAGTCTGTCATTACGTTGTCCCTGCCAAACCTAATCACCTGCTCCTCTTGTTCTCATCAAATACATGCGTTTTCTGTGGGTGGTAGGGTTGGGGGTGGGGTGGGAGCAGATGGAAAGTAGGGGTAGGTTACGGAGGAGGGGGTTGGGGAGAGATGTAGGAAACAAGGGGGTATTTCAGAATTTTCTTTTTTGATTCATGTTTGTGGTTTAGTGAGTGGATACATATAATTATACATATATGAGTGTGCGTGTGAATGTGTGTGTGTGTGTGTGTGTCTGTGTGCGTGCGTGGGTGCATGCATGCATGCATGCATGCGTGCACATGTATGTGTGCATGTGCGTGTACACGCATGCATGTAAGCACATGAATTAGGAAGTCTACATAAAGCTTTTTCTAGCAAATGTTTCCCTTATAATGTGCAACACTTTGGTTAAAGTCTGAAAATGGTGTTTTGGCAGTCTCTCCATGATTATTCCATGTTATCACCACATCCATAGTTTAGTGATCATCAGACAGACACAGGACAGACAGACAGACATACAGACACTCAGACAGAAACACAAAAACACAGTGACACAGAGACAGAGAAGTTACAGCACACGATCATGACCCTGTAATGAACTGCGAGACAGAGGAGAAGAAAGGAAAGAAAACCAACAGCTATTGGGCTACACTCTTCATCATCAGAGAACACATCACGCACGTCTGTTTTCGTGACTTGCTTCCAGACAAACATGTACCTGTCCTTTCTGGCCTCTCTCTCCTCCCCCCACACATAGTCTGTCATTACGTTGTCCCTGCCAAACCTAATCACCTGCTCTTCTTGTTCTCATCAAATACATGCGTTTTCTGGGGGTGGTAGGGTTGGGGGTGGGGTGGGAGCAGATGGAAAGTGGGGTTAGGTTAGGGAGGAAGGGGGGGGGGTAGAGATTTAGGAAGCAAGGCGGTATTTCAGGGTATTTTTCTGTTTTAAATTGGTGTGTGTTTATGGTATAGTGAGTGGATGCATGTATACATGTGTGAGTGTAAGTGTGTGTGTGAACATGCTTCTGTAAGTGTGTGTGTATGTGTGTGTTGTGGTGTGTGTGTGTGTATGTGTTATAAATTGTATGTAAACATGTTTGTAGCAGAAGTGTGCTTATAATGTAACATCTTAGTTAAAGTTTTAAAATGACAATTTTTGCAGTTTCTCCATGACTATTGCATATTTATTATCAATGCACACATAGTTTACTGATCATCAGACAGACAGAAAGACAGACAAACAAACAAACGTATCATCACACAGAAACACAAAGACACAGTGACACAGAGACAAATATAAAGAGGCAACAGCACACGATAAAGACCCTACAGTGAATGCAAGACAGAAGGATAGAAGAAAGAAAGAAAACCAAACTGTTATTAAACTAAACTCATCATCAGAGAATACATCACGCTCGTCTGTTTTCGTAACTTGCTTCCAGACAAACGTGTACCTGTCCTTTCTGGCCTCTCTCCTACCCCCACCCACCCACCCACACGCCAGTCTGTCATTACGTTGTCCCTGCCAAACCTAATCACCTGCTCCTCTTGTTCTCATCAAATACATGCGTTTTCTGTGGGGGTGGTAGGGTTGGGGGTGGGGTGGGAGCAGATGGAAAGTGGGGGTAGGTTAGGGAGGAGGGTGGGTGGGTAGATGTTGGAAACAAGGGGGCATTTCAGAATTATCTTTATTCATTGATGTTTGTGGTTTAGTGAGTGGATGAATATATACATATGTGAGTTTGAGTTTGAGTGTGTGTGTGCGTGTATGTGTGTGGTTGTGTACATGTGTGGGTGCATGCATGCATGCATGTGCACACATGTGTGTGTGCTTGTGCACACACGCATTTGTGCACATGTATTATGAATTTTACATAAACCTTTCCCTAGCAAATGTTGCCCTTATAATGTGCAACACTTTGGTTTAAGTCTGAAAATGGTGTTTTGGCAGTCTCTCCATGAATATTTCATGTTATCACCACACCCATAGTTTAGTGATCATCAGACAGACACAGGACAGACAGACAGACATACAGACACTCAGACAGAAACACAAAGACACAGTGACACAGAGACAGAGAAGTTACAGCACACGATAATGACCCTGTAATGAACTGCGAGACAGAGGAGAAGAAAGGAAAGAAAACCAACAGCTATTGGGCTACACTCTTCATCATCAGAGAACACATCACGCACGTCTGTTTTCGTGACTTGCTTCCAGACAAACGTGTACCTGTCCTTTCTGGCCTCTCTCTCCTCCCCCACACGTAGTCTGTCATTACGTTGTCCCTGCCAAACCTAATCACCTGCTCTTCTTGTTCTCATCAAATACATGCGTTATCTGGGGGTGGTAGGGTTGGGGGTGGGGTGGGAGCAGATGGAAAGTGGGGTTAGGTTAGGGAGGAAGGGGGGGGGGGGGTAGAGATTTAGGAAGCAAGGCAGTATTTCAGGGTATTTTTCTTTTTTAAAAATTGGTGTGTGTTTATGGTATAGTGAGTGGATGCATGTATACATGTGTGAGTGTAAGTGTGTGTGTGAACATGCTTCTGTAAGTGTGTGTGTATGTGTGTGTTGTGGTGTGTGTGTGTATGTGTTATAAATTGTATTTAAACAGTTTGTAGCAGAAGTGTGCTTATAATGTAACATCTTAGTTAAAGTTTTAAAATGAAAAATTTTTGCAGTTTCTCCATGACTATTGCATATTTATTATCAATGCACACATAGTTTACTGATCATCAGACAGACAGAAAGACAGACAAGCAAACAAACGTATCATCACACAGAAACACAAAGACACAGTGACACAGAGACAAATATAAAGAGGCAACAGCACACGATAAAGACCCTACAGTGAATGCAAGACAGAAGGATAGAAGAAAGAAAGAAAACCAAACTGTTATTAAACTAAACTCATCATCAGAGAACACATCACGCGCATCTGTTTTCGTGACTTGCTTCCAGACAAACGTGTACCTGTGCTTTCTGGCCTCTCTCTCCTCCCCCCACACACGCCAGTCTGTCATTACGTTGTCCCTGCCAAACCTAATCACCTGCTCCTCTTGTTCTTATCAAATACATGCGTTTTCTGTGGGGGGTAGGGGTGGGGGTGGGGTGGGAGCAGATGGAAAGTGGGGGTAGGTTAGGGAGGAGGGTGGGTGGGTAGATGTTGGAAACAAGGGGGCATTTCAGAATTATCTTTATTCATTGATGTTTGTGGTTTAGTGAGTGGATGATATATACATATGTGAGTTTGAGTTTGAGTGTGTGTGTGCGTGTATGTGTGTGGTTGTTGTACATGTGTGGGTTGCATGCATGCATGCATGTGCACACTGTGTGTGTGCTTGTGCACACACGCATTTGTGCACATGTATTATGAATTTTACATAAACCTTTCCCTAGCAAATGTTGCCCTTATAATGTGCAATACTTTGGTTTAAGTCTGAAAATGGCGTTTTGGCAGTCTCTCCATGAATATTCCATGCTATCACCACACCCATAGTTTAGTGATCATCAGACAGACACAGGACAGACAAACAAACATATAGTCACACAGAAACACAAAGACACAGTGACACAGAGACAGAGAAGTTACAGCACACGATAATGACCCTGTAATGAACTGCAAGACAGGGAAGAAGAGAAGAAAGAAAACCAACAGCTATTGGGCTACACTCTTCATCATCAGAGAACACATCACGCACATCTGTTTTCGTGACTTGCTTCCAGACAAACGTGTACCTGTCCTTTCTGGCCTCTCTCTCCTCCCCCCACACACGCCAGTCTGTCATTACGTTGTCCCTGCCAAACCTAATCACCTGCTCCTCTTGTTCTCATCAAACACATGCGTTTTCTGGGGGTGGGGTTGGGGGTGGGGCAGAGGCAGCTGGAAAGTGGGGGTAGGTTAGGGAGAAGGGGGGGGGGGAAGAGATTTAGGAAACAAGGGGGTATTTCAGAATTTTCTTTTTTAATTGATGTTTGTGGTTTAGGGTGTGGATGCATATATTATATATATATATATAATATATATATAATATATATATATATATATATATATATATATATTATATATATATATATATATATATATATATATATATATGTATGTGTGTGTGTGAGTGTGTGTGTGTGTTATCTGTGTGTGTGTGGTTGTGCGTGTGCATGGGTACATGTGCGCATGCATGCATGTGCGCACGTGTGTGAGTGTGCGCGTGCACACATGCATGTGTGCACATGTATTATGAATTTTACGTAAAGC
>CM054136.1:58878920-58911420 GCA_028751875.1 Rapana venosa | reverse complement strand
ACATTGCATCTTTTTCCTGAGCAAACACACATACAATTATATCGATCAAATGTATGATGAGAAAGGGGGGAGGTGCAATCAGAGAGGGTGAGAGTGTTATGGAGGGGTGTGTTTGGGGGTAGTAACAGTTGTAGTAACAGGGGACGGGATAACTCAGTGGTCAGGGCACTTGCTTTTCCCCAAGCCAATATTAAGCAGCATCGAGCGTGGTTACCGATTGGATGGATGACCGTTTGCGCGCCTTGGCTTCAGTAGTCCTCCAGTTCAGTCGGCTGTAAATGCGTACCCGCCTCTTTAAGGTCTGGGAAGGTAAAGCAGCGAGAGAGAGGAGATGGGCGCCAGTCTCAATATGCAGGCCCGTGTAAAAGCTGAATTCTCTGATGCCTGGCTTCCCTATGACCACATAGGTTTTGGGACACCTTTTACCTTTTTTGTTACTGTTTCAATCACTGAATCACAACTCCATACATGAATGCATGCATGAAAAAACAATATTTATAAATCAATATATGAAAGCTTGAACAAGTGAATAGATGAAAAAAAATGGATGCTGGTAAATAGTCTAAACACAACTGTGCCCCCCCCCCTCCCACCTGCAAAAAAATTAAAATAAAATAAAATAAAAAAAATAAAAACCAACAAGACAAGAACCCCCCCAAAAAAACCAAACAAACCCAACAACAACAGCAACAACAATAAACAACAACAACGCACCTCAAAATCTAAACATTACAGATACAGACATGTCTTTCCTGAAAAACAATGTTTAACCACAATTTAAAACTGAAAAACAAACCAACTCACAGAACCGAAATGTAGTTTCCCTCAATGGCTCGGAGAAAAGACGGTCTCATATAGTAGAATCTCATCATTTTTAACCTCGGAATGTGGGCGAGAAAGGGAAACACAAAACAACCAGAATAACCCCCCGACATTGCTGTACAAGCCCAAACAGGCAGATTTCAGTCTAGCAGCTGCCAAAGCAGAGCAATAAGCAGGCAATGAAAAAGAAACAAGCAAAAGAAAGCACACAAAACAAAGTAAAATAAGAACACACACGCGCGCGCACGCACGCACACACACCAAGCCACACCACACTACACACACGCACGCACCCACCCACCCGAACTTAAGAGCTTTTAATGTAAGGAGACCTGTAGTTACGTCATGATGATGGTTTCTTAAATGGACACAGTGCAAAAATTGAGAGAGAGAGAGAGAGAGAGAGAGAGAGAGGAGAGGAGAGAGGAGAGAGAGAGAGAGAGAGAGAGGAGAGAGAGAGAGATGAGAGGAGAGAGAGAGAGAGAGAGGAGAGAGAGAGAGAGAGAGAGAGACTTCGATCAGTCCGAAACCTAACGGAAGCCGTTCATTATTTCTCACTTTGCAGCTGGCGTGTGTGTGCGGGGGGGGGGGGGGGGGGGGGGGGGGGCGAATGTGTGTGTGTGTGTGTGTGTGTGTGTGTGTGAAGATGCATAATTTAATGTGTGTGCTTGAGTATGAACTTTTTATATCAATAACATGCAAATACGTATCGATTAGGTGTTAACATGCGAATACGTATCGATAAGGGTCAGGGAAGGTAAAGCAGCGAGGGAGAGGAGATGGGCGCGGCCCTCAACATGCTGGCCCACGGGAAAGCTACCACTGGGTTACCACCGTTCAAAGGGAAATGTGTCTATGTATGTGTTTTAGGCAGGGTTGTTTTTTTCTGTAAACGCAAGTGATAATAATACATGTATTTGAATGTAGACAAATATCCTTGCACAGTATACGTCTACATGGATTTGTTACCAAATGAATTGGTATTTAAAAGACAAACAGTTTTGAAGTTCTTCAGAAGCAGACATGTTAATATATACTGTTGCAAATGGTGTGACGAATATTGTACAATGCGAGGATACACACACACACACACACACACACACACATATATATATATATATATATATATATATATATATTATATATATATATATATATATATATATATATACATATATATATATATATATATATATATATATTCATTCATTCTTTCATATCGAGGATAATGGAATAAGCACTTGTGTGTTTTTTACATCCAGTCCCCGTGTGTATGCGGTTTTGTCAGTTTTGTCATCTGTTCCCACTGGCACACAATGGCCTACTCTTACGAAAAGCGGAACAGGATTTAACGTGTGCGCAAGATGTTCTGCGTGCGTTCGCACACGGGGGCTTGGTTAATAGTCTCATCAGAAGGACTTTTGGGGGGAGTGGAGCGGCATTGATGTTAACTCCAGGGGAAAATATCCCCTTGAACGGGAATCGAACCCGAGTCGTCAGATTGCGCGCGCAATGTTCTAACCACTAGGTTATCCCGTCCCCCAGGTTATGAGAGAAAAAAAGAAAGAAAATCTAGCTGGAAACAGCAGATGATGTTTTGACAAAGTGTCCTAAAGACAGCCACCTACAGGTAGTTTGACCAAGCTCCCACACGCAAACACGTACACACACACACGTAACCACACACACACACACACACACAACACACACACACACACACACACACACACACACACACAACACACACATAAAAGACAGCTAAAACAAAACCCCAAACAAGCAAACAAAAGTCCACCAAAACAATGGTATAAAAAACGGTAAGAAAAACCATCAGAAGAAGAAGGAGGAGGAGGAGAAGGGGAGAAGGAGAAGAAAAAGAAAGAGAAGAAGAACAACAATAAGGACCAGATGAAGGACAAGGAGAAGAACAAGAAGAAAAGAACAAAAAGAAGAGGAAGAAGAAGAAGAAGAAGCAGAAGAAGAGAAGAAGAAGAAGAAAGAAAAGAAGAAGAAGAAGAAGAAGAAGAAAGAAGAAGAAGAAGAAGAAGAAGAAGAAGAAGAAGAAGAAGAAGAAGAAGAAGAAGAAGAAGAAGAAGAAGAAGAAGGAGAAGAAGAAGAAGAAAGAAGAAGAAGAAAAGAAGAAGAAGAAGAAGAAGAAGAAGAAGAAGAAGAAGAAGAAGAAGAAGAAGAAGAAGAAGAAGAAGAAGAAGAAGAAGAAGAAGAACAAAAGAACAACAACAACAACAACAACAGCAAGAAGAAAAAGAAGAAGAACAACAACAACACCAACAAGAAAAAGAACAAAAACAACAAGAACAATAAGAACAAGAACAGAAACAAGAACAAGAACAGCAAGAACAGCAAGAACCAGAACAAGATTAAGAACAACAGCAAGAACAAGAAGAACCGGTCAAACTATCCAACCAAACAAAATGAAAACAAAACTGGCAAACAAACTCACAAAACAAAATATAAAAAAAAAAAACACCTGACAAAACCATATACATGAGCTCTCTGATATCCATTTCACACGCTACCTTGTCATCACCCTGTTATTACCGAACCCGCTGACCTTTTTATATTGGACCCCTGCTTTTGTTGTCTTTTGTTGTTGTTTCAATAACAACGTCTATCCACGGTCTGGCTTATTATCTCAGACTTATTTTTTTTTGTATTTTCCTCCCTGTGTGAATTTGAGGTTTTTTTCATCATTAGAACTCATTCTATATACTGACGTTCCTTTTTTGTTTATTTTATTAACTGATTTGTTTCTTTCCCTTTGCTTCTATTCTCAACTTGTAGGTGTTTTTTTTTTTAAAGATACGAGTTACTGTACTGAGAAACGAATGTCCTCTCTCTCTCTCACTCTGTGTGTGTGTGTGTGTGTGTGTGTGTGTGTGTGTGTGTGTGTGCGTGCGTGCGTGCTTGTGTGTGCACAGGCCTCTGCGGGAGTATGCCTGTCATCATCAAAACTTTACAGGTAAGCATGAACATGCGCATGCACACACGCTATATTGACACACCATTCACTCACTGTTCATTAAAAAGAGCTGATCTCCACTCCCTGGAATTAATATATTGCCAGCAAATGGGCACTTCAATAAGAGGATTATTTTGAGCACAGAAGGGATGATGAATATGCAAATGTAATATTCAGCCAAATTGATTTAAAAGCAAGATTCTTATATCCTGCTAAAAAGAAAGCTCCCAGGTTAATTTCAATGAATAATTCAAGAGTGGCATTAATGGAATATGACTCTGAGCACTAAGCTGCACCCAAAAATAATGTCTTCATGTTCTTATTCCTATTGGCAAAACTCTAAACATGAAAACAAAAACTGTTGAGCAATTTGAGAAGATTGCAACGTTTGGATCAATATATAACTCACTCAACAGACAAGTTTGCTAGTTTGTTCATTTGTGTTTGTTTTATTTTTGTTTATGGTTATCTGTTACTTTTTATTTGTTTCTACGTTAATGGATTGTTGAACATACAGTGTCTATATACAAAAAGTTGCCTTATATTAGTTTCTAGATGACAAAAGAACATGTCAGGATCAAGAGGTGTTTTGGTAGAATGATTGATATCACAATTTTATGGTCTTAAAACTTATCAAAGCAAAATATTTAATTTTATTAATTTTACTTTTCATTTCGAGGATACTGGAATAAGTACTCATGTGTCTTTTACATTCAGTCCCCGTGTCTATTCAGTTTTGTAAATTCTGTCATCCGTTCCCACCAGCACACCATAGCCTATTCTTTGAAAAAGCGGAATGGGTTTAACATGAGTGCAAGATGTTCTGCGTGCATTCGCACATGGGACCTCGGTTTATGGTCTCATCTGAAGGACCTTTGGCGGGAGTGGAGTTGGCACTGGTGTTAACTCCAGAGGAAAATATCCCCTTGAACGTTATTCGAACCTGGGTCAGTAGATCACGAGCACAATGTGTATCACTCTAACTATCAGGCTATTCCTCCCCCTCCTCCCCTTCCCACCCGTTCTGTGGTAGGATTTCCCTCTTTTCTATCCCCTTTGATTCTGTCTTCTTCTTCTTTTTTATTTATTTTTGCTACTTCTTTCGTGTCTGTGTTCTGCCTTCTTGGTCATTCTCATTCTCTTCCCTTTTTTCCTTAAAGACTTAGAACGTTACATTCTTCTCCTACGGAAATATTTTTGCTGCAGTTTAGTGCTATATTCATTAATCCCGCTGTTGAATTATTCCTTGAAATTAACCAGGTGTTTTTTGAAGGATACAAGAAGCTTGCTAATAATTCACGTTGGCTGAGTATTACATTTGCATATTCATCATCCTTTCTGTGCTCAAAATAATCCTCTTATTGAAGTGCCCATTTGCTAGCAATATATTAATTCCAGGGAGTGGAGAGTATCTCATATTGATGAACAGTGAATGATGCTTCAATATAGCGTTTGTGAATGCACATGTCAATGCCTACTCAGTGAGAGAGATAAGATGCTGTTTCAGTCTGTTATTGTTCACGTTATATTCTCACTGACACTGAAAATTTCTTGCCTGCATTGGTGTACCACACTTGGGTATTCCTATTTTAAAAAAAGAACTTGAGGAAAGAAGGAAAGGAAAAGAGAGGTTCTACAGAATGCATATGTGCATCTTCTTCCGTCATTGTCGAACACTCAGACCGCAACTATTGTTGTCTATCATATTTGCGAAAATGCCTTGTGCTGCCGTTAAGTCTTTGGTAAGTTAGGTTCAGAGCATCTGACTTCAGTGTTAGAGAGCATTGTTATCTTTTAAGTCTTTCTGGGGGAAAAAAGGGCAAGAGAATGAGAATGACCAAGAAGGCAGAACATTGACAAGAAGGAGGTGTTATGAATGAAAAAAAGAATAATACAGAATAAAAAGAGAAGGATAGAAAAGAGGGAAATCCTCGCACAGAATTTCCATAATGTGGAGATCGCTATGTATACTGACAGAGTCCCCCTGGTATCCTCACGGGGGACAGAATTAGGTCTATAACATATTTAGTCATGTAACAGCACGTTTTCCGATATTCTTCTTTAAAATGCACATGGTGCATGTGGCATTGTGTCCGTTTTCTATTTGTAAATGCGGTCATCAAAATGCTAATATACATACATGTAATGAATACGGCATTCAGTAACAGAAAATGTCCCTGCAGTGAATCAGCATTGTGAAGGGACACGTTAAGAAGAGGTGCACGGCAAAGAGGGAATTGATCAGTCATGATGGCAGGGGTGAGCAGAGCAGGAAGAGCGAGAAATGAGAGAGACAGACTGACATAGACAGACAGAGAGACAGAAACAGAAAGAATGAACAGAGAGACAGAGAAGAGAGACAGAGAGAGACAGAGAAAGAGACAGTACAGACAAAAGAAGTCAGAGATACACAGCACAGACACAGATACAGACACAGACAGGCACAGACAGACAGACAGACAGACAGACGGCGACTGGATGTAAAACAAAAATGCACATAGTGTATTCCATTATCCTCGATAAATAAACAACAAAAAAACAAATAAAATTAAAAAAAGGAAAAGAGAGACAGAGACAGAGAGAGGGATTGATAGAGGAATGCACAGACACATAGACAGACAGGCAAAGACACAGAGCGAGACAAAGAGGGAAAAACTAACAGAGACATAGACAGAGACACAAAGGGACAAACAGAGATACAGACAGAGACTGAGATAATGAGAGACAGACTAGAGACTAGAGAGACAGACAAAACGAGAGAGACAGACAGACAGACAGACAGGCAGACAGACAGAGAGTCAGAGTGAGAGAGAATGCGAATGATAATGCGGAAGCTTTATTCATTATAGGCCTTGGCCCCTCATGAATTTATATCGCGTTTAGAGATAGATAGATAGACAGACAAACAGATAGACAGACAAACAGAGAGATAGATGGATAGACAGAAAGACAGACAGAGAGATGTATAGATACATAGATAGGGAGCTAGCCAGCTAGACAGACAGATACAAAGATAGAAGATTAGATACATACATAGATAGATATATAGATACATAGATATATAGATACATAGATACATACATAGATAGGGACAGAGCAGAGAGACACAGACAGAAGACACACACAAACACACACAAACACACACTAACACTAACAGAGACAGAGAGACAGACAAAACCAGAGAGAGCCAGAGACAGACAGACAGAGGGAGACACAGATACACACACACACACACACACACAACATACACACACACACACACACACACACACACCACACTAACAACTAACAGAGACAGAGAGACAGACAAAAAACAGAGAGAACCAGAGCCAGAGACAGACAGAGCAAGATTGCTACCCATTGTGTCCTGCAGAGGAGCAGGCACGTGTAGACTCTGTGACAGGGTTCCAGACACACATGTACCCTACCTGTCCCCTCACTGGCCTCCAGCCCACACGCCACCCGGTCATTACGTTGTCAGGGCTATACTATACTATACTATATACCCAATGACCTGCTTTTCTCAGCTCTCTCTCTCTCTCTCTCATTCTCTCTCTTTCTCTCTCTCTCTACTCTCTCTCTCTCTCTCTCTCTGTTCTCTCTCTGCTAAGTGGCACTCTCTTTCCCTTGCTACCTTCCGTCTTTGTGTGTGTGTGTGGGGGGGGGGGGGTGGGGGTGTGTGGGGGGTTGGTGTGTGTGTGGGTGTGTGTGTGGATGTGGTGCTGTTTGTGTGTGTGTGTGGGGGGGGGTATGTGGTGGGAGCGTGTGTGTGTGTGTGCGGGGGGGGGGGGGTTGTTGGTGTGGCTGGGGTGTTGGGGGTGGCGTGGGGGGGAGGGTGTTTGTGTGTGTGTGTGTGTGTGTGTGTGTGGGGGGGGGGGCGTGTGTATGTGTGTGTGTGTGTGTGGAGGGGGCTGTTTGTGGCTGTGTGTGGGGGGATGGGGGGAAGTTGGTGAGATGGTGGGGGGTGGGGTGGCGTGTGGGTGTATTTGTGTGTGTGTGTGTTTTGTTGGTGTGTGTGGGGGTGGGTGTGTGTGTGTGTGTGTGCGGTGTGTTGTGTGTGTGTGTGTGGGAGGGGAGTGGTGGTGGTGTACATGCGGCGCGCGTGTGTGTGTAATGGTGTGTGTGTGTGCGCGTGTGTTGTGTGTGTGTTGTGTGTGTGGTCTGTCTGTCTGTCTGCCTTTGTGTTTGTCTGTCTCTCTCTTCCTTATCTGTCTCCTACTTTCGTCTGTTTCCTGTATCTCTGTCTCTGTCTCTGTTTGCCTCACTGTTTCTGTCTCTGTCTATCTCACACACACACACACACACACACACACACACACACACCACACACACACACACACACACACACACACATACACAAACACACTTGTGCAAGCGTACACAGTAAGCCACCAAACTCTGACACAATTTACGAGATATTCAACGTATCTGGTTTATTTTTGCATCCATACATGCATGAACAACCCCCATCCCCCCCCAGCACACCCTAAGACGCTGAAAGATATCTCTCTACGCCAAGCAGACCGTTTTAGGATTGCAGGTTAAAACTACACACTGGCTTAACCAGATGCTGTTCCTGAGATTTGAACCCATGACTTCATATATCCACTAGACGGAAGCCAACGACTATAATATCCACTCAGCTATAACGTCCCTGGAAAGTTCATGAGGGAAAATATAGTTACTCTACAAACTCAGTCAACCGACACACACACACATATACCCACATACACACACGCGCGCGAGCACAACCGCATGCACCCAGGCACCCTCCCCACACCAACCCCCCCCACACACACTCAAGACAGCACGCAGGCACCCCCTCCCTCCCTCCTTCCCTCCCATCTCCCCCCCCCACACACACACATACGTGAGCAGAATTAAACTTTGAGCCAATTGTTTCTATCCCCTCGAGAGCTGATTAACGCCAATGCATTATTGAACAGCCAAAGTCTGATGCTGCATACAAAACCGGCAGCTGCAATGGAGGATTGTAGAACGTCCTTCTTTGCAAAAGCCAGTCACTTTGAACCAAGCCTCACAGCTGTTTGCAGCAAACAATGCATAGATAGATAGATATAGCATTGGCGTAAGTATTCACTTGACTGACACATTGCTTTTTTATGTATGCAATGCTGGAGCTGGGGAATTTGTATAGGAGCCTGCCATTCATGAGTTTGCAGGGATGTGACTATGTCACTGAGTGCGTTTGCATTTTTTTCCCTGCCGTGTTTAAGTTGTGGTCCGGTCCAGTGAATCCAACTGTATTGTTTGTGAATACATTGTCCGGGGCTACACCCAATGACCTCATTTTATTTTTATTGTTGTTTTTTTATCCAGAGAAAGGCTTATTTCTTTGTTGTTTTGTTTCATGCTTTCATGTCCCTTCAATACAGATATGGCTGTTAAGCAGAGTCTTGGTATTCCTTAGGTTTTTTTCATTAGCAATAATATTTGCTAATCATTATGGTTTTGTGTTTTTACTACTTTTTTAAAATTACTTTTCAATGAAATAAGATGCACAAGCAGGCAAGCAAGTAAACAATTGTGTGTTCATTCTTTAATTTAACGTCTGTTCAGTCAAGGTGATATTAGACCAACAAGTGTGTGCGCGTGTGTGTGTGTGTGTGTGTGTGTGTGTGTGTGTGTTTGTGTGTGTGTGTTTTTTGGTTTGAGCATATACAAATGGTACTCGAGGAAAAAGAACACAAATAATCGATTAAAACTCTTCCATGAACATGAAAATAACATCTATATAGAATATACAAACAGGCAGACAAGTACCCCATACTTATGTAAACCACATCATGGCAACAGTCAGGGGAGCTTTTTGTTTACATTGTCTCGTTCTTGGTGTTTTTCTAGAAAAAAATGCTCTGGCCTTATCTGATTCCTAGGTTTTTGTTCATGGACAAGTCAACATCAAAGATCATAGCAGTGATACTAGAAACAAAAGTAAAGACAAAGCTGTCCCCACGACCTAAGTGGTTGGTTGAGAGTGAGGTGTTGAGGGTCCTTTGCTTCTCTAGGAGTTAGCATTTTGAGGGTGGTACCCATCTTCTCTCCCTTACTGCTTTAGCTTCCCTGACCCTAAAGAGGGTAGGTGATCATTTACAACAAAGGGAACTGGGGGACTGTACTGAAGCCAAGGCCTACAAAAAGTTGCCATCCAAGAGGTAACCACACTCAACGCTTCTTGACCATAGTTTTGGGAGAGCAAGTACTCTGACCATGGTGCTACGCTGTCCCCATTGCTGTTAGTGGGGCATCCTTAAAACCAAACAAACACTTATAAAACAAATTACAACAATATTTATTGAACAATAATAAATATTATGTAGGTTGCAAAACCCACAGAAAAGATATTATGAAGGCCAAAAAAATCAGCTTGAATATATTGCAACAGTCATCAGAAACATTGATGGATTTATAATATTTTATGTATGTACATACCATACTTTTAAATGGAAAAAAATGAATTTGCACAGACTTAAAATCGAACAATTTAAAACTTATAACCACATTAGTTTTGTGTGTTTTTGTTTAGTTGTTTGTTGTTGTTTTTTAACTCATGTGAACCTGTTAACTGTCATGCATTATTCAACAGTGGGAATAATACAACTGAAACCACACTCCAAACTGCTATTGTGGACAATAGCTCGTAGGGTATACTGATTTGCATAGCCTATACCAATATCTAAGTGATCCCAAAGTACTGCAGCAAAATAATGAGATGTGAACACTTATTACATTTGCATAAAGCTTCGGCTAAGGTCAGTGACTGCTTGTTTCACAAAGAATGGGGGTTACCTATTAATAGAAATACGTTATGCATGAGTTTGAGTGGAAAAGCACTATGTCATTGGGTGCGTTGGTAAAGTATATGATCTGTTCTATACCTTGATGGTACGGGTCATTGGTTGAAGAAGAGATTGGATAGAAGGTTTATTGGTCGAAATTCCTGAAAGGTAACAATAAAATGCTATCACTCATTAAGTATACCATACAAGTTTGTCACTTCCTTGTTCAGATGTGTTATATCTTCAGGGAACATCTGCTACAGAATTTATAAATCCGTCTGTCTGTATGTCTGTCTGTCTGTCCAACTGTCTCTCTGTCTCTGTGTCTGTGTCTGTGTGTGACCTTTCAAAACTGGTCATTTGAAAACTGTAATTCTTAATATTTTTAAAAACTCCTCTCCAAATCTGTTTTCCCACTTAGTGAGAAAAAGAACCCCTTGATCTATGTAAAACTGAATGATATCTGGGCACATTGAATGGGTTTTTTTTCCCTTTTTGTTTTGTAATATGTATGAGCTGATTTTCAAATATAGTGCTTTCCGCTGATCTGTATACAGCTTAATGCCGTCTATATGTAATGTAAATATCCTCATTATTTCCAATATTGCGTCTTGTATGCATAAGATGTACAATTTTTAAATAAAACGAAACTTCTTTCTGGAGGCATTTGAAAGTAAATCTCTTTTATCTAAGTGTAAATTGTCTCTTGTTGTTTTTCTTCACCCGAAGACAATACTAAAGAACGACAGCTTTATAGTTCTGAAAGGGGGATGAAATTATAAATCTCCTTTGGTTTCTATTGAGCTAGAAAGCTGGGTGATGGAATTGATGTTTCTTCTCAAAGGTTCCTTTTGGCTATGTGTGATTGAGTTGATTAAAATTCTATGTGTGTATAAAAAAGAGGTGCGACTTATTGGATTTATTCATAATTTTTCCGTAAGGAAAATAAATACATTACGAATTTATGTTTGCTAATCCGAGGGACAGAGTGATATTTTCCACGATAAAAAGTAATATTGGTTGTATACTTATGCTCTGTAGCATTAAAACAGTTTGCTTGTTCCTAAGTATGATCAGAAAAGTATGCGCTCTCTCTCTCTCTCTCGCTCTCTCTCTCTCTCTCTCTCTCTCTCTCTCTCTCTCTCTCTCTCTCTCTCTCTCTCTCTCTCTCTAGTCTAGTGTATTCTGGGAGCTGGATTTGGAATAGGCTTCCAGCCTTTCTAAAAGTGAAACAAAGTTTTCAAGATATAAGTGTCTGTTCTATGATTTTCTGATGACGCATACAAATGTCACACTGCTTGCACCGCAAATATTTTAATCAAACCGCGAGTAGTTTCAGTTATATAAATTGTCTTCCCGGATGGCATACTTACTTTTTGTTATTATGCATTCCTATTAATTTGTTTTCCTTATTTCTATAAATATCTAAACTCTCTCTCTTTCTGTGTCTCTGTCTCTCTGTTTTTTCTGTCTCTGTCTCTCTGTTTCTCTGTCTCTCTCTCACTTTGATGTTTTCTATATCTTGTTTGCTTTTCAGTGTGAGTGAGTATGTGTGTGTGTGTGTGTGTGTGTGGTGTGTGTGTGTGTGTGCGCGCGCACAATTATCTGCATTTATGCATATTTTTCCTTATTAATTAATTTCTTTTTCGAGGGCTGGATGTAAAAAAGCATATAATGCTTAATCTATTACCCTCTGAAAAATAAAAAATTGTTCAAGAAATTATTGTTCAAATTGTTGTTCTCTCTCTCTCGCCCGCTTGTCCTTTTTTGGAATGAAGACAAGGAGAGAGAGAGAGAGAGAGAGAGAGAGAGAGAGAGAGAGAGAGAGAGAGAGAGATTGAGAGAGAGAGAGAAGAGAGAGAGAGAGAGAGAGAGAGAGAGAGAGAGAGAGAGAGAGAGAGAGAGAGAGAGAGAGAGAGAGAGAGAGAGAGAGAATCAAATAAAGTATCCAGAAATAACTAGGTTCACTTAAAATGAAGTTAAAAAAAAATTGAATGAAGAAATAAAACACATAAAATAAAGCTTACACAAAACAAAAACACACTAAAAATAGATAAAACAAAATCAAATAGAGTTGACAACACTCAAAGTAACCAAACTAGAGTTTAAAAAAAGAAGAAAATAAACTAAAACTAAGCAAAACAAGACAGAATTAAAATAAATAAATCAATCATTTAAAAAAGCCATAACAAAGATATTTAAAAGAGTAAATGTCTCAATCTGGTTGAAGGCAAGAGGGCTGTCATGACAGGCCTCAGCAAACTAAACACATCACAGACAACATCCAAATCAATGGTCATTTCCATTCTGTCCATAAAGTTAGTGAGCCAGTTAATTCGTTGTGTGTGTGTTGTTGTTTTTTG
Organism: Rapana venosa; assembly: GCA_028751875.1. Lineage (NCBI taxonomy): Eukaryota > Metazoa > Mollusca > Gastropoda > Neogastropoda > Muricidae > Rapana > Rapana venosa. Next base: position 58,898,455 of record CM054136.1, on the reverse strand, counting down.
CAATTCACACAGGAGAAGAGAAGACCAAGCACTGCGCATTCTACCCAATAATGATTATGGTCATGCAGACAGAAGAAGAAGAAGAAGAGGAAGAGGAGGAGAGGAGGAGGAGGAGAAGAAAAAGAGGAGGAGGAAGAGAAGAAGAAGGAGAAGGAGGAGAAGAAGAAAAAGAAGAAGAAGAAGCAGAAGAAGAAGACGAGGTAGTAGAAGAAGAAGAAGAAAGAAGAAGAAAGAAGAAGAAGAAGAAGAAGAAGAAGAAGAAGAAGAAGAAGAAGAAGAAGAAGAAGAAGAGAGGTAGTAGAAGAAGAAGAGGTGGAGAGAAGAGGAGAAGAAGAAGAAGAAGAAGAAGAAGAGAGGAAGGGAGAAATAGAAGCATAATCATTGAGCACATATTTTTTCTTCCCCAAGGTTGATGACATTTTTTCACAACATTTCCTTTCACGAACAAAAATGCACACACACACACACACACACACACACACAAACACACACACAAACACACACAAACAACACACACGCACACACACAAACACACCACACACACACACACGCACACCTGCACATGCAAACATATTTATCAGGTACAATTTGGATATATTTACATACTATGAGTGAGTATGTGTACCACAACTAGATTCACAATCATAGCCCCTACACATTGCTTTAAAACAAAGAGAGAAAGAGAGAGAGAGGGAGGGAGAGAGAGAGAGAGAGAGGGGGGGGGGAAGGGAGGGAGAGAGAGAAAGAGAGAGAGATAGAGAGAGAGACAGACAGACAGACTGACAGACAGAAAGATGGATGGATGGACGGATGGACACAAACACACACAGACTCACACACACAGATAAACAGACAGGCACACACACACACACACACACACACACACACACACACACACACACACACACACACACACACACACACACACACACACACACACACACACACACACACGGATGAGACTATAAACCGAGGCCCCGTGTGCGAACGCATGCAGAACATCTTGCGCACACGTTAAATCCTGTTCCGCTTTTCGGAAGAGTAGGCCATTGTGTGCCGGTGGGAACAGATGACAAAATTAACAAAACCGCATACACACGGGGACTGGGTGTAAAAAAGCACATGAGTGCTTATTCCATTATCCTCGATATAAAAGAATAAATAAAAATAAATAAACACACACACACACACACACACACACACATACACACAGAGAAATAGAGAGCGATTTAATGAGATTGCAGCAGCAGCAGCAGCAGCAGCAGCATTAGTACTAGTAGCATGGGTTGTGTATGGGAGGGGAGGGAGGGGGGGGGTAGGGGGGGGGGGGTTGAAAGCAGCGTGATTGCACTAGGGCACTGACCCCTCAGTCCGTCATGTGTGGATGTGCAGATGTCGCCGATACCACAGGAGCCAGGGTGGCGGGGTGCTGAGAAAAGTCAGCACTGGCTAGCATCCACACACAGTGCAGCGATTGCTCGGAGGTGCGTGCGCGCATATGTACAAACTTGCACGTGCGTATGCATGCACACACACACACACGTGGACATGCACACACGCGCACGCACGCACACACATGCACGCACACGTACACGGCACACGCACACACAATCACACTTACACAAACACACACACACACACACACTCACGCTTGCGTGTGCGCAAACTCGCACACACTCATACACAAACACACTTACACGTGTGTGTGTGTGTGTGTGTGCATGCGCAAACTCACGCATAGACACATACACTCACGTGCGCGCATGCACACACACACACCAAATACACACACATACGCATAATCACGTCGGCGTTCGCGCACACTCACACCAGCACACACACACACACACACACACACACACACACACACACACACACACACACACACACCACACACAAACCACACACACACATAATCACGCAAACGCACACACATACGCAACCGCGCGCTCACACACACACACACGCGTGCGCGCGCGCGCACTCACACACGCATGCACACACATACACAAACACACACATACGCACACACACACACACAAACACATACACACACTCATTCATGCTACAGACATTCTTGAGAAAACAAATCTGAAGCACATTAATCATAGAACCGTACACAAATTACTCTTTAATTAGCGAGCACTCTTAGGATAAACCTGGCCTCTTAGTTCAAACAGTCACTGAGAAGACGATGAACAAGATGATGGTTGTTCTGGTGATGGTGCCTACGTCTGTCTCTGTCTGTCTGTCTGTATCTCTCTCTTTCTGTCTCTGTCTCTGTCTGTATGTATGTCTGTCTGTCTGCCTACGTCTGTCTCTGTCTGTCTGTCTCTCTCTTTCTGTCTCTGTCTGTCTGTCTGTCTGTCTGTCTGTCTGTCTGTCTCTCTCTCTCTCTCTTCTCTCTCTCTCTCTCTCTCTCTCTCTCTCTCTCTCTCTCTTTTCTCTCTGTCTCTGTTTATCCGTCTGTCTGCATCTCTCTCTGTGTCTCTGTCTCTCAATCTCTATCTCTGTCTACGTTTCTGTCTTTGACTCTGTCTCTGTCTCTCTGTCTGTCTCTGTCTCTCTGTCTCTCTCTTTCTGTCTGTCTGTCTCTGTCTCTCTCTCACTCGCTCACTCGCTCGCTCGTTCACTTTGGATGATCGCGTTAGCGAAAATCCTTGCAAACTGGAGCCTGATGTAAATGATTGCTGCCTAATTATGTTATGATACGTTAAACCTGGCCCGGCCAGACCAAAAGCTGTGTCACTGATTGATGTCAGCCAATTTCCAAGGCCTACGTTTAAATGTTGTTATGTTGTAAACTGTTGCGTTGAGATTGCCTTCAGCCGTGACAATCTCTTAACATAACAACCTGCACTCTCCTTTTAAAAATGAGAAAACAAATCTTCTGAAGTCGGAGTATGGCTGCCTATAATTATGGTCGAGGTACTTAAAACAATCATACAGGCAAACTTCTCAAGCAGTGAGAAATTTCAATCTCACAGTGATTCCCAGGTGGGATGAGGGAGTCACAGTGCTCATTCTGGGTGACCCCAGAAATGTTAAGCTGGGGAACGCACAACGTCAACAACAGCAACAGCAGCAACAACAACAACAACAACAACAGCAGCAGCAGCATCATTATCATCATCATCAACCACAACGATGACAACAATAACAGCAACAACAACAACAACATACCTTGTCCCTCCCTTCAACAGCGGGAATCTTCTCACCCTGCCAAAGTGTATAACATATATATATATATATATATATATATATATATATATATATATATATATATATATATATATATATATTGTGTGGTGTGTGTGTGTGTGTGTGTGTGTGTGTGTGTGCTTGATGAGTTGTTTCTTTTAAGATATTAATTGTTAATTGGTTGCAAGACTGTGGAAATGGGTTGAATGGAAGCGCTTTGATTTGTCTTTGCAAGCTATAGCGCTATATAAGTTCCATTATTTATTTTTTATCATCATTATCATCATCATCATCATCATCATCATCATCATCATCATCATCATCATCATCATCATCATCATCATCATCATCAGCAGTAGTAGTAGTAGTAGTAGTAGTAGTAGTAGTAGTAGTAGTAGTAGTAGTGGTAAGAGTAGTAGAAGTAGTAGTAGTAGTAGTAGTAGTAGTAGTAGTAGTAGTAGTAGTAGGAGGAGGAGGAGGAGGAGGAGGAGGAGGAGCAGCAGCAGCAGCAGCAGCGGTAGTAATAGTATTAGTATTATTGTGATAATACACAAAAACACGGAACAGGTATTGCAGGAGGAGCGTGTTGAATGGACCTCTCTGCATATAGGGGACCTGGCAGGGAAGAATCAATAGCTTCACAGTCAGGCCAGGCACAGACTTGATAGAAACTGGCAGCTGTGCACAGAGCTGGATTCATATCTACGTTGGATACCCACAACCTGATACAGCTGACCTGCATAACTTATACTGAACCAGTGGAAGTCCTGGAGTAGGTGGCGAAGTAGACAGTTTGCTGGGGGTACGTATCTCAGTCAAGTGAGTTGTGCTGTATTTTTTCATGGATTTATTTTATTTATTTTATTCTTTTATGTCGAGGATAATGGAATAAGCACTTATCAAGGTTTGTGTATGTGGCGCATGGTAAAATGGGCCGTAAAGCTTATTGGCAATACGCTTTGTTCATTATTGTCTTGTATGTCAGTAAAGAAAATAGGCAGCAAAACAAAACAAAAAGTAAACGAACTGTCATTAGTTAAAATTTCCCTGTTAGTTATGTATCCACTTGGCAATCACGCGCAGTCGTGTTTAAAAACCCTCTGCAACATCCGAGGAGACAGCCGTAACTTACCTTCACATTCTTTATTAATTAAAATACATCACATGCATTTTTTTTCTCTCTCTCTGTACCAAAAATCCCACCACCACCAACAACCAAAGATGTTCCCTTTATCCAAAAGATCCAAAAGCAAGGATCCAAAAGAACCCCCCCCCCCCCCCCACCAAAAGTACAAACAAAAATCTAAAGACAAAGAAAGCAAAACTGCAAGTCAGTCTGGAATGCATATCAATTTGAATGCCCTCCCCTACACCTAAAATAATTATCATGCCCTACCTATCCCTCCAAATCCTTCTGATTACTTTAAAGTTGACTTCCTCAATCATTTCTTGAGACATCGTTTTAAAACGCTGCACTATTTATACGGGACGGGATAGCTCAGTGGTCGGAGCACTCGCTTTCCCCCAGCCAAGTTAAGCAGCGTCGAGCGTGGTTACCAGTTGGATGGGTGACCGTTTGCGCGCCTTGGCTTCAGTACAGTTCCCCCAGTTCACCCAGCTGTAAATGGGTACCTGCCCTCTTTAGGGTCAGGGAAGGTAAAGTAGCGAGGGAGAGGAGATGGGCGCCGCCCTCAATATGCTGGCCCTAGAGAAGAGAGGTCTCTGACGCCTCGCTCCCCTACGACCTTATAGGTTATGGGACTCCTTTACCTTTACCTTTACTATTTTATGAGAGGGTGTGTGTTAGGCAAAGCTGAAACTGATTGAGCCACTGTATTTAAATCACATACGCACAGACAAACACACGCTCGCGCGTGCGCGCGCACACACACACACAGACACACACACACACACAGAGGCACACACGCACACACACACACGCATGCAAACGCGCCCGCGCGCGTGCACACACACACACACACACACACACACACACACACACACACACACACACGCCTCCCTCCCTCTCCATCTGTGTGATCTATCGGTAGAATTTTAGAGAATGGAGAGTGATGCACCAAGGATGGCAAGAACAAGCACACAGATGGAGAGTGATATAACAATGATGACACAGTGAAACACAATATGGAGAGTGGTGTAACAGCGATATGCCACAGTGAAACACAATATGGAGAGTGATGTAACAACAATGGCACAGTGAAACACAATATGGAGAGTGATGTAACAACAATGTCACAGTGAAACACAATATGGAGAGTGATATAACAATGATGACACAGTGAAACACAATATGGAGAGTGATGTAACAACAATGGCACAGTAAAACACAATATGGAGAGTGATGTAACAACAATGGCACAGTGAAACACAATATGGAGAGTGATGTAACAACCATGCCACAGTGAAACATAGTGAAACACAATATGGAGAGTGATGTAACAACGATGCCACAGTGAAACACAGTATGGAGAGTTATGTAACAACGATGTAACAGTGAAACACAGTTTGGAGAGTGATGTAACAACTATGCCACAGTAAAACACAACATGAAAGAGTGATGTAACAACGATGCTACAGTGAAACACAATAAGGAGAGTGTTGTAACAGCGATGCCACAGTGAAACACAGTATGGAGAGTGATGTAACAGCGATGTCACAGTGAAACACAGTGAAACACAGTATGGGGAGTGATGTAACAACAATGGCACAGTGAAACACAACATGGAGAGTGATGTAACAACGATGCCACAGTGAAACACAATATGGAGAGTGATGTAACAACGATGCCGCAGTGAAACACAGTAAAACACAGTGAAACACAGTATGGAGAGTGATGTAACAACGATGCCACAGTGAAACACAGTATAGAGAGTGATGTAAAAACGATGCCACAGTGAAACACAGTAAACACAGTATGGAGAGTGATGTAACAATGATGCCACAGTGAAACACAACATGGAGAGTGATGTAACAGCAATGACACAGTGAAACAAAGGCGGAGAATGATATAGCAATGATGGCACAGTGAAAGAGCGATGGAGAATGATATAACAGTCATGGCACAGCAAAACAAAGATGGAGAATGATTTAACAGTCATGGTACAGCAAAACAAAGATGGAGAATGATTTAACAGTCATGACACAGCAAAACAAAGATGGAGAATGATTTAACAGTCATGGCACAGCAAAACAAAGATGGAGAATGATTTAACAGTCATGGCACAGCAAAACAAAGTTGAAGAATGATTTAACAATTATGGCACAGCAAAACAAATATGGAGAATGATTTAACAGTCATGGCACAGCAAAACAAAGATGAAGAATGATTTAACAATTATGGCACAGCAAAACAAATATGGAGAATGATTTAACAGTCATGGCACAGCAAAACAAAGATGGAGAATGATCTAACAGTCATGGCACAGTAAAACAATTATGGAGAATACTGTAACAACGATGATACAGATAAAACACAGAGATGGATGTTACAACGATGACAGATAAAACACAGAGATGGATGTTACAACGATGATACAGATAACACACAGAGAGGGATGTTACAACGAGATACAGATAACACACAGAGATGGATGTTACAACGATGATACAGATAAAATACAGAGATGGATGTTACAGCGATGATACAGATAAAACACAGAGATGGATGTTACAACGATGATACAGATAACACACAGAGATGAATGTTTCAACGATGATACAGGTAAAACACAGAGATGGGAGTGGTCTAACAAATATGGCACAATGAAACGCATAGATAGACTGTGCTGTAACAATGATGGCATTGTGAAACACAGGGATAGAGACGTGAAGCAACACAGACGCACAATGAAACATAGATGGAAACGAAGTTACAAAGATGGCACAGCAAAACACAGAGATGGAGATTGCAGTAACAAGGATGGCACAATGAAACACAAGGGTAGAGAACGATGTAGCAACGGTTATACCATACAACACAGAGATGGCGTACGCTGCATCAAGGATGGCACGAATGAAACAACATAGCTGGGGAGTGACGAAATAACGATGGCACAATGAAACAAGAGAGATTGAGAGTGAAGTAGCAAAGATGGCACAAAGAAACACATACATGGAGAGTGATTCTACAAAGATGGCACGCTGAATTGAAACGCATTGATGGAGGTGGTGGGACAATGGTGGCACACATGAAACACAAGAGATGGGTAATGATGAAACAACCATGGTGCAAATAAAACTTAGCGATTTTTTTAATTTTATTTTTATTCATTTATTCTTTTATATCGAGGATAACGGAATAAGCACTCACGTGCTTTTTACATCCAGTCCCAGTGTGCATGCAGTTTTGTCAATGTCATCTGTTTCCACCGGCACACAATGACCTACTCTTCCGAAAAGCGGAACAGGATTTAACGTGTGCGCAAGATGTTCTGCATGCGTTCGAACACTCAGTTTATAGTCTCATCCGAAGGACTTTGACACTCAGTTCGATTTTTTTGGTCAAACTTGGAAAAAAGGCGGAGGCTGGGAATCGAACCCAGAACCTCACGGTTTACTTGTTTGGCAGGCGAACGTCTTAACCATCCTGCTACCTTCCTTCTTGGAAGATGCGAGAATAGTGATGTAATCTCGACGACACAGCGAAACACACAGAGACGGAGGAAGAGTGATGCAACGAGGATGGCACAATAAAACCCGGAGATGGAGATACTAATGCCATGCTGTCAACTGAAGAAAAGGCGATGGCGAATCAACCAGACTCAAGAGGAACTTGTTGGCAGGAAGATCATGCACGACGTCGGAGAGGAGATAGAGATGTATCTGCGAACAGGAAGAGAAGGAGGAGAGAGAGAGGAAGAGGATGAAGGGAGGAAGAGAGAAGCGAGAGGAGAGAAGGAGTGGAAGATAGAGAAAGGAGAGAGGAGTAGCGAGAGAGAGGAAGAGCAGATGGGAGAGGAGAGAGAGAGAGAAGAGAGAGAGAGAGAGAGAGAGAGATGAGAGAGAGGAGTGGGAGAGAAGAGGGAGAGAGAGGGGAGAGGAGGAGAGGGAGAGAGAGAAGAGAGAGAGAGAGGAAGGGAGGGTGAGAGAGATGAGAAGAGAGAGAATAGGAGGAGAGAGAGGAAGGGGGAGAAGAGGGAGAGGAGAGAGAGAAGGAGAGTGAGAGGAGAGAGAGAAGAGGGAGAGGGAGGAGAGAGAGGAGGAGAGAGGAGGAGAGGAGGAGGAGAGAGAGAGAGAGAGGAGAGGAGGGAGGAGAGAGGGAGGAGAGGAGAGAGAGAGAGAGGGAGGAGAGAGAGAGAGGAGGGAGAGAGAGAAGGAGGAGAGGGAGAGAAGGGAGAGAGAGGAGAGAGGAGAGAGGAGGGGGAGAGGAGAGGAGAGAGAAGGAGGAGAGAGAGAGAGAGAGAGGAGAGAGGGGAGAGAGAGAGAGAGGAGAGAGGAGGAGGAGGAGAGAGGAGAGAGGAGAGAGAGGAGGAGAGGGAGAGAGAGGAGAGAGAGGGAGGGGGAGGAGAGAGAAGGAGGAGAGAGAGGGAGGAGAGAGAGGAGAGGAGGAGAGAGAGAGGAGGAGGAGAGAGGAGAGGAGAGAAGAGAGGAGAGAGAGGAGAGAGAAGGAAGAAGGAGGAGAGAGAGAGAAGAAGGAGGGGGAGAAGGGAGAGAGGGGAGGGAGAGGGAGGAGAGAGAGAGAGGAGAGAGAGGGAGGAGAGAGAGGAGCAGAGAGAGGAAGGGGGGAGAGAGAGAGAGAGAAAGAGAGGGAGAGAGGAAGAGGGAAGAGGGAGGGAGGGGAGAGAGAAGGGGGGAGAGAAGGAGAGAAAGGGAGAGAAGGAGGAGAGGGAGGGAGAGAGAGAAGGAGGGTGGAGAGAAGGAGAGAGAGAGGGAGAGAGACAACAGACAGATAGATAGGCAGGCAGGTATATAGGAGACAGGAGCAGGCAGGCAGGTAGAGAGAAACAGAGAGACAGGCAGAGATAGAGGGGGTAACAAAGAGACAGGCTGAAGGACAGACAGACAAGAAAAAAAACCCAACCTCCCAAGAAAGACAGTGATATAGTCGCACAGGCAAAAAGGAGAACTGTTCAACTCGCAACAAAATCCATCCTAGACTTGGTACTAGTGAAGTCTTGCAGCGCACAATCGTCAACACGAACGGGAAATTCAAAACCGCACATAGATGATAATAATAATAATAATAATAATAATAATAATAATAATAATAATAATAATAATAATAATAATAATAATAATAATGATAATGATAATAATAATAATAATAATGATGATGATAATAATAATAATAATAATAATAATGATGATGATAATAATGATAATAATAATAATAATAATATTAATAATAATAATAATAATAATAATAATAATAATAATAATAATAATAATAATAATAATAATAATAATAATAACAGCTGTTACACCTTCCAGTGTAACAGAAAGACCGTTCACACACGCTACCTACCCGTTTCGCACCCCGGGTCTTTCATTTCACAAGTTGATAACTCGCAGTCGCACAGTGAAGCGGTAACAAGCTAGCCAAAGAGCTTATACATTTTCTGCTGGTGCATTATTAAAGATTGGCATTAGGACTTACGAGATTAATTGAAAAAATGTAGTGTCACTTTAAAGATCAAACACGTAACCTAGTCATTAAATGAAGGATGTATATCGAATCTGTGTTTCTTTTCTTTCTTTTCTTTTCTTTCTTTTCTTTCTTTTCTTTCCTTTCTTTTCTTTCCTTTCTTTTCTTTCCTTTCTTTCCTTTCCGTTCTTTTCTTTTCTTTCCTTTCTTTTCTTTTCTTTCCTTTCTTAACTTTCTTTTCTTTTCTTTCATTTCCTTTCCTTTCTTTTCTTTCTTTTCTTTCTTTCCTTTCTTTTCTTCTTTCCTTTCCGTTCTTTTCTTTTCTTTCCTTTCTTTTCTTTTCTTTCCTTTCCTTTCTTTCCTTTCCTTTCTTTTCTTTTCTTTCCATTCTTTTCTTCTTTCTTTTCTTTTCTTTTCTTTCCTTTCTTTTCTTTCTTTCCTTTCTTTTCTTTTCTTTCCTTTCTTAACTTTCTTTTCTTTTCTTTCATTTCCTTTCCTTTCTTTTCTTTCTTTTCTTTCTTTCCTTTTTTTTCTTCTCTTTCCTTTCCGTTCTTTTTCTTTCCTTTTCTTTCCTTTCCTTTCTTTCCTTCCTTTCCTTTCTTTCCTTTCTTTTCTTTTCTTTCTTTCCTTTCTTTTCTTTTCTTTCCTTTCCTTTCTTTCCTTTCTTTTCTTTCCTTTCCTTTCCTTTCTTTTCTTTTTCTTTCTTTTCTTTCCTTTCTTTCTCTTCTTTCCTTTCTTTTCTTTCATTGTTTTCTTTTCTTTTCTTTCCTTTCTTTCCTTTTCTTCCTTTCTTATCTTTCCTTTCTTTTCTTTCCTTTCTTTTCTTTCTTTCTTTCTGTTTTTGCGAATGCAACTATCTACTCCTAACCCCGGCCCCCTGCGCTTACCTATCATTTAGGTAGGCGCATTCTCTGTTATTTTGAGTACAGTGCTTGATGCATGGAGGGCTGTAAGGCATGAAGAAAGAAAACACGTGGACGGTATTATTCATATTCTTCATGCTTGCCAGAAGACATGCAAAATCAATCACGCATGCGCGTGTAAGCTGTCTGTAGACATGCGTTCTAGGTTTGTTTGGGGTTGGTTTTTTTGCACGCACGCACACACGCACACTCGTATGCGTGCAGGCGCGCGTGTAACACACACACGCACATACACACGCACAGACGCATGGTCACAATTACTTTGTCTGATATCACTTCATGTGTGAAGACGTAAAATTAAAAAAGGAACATACACACACACACATACACACACGCACGCACATACACATACCCACACACACTCACACACACAAACACACACACACATATGAATACGACCAAAAAGAAAAGTCCAGATTAATTTTCTTTTACCAGTACCAGCAGCGTCACAAGATAAAAATTAAAATCACGAAAGATTAGTAAAAGACTTTTGTTGTTGTATCTATGAAACACGGAGATATTGGACTCTATTTCTCTACTGAGATAATAAAGCATTCTTGAGTCTTGAGTCTTGAGACTCTGCTCATTATAGCGAAACAGTCAAGAAGCGAAATGAAATGCTACACCCCCTGTTTGTTTCTTACGCAGTCATTGGCACTCTCTCACCCTTACATCACGTCTGATATGTAGGACTTCTACTGTGTGATTATATTGATGTTTTGCAGCTTTGCCTACCGCAGATTTACTACGCAGATAACGGATTACACGTGTTATGCCTACACAGACAAAGAAGAAAGCAACAGCCGATCCCTTTTTGCATCACCATCAGCATCACATTGTGACAGTCACTGGGAGATTTTGTCATCCAGTTCCTAGCGACTTCACTTCTCACATCACTTCCTGGTGAATCGTAAAGGTTTGCACTGCTGCTTTTTTTTTTCTTCTAGAGCGTGTGTTTTTTTTCTTTCTTTTTTTAATCTTTTATTTTAAGGATAATGGAATAAGCACTCGTGTTTTTTTTTTAGTTGTGTTTTTTTTTTTACATCAAATCCGATTGTGTATGCAGTTTTGCAAATTTTGTCATCCGTTCCCACCGGCATATAATGGCCTACTCTTCCTAATTGAAGAGCAGGGTGTATCTGTGTATGTGTGTGTTTGTTTGTGCATGTGTGTGCACATATTTCATGTGCGCAGGATGTTTTGTGTCGGTTGGTACACGGGACCTTTGTCTTCATTGCAAACAGAAATTGGAGAGATATCTTCCTCTACAGGTCGCAGGGTGTGTTTTGAGTCAGATTTTTTCAGGAGTGCCAGCAACCATCATGGGTCTACTGTGCCAGAATAAAAAGTTAAGAATCAGCTTACAGAATGAGCGCAAGCTGTGCTGCGTGCAAACTGCGTACTGTACCTGGTTATTAGTTTTATCTGAAAGATTTTCAGGGTGAGGAAGCATTATAAAGGCAAGACCAAGGAGTAACAATAAAGAAGCCAGATCACCAGCTTCTCGTAATGACAGCATTACCGAATCCTGTGGCATGGTTCATCTATGAAGTCACCAGGACCAGCGAAGACTGGAAGAAATGAAGAATGAGGAGTATGTCAGTGTCATTTGGTGCGACAGAAAACATTGTACCTGGTGACATCGACAGGTGAGACAGGTGAGAAGTGGCACCAGTCCTAACACCAAAAGAAACATCCTCTCAAACACAGCGCTTCAGCAAAAATTCGAACCCGAACTCTTAATCACAGTCTTATCATATGTTATATTCTCAAACTACTAGGCCATTATTGCACAACTTTTCTGTCTAGATGTTAAATATATTATGGAAATAGGTATGAATGATAGCCATGGCTTGATCCAGGAAAGTGTGGGCTTCTGATGGTTGAGCGATTTCGTGCATTGTCACTGATAGTTCTTTGTGTTATTGACATTCTGACAGAGACGGAACATGCCTTTGACTGGCTGTGTATGACTAATCACAATGGGCAGTGTAGAAAGCAGACTTCTGAGAGAACTGCTGAACTTGCACACACGACGCAGCAAGTTAACAATATCGCGCTTTTGATTGCATGGCTATATCTCAGCAAAGTTAACATGACTGGTTCTCACTGATATAATGATGTCTGTGAAATTCTACTGATGTTCTGCTCAAAATATATGTAGCTTTGTGTACATTTGACATTGGATGTCTAACTATCCATCATTACAGCCATAAGTCAATTTATCAGTGGTTGAACCAGTCAATCACACAATCTATCAATCAGTCAATCAAATAATAAGTGCACACCCATACACAAACAAACACACACACAGATACACACATACACACACATACCCACACTCACTCACGCACTCACTCACTCAGTCACCCACAAACACTCAGTCATAGAGACAGAGACACAGAGTTTGAACGACAGGGATAAAGAGAGACAGAGACATTTTGAAACACATATTGAAAGAGACAGACAGTAACATAGAAACAGAGACAGGCAGAGAGAGACAGAGACAAAGACAAACAGAGACAGTAACACAGACAGTGACAGAGAGAGATAGAGAAAATAATAGACAGATAGAGAAAGAGAGATAGACAGAGAGACAGTCAGAGACAAAGAGGCAGAGAGACAGAGAGATGTATAGACAAATTCCAAAGACACCATGACAGACAAAATACACACAAGTCCAGCACAAGAGGATAGACAGACAAACAGACAGGCTGAATACAAATCTTAAACAAAAATACAAACAAAAAAACAACCTTGCACTGATGGACACCAAGCCCAAGCCCCAGTGAAAGACATAAAGAGAAAGGATGAATACACAGGAATATCTATGACAGAAAGATACCAAAGAAAAGTTAAAAAAATAAAAGAAAGTGAAATGAAAAAGAAAAAAAAAAAGAAAATCAAAAATAATAAGAAAAAAAAGAGAAGAAAACGACAAGAGCACCTCTCCTATGATCTTGTCTGTCATCTCAGGAGCTAGCATGAAAATGAAGGCACCGGAAATTGCACAGAATGACGTCTGATCTGGAATATATGCAAGCCCCTCCCGCTTCCCCCCTCCCCCCCCCGCGTCCTATCCCCCCCCCCCTACACACACACACCCACCGACAGCTCACTCCACCCCCTCCCTGCTCCTCCCTCTAAGTTCCCTCCCCTACTCCCCACGTTCCCTCTCTCTGTCTCTTTCATTTCACTCTTCTTCCAGAAGACTCTTATACAGCTCCTTGTCTAGGGGTAGGGGTAAGGGGGTAGGGGAGGGGGTGAGGGGTGCAGAGGGGTGGGGTAGTCAATGAAGTGGTAAGGGTGGGGTGAGGGTATGGACGGGTAGTAGAGGTGGGGGTGGTGGGGGGGGGGGGGGGCTAGGAAGAGATGGGTCAACAGCATTGCTTTGGCTGGTGTGAATGAGTGATGGTGTTGGAGGGTGGAGGTAGTGTGTAGGTTAGTGTTTGGTGTGTTTTTGTGTGTGTGTGTGTGTGGTGTGTGTGTGTGTGTGTGTGTGTGTGTGATGTGTTGTGACCAGTATAAGGAAACTATCCCTGAATCAGTTGGTACAACTGACCTGGTGTCAGAAAAACAGTGACTGAGTGAGTGAGTGAGTGAGTGAGTGTGTGTGTGTGGTGTGTTGCTGCGTCGTGCGTGGTGTGTGTGTGTGTGTGTGTGTGTGTGTGTGTGTGTGTGTGTGTGTGTGTGACGCAGTATAAGGAAACTATCCCTGAATCAGTTGGTACAACTGACCTGATGTCAGAAAAACAGACAGACAGACAGACAGACAGGCAGACAGACAAACGTACTTAGCATTGTTTAAAGCGGTCCGATTATCCTGAATTATCTTGAAACATACAAGCCTGTCTTTATGTCTGTCTGTATGTCTGTCTCTGTCTCTGTCTCAGACAAACAAATGTGTTTAGCATTGTCTAAATCAGTCTGATTATCCTGAAATATCTGGAAACATATAAGTCTGTCTGTGTGTCTGTCTCTGCGTCTCTGTGTCTCTGTATCTGTCTCGGTGCCTTTTCCTTTCCCCCTTCATTAGACACACACAACACACATAACACACAACACACACACACACACACACACACACACACACACAACACACACCACACACACAACACACCACACATAACCACACACATTCTTTCCATTCATGATCCTGCAACTCTCTTAAAGTTTGGGCCAAGAAAAACCTTCTGTGGCAATTTCAAGAGGCCAGAAATATGACGCGCAGCTAATCGAAGAGCCGAGTTCATTTCCAAGCGGCATAAACCTCAGAGTGAAATGCAGTATAGGTTTTTTTCTGTTTCGTTTTCCTTAATGATCACTTTCTCAATCTAGCCGCGTATCAATCCTGCCATGTATGTGTGCATGTGTGTGTGTGTTAGTTTGTGTGTGTGTGTGTGTGTGTATGTGTGTTGTGTGTGTCCGTGTAGGTGTGTGTGTGTGTTAGATGTGTGTTTGTGTGTGTGTGTGTTTGTGTGTGTGCGTGTGTGCGCGTGTAGGTGTGTGTGTGTGTGTGTGTGAGTGATTGTGTGTGTGTGGTGTGTGTATGTATGTATGCGTGTATGTGTGCATGTATGTTATGTATGTACGTGTATATGCATATATGTATGTATGTATGTATGTATGCATGTATGTAGTATGTATGATGTATGTATGCATGTATGCTTGTATGTATGTAAGTACGTTTGTATGTATGTATGTGTTTATGTATGCGTCTTATTCAATTATTATCTACCTACCTATCTAATCTATCTAACCTACTTGATTTATTTAATTCATAATAATAAAAATGTATTATGCGTATATCTATATATCTACTACTATCTATCTATATATCTATTACTATTATCTAGCTATCTAATACAATCTAGACATAGCTTCGTGGACACTACTAGAGACAGTAAAAAGGGACCCAGAACAGAGAAACAGAGAGAGAGAACTACAGGGCAGAGTCATTCAGACAAACAGGCAAAGACCGAAGCAGACAGAGAGACACATCATGACAAGAAGACAGAGAGTCAGACAGACACACAGAGGCAGGCAGTGCCAGAGACAGAACCCGATACAGACAGAAACACAGAGATATAAAAGTGGGAGATATGGATAGGTGGACTGAGGTAAAAAAATGGAGGTGAGAGACAGAGTTAATGAGACTGCAGCAGCAGCAGCAGCAGCAGAGTAGTAGTAGTAGTAGCGTAGGTTGTGTGGAGGGAGGGGTAGGGTTGGGGTAGGGGTGAAAGCAGCGTGATTGGACTAGGGCACTGACCCCTCAGTCCGTCATGTGTGGATGTGCAGATATCGCCGATACCACAGGAGCCAGGGTGGCGGGGTGCTGAGAAAAGTCAGCCTGGTTGGCATCCACACACAGTGCAGCCATTGCAAGTGCACCCACATGCAACACACAATTACACACACACACACACGTACGCAGGCACAAAGACACACACACATACACACACATACACACAAGCACGCACGCACACATGCATAGACAGAGACACAGTGAGACACCCATCTATGCACAGAAACAGACAGACAGAGGCGAAGAGATAAAAGAGACATAGAGGTGCAAAGCGGAATGAGACACAAAGGCAGATTAATCAATGGACAGATAACTAAAGACATGTACAGACAGATCGAGAGACATAGAGGCACACCAATATAAGCAGAGAGAGAGAGAGAGAGAGGGGGGGGGGTAGAGAGAGAGAGGGATTAGAGAGAGGGGGATAGAGAGAGAGGGGGGGGGGGGGGGGGGAGGAGAGAGAGAGATACAGAGATAGAGAGATACAGACATACAAACATACATCAATTTCTTTTATCTATTATATTTATATATTCTTTTATATTGAGGATAATGGAATAAGCACGCATGTGCTTTTTTACATCCAGTCCCCGTGTGTATGCGGTTTTGTAAATGTTGTCATCTGTTCCCACCGGCACACGATGGCCTACTCTTTCGAAAAGCGGAACAGGATTTAACGTGTGCGCAAGATGTTCTGCATGTCTGTCAATGAATTTCAATAAAGAAAGAGACCTTTAGGCAGATATGACAGACAGAAACACACACACACACACACTCACACATAGACACACACTCACACAGACATGTGCACACACACACACAGTCACACACTCCCCTCCCCCTCCCCCTCAATACCTCAACAGACAGTGACAGACTCAAAGACACCGGTCAAGAAAGAAGAAAATATCGATAACAGAAAGAAAGCAAAAGCAAAAAACAAAACAAAAGTCATAATGATTAGGAAAAAAAGAAGAAGAAGAAAACGACAAGAGCGCCTCTCCTATGATCTTGTCCGTCATCTGAGGAGCTGGCATGAAAATGAAGGCACCGGAAATTGCACAGAGTGGCGTCTGATCTGAAGTATGTGCAAGCCCCCCCCCCCCCTCCCTCCCCTCCTCAGCCTACCCCCACACCACCCCGTCCCTCCCCCACACCACCCCGTCCCTCCCCCACACCACCCCGTCTACGCTCTCCCCACCCCACCCCACCCCAGCCAACCCCCTCCCCATATCCCTTCTACCTTCTACATTCTGCTGTCAAACACACACACACCACAACACATACATACGGACGCGCGCGCGCACATACACACACACACACTCGCACACGCATACACACACATACACACACACACACACACACACACACACAACACACACACACACACGTTACACTTACCCTCTTCCCTACACCCACACACACACAGGAACGCACGCGCACACACACACACACACAAACACAGACATAGACACACACACACACTTGCACAGTCTTCTTCTTAAAAGATTCCTGGTTTCGTGTTGAAGGGGTGGGGGGAAGAGGGATGGTAGGGGATGGCGGGGGGGGGGGGGGGGGGGGGTGGATGGAGGGCGGGCTGGGGGGGGGGGGGGTTAGTAAGGAGAGGAGGGGGTAGTGGTGAGAGGACTGTGGTGAAGGTAAGGAGGAGGAGGAGGAAGTTGGGTGAGATGGGGTCAGCAGAATAATTGCTTCGGAATAATGAGCGGTATTGTGAGACAGTGAGAGGCTAGGGTTTGTGAGTGAGTGAGTGAGTGAGTGAGTGTGTGTGTGTGTGTGTGTGTGTGTTGGGGGTGGGGATGTGGAACAGCTTAAGGAAAGAAGGGAATTTCAGATAAAAACTTAGAAGCAGATTTTTTTTTAAAATCAGGCCAAGATAGTCCTTCGATTCATTGTAACAAGAAGATTCTGAAGGACAGAAAGATAACACGAAAAGACAGACAGACAGACATACAGAGGGAGAAGTGGGAAAGCAGATTAAACAGGCTCAGAGACAAAAAAGATAGGTAGACAGAGAGAAAGACAGAGATGCAGATAGATAGATAGATAACTAGATTGATAGATAGATAATAATAATAATAATAATAATGTATGGAATTTATATAGCGCTGAATCTTGTAAAGCAACAAATCAAAGCGCTCAGATTTTATTTCATACCACTTTAAGTCATGGCAGATTTCTCTCCGTGAAATTCGGGCTGCTCTCCCCGGGGAGAGCGGGAGAACGCGTCGCCACTTAGCGCTGCGCCACCCTTTAACCCTTTTTTTTTTTTTTTTTTTTTCTGCAGCTGTATTTGTTTCCCTATCAGAGTGGCTTTTTTCTAAGAATTTTGCCAGGGACAACTCTCTTGTTGCCGTGGGTTTTTTTACGTGCGCTAAATAATTACGTGTAACACACGGGACCTCGGTTTATCGTCTCATCCGAAAGACTAGCGCCCAGACCACCACTCATGGTCTAATGGATGGGGGAAAAATTTCCGGTCCAAACGGGGTACGAACCGCCGCACACTTCAGACCCGGACTTTTCGCTTTCTAGACAGGCGCGTTACCTCTAGACCACCGATCCATCAAGAAAAGATAGATAGATAGATAGATAGATAGATAGATAGATAGATAGATAGATAGATAGATAGATAGACAGATAGAGAGATACATACATACATACATGCATACATACATACATACATATATACATACATGCATACATACATACATACATACACAGTTAGATACACAGATATATACATACACAAATAGATAAATAGATAGATAGACAGACAGATAGATAGATGATTGATTGATTGATAGATAGATAGATAGATAGATAGATAGATATATAGATAGATAGATAGATAGATAGATAAGATGGATAGATAGATAAATAGATAGATAGATAGATAGATAGATAGATAGATAAATAGATAAATAGATAAAACTAGACAGTGACGGAAATATAATCTGACACAAATAAATCATAAGACACACCTAAAGAATCAGAGATAATTGTTTTCACGCTACAACACACACACACACACACACACACACACACACACACACACACACACACACACACACACACACACACACACACACACACACACACACAACACCTTGCTGCATATAATTAAGTGTCGACACTTTGCTCCGGTACATTCTTAATTTGTTTTCATATTGCACGGCTGATTCTGAAGGTCTTCGACAACTCATCTATCATCTCCAAGATTCCTCCTGGTCCCTCACCTTGCACTCTGCGATTCCAGTGCTACTACAATCTCTTGCCCATCCCTCATACACAAACTATGGTAGATGTTCTTAAAGGAAAAACACCTGCTATTCTTGCAAGCATACACATCGCTTCTGCGTCTACAACTTATTGTACTGTCATGCAGTTGAAGTTGCTGTTGTTTGGCTGTTTCTACTTCTGCTGCTGCTGCTGCTGTTAATGTTGTTGTTGCTGCTGCTGCTGTTGTTGTTGTTGCTGTTGTTGT
>CM054136.1:58868920-58873920 GCA_028751875.1 Rapana venosa | reverse complement strand
GACAGAGATAGAGAGAGAGACAGAGACAGAGAGAGGCAGGCAGGCAGAGACAGAGACAGAAATGAGACATACAGACAAACAGAGACAGAGACAGGAAGAGACAGAGAGACACACACAGAGAGAAAGAGACAGAGAAATACAGAGAGATATAGGAAGAGAGAAACAGATACACAGAGAGACAGAGACATAGACAAAGACGCAGAGAGATAGAGACAGAGAGACAAAGACAGAGACAGAAACAGAGACTAAACATATAAAGAAACGGGAAGATGAACAGAAATGATAGTGGGAAGGTGAGAAACAGGAAAAAAACAACCAACCCACAGCAAAGGAAAATGAATAAGCTGCAATATGCAACCATAATAGTTATATCAACTGGTTGCTATTATACATGTCACTGGGTTAATTGGCAGGCCTTGCACTTAAGTGTAGAGGGGTTATAAGATAGAGACATTCCTCAAACAGACAGACATACAGACAGACAGACTAGTAGACAAATACACCGCTCTGAAAAGACAGACATAATCGATCCCTTTGCCGTCTCTCAGTAAGGATAACTGTCAGGAATAAAGTAAGGCAATATTGATTAGTGCGTATTGGTCAGTGTGACAAAGGTCAAGGTCATACTGAGGCACACGGAATGAGGGGGAGGGGGGATAATGTGTATGTGTGTGTGTGTGTGTGTGTGATATGTGTGCATGGGAAGGAAAGAGAGAGAGAGAGAGAGAGAGAGAGAGAGAGAGAAGAGAGAGAGAGAGAGAGAGAGAGAGAGAGAAACTAAGATACAGAGACAGAAACGCAGAGAGAGAGAGAGAGAGAGAGAGAGAGAGAGAGAGAGAGAGAGAGAGAGAGAGAGAGAGAGAGAAAGAGAAAGAGAGAGAGAGAGAAAAAGAAAGAGAGAAACTAAGATACAGACACAGAAACGCAAAGAGAGAGAGGGAGATGAGAAGAGAGAGAGAGAGAGAGAGAGAGAGAGAGAGGACAAAAGAGACAACTACCGAAAAAGATAGAGACAGAGGCAGGGAGATAGAGAGAGAGTGAGACAGAAACAAAACAGAGAGACTGAGACAGAAAGGGAGACTGGAACATACCTCCAAAAAAGGAAGAAAGAAAAGAAATCATTGTGGGTCGGTGAGAAACAAGAACAACAACAGCAACAACAACAACAACAACACCAACAACAACAACAACAAAAAACGCTCGTACTCCAAAGGACAATAGACAAGCTGCAATAAGCAACTATGTAATAGCTGGTTGTTATTATACATCTCACTGGGCTAATTGGCAGGCCTTGCACATAAGTGCAGTGGGTTTATAAGATAGATACATTCCTCAAACAGTCAGACACAACAAACAGACATACGGACAGACAGACTCATAGACAAATACACCACTCTGAAAAGACAGACATAATCGATCCCCTTTGCCCTCTCTCAGTAAGGATAACTGTCGGGAATAAAGTAAAGACAATAATGATTAGAGCGTATTGGTCAGTGTGACAAGGGTCGAGGTCATACTGAGGCACACGGAATGAGGGGATAGTGTGTGTGTGTGTATGTGTGTTTTAGAGTGTGTTGTGTGTGTGTATGTGTGTTTTAGAGTGTGTGTGTGTATGCGTATGCGCGCGTGTGTGCGTGTTTGTGTGCGCTCGTGCGTGTGCGTGTGTGCGCGTGCGTGCGTGCGTGTGTTTATGCGCGCGCGCGCGTGTATGTGTGTGTTTGCGTGTTTGTGTGTGTGCGTGTGTGTATGCGCGTGTGTGCGTGTGTGTGCATAAGGGAATGGGAGAAAGATGGAAAGAGACAGGGATACAGAGACAGACACAAGCCGATAGAGAGTGAGACAGACAGACAGACAGACAGATAAACAGAGGGAGAAAGAATCACAGAAAGATAGAAGCAGGGGGCAGAGACAAAACATGCATGTGGGAAGATGAGAAACAAAACTATACACTCCAAAGGCAGATGAATAAGCTTCTGGAGTTATTAAACAGCTTGCTGAGGTAGACGGCTGACTATGCAGAGATGCCTGTGATTTGTAAGAGGGATATTGCTCCTCTGACAGACAGACAGACTGATAGACAGATACTGTCAGACAGATAGACTGATAGACAGATACTGACAGAGACAGAACGATAGACAGATACTGACAGACAGACAGACTGATAAAAAAAATACTGACAGACAGACTGATAGATACTGACAGACAGATAGACTGATAGAATTATACTGACAGAGACAGAATGATAGGCAGATACTGACAGATAGAGAGACAGATACTGACAGACAGAGAGACTGATAGACATATACTGACAGACAGACAGACAGAGAAACAGATACTGACAGACAGACAGACTGATAGACAGATACTGATAGACAGAGAGACTGATAGAAAGATGCACATGCTCTGTAAAAACAGACACAACAGATGCGTATGGTATTGTAACAGGAATATTGTTCCCCTGACAGAGAGACTGATAGACAGATACTGACAGACAGACAGACTGATAGACCGATACCGACAAACAGAGACTGATAGACAGATACTGACAGACAGAGACTAATAGACATATACTGACAGACAGAGAGACTGATAGACATATGCTGACAGACAGAGAGACTGATAGACAGATACTGACAGACAGACAGACTGATAGACAGATACTGACAGATAGACAGACTGATAGACAGATACTGACAGATAGACAGACTGATAGATAAATACTGACAGACAGAGACTGATAGATAGATACTGACAGAGTTATAGACAGATACTGACAGACAGACGGACTGATAGACAGATACTGACAGACAGAGACTGATAGATAGATACTGACAGAGTTATAGACAGATACTGACAGACAGACGGACTGATAGACAGATACTGACAGACAGACAGACTGATAGACAGATACTGATAGACAGATACTGACAGACAGAGAGACTGATCGACAGATACTGACAGACAGAGAGACTGGTAGACAGATACTGACAGACAGAGAGACTGATAGACAAACACATATGCTCTGAAAGAACATACACAACAGATGCGTATGGTATTGTAAGAGGAATATTCTTCCCCTGACAGACAGACAGACAGACAGACAGACAGACAGACAGACAGACTTTGAAAGTTAGACACAACATATTCGTATGGTTTTGTAAGTGAGATATTGTTAGTCTTACAGACAGAGGGACTGATAGATACTGACAAACAGAGACTGATAGATATACAATTATATGCTGTGAAAGAAAGACACAACGGATGCGTATGCTTTGTAAGAGGGATATTGCTCCTCTGACAGATAGACAGACTGATAGATGATGATGATGTATGGAATTTATATAGCGTTGAATCTTGTAAAGCAACAAATCAAAGCGCTCATATACGGACAGATAGAAGGACTGATAGACAAATGCATAATTATGCTCTGAAAGACAGACTAGACACAATCTGACAATGTTCCTTCCCTCAGTTATCACAATAGAATTAGAGTATGGCAGAACAGTAATGAATGTGCGTATAATTTATTTTATTTTATCTATTCTCCATTTTGAGGATAGCGGAATAAGCATGCATGTGGATTGGTTTTTTTACATCCAGTCCCCGTGTGTGTAATGCATTTTTGTATTGTCTGAATGACAGGAATCAAGGTAGTACTGAGACAGGGGAGGGAATGACTGATTGTGATGTGTGTGTGTGTGTGTCTATGCGTGCCTGCGTGTATGCGTGTGTGTCTATGCGTGTGTGATTGTATATGTGTGTGTGTGTGTTGGGGGGGGGGGTGAGTGTGAATGTGTGTTTGTGTGAATGTGAGTGTGTGTGTGTCTGTGTAAGCGCGTGCGTTCGTGTATGCATACGTGCGTGCGTGCATGCGTGCGAGTGTGCGTGCGTGCATGCGTGTGTGTGTGTGTGTGCATGCGTGCGTGTGTCTGCGTGTGTCTGTGTGTGAATATATTTATGGTATTGTATTGTACTATGTGAGTGTATTAAACAGTTTTGGTCTGTATCATATTGTACTACATAGTATTTTCTGCCATGGCGAATTCATCTGCATAAATTTTGTTGGCTGCTCTCCCTCTAGGGATAGCATGTTTCCTAGAAATTCAGTGTTATCGTTTTTCTCTATACTTTTATATATTATAAAATCGATCTTCCCTTGTACATGTCTATGTGCTTTCTGTCATAGTGGCATTTTTCTCCAAAATGCGGATAGGAACACATTTGTTGTGTTAATCATTGTACATGTGCTAAATGTATGTTGCACACGGGATCTTGGTTTATCATCTCATCCAAAACTATCAGCACTGAGACAAACAACTCATTCCGAAGTTAGATGTGCAGGGCCTGATTTGTCAGGCGCTTAACGGGAGGGCAAAACATTTTCACTTTTATGACAGACAACAATAGTTGATGTCTGAGCGTCCGATGAAGAAGAAGGAGGAGGAGGAGGAGGAGGAGGAGGAGGAGGAGGAGGAGGAGGAGAATGAGGAGGAGGAGGAGGAGAATAACAAGAACAAGAACAAGATGAAGAAGAAGAAGTCAAGATCGAATGGGTAAGGGTAATGGTTCGCATGGGTCCTAACACGGATCGAACTGGCAACCTTACACTTTTATAGGTGGCACGTTACCTCTGGACCACCGATCCATGTGTCTGTGTTTTTGTATCTGTGCCACTGTGTCTCTCTACGCACGAACAATCTCGTTCTCTGTAATAATAATTAAATATAAAATAAACAATTGAAAATATAAAAAAGCTAATCTTCTGACCCCGAGAGGATCCCTGGGGGCCTGTCAATATAAAAAGCGCGCCCACGTTTTGGTAACTGTGCTAAAAAATTGACCATTTTCTACCTCTCTTTTTATTTCCGCCTTGTTCCTTTTCTACCTGTCACCTATTTTTTGGCTTTGTTTCTGCTCTCTTGGTCCATTCTCCTTCCTTTGATTTTGGGGGGCAGAAAGTCTGAGGATAAACCAAATATCCAGTGGAGGAGACTATACAT
>CM054136.1:58853920-58861420 GCA_028751875.1 Rapana venosa | reverse complement strand
TTAGTGTAAGCCAGTGATACATACAGTGCTCTTAACTTAAGCCAATGCTACATCCAGTGCTTTTTTGATAAGCCAGTGCTACTACCAGTGCCATTATAATAAGCCAGTGCTACATGCAGTGCTCTTAATATAAGCAAGTGCTGCATCCGGTGCACTTATGATAAGCCAGTGCTACATGCAGTGTTCTTAACGTAAGCCAGTGCTACATGCAGTGCTCTTAACGTAAGCCAATGCTACATCCAGTGCGCTTAGTGTAAGCCAGTGCTACATCCAGTGCTCTTTGTATAAACCAGTGCTACATCCAGTGCTTTTTGTATAAACCAGCGCTACATCCAGTGCTCTTTGTATAAACCAGTGCTACATCCAGTGCTCTTGTATAAACCAGTGCTACATCTGGTGCTCTTAGTTTAAACCAGTGCTACGTCCAGTGCTCTTTGTATAAACCAGTGCTGCATCCATTACTCTGTGTATAAACCAGTGCTACATCCAGTACTCTTAATGTAAGCCAGTGCTACATCTAATGCACTTAGTGTAAGCCAGTGCTACATCTAGAGCACTAGTGTAAACCAGTGCTACATGTAGTGCACTTAGTGTAAACCAGTGCTACATCTCGTGCACTTAGTGCAAACCAGTAATACATCCAGTGCTCTTGGTGTAAACCAGTGCTACATCCAGTTGTCCTAGTGTAAACCAGTGCTACATCCAGTGCTCTTGGTGTAAACCAGTGCTACATCCAGTGCTCTTGGTGTAAACCAGTGCTACATCCAGTGCTCTTAAATTAAACCAGCTTACACCTAGTGCTCTTAGCGTAAACCAGTGCTACATCCAGTGCTCTTGGTGTAAACCAGTGCTACATCCAGTGCTCTTGGTGTAAACCAGTGCTACATCTAGTGCTCTTAAATTAAACCAGCTTACACCCAGTGCTCTTAACGTAAACTAGGTTTACATCCAGTGCTCTTAGCGTAAGTTTTCCACCATAATCATTACACAGTATTTTTTTTTTATACAGGGACGTTTTTCTTTTGTTTTTCTTTTTCTTTATCTTTAGAGAGCTCCATACGACATCATCTAATATGTTTTTTGGCTGTCTGTCTGTTTTCCTCTCTTTTTTGTTTTATCTTTTCTTCCTCTCTCTGCTTGTCTCTCTGTCAGACTCCCAGAGACTGTCTATCTCTCTGTCTCTCTGAGCTTCCTCCTCTGTATCTCTCCCCATACCCCCCCCCCCCCCTTCCCTCCATCCCATCTACTAACCTGCTCCCATCTCGCTTTTTGTTTTCTGATCCCGTTTTTTTTTTAATGTATTACTACTACCACAACAGACCAATACCATCCAAAATCATGACAAACACCATCACTAGCTGTGCAACTGTTGTCGTCGTCGTTTTCATCATCATCATCATCATCATCATCATCATCATCATCATCATCATCATCATCATCGTCGTCGTCGTCGTCGTCGTCATCGTCGTCGTCGTCGTCATCATCATCGTCATGATGACCATTAAAACTATTATCATCATCATCATCATCATCATCATTATCATCATCGGAATCTTCTTCTTCTTCCTCCTCCTCCTCTTTATCCAGTCTATTTCTATCTGTCTATGTCTGTCTGTCTGTCTGTCTCTTTATTCCTTCTGTCTATCTGTCTGTCTGTCACTGCCTCTTTCTCTGTCTCTGCTACTGTCACTGACTCTGTCAGTCTGTCTCTGTTTGTCTTTGTACCTGTCTGTCAGTCTGTCTCTTGTCTGTCTGTCTGTCTGTCTGTCTATCTGCCTGTATGTCTCTGTCAGTCTGTGTCTGTCTGCCTGTTTCTGTCTATCTCTGTCGTCAGTCTCTCAGTCTGTGTCTGTATATGCGTGTGTGTCTGTGTGTGTGTTTGTGTTTGCGTGTGTACGTGCGAGCGTGCGCGCGTGTGTTATATCTCTATTGGGGGTGAACATGTTGAATTGTGTGTTTCTTTTGTCCTCTGTGTTTTTTTAGATTATGGTAATAATTGTTTATGTTTGTAAATCTATTTATGTGCATTTTTTGCTTCCGTGAGTATTAGCATGTGTGTATGGGTGTGGAATGATAACTGAGTGAGTAGAAGAAGAAGAAGAAGAACAAGAAGAAGAAGAAGAAGAAGAAGAAGAAGAAGAAGAAGAGAGAGAGAGAGAGAGAGAGAGAGAGAGAGAGAGAGAGAGAGAGAGAGAGAGAGAGAGAGAGAGAGAGAGAGAGAGAGAGAAAGAGAGAGAGAGACAAAGAGAGAGAGAGAGGCTGCACGGGCGTTCCCGTGTGTGTGTGTGTGAACGTTGTGGTGTGTGGGGATGTGTGTGTGTGTGCATGCAGCGTGCGTGTGTGAGTGAGTGTGTGTGTGTGTGTGTTAGTATTAGTGCTTGTGTATATGTGTTGTGTGCGTGCGTGTAGGTTCACTTACTTTGTGTGTATTCTATCTTTAAGGTCTTCCTACAATGTGACATTTTAGTTACATAGCTAAGGGGCAGACACATCCTTTAAAGGTCCTGGGTTTTTTTACACATCAATGAGCAGCGAATTGTTTATGATATAAATCAAGCTTAGTGTGTTGTCAGCAAACAGCCTCCCAATAATTGAGTAGGCTATTGTTGTCCCTCTATATTCAGTATATGTATGAGTGACTTGATTAAGAGATGGTAATGGGATTTTGTAACACTTCGTGCAGCTTAGTTGGTTATCAAACTTTGCTTTGTTTGCTTTTTGTTGGTTTTTTGTACGGTGTGTGTGTGTGTGTGTGTGTATGTGTGTGTTACTTTTTACTTTGTCAAGATTAATTTTATGTGTTTTTCAGTGGTGTGAATGTGCTGAATCATTTCTTTGTGATTGTTCTGCTTTGTTTGTTTGTGTGCTGTTGTTTTTTTTTAATTTTGTTGTTTTCTTTTCTTACGTTTGTTCGGTCTTTGTATTTTTTTTCTTTGTCGTGAATATTAATGTGTGTGAGTGTGTTTACAGGTGTATGCGTACAGGTTTATATATGTATATGTTAGTATGCATGTGTGTATGCGCGCGCGTACTCTCTCTCTCTCACACACACTACACACACACACACACACACACACACACACACACACACACACACACACACACACACACACACACGGGTGTTTATGTGTTGGTTTGTGTACCCACTGTGGGCCTGTTTGTGTGAATGCAAATCAAAACCAAAAGAAATCTCAATATATTCTTTTAATGATCACCTTTTCTTTGGGCCTAAAGCTTTCGTAAAGAAACATACCTTAAAGTGAACTCAATGTGCTTATCAACAGAGTATCTAAGACGGGAACCAGGCTGATTGTATTGTCAGAAAACGAGTAACATAAAGGAGATGTTCTTTTTGTTCCTGACAAGCGTGAGTAACGTCATTACTGAGCAAACTGAGTTTTTGAACAGTTCCCGAGGCTGCACAGAGTATATTACAAAAAATGCATTCTTAGATGTCTGTCTGTTTCTCTTTGTCTATGTTGAGTTGTCTGCCCGTTGTGCGTGTCAATTATGTTGAATCGTTTCTTTGGTTGGTTGGTTGGTTGGTTGGTTTGGTTTGTTTTAGTTTCTATTTTCTGGCTTGTTGATTTGTTTTTTTGTTCTTGTTTTGGGTGATTTTTTGTTTATTTGTTTTTTGTTGTTGGGTTTTTTTGTATCATTGTTGTATTTTTGGATGGGCAAACAGTCGAATACACAACATATTATCATTGATGAACACCGGAGCTATAGATGACAAATGAAAAAAGAAAACTCTGAAAAACACCCCCTCCCCCTCCTAGCCCCAACCAATCAAGCAAAACAAAAAACAAAACGGTTCGACACACTAACACAACTGCCGGACAAACAAAGAAGACGACGTCAGGAACAACAACAACAACAACAAAACAACAACATTAACGTCAAAAATCAATACAAATGAAAAAAGAACAACCAACAGCAACAGAAAAACCGCAAGCAAATCCTAAGAATCCACTCAGCTGCAAGACCTGTTGCAAAGCTTATTGCTATGTGTGATGCAGTCACTCACGACACATGCAGTGACTGTAGAGGAACACAAGGGCAGCGTTTGCAGCTATCAGAACAGCGTGTGCTGACACCATAGTTACTAAGCTTGATTTATGTCTGAAATGTGTTTTCGTTATTAACGGAAAATTATGATGCAGCATAGTGCGTACCTAACTGCGTGCTCCTGTCTCTTAGCTCTGTGTGTGTGTGTGTGTGTGTGTGTGTGTGTGCGTGTGCGTGTGTGTGTGTGTGTGTGTATGTGTGTATGTCTGTGTGTGTGTGTGTGTGAGTGTTTGTGTACCTGTGTGTGTGTGTGTATGTGTATACGTGTGTGTGTTTGTGTGTGTGTGTGTATGTGTGTGTGTGTGTGTGTGTGTGAATGTGTGTGTGTGTTTGTGTATACGTGTGTGTCTGTGTGTGTGTATACGTGTGTGTGTGTACGTGTGTGTGTACGTGTGTGTTTGTGTGTGTGTATGTGTGTGTGTATCTATGTGTGTGTGTTTATGCATAAGTATGTGTGTGCATGCATGCAATGTATGAGTGCATGCATATGTGTGCATTTGTATACATGTATGTACGTATCTATGTATGTGTGCATGCGCGCGCGCGCGCGTGTGTGTTCATATTTCTGGGATGTAAACACAAACAATCTGAATGTTTTAATGCATCCTTTTTTAAGCCTACATTCTCTTAGCAACTCTAACTGACAGCAGCATACCTTAACGGACACTAAATTCGGACATCAATCTTTTCAGATGACATCTATACATGGTAGTTTTTGTTGTAAGATGGCCTTGTTTTGTTGCTAGTGACACTGGTATACGTGTGTGGTTTTTTTTTTATTATAAAAGAATATATAATTTACCTTCTTTTTTTTTAAAAAGATCTCACCTTAGATTTGTTTAACAAGACCACGTGACAGCAGCGTGGCTTGGTGTGCATAATAGGCATGCCTCAGACTCTTTTATGGATGGTAATATGGGCCTGCGGTAAATTCTTCTTTCTGCCTTAATTAGCTCCCTTAGGAGCTGCAGCGACACAACGCTGAGCTTCCCAGGTCACGTCTCTTGGGCAGGCGGAATGTAGCGAAGCCTGTGCCTCCTGTCATTGGATAGATAGAGTACATGCTTAGCATACTTGTCTCCCTCACCCATTATTATTCTGTTATTATTCTCTCTTTTTTTTTATTATTCTTTTTTTTTCTTTCTTGATTATTATTCTTTTCTTTCGACGATAATGGAATAAGCACTCGTGTGGGTTGGGTGTTTTTTTCTACATCCAGTCCCTGTGTGTATGAAGTTTTGAACATTTTGTTATTTGTTCCGACCGACACACAAAGGCCTACTCTTCCGAAAACCGGAATGGGTTTTTTTGAACGTGTGCGCAAGATGTTCTGCGTGCGTTCGCACACGCGACCTCGGTTTATAGCCCATCCGAAGGACTTAAATAATAATAAATAATAATAATAATAATGTATGCAACTTGTATAGCGCTGAATCTTGTAAAGCAACAAATCAAAGCTTAAAGTGGGAGTGGAGTCGGTAATGATGTCAGCTCCAGAGGAAAAATCCCCTTGAACTAGATATGAACCCGGGTCAGCAGATCACAAGTGTAATGCGTGTCACTCTAACCATCAGACTATCCCGTTCCCCCGTCGAACACTGACATGACTCACCACAGGATATTTAACGTGCAAAATTCGATCTTTTGGACACGTATGTTTACAAACAGAAGGCACTGGGAAGTCAGCACTTTTTAAATTGACCCGTGAGATCATAAAACAAAATCATCGTCTTTGTTTGCATGAGATGCTGCTGCCAAGACTCCAACCACGGTTTCATGGACCACCAGAGATAAAACATGAAATGTTTTATCTGCTCAAAGATAGTGTGTATTGTATACCTCTGTGACTCATTCTACTTGTATTGTAAAGCCCGCTGATCAATATTTTGTCAACGAACAATGCATAGGTAACTCTGACCACAAGCCAAGTGTTCCAACAGTCC
Organism: Rapana venosa; assembly: GCA_028751875.1. NCBI lineage: Eukaryota > Metazoa > Mollusca > Gastropoda > Neogastropoda > Muricidae > Rapana > Rapana venosa. Next base: position 58,855,409 of record CM054136.1, on the reverse strand, counting down.
TGCAACTCGATGGATTGTTGCTATAGTTTTCAATTCTCGCCAACAACTGTTTGTGTTTCTTTGTTTTTCTCTGTGTTTGAGTGTTGTTTTTTCAGTGATTTTATTTATCTTAAATGAGTTTGCTTGTTTTCTATTCTTGGGTATTGTGAAAGTTAACCAATCCACGATCTTCTGTTAAAGCCAAGACCTCTAGTACATACGTTAAAACCCGTTCGGGTTTTTTTTTCGGAAGACTAGGCCATTGCATGCCAGTGGGAACGGATGGCAAAGTTTACAAAACCGTACACACAAGGGGACTGGATGTTAAAAAAAAGGATGTTAAAAAAAGCACATGGGTGCTTAATCCCTCATCCTCGAAATAATAAATAAATAAATAAATAATTGAATAAACAAATAAATAAATAAATACGTACATAAATAAATACAGACATCAGAAGGCTGAACACCCAGAGGTCAAAAACTTAGGTCGGTTTCGGCAAAAGAAGTACTCCTTACATCTACAAATATCCGTTATTTTCCTTTCAGAATGGTGTTACCGATTCTTATTGCAGTCTTTGGCAACGCATTGCTGTAATGATGTAGAAGAGGTAGCTGATCTTGCTTTCTTTGCTCTACTTTTGTTAGCTTGATGATTATAATTATATATACAGATGTCTGGACTTGTTGTATTGTCCTAGGCACCACTTTTTGTCTTCCTCTGTTCATTTGTCAGCGCATAATGTGACGATATGTTTTCCTGTTAGTTTGAGGGTTTAAGTTTGGGGTTTTTCTCCTTCTAAGTATTGTGAAAACAATGTATGAGAGAGAGAGGGAAAGAGAGAGACAGAGAGACAGAAACATACAGAGAGAAAGACAGACAAGCAGGCAGGCAGGCAGGCAGGCGGGCAGACAGGCAGGCAGACAGGCAAACAGGCAAACAAGCAGGCAGGCAGGCAGGCAGGCAGGCAGGCAGACATACATTTGGGCATGCATTCAGGCAGGCAAACAGAGAGACAGGCAGGCAAGCAGGCAGGCAGGCAGGTAGGCAGGCAAACAAGCAGGTAGGCAGGCAGGCAGGCAGACAGACAGGCAGGCAGGCAGGCAGGCAGGCAGACAGACATAGATCTGTGCTAGCTATCTTTCTTTCCTGCTTGCTAGTTTACATGCATTTTACCTACAAACTACCACGATGTTGATGTTTGTTTACCGATTTTCTTTTAAGTGTGTGATTCTTTGTTTGTATCTTTGTTTATTCAGTTTGTTTCATTATGTCGTTGATCTTTTCTTTTTTTTTTTTTTTAGCTGTTGCTGCTTTTGTTTTGGTTTGTTGTTTTCGTTCGTTTTGGTTTGGGCTGGGTTTTTCTTTTTGGGGGGGAGGCGGAGGTGGGGGGGAGGTGGGATTGTTGTTGGGAGGGGTGTTGGATATTCCACTATTTTACGTCTTCTTATCAAGTTTTGTCTATATTCAGTAACAAGTGCGCAACTTCAAGGAGAATGGAAATATGATTTA
>CM054136.1:58826420-58836420 GCA_028751875.1 Rapana venosa | reverse complement strand
ACCGAGGTCCCGTGTGTCATATACAATTTTTTAGCGTACGTAAAAAAAACCCACAGCAACAAGAGAGTTGTCCCTGGCAACATTCTGTAGACAAAAGCCACTCTGGTAGGGGAACAAATACAGTTGCAAACAGGAAAAAACATAACGGGTGGCACTGCTTATGTGACGACGCGCTCTCCCCGATAGAGCAGCCCTTATTTCACGCAGAGAAAACTGCTGTGACTTACAGTGGTATGGAATGAAATGGAAGCTGATTGACCACAATGTTGGTCAAGCCATTGATAGAGGTCAATGTATTGATGTTCTAATAAAAAAAAACACGGTAAAAATGGTAAAGGTGTCCCATAACCTATGTGGTTATAGGGGAACGAGGCATCAGAAACCTCACTTCCCAGGGTCCAGCATATTGAGGGCGGCGCCCATCTCCTCTCCCTCGCTGTTTTACCTTCCCTGACCCTAAAGGGGGCAGGTATCCACTTACAGCTGGGTGAATTTGGGGACTGTACTGAAGCCAAGGCGCACAAACGGTTACCCATGCACTTGGTAATCACACTCGATACTGTTTAACAATGGCTTGGAGAAAACGAGTGCTCTGTCCACCGAGCTGTCCTGTCCTCTTTGATGCTCCTGCTATAAGTTAACAATATGTGAAATGCTAACCGGCTCTTTCGTGACACCTGTTTTGGTTAAATCTCTGTTACTCTGTGCCATTGATGATATAAGATACAATATTTCTACTCCGTGGGAATAGTTTTCAGGTTGACTCACTGTAAGATTTTGCGATTGCAATTTCTGGGGTTGACTAACTGTGAGATTTTGCGATTGCAATTTCTGGGGTTCACAAACTGTGAGATTTTGCGATTGCAACTTATTTTTTTAAACCGATAACTAAGGTAGCCGTATTCCAACTCCGGGAGATGGTGTTTAAACACAACACAAAGCGTGCATTCGGTTTTTTGTAGATTTCTGTGTTATCATCCGTCCCAACCTGTACACAATGAGCTGCTTTTTCAAGAGGCAGAATGGATTTTCACGGCACTCAAAACGTTTCAAGTGCGTGTGTACACGTGACCTCAGTTTATACTCTCATCCTTATAGACGTTTTTTGGAGGGAGGGGAGGAGGGAGGATGGGGGGTAGAGATGGGTACTGATAGGCACGATCCCCTCGAACATGGGCCCTCGTTCTGGCTCGAATCCAGGCCATCAGGTGAGGAGCTCAACGCTATAACCACTAGGCTACTCCCGCCGCCATGCATAATAATAATTTGCAAGGCTGTGATATTTTATTCCAGAAGCTTGTTCAAGGTCCAGATCTGGTTCTTGCAGGTGATAGCGGGAGTGAAGAAATGTGTTTACTAGTTTAACTTAAGCTTTCGTGCTACCGGTGTTTTTTTGGTTGTTTTTTGTTTTGTTTTTGTTTTTTGTTTGGTATGGGTTTTGTTTTTGTTTTTTTGCTTTTCGAAAACTAAACTACGTGCTACATATTGCTCAGTATGGATTTCTAAAGAAAAGGAAGTGATATCGAGTTAAAACAGCAACAACAACAATAACAACAACAAAATACACATTGTGAGACATAGTTTGCGATGTGCTGATGTACTTGATCTTATAACGGTAACATTGTCGATCTGTTACTGTTTAGTGTAGAAAAAAGTAATGCAAAAACAACAACAACAACAACAACAACAACAGTAGCAATGCACGTAAGCGCAAACGTATGCAAACACACTGTACCATACAGCTGCCTACACGTGGGGATTTAGCCAGCATCTCCATTGTAAAGATGCTCATAAAAGCCAGAAGAAACGGGCGATGCAGCCTATCCACAGTCAGAAAAAGAAAGAAAGCAATATTGATCGCGCTGACACTACAGCACAAAAGTGTACTTTCTCGTTTCTTTTCTTTTCTCTCTCCCATTTGTTTTCTTTATCTTTAAATGATACATTGTGTCCACAACCATAATGACTTTGTCAGTGATTTTATCACGCAATACTTTTTTTAAAAAAAAGATCATCTAATCCCTTGCTGTTCAGCAAAAAAGGGAAAGAACGCTTCTCTTTTACAAAACTTACTTTTTTTTAAATAGGCGTGTGGCGAAATACCACAAAGACACACGTGTGAGTCCACAGTTCAAAGATAAAAAGACTTTTGGAAAGTTTCAAACTGGTTCCTAATAAGCGGTTCTGAGTAAAAGTGTGTGGCAGTTTGCCTGAACAATCATGTTGAGTCACCTGATGAAAACTATAGCACATACAGTGTGTTCACTTCGTTGTCTTATTTCTTCTTTTTTTTTGAGGATGTGTCTGTTGACCAAACTAAAAACTGTACTTAACCAACAAGAAAACAACAAAACGAAACCATCTTAAGACAAGAACAAAAGAACCATTGGTGTAGATATAAATTAGAAAACGAAGGAATGTGTTAACAACAACAACAACAAAAATCCTAATAAAAGACATCAGCTTGGTCAACAGACCAAAAGAAAACACGAACACGTACGCCAAAAAAGCCACAAAGTGGTCAGAATTCTTACTCCCAAAACGGATATACACTCAACCTGACAGGCAACAGATACAAGTTTATGCAAACCAGGTTTGAGGATTAAGAGGTACAGATGTTGTACGTTTAATCTTGAACGTAGAAATAAAAGTTATTTTTTTATTTTGTATTTTCATTTTATTTAATTCTTTTATATCGAGGATAATGGAATAAGCACTCATGCGCTTTTTTACATCCAGTCCCCGTGTGTATGCGGTTTTGTAAATTATGTCATCTGTTCCCACCGGCACACAATGGCCTACTCTTACGAAAATCGGAACAGGATTTAACGTGTGCGCAAGATGTTCTGCGTGCGTTCGCACACGGGACCTCGGTTTATAGTCTCATCCGAAGGTCATAGGGGAGCAAGGCGTTAGAGACCTCAGCTTCTCCACGGGCCAGCATATTGAGGGCGGCGCCCATCTCCTCTCCATCGCTGCTTTACCTTCCTTGACCCTATAGAGGGCAGGTACCCATTTACAGCTGGATGAACTGGGGTACTATACTGAAGCTTAGGCGCGCAAACGGTCAATCATCTATTATTGGTAACAACGGCCGACGCTGCTTAACATTGGCTGGGGGAAGGCGAGTGCTCTGACCTCCGAGCTACCGCGGCCTCAGGTAGAAAAAGACAGATGCTAAATCCAAAAATCATGTAGACAGACACAAGCCTGGGCTGCAACCCATTAGGCAAAAAGAAGATGTAAAAGCATACATTTTCTTGTCGTCTTGAAGCACTAAACATAATATTGCGCGTTGCAAATGACAGAAATGACACAACACGCTAACAACAAGAAAGAAAAATGACATGAAATCGTATGTGTGTTTGTGGACGCGCGCGCGCGCGTGTATGTGTGTGTGTGTGTGTTGTGTGTAGTATGTGTGTTGTGTGTGGGTGCGTGCGTGTTTGTGTGGTGGAGAAACAGAAAGACAGAGAGAGGCAGAGATAGAGAAAGACAGGCGAGGGAGAGAGAGAGAGCGAGCAAGAGAGAGAGAGAAGAGATAGAGAGAGAGAGAGACAGAGAGAGAGAGATGGGTGGGGGTGGGGGATAGAGAAAGAGAGAAAGAGAAAACATAGATAGGTAGATAGATAGATAAACAGACAGATAGACAGATAGATAGATTGGTCGATAGATAGACAGATAGAGAGAGACCGAGAGAGACAGATATATATATAATACATACATATATATATATATATATATATATATATATATATATATATATATATATATATTATATATATATATATATATATATATATATATATATATCTGTGTGTATAAAGAGAGATAGAGAGAGAGACAGAGAGAGAAACATACACAGAGAGCGACCACACCACACACACACACACACACACACACACACAACACACACAACACACACACACACACAACACACACACACACACACACACACACACACACACACACACACACACACACACACACACACACACACACACACACACACACACACACACACAGAGTAAGTAAATCCCAAACGTAGATAACCAAACAGTTTCTACGAGAAGATCGCGCTATTGATCGACGGTTGGTTGTTTTTTTGGTACAAATAAAAAAAAATATATAAAAAAGAAGGTCAGGGTAGACGACATAAAAAGAACAAAAATACTTACAACATTCAAGTTTTCCAACAACACCAACCTACTTCAGCTCCATACTCGGTTTATTACTCTGCGATATATGACCCTGTTCCTATAGGTTTTTGTTGTTGTTGTTGTTGTTGTTGTATTTTTTCTCCTTTGCTATCTACATCCTTACATTTATCAGGGTTTTTTTTTCCTTTTTCTTTCCTTCTTCCCCTTCTTTCACACTCAAGCACAATCGTTTCGTTCTGCCAACAACACGTTGACATTTCGGGGTTTGTTTGGGGGATTTTTGGGTTGTTTTGTTATTGTTGTTGTTTGGGTTTTTTCCCGCCTCTCTCCACACAAGCAACTGAACTTTCTGTACCCTCAACCCTAGCGTTTAATCTTACTGTATCAAGCTCACCTGATTGCCATCGATAGAACTCGTGAACGTTTGGATTTTCATTATAAGAATTCTACTACGTAGGCTGATTCAGATTGTAGCGTAATGTCTGGCGGGTTTAATGAAGTGTTGGGATTTGGTCTAAGTCGTAAGTCAAGTCATTTGCTGACTTGTCGGTGACCTTAATACCGCTCGGGCCCATCCTTCTAATCAGCGCGCACGGAAGAAGAAAAAGAAAGAAGAAAAAGAAAGAAGAAAATAATGAAGGTAGGTGTATGTTTACAATGTCTGCTACTTCCGTGTGAGGGATCGGTTAATTGCAGAATCTTCGTGTTTGTTCTTGTTTTGAGTTTCTGTTCTAGTTCTTGTATTTGTTATATTGTTGTTGTTGTTGTTGTTTAGTTACTGTTGTTGTTGTTGTAGTTACTGTTGTAGTTGTTGTTGTTCTTCTTCTTGTTTTTCTCCTCCTCCTCCTCTTCAGTAGTAGTAGTAGTAGTAGTAGCAGCAGCAGCAGCAGCAGCAGCAGCAGCAGCAGCAGCAGCAGCAGCAGTAGGAGTAGTAGTAGTAGCAGTAGGAGGAGGAGTAAAAGCAGCAGCAGCAGCAGCAGCAGTAGTAGTAGTAGTAGTAGTAGCAGCAGCAGCAGCAGCAGCAGCAGCAGCAGCAGCAGCAGCAGCAGCAGCAGCAGCAGCAGCAGTAGGAGTAGTAGTAGTAGCAGTAGGAGGAGGAGTAAAAGCAGCAGCAGCTAGCAGTAGTAGTAGTAGTAGCAGCAGCAGCATGCAGCAGCAGCAGCAGTAGCAGCAGTAGCAGCAGCAGTAGTTAGTAGCAGCAGCAGCACAGCAGCAGTAGTAGTAGTAGTAGTAGTAGTAGTAGTAGTAGTAGTAGTAGTAGTAGTAGTAGTAGTAGTAGTAGTTAGTAGTAGTAGTAGTAGTAGTAGTAGTATCGTAGTGTAGTAGGCAGCAGTAGCAGCAGCAGCAGCAGCAACGGCAGCAGCAACAGCAACAGCAGCAGCAGCAGCAATAATAGTAGTAGGAGGAGAAGGAGGAGGAGGAGCAGCAGCAGCAGCAGTAGTAGTAGCAGTAGTAGTTGTAGTAGTAGTAGTAGTAGCAGCAGCAGCAGCAGCAGCAGCAGCAGCAAGCAGCAGCAGCAGCAGCAGCAGCAGCAGCAGCAGTAGTAGTAGTAGTAATGATGATACTCAGACTACCTCTTTCGCCTGCTATAATCTGCAAACTGTGCTTATCCACTACATCTTTTCTGTTTCTTGAAAAAAAAAATTCTTCGCTCTCAAGTTCTCGACTGAAAAAAACTTTCCAAGAACGTTGTCGCTACTGCCATCCTCGTATCGCTTTACGCGTCATGATTATCGTGTGGACGATAACTTTGATAAAAGATGAGGTTTCATTTGTGGGGAGCATGACGAGATCTCTTTCCCACTTAACTTGTGGCCTTACAGTAAAGCAGCTTGACGTTTAAACTGCCTAGTTGATGGATGAAACTTTGCCAGTGAAAATGCCAATGGTCGGGATAACTGTAAAGGTAGATGCGGATGGAACGTTATACAATTTGGAGAAAGGGAAAGAGAGGTGGTGACCTCGAAATGGCGGTGTTGCCGATCATTTTCTCACTGCCTCCAAACACAAAACAAACACCCTCCCCCCTCCAAAAAAAGGAAAATAACAACCAACAACAACAGCAAGAACAACAACAGCAAAAACGACAGTAGCAGCAGCAAAACAGCCACCCCCACCGCCACCACCACCACCACCACCATCACCACCACCACCACCGCCACCCACCACCACCACCATCACCACCACCACCATCCCCAAACGTCAACAACAACAAAAATCAACAAAAGCCAACACAAGAAAATGAAGCAAACCAACCAACAATCAAACAAACAAGCCACCAAACAAACAAACAAACAAAATATAGCAAAACTTCGAAACAAACTCTCAACCACCACCATAAACAGCCCCTCAACCACCATCTCCACCACCACCACCACCACCACCACCACCACCACCACCACCACCACCAACAACAGCAACAAAACAATAAGAACTACACCAACAACAAAACCAATTTAACAACAGCAACAATCCTCAATGCCCACAGTTTTCCTCTCTCTTTTGTTGTTCATTCGACATGAACTTCTTTCTCTTCATCTCTCGGGTATCTTCCTTCCTGTTTAATCCAAATATCACTGGCATAAAATATCTGACCTTTCTTCCATTTCCTTTCTTGCTTTTGTCTTCTTTTCTTGGATGTTACGAATTCCCTTTCAAGGGTAATTGCTATTGAACTTCTGATCTGTGATATTTTGTTGTTGTTGTTGTTGTTGTTGCTGTTGTTGTTAGGAAAGTGCACATCCAAGAAATGGTGATTTGGTTTTTTGTCTGTGATCGTTTCCATTTGAAATCTGATATATCAAATGCAACTGGAAAGTAATATAGTGATAATTACAATACCATGTCTTTGGTAAAATCACGAATACCTACATCATACAAACGGGATAGCTCGCAATCTGACGACCCCGTTCAATTTTCGTTCAAGGGGGTATTTTCCCCTGGAGTTAACATCAGTGCAGACTCCACTCTCCCCAAAAGTCCTTCGGATGAGATTATAAACCGAGGCCCCGTGTGCGAACGCATCCAGAACATCGTGCGCACACGTTAAATCCTGTTTCGATTTTCGTAAGAGTAAGCCATTGTGTGCCAGTGGGAACAGATGACAGAATTTACAAAACCGCACACACACGGGGACTGGATGTAAAAAAGCAAATAAGCGCTTATTTCATTATCCTCGATATAAACGATTGAAATAAATAAATACATGAATAAACGTAAAACATCGTTAACATGAACTGTGCGGTAGAATGCCGTAGATTTGTGTTACAGCTTTTTACAAGAGTGTTAACGTAACTAGCACAGTCACACAGTTTCATGTGTGTTGCACAACACGATATACGTCAGTGTGGCTATGAACACCTTCGGGCAGAAGATTAGCTGACGTTACGTCTTTTCTTTCTTCTAAACTGTCTTTGTTTGCAGCAGAGGGAAAGGGCAATAAAAGAAAGAAAAAACCTAGTGTCCATTCTTCGGTGTGTATTTCAGCAGTAAGACCTTAGGCAATTTCGTCTTAAGGAAATGACTTGCTTTCTTTAGGAGAAGAAAAACGTACGTACGTGTGTGTGTGTGTGTGTGGTGTGTGTGTGTGTGTGTGTGTGTTTAGTTTAAAAAATTTTTTTATCTATTCTTTTATATCGAGGATAATGGAATAAGTACTCATGTGCTTTTTTGCATCCAGTCCCCGTGTGTATGCAGTTTTGTAGATTTTGTCATCAGTTTCCATGTGTGTGTGTGTGTGTGTGTGTGTGAGTGCGTGCGTGCGTGCCTGCGTGCCTACGTTCATATGTACTCACTTACATAGTTATATACCTACATACATCTGCACAATTAAGCTAGATCGTTGCATACACCAGCCCTTATAAATTATTTATATGTGCTCCCATGAGATTTTCGACTAAATCAGCCCTGAGTTCTGAACATTCTTTCCTCCTTAGTCCACAAGCAATCTCTTTATAACCCTCTGTGAGCATCTCTGACTGCGGAACTGCCTGTCTGCCTGTCTGTCTGTTTCGTGTATTCGTCATTCTGTCCGAATGCCCATAGTTGTGTAAAACTCGTGAACTGTATGTAATAGCATCAACTGCAAAGGGACGGTGCGCACTGTGAAAGGTATGAGATTACCTTGAGCTACAGCATTGATAGCTCTAACAAAAACACGTATAACACAGACACAAGCTTCTCTATCCTAGTTTCTTTCGTTATTCATTTTGATACAGTCTTCTTCTGTTGCCATGGTGGTGTTGGCTATATTGCTGTTCTGTGCACACACAAAAACTTTACAGTGTTTCAATACCTTGTTGTTAAAAAAAAGAAAATGCCTCGCTGCTGTGGGTGTCACCTTTTGAAAAACTACGTGACGCAAAGCCGCACAGACACAAATGAAAGCTCAGCTGATCTTTAAAAAAAACAACCTTAGGAAAACACAACCCTTGTTTCCTGATAATGCTGGAAAAACAAAGAAACTGGGATTGTTTCCCCTGTGGGGATGCCCGGGGGGCCTGTCAGTATAAATAGCATCCCCATCCTTCTGGAAATCATGTGTTAGACATTTCCTCTTTTTTAGCATTATATTTGTTTCTGCCTTGTTCCTTTTCTTCCTGGCACCTCCATCTTGTCTATTTTATGCCTTCTTGGTCAATTCTCCTGCCCTTTTTTTCTAGAAAGACTTACCGATAGCAATTCTTCTTGTGCCGATGTTGGATGCGCTGGGCCTGACTTGTCAGGCACTTAACAGCAGCGTAACGCATTTTCGCTCATATTACAGACAACAATAGTTGTTGCTTGGGCGTTTGAAGAAGAAGAAGAAGAAGAAGAAGAAGAAGAAGAAGAAGAAGAAGAAGAAGAAGAAGAAGAAGAAAGAAAAATTGCGAAGAAGAAAAAATTGCGAAGAAGAAGAATTGCGAAGAAGAATTGCGAAGAAGAAGAAGAATTGCGAAGAAGAATTGCAAAGAAGAAGAAGAATTGCGAAGAATTGCGAAGAAGAGAAATTGCGAAGAAGAAGAATTGCGAAGAAGAAGAAGAAGAAGAAGAAGAAGAAGAAGAAGGAGAAGGAGAAGAAGAAGAAGAAGAAGAAGAAGAAGAAGAACTGCCAATGTTGCCAATGATGCTTTTATTTCATTGTTTAATGAAGTTATTTCTGCATCTTAATTTTTTCATTTCTTGGACTAAATTATCAAATTTCTTTAATTCTAACAGATTGGTTTTCTCTTTGTTATCACTTGGTCCATATGTAAGATCAATCAACATAACGAAAAAAAACAAATAACAGGAAATTGGCACAACATTCTTGTAAATAGAATAAATAAAGACAGAACCCAAAACGACTGAAGACAAAAATGATTTTTTTTTAAACCAAGAAAAGTTGATACAGTTGTTTCCTTAAGATATCAATTTTTTAAATGAAAAAAAAACCAAAACATTTCACTCAACTCATAGGCCAGAAGATTACATGGATAACATTTCAGCTAGAAGGTCAAAATAGAACAGATTCACGCCTCATATGGACATCTGGAAAATAGACTAGAGAGCGTAACTAGAAGCTGGGGGAATAAATGTAATTTATGTCTAGCTCAACATCCAGAAGGTAAGGAATGCTAAAGCAGTAAGTCATTATTTTATTATTTTAAAGTTTTTAGGTTTTCGTCTTTAACACTCCTTAATATTGTATTTTTCATAAAAGTACAAACACTTAAACGGTGAAAACACCTTGCACAGACATTCTTCTCTCTCTCTGTCTCTCTTCTCTGTCTCTCTCTCTCTCTCTCTCTCTCTCCTCTCTCTCTCTCTCTCTACTCCTTCTCTTCTTCTCTCTCTCTCTCTTTCTCTCTCTTGTATCCGTC
>CM054136.1:58803920-58813920 GCA_028751875.1 Rapana venosa | reverse complement strand
GGGACAACATAGAGACGGAGACACACATTAGACAGGGGACACATAGAGACAGGGGACACATAGACAGGGGACATAGAGAAAGACAAAGAAGGGACACATAGAGACAGGGACACAAAAACAGGACACCAAGAGACGGGGACACATAGAGACAGGGGACACATAGAGAGTAGGCCATTGTGTCTGGTGAAACAGATGACACAATTTACAAAACCGACAACACACGGGGAACTGGAATGTAAAAAGGCACATAAGCATATCATTGTCCTCGATAAAAGGGAAATAAAATAGAAAAATATAAATAGGGGACCGTCAAGATGACTCCATTGCATAAGTCTTGGGAAATCAGAGAGCGACAGTTTTCTGCAGAAACCTGGCTTACCGTCATCTGTACTTATGATTTTTTTTTGTTGTTGAAGATTTTTTCTTTTTTGGGCTGCAGACGAAGGGATTGAAGAAAAAGAAAAAAAGGTACAGAATGTGCCTGTTTTTTTTTCCTGTCTTCTTGTAAGTGTGTGTTCCTTTAGTAATGAAAAAAGACAGAACATAGAGTTAACTTACATGCAACTATTAACAAGACGGAAAACAGAACAGGGCACACTAAGAAGGAACAAGTCGGAAACAAGCAGGGAGCCAAGACGGGACAGTAAGGTAACAGAAATTTGAGTGATGTGTGACTGCGAGTGGGTCTATGTGTGATGTTTGTGAAATAAAGCAGACAGCAGCAGTAGCACAAAGTATTAGAGTAAGTAGAGTATAGTAGTATAGACAGTATAGTAGAGGAAAAGTAGACAGAGCACACACAGAAGCAGCACACAGCAAGTACGGGGATAAAGGTAAAGTAATATAGTAGTAAGGTATAGTATAGAAGTAGAAATAGATAGTGGAAAGCATAGAGGAAACCAGAGACAGGCAGCACAACAAGCAGGCAGCAGTAGCGACGTAAGTAGTAGAGCACAGCAGCAATACAGAGCAGGTATAGAAGAAGTAGAGCACACAGCAGAGTAGCAGCAGCAGCAGTAGCAGTAGACAATGAGCAGTAGACAGTAGCAGCAGGGCAGCACAGTAAGTAAAGTAGTAACAATAGTAGAAGTGATAGCAAGCAGCAGCAGCACAGTAGAGAAGTATATTAACTAGTAGTTGTTGTTAAGTAGTTAGAGAAACAGCAGCAGCAAGCAGCAGCAGGCAGCAGCATGCAGCAGCAGCAGCAGCACAGCAGGGGCCGTAGAATAGGAAGTAATATATAGTATAGTAGTAGTAGTAACATAGAGTAGGAGTAATAGTAGAGTAGTAGTAGCAGTAGTTAGTAGATAGTAGTAGAGTAGTAAGTAGTAGAAGTGGCAGAAGTAGTAGCAGCAGCAGCAGCAGCAGTAGCAGCAGTCAGCAGCAGCTAGCAGCGCACAGTAGTAGTAGTAGTATAGTAGTAGTAGTAGTAGTAGTAGTAAGTAGTAGTAGTAGTAGTAGTAGTAGTAGAAGCGCAGCAGCAGCAGCAGCAGCAGCATCGTAGTAGTATAGTAGTAGTAGTATAGTAGTAGTAGTAGTAGTAGTAGTAAGTATAGTAGAGAGGAGGTAGAGGAGAGTAGTAGTAGTAGTAGTAGTAGTAGTAGTAGTAGTAGTAGTAGAATAGTAGTAGTAGTAGTAGTAGTAGTATAGTAGTAGTAGTGTAGTAGTTAGATAGGTAAATAGTAGTAGAGTGAGTAGGAATGAAGTGAGGAGTAGGAGGGATAGTACTTGTAATAGAGGACAAGTGAAAACGCGTGTCCTCCTTCTCCTCCTACTCTTCTGAAAATCTTCTTCTTTTTCTTCTTCTTCTTCTTCTTCTTCTTCTTCTTCTTCTTCTTCTTCTTCTTCTTCTTCTTCTTCTTCTTCTTCTTCTTCTTCTTCTTCTTCTGTCTTCCTTCTTCTTTCTTTATTTCTTCTCTCTTCTTTCTTCTAGCTTTCTATGACTGTACCTCTGTTCGCAGTCTCTCTCTCCTCTCTCTCTCTCTCTCTCTCTCTCTCTCTCTCTCTCTCTCTCTCTCTCTCTCTCTCTCTCTCTCTCTCTCTCTCTCTCTCAAACGTCTTCTCAGTACAAAAGAAAAGTAGGAAAGTTACTAAGAGAACCACAGGGAGCAAAAACTGATGGGGGCTGGTCACTGACCTTTCCTTTCATTTCTTCTTGTTCACCTGACGTTTCTTCTGCAACGCAACAGAGACTGATTTCTAGTAACTGGAACCGCACGGCTGAGATTTAGTCTGTCTGGTCAGTGTATGCATGTGTGTATATTATGTACTTTTGACCGAGTCTCGTAGACTGTGTTTGAACAGAGCAGAACCGAACGGAACAGACCGTCGTTTTTTTTCCATGGTGAGTGAGTGAGTGTTTATTTCTTTGTGTTTATTTTATTCTTTTATATCGAGGATAATGGAATAAGCAGTTACGTGATTTTTTACATCCAGTCCCCGTGTGTATGCGGTTTTGTATATTGTCACCGGTTCCCACCGGCACACCATGGCCTACTCTTACGAAAAGCGGAACAGGATTTAGCGTGTGCGGAAGGTGTTCTGCGTGCGTTCGCACACGGGACCTCGGTTTATAGTCTCGTCCGAAGGATGTGTGTGTGTGTGTGTGTGTGTGTGTGTGTGTGTGTGTGTGTGTGTGTGTGTGTGTGTGTGTGTGTGTGTGTGTATGTGTGTGTTTTCGCGCGCGCGCGTGTGTATCTGTTCGTGTGTGTGTGTGTGTGTATGTGTGTATGTCGTGTGTGTGTTGTTGTTGTTGTCTTTAATTTAACGTCTGTTCACTCTAAGTGATATTAGATATTAGATACACACGTGTGTGTGTGTGTGTGTGTGTGTGTGTGTGTGTGTGTGTGTGTGTGTGTGTGTGTGTGTGTGTGTGTGTGTGTTTTGTGTGTGTATGTGTGTGTGTTTGGTGTTGTTGGTGTTTTTTTCGCGTGTGTGTATGTGTGTGTTTGTGTGCATGCGTTCGTGTGTATGTGTTTGTGTGTTTTTGTGTGTGTGTGTTCGTGTGTGTATGTGTGTGTGTTTTCATGTGTTTTCGGGGGGTGTGTGTGTGTTTTGTGTGTGTTTGTTTGTGTGTGTGTGCGCGCGCGTGCGTGCGTGTGCGTACGCGTGCGCGCGCCGTGTGTGTGTATGTGTGTGTGTGTTCCATTGCTTTATACACTTGCACACGGGTGGTTCTTAGAAAGGCGGGAAGAAACATAATACTTGTTTCCTTTTTGTGCACTGATCGTTTCATTTTCCACATAATTATCTGATGCTGCTTCCCCTGTTCTTTTGTAAACATCATTGGCGTAAGACAATTATCTTACCCGTCTTACTTTTCCTTTGCATTTTTCTTGCCCAAAACTACACATTTCGGGTAATACAGTTGCATACAAAAAAGGGTGGCGCTGCTCTTGTGGCGACGTGCTCTCCCCGGGGAGAGCAGCCCGAATTCCACGCAGAGAAATCTCGTGACTTAAAGTGGTATGAATAAATGAAATAAACAAAATAAAGAAATACTGTCATTGGACTTCAGCCCTTTGATAAGGTTATGTGTTATTGAAATGCATGTCAGACAAATGATTTGTTTTCATTTTTAGAATCTTTATGGCGTTGAATGTGGTGTGGGATTTATTCAGGGAGTGTTTGGTCATTGAGGTAAAGGAGGCATTATATTGAAAAATGTGCGACGCCATTTTACTTCTTTCTCTTTCTTTGTCCCTCTTAGTCTCCTTGTTTGTTATCGTGTTGCTCTGTCTCAGTCATGTGTATGTGTGTAATGCATGTGTGCTGGTAAAAAAAAGAAAAAAAAGGAAAAGGTAAGGGTGTCCAATAACCTGTCTGGTCGTAAGAAAGCGAGGTATCAGAGGCCTCAGCTTCTCTAGGTTTCTGCATAATAATAATCATCATCATCATCATCATCATCATCATCATCATCATCATCATCATCATCATCATAATACATGGAACTTATATACCACAATATCTTGCCAAAAAAAATAGATCAAAGTGCTTTCATTCATGCTACTCATTCACATGCAGCCAGTTACAATTAATAGTGTGGTTTCTTTTTACAAATTCAAACGTAGACACACACGCACGCTCGCACGCACGCGCGCACAGACACGCACACTCACGCACACTCATAAAGGGTGATGGGGTTTGGGCTGTTGGGGACAGGGACAAAAATGAAATGGAACAAGAGGGGAGAATCTTAGGTTTGAGGGGGACGCCCATCTCCTCTCCCTCGTTGCCTATATGTAAAAAACAAGCACATAAGAAATGCTTATTCCATTATCCTCGATATAAAAGAATAATATAAAAAAGTAGAACAAATGTTATATCTCTTACCTTCCTGGTATATTACCAGAATCGTGGTTTGTATGTTTGTTTGTTCGTTAATATGTTTATTCATCTATTTATTTATCTACTACATTTCAAGAAAGCGTTTGCCTTCTGAATGGAGGAAGGAATAAGAAAAATGGACGTGTAAAAAGACAACATTCAAGTATGTACATCTGGGCAGTAGTTTTACATCTTTTGTTAACTTCACAGACTGAATGAATGGTTTTTACTTGGGAAATGGGTTTTAAGCAATCTGTGCTGGAGCTTGACTCTTCTTTAGGACTTTAAGTATATAGCTCCGTTTGCTTTATATCGTTCAACAATACGAATAGGTTTGTAAATTGAAAACGGGGATATAAAAAGTCAATTGATATAAATATTTACTGTCGATTTGTAAAGGGAAAATGGGAACATAAAAAAAATATCGATTGATATATTGACTATCTGTTTGTAAAGGACACGTCGGCTCATAAAAAAAATTAATGGATATAATTATTGACTGTGAGAATATTAAATGAAAATAGACATATAAAAAATTAATGGATATATTGATTGTAAGCTTGTAAAGTGAAAATATGCACTTTAAAAAGTTAATAGATATATTGAATGTAGCCTTGTAAAGTGAAAATATGCACTTTAAAAAGTTAATAGATATATTGAATGTAGCCTTGTAAAATGAAAATATGCACTTTAAAAAGTTAATAGATATATTTAATGTAGGCTTGTAAAGTGAAAACTGACACATAACAAGTTAATGGATGTACTGAATGTAGGCTTGTAAAGTGAAAACAGACACATAACAAGTTAATGGATGTACTGAATGTTAATAGATGCACTGAATGTAAGCTTGTAAAGTGAAAACAGACACATAAAAAGTTAATGGATATATTTAATGTAGGCTTGTAAAGTGAAAATAGGCACATAACAAGTTAATGGATGCACTGAGTGTAAGCTTATAAAGTGAAAACAGACACATAACAAGTTAATGGATGTGTTGTTAAATGCAGGCTTGGAAAGTGAAAACAGACATCAAAAGTTAATGGATGTATTGACAAGTTAGTGGATAATATCCTGACCACTCTGAAACGGCATACCTCAGATATATACCAACTTCTCCAAAACTTTCTTGTCTGTCTTTCACACACATGACCTTATCCTGTTGGAGGTTGTTGTTGTTGTTTTTTTAACAAACGTGGCATCAGCTTCAGTGTTTTCTTTTTACTCTTCATATAAAAAAAAAGTTCAATCTTTGACCTGTTTTCGTTCAAGTATCCCATTTCTTGTAAAGATAAACTTCAAAAGGCCATGTCTTATAGGCCAAGTTGCACAGAGTGTAGGGGGATATATGGCTCAACCCGCCCAAAGAACGGCTGTAAGAAAAGTATTAGGTTTAGTTTTCTGGCACTTCACAGCAGTGCACTCGGCACTGTAGTTGACCACTTTGATATGTGGTCGTCTGACGGGTCAGTCTCGTGCTCCGAAGGAACATTTGCATACCAATCTCTTTGGCAAAGGATATGCATAAAACATGTTTGCGCACAGATCCATAAGAATACCAGTAAAATCAAAGACGCACACCTATCCTATACACCAAAAACACAAGTAGGACATGCCTAGCCCAAAATGTAAAAGGGCAACAATTACCAAGAAAAAAACACATATATAGTAATAATAATACATGGAATATATATATATATATAAAGAATCCACATAGGAATCCAGAGACCCATCATTACAACTACCATCCCCACCTTCTGGAAATTCTGTGCCAGAAAATCCCTCTTTTCTATCCTTCTCTTTGTTTCTACCTCGCTCTTTTTATAATAATAATAATACCAATAGTAGTAATAATAATTGTAATAATAATAATAATAATAATAATAATAATGTATGGAATTTATATAGCGCTGAATCTTATAAAGCAACAAATCAAAGCGCAATTTATACCAGTCACCGCCTTCTTGTCTGTTTCCTGCCTTCTTGGTCCCATTCTCCTGCATGTCTTTTTACAGAAAGAATTTAAAAGATAACTTTCTCCCACACCGAAGTGGGTTATGCTGGGTCCTAACTTGTCAAGGCGCTTAACGGCAAGCTCAACGCATTTTCGCTTATATGACAGACAACAATAGTTGCTGTCTGAGCAGGTCGACGACATAGAAGAAAAAAAGAATAAAGAAGAGAACAGAGAGACAGAGGAAATACAGTTTAGTAAATACAGAGGGAGAGAACACAAAAAAGGACGTAGATTAAGACACAAGATTAAAAGCACACACAAAAAAAGTGTTCAAGTCCACATAATAATAATAATAATAATAATAACAATAATAACAATAACAATAATAATCATATATATAATAATAGTAATAATAATAACAACAATAATAATAATGTATAGAATTTATATAACGCTGAATCTTGTAAAGCAACAAATCAAAGCGCTCAGAATGTTTTTTAATATATCGAGGATAATGGAATAAGCACTCATGTGCTTTTTTTTTACATCCATTCCCTGTGTGTATGCGGTTTTGTAAATTTTGTCATCTGTTCCCACCGGCACACAATGGCCTGCTCTTTCGAAAAGCGGAACAGGATTTAACGTGTGCGCAAGATGTTTTGCATGCGTTCGCACACGGGGCCTCGGTTTATAGGCTCATCCGAAGGACTTAGACATTCAGTTCGGTTTTTTTGGTGTCAAACTGGGAAGAAAGGGCAACGAGGCTGGGAATCGAACCCAGAACCTCACGGTTTACTTGTTGGCAGGCAAACGTCTTAACCATCCTGCCACCTTCCTTCTTATATTAAGCAAACCACGTGGGTACCAGCTTGGCCTACCAAACAGAGGATAAATGGGAACAACAACAACAGCAGCAGCAGCAGCAGCAACAGCAACAACAACAACAACAACAACAACAACACCAAAGTCAAAGAGCCAGAGAAAAGTAGACGTAAGGCTAGCCAACAGGCAGGCAAGAAGAAGGAATAAATACAACAGCCTAAAGGTCAGAATAATAATGTCAATGCAAGATCCCCACTTTCTTCCCCGAGTTCTTATCTGTAGCTGTGCACTTTGCAGATGCTGCACTATACTCTTGTTGTCTGTCTGTCTGTCTTTTTGTCTGTCTGTCTATCTGTGTGTTTTTGTCTGTCAAGCCTTCAGTGCCCTGTGGCTCAGTTTGCCTTGTGTGTTTGTCTTTCTGGTTGTATGTGTGTGTGTGTGTGTGTGTGTGTGTGTGTGTGTGTGTGTGTGTGTGTGTGTTGTGTGTGTGTGTGTGAATCGTTCTATGTTATCCTTTGTCTGAGTCACACACACACACACACACACACACCACGCACGCACGTACGCACACACAGACTCACACTCCCATGCACACATTAAAACACACACTCACACACACAAACACACACTCTCTCTCTCTTTCTCCTCTTTCTCTCTCTCTCACACACACACACACATACCACACCATACCACACTACACTACACTACACTACACTACACACACACACACACCACACACACACACACACACACACACACCAACACACACACACACACATCTCACCACATCACACACCACTACACTACACCGCATCCACTACACCACAACACCACACCACCACACACACACACACACACACCACCACCACCACCACCCACCACCACACCACACCACACTACTCCACACCACACTACACTTCACTTAAAATAAACACTATAACATAGATGGGAGTATTGATTGAATCTCCTTCTCGACAAGAAAGTGTTAGTAAAGAGTGAAAATAAAACACACACAAAAAAGCCTCGCTGTTAAGATAGATGCTTTACAGGGGCATCAAAACATCTTCAGCGCCAAAATCGCTTCATCATCACTGAACAGTCTATGGCCTCGATTCTCACCTTTTTATGTCCTGGCTACTCCCCTGTTCCGTTTTTTTCCTCTCTCTCTCTCTCTGTTGTTTTGTCTTGTGTTGTCTTGTCTTGTCTTGACTTGACTTGTGTTGTGTTGTCGTGATGTGTGTGTGTGTGTGTGTGTGTGTGTGTTGTGTGTGTGTTAAGTGTGTGTGTGTGTTTGTGTGTGTGTAAGTGTGTGTGGTGCTTGTGTGTTTTATTTTTATTTATTTTCTTTTATATCATGGATAATGGTATAAGCACCTATGTGCTTTTTTAAATATCCATTACCCGTGTGTATGCGGTTTTGTAAATTCTGTCATCAGTTCCCACCGGCACACAATGGCCTATTCTTACGAAATGCGGAACATGATTTAACGTGTGCGGCAAGATGTTCTGCGTGCGTTCGCACACGGGCCTCGGTTTATAGTCTCATCCGAAGTGTGTGTGTGTGTGTGTGTGTGTTGTGTGTGTGTGTGTGTGTGTGTGTGTGTGTGTGTGTGTGTGTGTGTGTGTGTGTGTCTGTCTGTCTGTTGTTGTCTAAGTGTGTGAGTTTGTGTGTGTGAGTGTTGTGTGTTGTGTGTATGTTGTGTGTATGTTGTGTGTATGTTGTGTGGGTGTGTTTTGTGTTTTTGTGTGTGTATGTGTGTGCGTGTGTTTGTCTGTCTGGTTCACATGTACCTATTCCTGTGGTTGCTGTTACTCAGTGTTAAGAGTGGAGAGGAGAGACTGTGTAGTGAAGTTGCATCTCAAACGTCGTGAAGTCAGGCTTTTAGTTTGACAATGCTTGTGGATAGGGCAATTTTGATTCTGTCTGTCTCTCTGTATGTTTTTTGGGTTTTTTTTGCGTCTCTTTGTCTTTCTGAATAACGATCTCTGTATGTGTCTCTCTGTGTTTCTTCCTGTGTCTGTCTGTCTGTCAGTTTCTCTGTTGTCTCTCTTCTTGCCTGCCTGCCTGTCTGCCTGTCAGTCTATCAGTCTGTCTGTCTGTCTGTATCTCTCTCTCTCTCTCTCTCTCGTCATTCTCTCTCTCTCTCTCATCTCTCTCTCTCTCTCTCTCTCTCTCTCTCTCTCTCTCTCTGTTGTAGTAGGTTTTTCCCTTGTTTTGTTGATAGTCCCTAATCAGGGCAAGGGCCCGATGAAAAAAAAATATGCCATGCTTATTCTGTTACTCTTGAAAAATAAAGATTCATTCATTCATTCATTCATTCATTCTTCTCTCTCTCTCTCTCGTCATCTCTCTCTCTCTCTTCTCTCTCTCTCTCTCTCTCTCTCTCTCTCTCTCTCTCTCTCCTCTCTCTCTGCTCTCTCCAAGACAAAGTTTGTTCTGTCGACAGCCATTGACATTTCCCTTATTTCTTGTTGGAAAGTATTCCACAACTTTCTTCTCTTTTTCTCTGTGGATCTCTGTGTAAGTGTCATTGCATCAGGCGTAGACTCAGTGTTAAGAGTGGAGAGGAAAGACTGTGTAGTGAAGTTGACTCTCAAACGTCGTGAAATCAGGTTTTAGTTTGACAATGCTTGTGGATAGGGCAATTTTGATTCTGTCCGTCTTTCTGTATGTTTTTGCGTCTCTGTCTGCGTCACCTTTTTATATCCTGGCTACTCCCCTGTTCCGTTGGTTTTTTTTCTCTCTCTCTTTCTCTTGTTTTGTCTTGTCTTGTCTGACTTGTGTTGTGTTGTGGTGGTGTGTGTGTGTGTGTGTGTGTGTGTGTGTGTGTGTGTGTGTGTGTGTGTGTGTGTGTGTGTTGTGTGTGTGTGTGTGTGTGTTGTGTGTGGTGTGTGTGT
>CM054136.1:58793920-58801420 GCA_028751875.1 Rapana venosa | reverse complement strand
TGTGTGTGTGTGTGTTGTTGTGTGTGTCTGTGCGTGCGTGCGTGCCTGTGTGTGTGTCTGTTTCTGTGTGTTACTGTTGCAGTTGGAGGTGTCTGCTTACTTCTACTGTTTCCTACTAATGGGATTGTTTCCCCTCTTTCGATGATTCAACTCTTACCGTTCTATATTTCAACAGACTATAGCATCACGTTCAGTAACTAACTTCTCCCCGCAGTCACATTGCGGCTACCTGAATGGTGGATAAACGGTCGCTTTGTCAACATCTTACCATTGTTGAATCTGGAGCTCCAGCCGAAAAACGCGAAACGTTTTGCTACCACTACTACTACTACTACTACTACTACTACTGCTGCTGCTGCTGCTGCTGCTGCTGCTGCTGCTGCTGCTGCTGCTGCTGCTACTGCTGCTGCTGCTGCTTCTACTACTACTACTACGACTACTACTGCTGCTGCTGCTACTGCTACTGCTACTACTACTACTGCTGCTGCTGCTGCTGCTGCTGCTGCTGCTACTACTGCTACTACTACTACTACACTAACTACCACTACTACCACCTCTACTACTACTACTACTACTACTACTACTACTACTACTAGGATACTATTAACAATGACGGATAGTGAATACGATCTGTTTGCGCTTGTTGATTTTTTCTTATCTTGTTACTAACACTTCAACAGGTACTGCCTCTGCACACTACCACGAGTACTGCTGCTGCTGCTGCCGCTACTGCTAAAATTCCAATTCTCCTCTGAAGGATACTTACAAGGCTGTCTGTAGTTGCCACTGCTGCTCGAGGCTGCAATAACTGATTCATCTTCTGCTCCTTCTCTTGCTGCCACTACGGCTGCTGCTGCTTATTCCGCTACTGCTGCAGCTGCTTCTACTATATTTAAGAAACATCGTTGCAGACTTGATTTTTGCTTTGTTTGCTTGATGTCGAAAGCTTTCTGCCTGGTTTCGTCAAGACTGTCAAGACAACTAACATTTGTTCCACTGCATGCTTAATTTATAATACTGATGTGACATCTTGGCAGCAGGGTCAGACATGCTGGATGGTTTTAGTGCTATCACATTTAAACTGCCTGATGGGGACAGGGCCTAGGGGTGTGGGGGTGGGTGTCCTTGTGGTTGGAGCCTTGCGCTCGTAGTCTGATGTCCAGGGTTCGAGACACCACGGAGGCATCGTGTTGAAAGGGATTTTTTTCTTCTTCTAGTGTTAACATTAAGTTCTGTCTCTACTCTTTTCGAGACTCATTGGGATGAGACTATAAACCGACGTACAATGTGCAAAATCATGCAGTCACCGTCACCGTCACCGATTCCTCAAGATTCCGAATCCTGTGGGGCGCCTTCGAAGCTTTGTCAACCACCTTTCTCCAGTCCTCTCGTCTCTCAGCCGCCCTCAGGGTGTCTCTCAGCTCATGCAGAGTATCTTCCAAATACGTTAAAACCTGTCCCGACTTTTGCAAGTGTAAACCAATGCGTGTCGGTGGGAACGGATGACATAAAATTGAGAAAACACCAACACACTGGTGCCGTGTTTAGACATAATTCCCGAAGACGGCATACGGCTGTCTTAATGGTTGGCAAAAAAAACCCTACGGTCGCATTCGTAAGAATCTCACCATTGGTTAACCTCAGAGCTTGAGCCGAAGAACAATGGAATAAAAAAACCAAATACACCACACAAAAAAGCTGCCCGATGATTGATAAAAACTAGATACAGAGTACGGAGTATTCTTTGTCAAACATTCATGCCGCACTTATTGTTGTCTGTCCTATGAGCAAAACTACGTTCCGCTGCTGATCAGTTAAACGCCTGACCGTTTAGGCCCAAAACATTGGACTGTGCCTTGGGAGAGACTTATCTTTTCAAGTTTTTATTATATTTCTTAAAAAGGGTAGAAGAATGGACAACAAAGCCAGGAAGGAGATGACGGGAAGAAAAGGAACACGGCAAAACAAAGAAAAGAGAGAGAGAGAGAGAGAGAGAAGAGAGAGAGAGAGAGAGAGAGAGAAGAGAGAGAGAGAGAGAAGAGAGAAGAAGAGAGAGAGAGAGAGAGAGAGAGAGAGAGAGAGAGAAGAGAAAGAGAGGAAGAAGAGAAGAGAATTCCTAGCACAGAGTTTCCAGAAGTTGAAAATGATATTTTCATTTGTTTTTTTCATTTAATTCTCCTATATCGAGGATAATGGAATAAGCACTCATGCGCTTTTTTTACATCCAGTCCCCGTCTGTATGCCGTTTTGTAAATTTGTCATCTGTTCCCACCGGCACACAATGGCCTACTCTTACAAACAGCGGAACAGGATTTAACGTGTGCGCAAGATGTTCTGCGTGTGTTCGTACACGGAGCCCGGTTTATAGTTTCATCCGAAGGACTTTTGGGGAGAGTGGAGTCGGCACTGATGTTAACTCCAGGGAAAAATATCCCCTTGAACGGGAATCGAGCCCAGATTATTAATACTGACAGGCCCCTAGTATTATCATGGGGAAGGACTGAGTAAGAAAGAGCTGTCATGATAATGATAAAACAGATGCCAGACATAACCAAAGTTACAAGTAACTAGACATGTGGTGTGGGTGCATAGATGTGTCAGGAAAAAACCCAAACACCACCATGTTCTCCTGCAGTGATCACTCACTGAAAGTTTCTCTTCATTCAATCACAGAACTTCCCCCGTAAAGATGCTGGAACCCTGCCAGTAAAAACAGCATCCCCACATTTTAGAAATTCTGTGCTAGAAATGTTCCTCTTTTTCTCTCTCTCTCTCTCTCTCCTCTCTCTCTCTCTCTCTCTCTCTCTCTCTCTCTCTCTCTCTCTCTCTCTCTCTCTCTCTCTCTCTCTCTCTTCTTTTTTCTCCTTGTTCCTTTTCTCCCTGTCACATCTTCCTGATCTTTTTCCAGCCTTCTTGGTCCATTCTCCTGCCTTTTTCCTTCCCCCTAGAAAGACTTAAAAGATAACAATTCTCTCTGATGCAGAAGTCGGAACCGCTGGGCCTGACTTGTCAGGCGCTTAACGGCAGCGTGATGCTTTTTCAAGCTCATGTAACAGACAACAATAGTTGTTGTCTGAGCGTTCGACGAAGAAGAAGGAGGAATCATAGAGCTGTGTTATATCAACCACTTTCTCTGCCTTTACTGCTTTCCTTCACTTCTTCTCGTTCGCTTTTTTACACCGTCAGATGGTTTGGGAGAAATAATGGCAAGTCCTTTCCAGCTCCTCTCTTGGGCCGTACAGCTTGGTTTGCAGGGTTATCTCTGTCAGCCACACAATCTTCCTCATGGTCGCTGAATAGCGTGCTGCTTCTCTGAAGGATGTGCTCGCCAGTCTGGTTTTCTTTGCCACAAGGGAAACTGCTTTTGTTTTATTTTTATATTTGATTTTATTATTTTATATCGAGGGTAATGGAATAAGCACTTATGTGCTTTTTTTACATCCAGTCCCCGTGTGTATGTGGTTTTGTAAATTTATCATCTGTTCCCACCGGTCACACAATGGCCTGCTCTTACGAAAGCGAAACAGGATTTAACGTGTGCGCAAGCTGTTCTGCGTGCGTTCACACACGGGGCTTTGGTTTATAGTCTCATCCATTCACTAAGAACTGCGCAATACCTGTAACGAGGGTATGAAACATTTTTCCTATGTTGTTGTTTTTGTTGGTGAGGGAAATGAACATCAAAAGACAAAACTGTTTTTAAAATGGTGATGGCTGTTCCATATTTAGGGTAGGAAT
Organism: Rapana venosa; assembly: GCA_028751875.1. NCBI lineage: Eukaryota > Metazoa > Mollusca > Gastropoda > Neogastropoda > Muricidae > Rapana > Rapana venosa. The sequence continues at coordinate 58,797,682 of CM054136.1, read as the reverse complement.
GGAACGGCAGCTGGGTTGGTGATGACTTTGTCGGGTGTTTCTTCAGGGTTTTAAGTGAAAGAGCAGGTCGCTTGAAATTCTGTGATGCTGTTTTAATTCTGTTTCTGTCTGTCTCTCTCTCAAACGAAAAAAAATAATCAAGAATCTCCTAAATTTATTTCATATAATATAACAAGTCTTGAACCACCTCTTTACAAATGAAAAAAGGAAAACATACTGCTTGAACACACACACACACACTCACACAAACGCGCGCGCGCGCAAGCATGCACTCTCTATCACACACATAGACACAGACACACGCACACACGCACACACACACACACACACACACACACACACACACACACACCAGCAACAGCGATTGTCTGTGGGGGTGGAGAGGTGTCTGGTTTTTTCTGTGGATGGAACGCGACCAAGTCTGCTGTAGTATTTGGGTAAAGGGCAATTGGCAAAGGCGCGTTTATTGTTTGGTGTACGTACGTAGTTTAGCTAAGCATCCATGAAACTGTGTGACTGACCTGAAGTATGGGATACAAAATATAAAATGAAGGTGCCTTTAAGTCAAATAAATAGTGTTGCATGTTTTATATTCCTGTAGGATTTCTTGCGAGATATTTTTAATCGAAGATAAGGTTATTTGTGTACTGAGCTTAAACATATTCTCTTTTTTTTCTTCTCTCTCTCTCTATTTTGTCGATATTGTATTAAACATAGCAAAGTATTCCAAGTTTATGTTCCTCTAATTTGTCGACATTGTATTAAGAATAGGAACCTATTTCAATGTTCTTTTCCTCTGTGTCTGTCTGTCTGTGTCTGTCTGGCAGATGGCTGTCTCTATCTGTCTGTCTGTCTCTGTCTGTCTGTCTCTCCCTCCCTCCTCCTCCTCTTCTTCCTCCTCCTCCTCCTTCTTCTTCTTCTTCTTCTTCTCTCCTCCTCCTCCTCCTCCTCCTCCACCTCTTCTTCTTCTTCTTCTTCTCCTTCTTCTCATTTCCTTTCCTCACCCATTTCTCTCACTAGTGGCCTCGAAGCCTCTTCCTTTGCACACATGTCTTGACTTGTCATCATATTTCATATGCGGATGATAGCCTGCATCACTAGAATATTTTGTGTTTTTTCTTCTTTAATCAGTCATAATCCATTACTTTTGTTGTGCATTTCTCTTGCCAATGAATGAACCCATTGTTCCATCCCAAGCCCAACAAATGTATTGTGGCCCAAGGCCAATGTACATTAAATCATTTCAAAGTTCAGAGTTCAGTGCGCTCTCTCCTCTCTCTCTCTCTCTCTCTCTCTCTCCTCTCTCTCTCTCTCTCTCTCTCTCTCTCTCTCTCTCTCTCTCTCTCTCTCTCTCTCTCTCTCTCTCTCTCTCTCTCTCTCTCCTCTCTGAGTTCTGTCTCTGCCTGTGCTTATTACGCATTCTCTCTTGTTTAAGATAAATGTCTGTATCATTTGGCTGTTTTCACTCTTAATTTTGTTCTATTCCAACTTTACGAAAGAATTATGCTAGTAATATTCATAGGTATGAAAATTAGACACAAAACAGGTTGTTGGTGGTTTTTTTCACTCAACATAGCTTGATATGTCAAATAAAGTTAAAAGTTTATTGTTGCTTGAACAAAAGATGTGCTCTATTTCAGTGACCTTTTGTCTTGTGTGTATATTGCCTTGTAGCGGCTTTTTAATAAAAAAAATCGATTGTGCTTCTTCTTATTTTAAAAATACAATCTTGTCATCATTTGTTTCCTGGTTCAATATTTTATGAATTCATGTTTGTGTCTTTTGTTTCGAATCTTCATTTGAAAGTCGGTATTAGAAAACTTGTTTTGTTGGTTTTATTTTTAACTTAATACATGCGTTTCGTTGTGTGTGTGTGTGTGGGGGGGGGGGGGGTATTTTACTATTTTGTTTTATTCTTTTATTTTGAGGATAATAGAATAAACCTTACGTGCTGTTTAATATCTTGCGGTTTTGTAAATGTTGTCATTCGTTCTATTAAAAACAAGTGTTTGCTTAAACTCTTGGTAAAAAAAAAAGCTATTGAATTTCATCTATCTGTCCGTATTTCTATCTGTCTGTTTGTCTGTCTGAATCTCTCTGTCTGTCTGTATCTCTCTGTCACTGTCTCTCTGTAAAAATTCAAGTCAGCCCTACATTTCAAAGTATACATTTTGTTATAACAACACATTGTTTACTCCTCTCCAAATTTTGACTTTAAGGACAGCATTATAATGCAGAATAATTCAGACATACTGCAAAAACGAAACACAAAATAAACTGAAAAATTTAAAACCCCCATCAGATATAAAAGAAACAACAAAAGACAACAACAAAAAACCCAAACTGGATCCCTCTCCCCCCCCCCTCCAAAACCATATTAATTACCGGCTTCACGTCCCAATTTTCTTGTTACTCCCTAACCCTGATGCAATAATGAATGACGAAGATTTGGTGCGGACAGGTGATTTTCAAGGGATCAGTCTGGATAATGATTGGTGTGCGCTAATGACGTGATAGGCCTTCTCCTCTGCCAACCCCCCCCCCCCCCCCCCCCCCCCCCCACACTCACACCGCCACAGGGTACGCGTGCAACACGCCTAGGTGGCGCTGTTCATCAACCGTGACATGACACAACACAAGACAACACAGGCAATTAGACACACACACACCTGCCTACAGCACCCCAGAACCCTGTGGTGGCCTCCATTATTCGTGCTTGAGTGCAAACTTGACTGGATAGCAGGGAGGGAGGGAGGGAGGAAGGGAGGTAGCAACAGGAGATTTGGAGTGATGAGATAGCATGAAGAGGAGGAGGAGAGGAGGATGGTGGAGGTTGATGGAGGGGGGTGGAGGGGGCAGGATGGTAGAGAGAGGGGGTGGGGAGGAGGGAGGAGGAGGATGGTGATGGTGGAGGAGGTTGGGTGAGAGATGGGGTAGTGGTGGTGGTTGTGGTTGTGGTGGTTGGTGGTGGTGGTGGATTGAAATGAGGGATGCCGTTATCTGTTTGAGGGAGTATGACACTCAGGGTGCAGTGTGTGATGTTGAATCAGAGTTTTAACGTGCACTGTCACAACAGGATCAGAGAGAGAGAGAGAGAGAGAGAGAGAGAGAGAGAGAGAGAGGAGAGAGAGAGAGAGAGAGAGAGAGAGTAGGGGAGAGAGAGAGAGAGAGAGAGGGAGGGGGTGAGAGAGAGAGAACATATTTTCTGTGATGGTGCTTCAAACACAGATTTGACATCTATCTAACTCAGAACCAGGCAAATCACTTTTATTGTTCTGAAATTCGGAAAAATATATTCATATGTAAGGTCGGGATAAATGATTAATTACAAGGGAATTCATTTAACACAAAAACCAAAGATTGGAATAAATGCATATTAGGTGAACTTTTTTTCACCTAAAGAAAACAAATAATTGGAGCATTGCAAACAAAATGCACTTCATTGAATTTCGGAAAATAAATGGTTTTGGTACATAAACTCAGTAGAAGTCAAGTACCATTTTAAAATATAAGCAAACTATCTGTATATAATATATAAAACTTGTCATGACAACGAAAACGATGACTGATTTTTGTATTTTATACTTTGAGTAGCCTTGCTAGTAGCCTTGCCAACCTGTGAAATGGAAATGATGAAATGTTGTTTGGATGAAAAGTCAGATAGTTTGTTTTGAAATGCATATGTGTTTCAATTTAAGAGATGTTACCCCTAAAAAAACCCACCAAAACAAAACAAACCCAACAACAACAACAACAACAAAA
>CM054136.1:58783920-58788920 GCA_028751875.1 Rapana venosa | reverse complement strand
ACGTCGCCACACAGACCGCACGATTATTTATATACTCACAAACCAAAAGAAAATCGACGTACGCTCTTCAACATCACTATAAAGTCAATCATTTCTCCACGTAGACAACTGACGTGACATCACGCAAGGAAAATGACGTACGATTGAAACGGGGAAGGGGTGGAAGCAAGAACTGTTTTTGAGTTCCTGAAGCGGATGATTCATCAATAAACAATAGACTACCACGGGTGATGATTTAGATTTGTGAGGCAAGTAATTGATTGTGAATGGTTGACTGCTTGCCATCACTGTGCTGTAACTGTTTGGTAATGACGGGAGTAAGAACGAATGTGGTTTGAATGAGTGGCAACGTGTCATGGTGTGGTCTATGGTCACTTTTTGTTGTATTTCTTGATTTTGTTTGGTGCTGGTTTGAGATTATACAAACTGTCGTTGTTGTTGCCGTTATCATCTATGTTGTAGAACTTAGAAGTCTTGTTGGACTCTTGCCGTTCATTTAAATCTCACAACCAAAAATTATACTCGCACTCTTAAAACTGTCATGTCAGACCCTTAGAGCTGAACGTTTATAGGGAGCTTATAAGAGTAAGGATGCCAAAAGGCCACTTAACAGAAGAGGCCCTTCATTATATCGCTGTCGTGTTCAGAGGAGCATGTTCTGATCGAAACAATTGATGAGCACACACTACACTACAAACCGCACTACACATGACAATGCTGTTTTTATTTATTATTTATTTATTTATTTACTTACTTATTACTTACTAGCTTCCTTCCTTCCTTATCTACTAATTGTTTTATTTCGATGATAATGGAATAAGCACTCATGTGCTCTTTTACATCCAGTCCCCGTGTGTATGCGGTTTTGTCAATTTTGTCATCCGTTCCCACCGGCACACAAATGGACTAGTCTTCCGAAAAGCGGAACGGGTTGTCACGTTAATTTAGTTGCCGAACCAGACTGTGAAAAAGAAATTATACTAAAGGTAGTGAAAATCACAAAGGTCCGCCAACATCATTCTATCTATCATTGAACCTCTTCACTCTGAAGGCGAGCTCAACACAGATAGAGCAGTATGGAAGTAAAAGGTGATGCCATACAGAAACAAGTACAACCGAATCAGAGTATAGTTCTTAAAGGTAAAGGTGTTTCCATAACCTTTGTGGTCGTATGGAAGCAAGCTATCAGATACATCATCATCTTTTAGGCTAGCGTATTACGGGCGGCGCCCGTCTCCTTTCCCTCGCTGCTTTACCTTCCCTGACCCATAAAGAGGGCAGGTACCCATTTACAGCTGTATGAAAAAATTAACCCTACTGTTTAAATGTCTGATAAATTGTGTCCTTAAAGATGATGGGTGCGCACAAGCCTTGAGTGACATTGCAAGGCTACACTTAGCGTTTATTTTTTTTTTTAAGTCTTGGGGCCAACCAGGCCCGAATAATACGAACACCTGCAGTGCTGGACCTAACTATACATAATTAAATGTGTGTTTTGTCTTTAAAGACGATCTCTCTCTGTCTCTCTCTGTGTGTCTCTCTCTGTCTGTCTGTCTGTCTGTCTGTCTGTCTGTCTCTCTCTCTCTCTCTCTCTCTCTCTCTCTCTCTCTCTCTCTAAAACACCTTCAGTGCTGGACCTAACTATACATGATTAGATGTGCGTTTTGTCTAAAGATGATCTCTCTCTCTCTCTCTCTCTCTCTCTTCTCTCTCTCTCTCTCTCTCTCTCTCTCTCTCTCCCTCCTCTCTCTCTCTTTCTCTCTCTCTCTCTCTCTCTCTCTCTCTCTCTCTCTTCTCTCTCTCTCTCTTCTCCATGGCTAGCTGGCTGGCTTTCTGTCTGACTTTTGACTGTTTGTCTGTCTGTCTGTCTGTTTGTCTCTCTATCTGTCTGCCTGTGTAGGTGTCTCTGTCTGTCTGTCATGTTTCGTGTGCGCTCCCTGAGAGGAGAGAGAGAGATGAGAGAGAGAGAGAGAGAGAGAGAGAGGAGAGAGAGAGAGAGAGAGGAGAGAAGAGAGAGAGAGAGAAGAGGAGAGAGAGAGAGAGGAAAGAGAGAGAGAGAGAAGAGAGAGAGAGAGAGAGAGAGAGAGAGAGAGAGGGGGAAAGAGAGAGAGAGAGAGGAGAGAGGTGAGAGAGAGAGAGAGAGAGGAGAGAGAGAGAGAGAGAGGAGGGAGAGAGAGAGAGAGAGAGAAGTGAGAGAGAGAGAGAGAGAGAGAGAGAGAGAGAGAGGAGGAGGGAGGAGAGAGAGAGAGAGGGGGAGGGAGGGAGAGAGAGAGAAGAGAGAGAGAGAGAGAGAGCGAGCAAGCGAGCGAGCGAGAGAGAGAGAGAGAGAGAGAGAAGAGAGAGAGAGAGGATTGAGGGAGAGAGAGAGAAAGAGAGAGAGAGAGAGAGAGACAATGACAATGACAATGACAAATTCTTTTATTTCGAGGATAATGAATAAGCACTCATGTGCTTTTTTACATCCAGTCCCCGCCCGTAGGGATACATCTTAATAATAACCCAACACTTATACAGTCTCACAGTAGAAACATGGGGAAATAACCCTTTTCAGAGCAGCCCCCCCCCCCCCCAACAACTCCCCCCCCCCCCCCCCCCGAAAGCAAACTAATAAGAAAACCCTAAAAACATCCCCATCATCCCCCCCCTACCTCCCTACCCCCCCCCCCAAAAAAAAAAACCAACAACCAACCCACAACCAAAAAACAAATAAAAGAGAAAGAAAACCAAACCAACAAAAGAAGAAAAAAGAGAAAAGAAACAACAACAACAACAAAACCAAGAAGAATAACAACCAAACTTAATAAGTCACAAAGATAAACATCTACACATTATCAAATGGTACATATACTTGAGAGCGAGAGAGAGAGAGCGAGAGAGAGAGTTTCATTTTAAACTGCATCTAACCAACAGCAACAAAAAAAAAGATTTAACTTATTTTTTTCCACCAAAACAAAATTGTCTAAAGCCTATCTGTCTTAATCAACAACAGCAGCATTATTCAGCAGTCCATTATGCTTATTGTCGCTTTTTATAACTTTTTTGTTTTTCATTTTTTGTTATTTTACGACCTTCGTTGCATGGTTCAGCGTGGCTCATTTTTGTAATTATTAGGCAGTCTTCGAATATGCTATTTCTTATATTTGTTTGTTGTTGTATTTTGTTCTTACAGGCTACTTGCGGCCAGCAATGCTGCGTTTAACTAATTGATCTGCTTTAAAAAAAATTCTTATTCTTTCATTTCGAGGATAATGGAAAAAGCACTCATGTGCTTTTTTACATCTAGTTCCCTGATGCTTGCAATTTTGTAAACTTTGTAATTCGTTCTCACCGGCACATAATGGCCTACCCCTTTCCAAAAAGCAGAACACGTTTTAAAGTGTGCTTAAGTTGTTCTGTATGCGTTCGCACACGGGATCTCAATTTTATAGTCTCATCCGAAGGAATTTCTGAAGGATTAGGTTGTTTAGATTGTTCGTTGGCCAGTTGATCAATATATCGTTAATCTATCCATTACATGGAAGGTGTGTTGATTGATTTATCGATTGGCAGATGTTGTGATGTATACTTCGCAAATACTTTCTTTTTATTTTTGTTAATGATGTGACCGATTTTTTTCTTTCTAATTATTTGTATCTTTCAGTATCCCGTTCAGCACCAGGATTTGTGATTAGGGGTTAAGTGATATCAACCAGAAATGGTACATTCTGTAGTACTTTCATTCTGTTGTCGTTGTTGTTGTTGTCGTTGTTGTTGCTGTTGTTGCTGTTGTTGCTGTTGCTCTATACTTTTTTCTCAATTGTTTTGCTCTGTGTGTCCTTTTTGTTCTTCATCTTTCTTTCTTTCTTTCTATCTATCTATCTATCTATCTATCTATCTATCTATCTATCTATCTATCTATCTACTTACCTACCTATCTACCTACCTACTTACCTATCTAGCTAGCTATCATCTATCACTCAACCTATCCTTCTGTCTTTCTGTTTTTCTTTTCTTTCTTTCTTTCATCCTGTCTGTTAATGTTTCTTTCTCTTCTAATCTCTACTTTTCTTTTTGTTTGCTTCTTTTCTCTTCCTTTATATCGTATAGCCCACATGCTTTGGAAACACAAAAAATGCCTCAGCGTTCTGATTTATGGTTTAGCATATTAATAATACTGGGTGGCAGTGATTTATTGATACATTTGACAGTTTGATATACGATGGCATGCTCGCTATTGGCGGACAAAAATGTTCAATGTAAATGCGCAGACAGGCAAAGCAAGAAACAAAAACAAACCCAGAAAAGTTAGCAAACTTTGCTGATAAATTATCTAAAAAGAAATAGAAACCAAAAATTGTTCGATAAATCTCAGGTGTCATTTGTAACAATGCAAATAATTACGTCAAAAACAGAACTGGAAAAAAAAGAAAAAAAGAACCAAACACGCCAATGCATGTATGCCCACACGCAGGAAAATACTCTGTCTATGCCCACACGCAGGAAAATACTCTGTCTGTCTGTCTGTCTGTCTCCATCACTCTCTCTCTCTCACTCACTCACTCAATTCTCTCTCTCTCTCTCTCTCTCTCTCTCTCTCTCTCTCTCTCTCTCTCTCTCTCTCTCTCTCTCTCTCTCTCTCTCTCTCTTCTCATACACATACAAATACACATACTCAAACTTGCATTCACACTCACACACCACCACCACCACTACAGCCACCACCACTATCACAACCATTACACCAAAACAAGCATCAGCTACAACAAAGTAACATAATTGTGAAGATAAGCGTGGTCAACATCCACAACAAAAAACACCAGGAAAACAAATTAATATAGAAGCAAGCATCTACATTTCAGGTATATGCACAACAGCTTCAAGGTTGTTGTTATTTTCATATGATCAAATACAAAGTAGTATTTGGATAGTTGATAGGGTGTTTTTTTAATGTGTAAATCGCTCATAGTTTTGTTTTAGATTTGTTTGTGTTTTCTGTTTTGTGTTTGCTTTGTGTGGTTTTT
>CM054136.1:58758920-58778920 GCA_028751875.1 Rapana venosa | reverse complement strand
AAGAAAACACTCTCAAGACAAACAAGCAAACAAGAAAGCAAATAGACAACCCCAGCGAAAAGAAAATTTCACAACATGACAGTGGTTTTCCACTTGGTTTCAGACAGCATTCAGGTGTAGCGTGCATCTGTAGGGGGTAAAAGTACCCCTCACCTGCAGTTACATCATTCAGGCTTCTGGTCTGGGTCACACATCTGGCTGCCCAGCTAGCTAGCCAAACCCATGGTACAGGACAAAGGAGGCCAATGACCGTCCCACCTTTTGCCACGTGACCTCGTGTACTCTCCCTTTAAAAAATTAATGTGTCTAGTCTAGGCACAATATCTCCTACCTCTATGGTTATAAGAAACCTCGTGCGCTATAGTTATACCGTGAGTATAAAACATCAGGCAAACGTGTGTTCTAAGTAATGGCAAAAGAAGACAAGAGATGAGAAGAGAGATAAATGAATAGAGAAAGATACAGACAGACACAGACAGAGGGATAGGGACAGAAGGACAGAGGCATAGAAAGCGAGAGAGAGAAACAGACAGAAACAGAGAGATACAGGGATAAAGTGAGAGAGACAGACAGATATGGAGACAGACACAGAGAGAGAGAGAGAGAGAAGAGAGAAGAGAGGAGAGAGAGGAGAGAGAAGAGAGAGAGAGAAAGAGAGCGTGACTGACAGAGAGAGAGAGAGAAGAGAAGAGAGAGAGAGAGAGAGAGAGAGAGAGAGAGAGAGAGACAAAAAGACAGAGAGACAGACAAACAGACATTTACCAGCGCTAGATCAATAGCCTTGCTTTGAGAACCATCAGGCAGAGTTCTATCATGATCCCCCAAAAATCGAGGATACAAAACCAATCATAACAATAATAATCGATACCTTTTTTCTGCCACCTTGTGCCTGACACATCACACAGACTGAGGATCACCAACAGAACCAAGCTGAATTTCGTATGCATGGTCAGTGTGGATCCCAGCTCCTAAAGCTAATAAAGTTGGGGGGTTTTTTACCAATAGGTGGTGTTGGATTTTTTTCTGTCTCTATTTCTCACTTTGTCTCTCTTTGACTGTTTGTGTGTATTTTGTCTCTGTCTCTATGTCTGTCTGTGTCTCTGTCTGTCTGTCTGACACATGCTCTCTCTACTGTTTTTTGATGTTGTTTTTTTCCTTTTCATGTTGAGGGCTGGATGAAAAAAAAAGTCTGTGTAATTTAATCCATTACCCTCGTAAACTAAAATTGCGTTTGCCTCTCTCTGTGTCTCTGAATGTCTGTTCTGTCTGTCTGACTCTCTCTCTCTCTCTCTTCTCTCTCTCTCTCTTCTCTCTCTCTCTCTCTCTCTCTCTCTCTCTCTCTCTCTCTCTCTCTCTCTCACACACACACACACAACACACACACAACACTCACACACACACACACACACACACACACACACCACAACGACAACATACTGTATCTGTCACACACACACACACACATGCACGCACACCATACGCCGCACTACACACACACACACACACACACACACACACACACACACACACACAGAGATGTAAACGCACCTACACATAGATAAATGATACGATAAGGATTAAGTTGAAGAACAGCTCACAGAGAGAACAAAAACTAGACCAAAAAACCCCTAACAATACACATACAAGTAAAAAGAAACTGTAAGAAAATAACGAAAACATAACGTAAGATAATGGGACATACACACATGAAACAAAACAACAAACAAAAAAACAACGAAACAAAACAAGCAACCGCAACTATTAAGATGGTTGCGCATCCATTATGATTCTCCTCCAAAGACAAGAATCGTTAGGGAATGCTTGGACCCCACTGTCAACAACAAACTCTCCTCTGTGATTTTGCCAAGAAAACATCCACCAAACAACTCCCAAACGTATTGTAGACTTGAAATAACGTAACCACAACAACAAAAAACCAAAGCAGACTGAAGCAAATCAAAACAGAACATCATTATGACCACACAAAAAAACAGTAAACCGAGTAATTTCTAAACTAAGTGCTCTGCTGCATTAGCTAATGTTTACAGGCTGATAATTTGCTAACTCAGTTTTTGCTATTCCCAAAGGTTCAGCACGCGCGCGCGCGCACACACACACATACGCACGCACCCGCGCGCGCGCACACACACACACACACACACACACGCACGCACGCACCCCCTCGCGCGCGCACACACACCCACACACACGCGCACGCGCGGTCACACACACATACACGCGCGCGCGCACACACACACGCACACACGCACGCACGCACACGCACACATACGCACTCACACGCACACACACACACACACACACACACACACACACACACACACACACACACACACGGGATAGCCTGGTGATTAGAGTGATGTATTCGTGATCTGCTGACCCGGGTTCGATTCTCGTTCAAGAGGATTTTTCCTCTGGAGTTAACATCAGTGCCGACTCAACTCTTCCCAAAAGTCTTTCGGATGAGACAAAAAAGTGAGGTCCATGTGCGAATGCACGCAGACCATCTTAAGCACACGTTAAAACCCGTTCCGCTTTTTAGATGAGTATGCCATTGTGTGCCGCTGGGAACGGATAACAAAATTGGCAAAACTGCATGTACACGGGGACTAGATGAAAAAAAGCACCATTATTCTCAAAATAAAAGAATACAATAAGAACAAATAAATAAAATCACACACACACACACACAATTGTCACTCATTTCTGAGCATTTATCTGATGCCCACCCCCACCCACCCCCTCCTCAGCCCCCTCTCCTTAATCTTTTTTCCTCTTTTTTTTCTGTCGTGATATGTCTGCTGTTTATGATTTTGTTTAATCGTATCTCTCCTGTTTTCAATAATTTAGATGGGTTTGTTTTTTGGTGGTATTTGCGTTTTATGTTTTGGGGTTGTCTTGTTAAATGTTCCATCTGATGTTGTTTCGGGTATTTGCTTTTCTTTCTTTGTTTGGTTTCATTTCCCCTATTTTCTATCTTTAATGAGTCATGTGGGACATGCAAGGGATGAAGTGTGTGTTGGTTAGCTGCACTGAGTGGCATAGAATAAAATGAACAACTTAGAGCTCAGCTTGAAAACTTCATTTTGCAAAATACTCTGCCGCTTTTGTTTTTCTTTACGTCAGTTCTCATTGGTCTAGTCTAGCACTCATAACAAGTTCTCATGATTCTAAAGGCGTGTTGCTTCATTTCTTCCAAAAATTAATAAATTAAGACATAAACAAACGAATAAACAACTAAATAAAACAAATGTTAAAAAAAGATATAGGTAAACAATCATATCAGAAAAGGACATTTGGAACAATGGTGATGTGTTTTTTATGGTTTTAAACAATTGAACTATTGGCCCAAAATATATGCTTTACAGCTAAGCTTGTTTTTCTTATTGCACCCCATGTTTTTATTTATTATATGTCTTTATTTCGGTAGTTCCCAGACTCACTGTACCAATATGGTAATCTGTTGACACAAAGTTGTGTCGATGTTATTAACCTCTTCATTACTAGCACAAAGAAATTACACAAAAAATGTCTTACACAATCCCTATTTTCTATTCTAGTGACACAAAGTTGTGTCAATTTATTAATCCTGTTGTTTTAAAGCAGAAAGAAAATTAGAAAATGATATCATACATTATCTCTAGCTTTCATTGCACTGTTACCAAAGATATTCATTTTTTACAGTGTGATACACATCCAGTTCACTGACTAAAAATAGTTCAGGGAATGTTTCAAGGTCGTCTCTTTGCTCCACATCAGTTATCCAGGCATATTTGGCCTTGTTTTAGTACCCAGCAAGGAGCTGGGACCAGGAAACAGTATTCGAAATAATTAAAACAGAAACGTGACTCATTCTGCCATAAACACTCATTTAAATATGATTTATTGATAGTTTGGGTCATCCAGACACTTTTCATGATTGCATTGCATCTACAATATCTTTTCTTTCTTTCATTCTTTTATTTCGAAGATAATGAAAGAAGCACTCATGTGCGTTTTTACATCAAGTCCCTGTGTGTATGCAGTTTTGTTTACAGATCCAAAGAATTAGAAGCTACAATCACATCTAACAAACAAAAGGTATAGCTTGGGAAAGAATGTAGAAAAGGGGATGGGTATTTCAAAAAAAGAACTCTCTTACATAATATGACCAATCGCGAAAACTATAACCTAAAACAAAATTAGCACATATATGCAACTGCACAGAAGTTTGTCTCTTGTGGGTGGTCTCAACACAACCCTGAAAATAGTTAATCCTTTCCAGCATAAAAAAAATCAGATTAAACAGCATGAGAGAAGCAGCACATGAGACAAAAGAAGCAAACAGAAAAGCAAAAACAGAACCGAAATACAGAGAAAGCTGGCAACATGACAAAGTTGTTCTACTTGCTTTGAGATTGGGCCCAGGTGGGTAGTGTATCAGTAAACATACCTTTTACATGCAGTTACATGATTCAGACTTCTGACCTGGGTCTTACTTCTGCCTGCCCTGCCAACAAATAGTCAAAAACAAAACCAAAAAAATAGGCCACTGACCGTCCCCCTTTTTGCCGTGTGCTACATGTTCCCCCTATTCTCAACTTGGGTGCTTTCAGAATAGTGTACTCATGACACAGTAGTTAGAGGTACCCAGGAGATAGTTATATCATTGTATGGGAACTCAAAAAAAACATGTTTTGTAAGTACTGACCAGAAGAGATTGGGATATTAGAGAGAGAGAGAGAGAGAGAGGAGAGAGAGAGAGAGAGAGAGAGAGAGAGAGAGAGAGAGAAACAAAGATGGACAGAAACACAGGAAGAAGAAAACAGACAAGAACTGGGATTTTCAGCCGTTAATGTGTTTGTGCTTTCCCATGATGACTCTTCAGGAAAGACAAGAGTTGTTTGAAATTGTGTGGACCCGACTGTAAACAGCAAATCTCTCTTCTGTGGTTTTCCAGCAAAACAATCAACATGTCCCCAACGTGTTGTGGAATTAAATCATAACAATTAGAGGGATGCAAAACAGAAGAGGAAACAAAACTAAACTGATGAAACAAAGCAACGCAAGGGAAAACAAACAAACAAACAATGAGTCTTTTGAAAACCGAGTGCTCCGCAGCATTAGCCAATATTTACAGACTGATATTGTGTTAATTCAATTCTAAGGTCCCAAAGCTGCAACACACACATGCATGGAAACACACACATACACATACATACATACATACATACATACATACATACATACATACATATATACATACATGTGTACACACACATACTCTCTGTCTCTCTGTCTCTCGCTCTCTCTCTGTGCTGTTGTTGTCTTTTAAAAATAAATGTTCATCTAAACTTGTCAGTTCCTGTTTAGATCAATCTTTTAAGACTCCTTTTTTTCTTCTTTTTCTTCACTAAAAATATTTTGTTCAATAACAACGTACTTCATGTTTCCTGTATTGTGATGAGTTGTTTTTTCATATTTCATATTTTCTTTCATAATCATGTTGGGTTTTAGTTCTGTATCCATTCATATATTTTTCTTCCTTTCTTTGTGTAATGTAGTGGGTGTGTGTGCGTGTGCGCATGTGTGTGTGTGTGTGTCTGTGTGTCTGTGTCTGTGTCTGTTTGTAAGATGCAAAGAATTGAATACGTGTTGATAAGCTGCCTTTTGCCAGCTTTGCTAAATATTGAGCAACCACTATCATTATGAAGAAATCATGGCTCAGAAAATGAATTATGAAGAGAGATGGGTCATTTAAAACAAAGTGCTTTGTTGTACATGACTGAAACACTACCCACAAGGATAAAAGAAAGAAACAGCACATAGGTTACTCTTGCAGGTGATCAAAAAACAACCTCACAAAGGAAAGTCATTCTGTGGAAAGGATGTCAGAACAAAAACACTTGAAAAGAGCACTCAGAACAGACAAACAAACAAACAAGACAACAGACACCCAATCCAAGGAGAAATCTGACAACATAACAGTGCATATTATTTCTAGTTGATTGCAGGTGGTATGTGACGCATCAGTAGGGGGTAAACACGCCCTTCACATACAGTTACATGATTTGGGCTTCTGGCCTGGGTCACACACAAACACACACACACACGTCTGACTACTGTATTTTCAATGTATTACGTTATCGATTTTCCCTTTTTTACTGGTTTAATTCAATGATAAAGGATGCAATAATGTAGTATTTCAGTATAATCATTAAGAAATTTGTTCTTAGATAGATGGCTTGATGAAAAAAAAGCAAATGCATTGCTTATTCAATGTACCATCTGGAAATAAAATTTTGACTTGACTTGACTTGACTTGACTACCCAGCCAACCAATGGTCAGGGACAAAAAAAAGACCAATGGCCGTCCCACTTTTGCCATGTGATGCATGCTCTTCCCCTAAAGTGTGCCTGCAGAGCATAGTATCTCACCACATACTGGTTAAGGGTACCTGGTGTGATTCTCGTAGGCTAGGCATCAACACCCCAGCTATGTCTTGTAATGGTAAAACTGGGCAGAATATGAGTAGGGGAGGGGGAGCTTACAGGTTAGGTAAAGAATGTTAAGAGAAATGGGATGATGTGTGGGGGATTTAACAAGAGGTGGAAGTAACGACAAAAACTGGTGTACTGTATTATGCGTAAATAGTTATGCCTTTAGCTAAGAGAAGTTGCTTTGTTTATTGCCTTTTTTATTTAGGAGTTTAGTGTGTGTGTGTGTGTGCGTGAAGGGGGGGGGGGGGGTAGCCTCACTTGGCTGTACAAATTTGCTTGTTAAAAAATGAACAAAAAGAAAACTACTGACAGAAAAATCATAGTTTACTATTCATTTTGCTGTCTTCTATGTCTACCTCACTCTCTGTTTGATTATTTATTTATTTATTTATTTATTTATTTATGTATTAATCTATTTATTTTGACACTCAGACAACTAGATCTTCACCGTCTCCAAAGGTGTGTTTTCTTGTCTTGTCACGACATTGCTAAAGGGACACATTGACTGTAGGACCATTTATATTTCCTTTGTCAATATATTGCTTTATAGTACAAAAATAAATATCTACACAGGGAACACACTAGTACATGTGAGAAAACACACACACACACACGCATTTACCATACACACACAGTTTCTCTCTCTCACTTTCTCTCTTGCTCTTTCTCCCTCTCTGTATCCTCCCACATCACAAGCGTCCAGTCAGCCTATGTGTAGAAACATACAAATATCTACCTACTGACCACTTGTATTTATATAACTTATATATTTATATTTATACCACTTTTAAGTCTCGGGATTTCTCTGCATGAAATTCGGGCTGCTCTCCATGGGAGAGAGCGCGTGGCCACAAGAGCAGCGCCACCTTATTATTTTTCTTTTTTGTTTGTCTGCAACTGTATTTATTTCCCTATCAGAGTGGCTTTTTTCTAAGAATTTTGCCAGGGACAACTCTCTTGTTGCCGAGGGTTCTTTTACGTGCGCTGAATAATTTTGTGTAACACACGGGACCTCGGTTTATCGTCTCATTCGAAAGACTAGCACCCAGACCACCACTCATGGTCTAAATGGATGGGAAGAAATGTTCAGGCCCAAACGGGATTCGAACCACCGCACACTTCCGACCCGGACTTATCGCTTTTTAGACAGGCGCGTTACCTCTAGACCCCCGATCCACACCTTGTTTTATTTAATTTTAACCTTGAAACAACACATTTTAAAGGACATTCCAGCATAAAACATGTACCAGTCAAGCTGTTGTTGTCCTTTACAAAGAGTACAGTGCTAAAAGTTCACAGTGCAATGCTGAGATATACAGGAACCTTGTCTTATTTTTTTCTTTTTTTTTGTTTATTGGAAAAAAAACTGCAATAGAGCGGACATGATGCTGCATTGGTCAGTGTGGCTTAAGAAGCTGTTGTATGGATGTGGCAGGGAGAGGGAAGGGAAGGGAAGGGGATGGGGGGGGGGGGGTTCTTAAAGGCACAGCTGTGGTGGTGGTATGCGGTTGCTTCCTTAAAATGCATTCTGATCCCATTTAGTGAATAACTGGGGATTGGTATTTAACACTGGGCAGAAGGAAACTGAGCTTGTTTTGTTTCTTTGGTGGTTTTGTTTTTGTTTTTAAATAAAAGAACATAACCAATATTCTATATGTAAATCTGTCTCTGCCTCTCTGTCTCTCTCTCTGTTTTTCTGTTTTTTCTCTGTGTGTGTGTGTGTGTCTGTCTGTATGTATGTATGTCTCTGCATGTTTGTTTATCAGTTTGTCTCTCTGGCTGTTTCCGTATGTGTATCCGTGTGTCTGTGGGCCTGTCTATCTGTCTCTCCCCATCTTTCTATCCCTATTCCCCCATCTCTCTCTCCTACTCTTTCATTACACACACATACACACACAGGCACAGACACAGACACACACAGAGGTACACACACATATATGCGTTAGCACACACCACACACACACACACACACACACACACACTGACACATGCATACACGCACACACACACACACACAACACACACACACACACACACAAAACACACAAAACCCCACACACACACCACACACACAACACACACACACACACAACACACACACACCACATTCAATACATCCTTCCTTCACTTTCTCTCGACAACATTTATTGATTAGTTTGTTGGAGGATGAAGGGGCTCTACTGTTTGAACACTGTAGCACTAGTAGTAGCAGTAAGGATATGTTGGTTGGCGGTCTATTAGATAATGAAAAGACGCCTTGGGGGAGTGTGTGTGTGGAGGGGGGGGGGGGGGGGGAGGGTGGTGGTGGTGGGGGTAGGAGCCATTTTCTCAGAAAAGAACAGATGAACGCATTTGCTACCATGCAAAAAGACTGGCATTTTCAGCAGGGAGACACCGTCAGCAGATGTAGAGTATGTGCAGTCTAATGTGATTGTTGCCCTCGCTGAGTTAGAAGGTACTAAGGCTTTTTTTTTTGGAGTGTAGAAGTTCTGGCGGTTGGCATACTCTGAGGTTCTGTGTGTGTGTGTGTGTGTGTGTGTGTGTGGCAGCGTAGCTAAATCCTGTCTTTGAAGTATGTATGTGTGTGTGTGGGTGGTGGTGGTGGGGAGGGTACGTGTGGGGGGAAGGGGGGAGGGGGTACATGTGTGTGTGTGTGTGTGTGTGTGTGTGTGTTCGTGGGTGTGTGTGTGTGGGGGGGGGTGAAGTGTGGGGGGGGGGAAATAGGGGGGTTGAGTGTGTGGGTGGGTGGATGTGCGTGTGTATGAGCGTGTAAGCGTGTGAGTGTGCGTGTGTGTGTGTGGGGGGGGGGGGGTGGGTGCGTGTATGTGTGTGTGTGTGGGGGAGAGTGGGGAGGTCAGTGTGTGGGTGGGTGGATGTGTGTGTGTGTGTGTAGCATGTGAGCGTGTGAGCGTGCGTGTGTGTGTGTGTGTTGAGCGTGTGTACGTGCGTGCGTGTGTGTGTGTGTGTGCACGCGCGCGCATGGTTTTTCTCTGTGCGTTTGTATATGCTTGTATGTGTGTGTGTGTGTGTGTGTGGTGTGTGTGTGTATGCGCACGCTCGCACGCGCACATATATATGCACATGTGACACTATGTACTACTTTCGTATCGATCTGCCTGAAACGAAGTACTAGGGGACTTTAGAAAGGTGATAGAAAGATGGTGCTGCCTCTATCAGATAATGGAAAGACGCCGGGGGGGGGGGGGGGGACGTGGGGGGGGCGGGCGGGGCGTGACGGGTGGGGGTGGGGGAGGTGACGGGAGGGGAGGGGGGGTCATTTTGTCAGTGGGAACTGTTCAAGACGGTGTGATGCAGCAAGACATTAATTTTTTTTAGCAGAAGAAACTGAGAAATTTTTGCAGACGTAAGCTATGTTCGGGGTGTGGTTCAATTCAATTTTGCAAGACAGTTTGGTGTTTTTATAGCTAGAAAGTCTCCACGATGTACATTTGGGTTGCTGTTTTCCAGTATTTTAATGTTATAACTGCATTTTGTCTATAGTGTGTGTGTGTGTGTGTGTGTGTGTGTGTGTGTGTGTGTGTGTGTGTGTGTGTGTGTCTATGTGTGCGGTGGTGGTGGTAGAAGGGTTGGGGGTGGGTGGGGTGCCTAAGGTTTTTGTTGTTGTTATTGGCTATTTTGTTAACGTGTTTTACGATATATTGTTTTTTTTTCAAGTTGTTTTAAATTTCTTTTGGCTTACTTGTTGTTTGAGTAGAGCGAAATCCACGCGTAGAGTTTCATATTAGACATTCTCCGAAGTCGGAATGTGGCTATCTAAATGGTAGACAAAATTGGCTTCATATGCAGAAAATCTATTTTTTTTAAAAGAAGTAAGTCTTGGTGCTCTTGCTTAGCAACCAAAACAATGTAAGAGCTAATAATCAGTCACGTTTCTCATTAATTTACAATTTCTCTAATTTCATTCGCAAATAATTACTCTACATACTGTACTGATCCTAAAGTTCTCAGACAAGTGTGAAAAAAAAGACCCGCACAAAAAGCAACAAAAACAAAAACCAAACCCAAAAGCAAAACTAAAAAAGGTAAAAAGGTAAAAGGTAAAGGTGTCCCATAACCTATAAGGTCTTAGGAGAGTGAGGCGTCAGAGACCTCACTTCTCTAGGGCCAGCATATTGAGGGCGGCGCCCATCTCCTCTCCCTCGCTGCTTTACCTTCCCTGACCCTAAAGAGGGCAGGTACCCATTTACAGCTGGGTGAACTGGGGGAACTGTACTGAAGCCAAGGCGCGCAAACGGTCCCCCATCCAACTGGTAACCACGCTCGACGCTGCTTAACTTGGCTGGGGAAAGCGAGTGCTCCGACCACTGAGCTATCCCGTCCCCCCAAAAGCAAAACTAAAAACAAAAAACAAGCAAACAAACAGTCTAACAACTTAAACCAAAACGTGAAAGACATAAGCAAGAATTAAAAAAACAGCCACGACTACAACAGCAAAAAAGAACAACAACAAAAAAATAACAAAAGACTACAAAAAAGTCAAGTCCAAAGCTGAAGTGACAGTGGAAGAAACTGCTAGGCCACTTCATCCTCCAGCCTGTTTGTATGTGTGTGTGTGTGTGTGTGTGTGTGTGTGTGTGTTTGTGTACGCTTGGTGTGTGTGTGTGTGTGTGCGTGTGTGTGTGTGTGTGTGTGTGCGTGGTGTGTGTGTTTGTGTACGCTGGTGTGTGTGTGTGTGTGTGTGTGTGTGTGTGTGTTTGTGTACGCTTGGTGTGTGTTTGTGTGTGTGTGTGTGTGTTTGTGACGCTTGGTGTGTGTGTGTGTGTGTGTGTGTGCGGTGTGTGTGTGTGTGTGTGTGGTGCGTGTGTACATGAATACGTGTGTTTATGTGTGTGTATGTGTGTGCACATGAGTACGTGTGTGTGTATGTGTGTGTGTGTTTACATGAGTACTTGTTGTGTATGTGTGTGTATTTTGTGCATGAGTACGTGTGTGTACATGAGTATGTATGTGTGTGCGTGTGTAGTGGTGTGCGTGATTGTGTGTGTGTATGTGTGCACGCGCGCGTGCGTGCGTGTGTGTGTGTGCGTGCGTGCGTCTGTGTGTGAGTGTATGAGTGCGTGCGTGCGTGCGCGGGCGTGTGCCTCTGTGTGTGTTGTTTGTGTGTGCGTGGTGTGCGCTGGAGTGTGTGCCTCTGCGTGTGTGTGTGTGTGCGTGGTGTGCGCGGGAGTGTGTGTGTGTGTGCGTGTGTGCGCGGGATGTGTGTTGGTGCCTCTGCATGTGTGTGCTGTGTGTGTGCGTGTGTGTCTGTGTCTGCAGAGCTGGATGGAGAATGGAACAAGGTCTACACACGCAGGGCGGCTGTTTAGCGGGCTGTTAAACTGCTGTGTTGTGACCTTTCCACTCAACAGCTTCTCTTTACCTCCCTTTGATGATCCCAGTTATGGGGTACCTACAGTGCTTTTATGGCTGCTTTAAGACGCTAACTGTAGTTACTAAGGATAGCCACTATTCCCTCACACGTTGATTGTCTTCTGTGAAGGAATGGAATGTTGACAGACCTTTCCTTTTCTTCTGCCTATTTCAGTTATCATTATCTCTGCTATAGAATATACTGCTTCCGTTGATTTTCTTCCTCCTCCCCCTCCCCCTCTTCCTCCTACTACCGGTATACTTAGTTATACTACGACTAGTGTAGCTAGATACTTGGCATATCCTTGAAGAGCTGTTGTTCGAGACTGTGCGTATTTAACAGGTTCAAAGGTTCCTTTTTTATCAAATATGGTGCGTATTTAACAGGTTAATAGGTTCTTTGGTTTTATCAAATATGGTGCGTATTTAACAGGTCAATAGGTTCCTTTTTTTAAAAATCAAATATGGAACTATACACAAGGGACTAAATAAGAGAGAGAGAGAGGGGGGGGGGGAGAGGAGAGAGAGAAAGAGAGACAGACAGACAGACAGAAGACAGACACAGAGAGAGAGAGAGAGAGAGAGAGAGAGAGAGAGAGAGAGAGAGAGAGAGAGAGAGAGATGAGAGAGAGAGAGAGAGAGAGAGATCAAAACCTTTTTTTCTTTGTGACTTTTTTTCTGAATATTGATCTCACATCTATCATTTTCCCTCGAAAACAACAACAACAGCACAAAAAGCAAAAAAATAAAAATAAAACGGGAACCGTTTTTTATATTAAAAAAATATTACCCGCTTTACTCGGGAAAAGACTGCGACTAAAAGACAGTAACTTCACCAAGAGGGAGATGGGATAGTGGGAGCATTGTACGTTTAGCCTGGTAATGTAAACTGACATGTCGCTCCATCAGTGTCATAGAGCTGGTTGTATTCTCCACTTTGCTAGTCGCCTTGGCTCGTATTGGTTGCCTGGATGGGTCATGCTCTCTTTGTACTGACAAACAGTGGGACTGCAAGCCAGTTTTTATTGTTTGTTGTTGTTGTTTGTTGTTGTTGTTGCTGTTGTTGTTTTTAGCATCTGCTTCTTGGATCATTGTTGTGTAGTAGACCTGATACCTCTTTTTTATCTCATGATAGTACGTATATAGTATAAACAGCTATACGCATTAAAGAATTTTTCTTTTTATTGCCAGTGTCAGTAGGAATCTAATTGTCTCTATTGTCCGTAGTTGTTGTTAATGTTGTTGTTGTTGTTGTTGTTGTGTGTGTTGCGCGCGCGCGCGCGCGCGCGCGTGTGTTGTGTTGTGTGTTGTGTGTGTGTGTGTTATTGTGGTGTTTTACTGTCTTAAAATAGTGGTAAGTGTTTCATAACAAAGTCGCCAAGCCATTCTTTCATCCCAGTCCTTTCTTTGATTTCTTCATTTGCTGTTTTCCTCCCATCTGCCTCTTATTTTTGTCTGCCTGCCTCGCCTGTCTATCGTTCTGTCTGTCTGCCTGTGCGTGTGTATGCCTGTCTGTTTTCCCTTCTGCCTTCCAATCCAATTGCATGCCTGCCTGTTTCCCATTTTTCTCCCTCTTTTATTTGCAGTCTTCAGAATTGAACGTTGAAAACACTGACTCCAACTGGGAACGTTTTTTATAGCTAAGTTTTGTCTCATGTCTGTTTTTGTTGGCAATGTCAATGCGAAGTGATAGCTTACACTGTAAAGGAAACTTGTTGCTGGTGGGAAGAACTGTTGAAATGCTCCTCCCCTCCTCTCCCCATTTTTGTTTTCTTTAGGGGTGGGGCGTGGGGGGGGGGAGGGGGGGGGGGGGGGGGGGGGGGGGGGGGGGGGGGGGGAGGGGGCGGAGGGGGCATATCCCTTACAGATACATAAACTGAGCTGGTTTCTTTTACATGTCAAATACCGCAAGTGTCATTGACAGTCCTGTCTGATCTCTCTCCCGCCACATCTTCAGCTGCAAAACAATCGATGTTGGCATGAGTTCGCTAATGTTGTTTTTTTCTATGTTGTTACGATTATTATTATTATTATTATTATTATTATTATTATTACTATTACTACTACTACTACTACTACTACTACTACTACTACTACTACTATTACTATTATACTACTACTAGTAGTAGTAGTAGTGTAGTAGTGTAGTAGCAGAAGTAGCAGCAGCAAGTAGTAGTAGTAGTATTAGTAGTATTAGTAGTAGTAGTAGTAGTATCATTATTATTATGATAGATAATACCCATCTAGTCTACATTCAATTACTATCCCTTCACATTTCGTCACACGCCCAACACAAACATCGTTTGAGACAGAAAACGCAAAATGACAAGTGACACTTGACAAATTCTGTATGTACAGTACAGTTCCGAGAGATGAGCAACAACAAGTGTTGCAACAGAGCAAGGAGGTACATGTTGGACTAGAAAGCACCGTTAAATTAAATATATAAAAAAATAGGCCTGGACGTATTGCATTGAAGGATTACGTTGCTTTGGTGTGTGTGTGTGTGTGTGTGTGTGTGTGTGGTGGGGGGGAAGGGAGGTAGGTGACGCAGAAGGGTGGAGGTTTCTAGGCGGAATAAGGTTAGTGGCATTTAACTAGACATTGGCATTTTTATGGAGGTAGTCCAGATGTGCCATTGGGCTGTCTCTAGCTTGTCCTCATTGTATCAGGAAATCATGTTAGGGGCTTAACTGTTCGTGTCACGAGTGTGTGCTGTTTTGTGGAAAGTTTGTCACTCATGTGCAAGCGTACGCGCGCGCGTGTATGTGTTGTGTGTGCGGGTGTGTGTCTGTGTGCCTCTCTCTCTCCCCCTCCCTCTCTCTCTCTCTCAATGTGTATTGTGGCCATGGCCAAAGGGCGATGTACATTAAACCAGTTTAGAGTTCCCTGTGGGTGAGAGTGCATGCTTTCTCTCCCTCTCTCTCTCTCTCTCTCTCTCTCTCTCTCCCTCTCTATCAATGTGTATTGTGGCCAAAGGGCGATGTACATTAAACCAGTTTAGAGTTCCCTGTGGGTGAGAGTGCATGCTTTTTCTCTCTCTCTCTCTCTCTTCTCTCTCTCTCTCCTCTCTCTCTCTCTCTCTCCTATTCTCTCTCTCTCTCTCCTCCCTCTCTATCAATGTGTATTGTGCCAAAAAGGCGATGTACATTAAACCAGTTTAGAGTTCCCTGTGGGTGAGAGTGCATGCTTTCTCTCCCCATCTCTCCTCTCTCTCTTCTCTCTCTCTCTCTCCCTCTCATCAATGTGTATTGTGGCCAAAGGCGATGTAACATTAAACCAGTTTAGAGTCCCTGTGGTGAGAGTGCATGCTTTTTCTCTCTCTCCAACTCTCATCGTCTCTCTTCATCATCTTCTTCATCCCTCCTCTCTCCTCTCATTCCTCCTCATCTCTCTTCCCTCTTCACTATCTCTCTCTCATCTTCTCTCTCCCTCTCCTCTCCCTCTCTCATCATATGTGTATTGTGGCCAAAGGTGATGTACATTAAAACCAGTTTAGAGTTCCCTGTGACTGAGAGTGCATGCTCTCTCTCCCTCCCTCCCTCCCTCTCTCTCTCTCTCTCCAGTCTCTCTCTCTCAATGTGTATTGTGGCCAAAGGGCGATGTAAATTAAACCATTTCAGAGTTCAGAGTCCCCTGTGGGTGAGAGTGCATGCTCTCTCTCTCTCTCTCTCATCTCTCTCTCTCTCTCTCTCTCTCCAGTCTATCTCTCACCCTGTCACTGCCTACAGCTGAACAAAAAGTGTGGAAGGGGGAGTGGGAGGGAGGGGGGGAGCAGCAGTATGGGTTTCAATGGGGGAAGGGGGGTAGGGGTTGAATTACACAATGAAAAAGAGCCCCGCAGGTATCATCATGTCATGTTGAAAGCTAACATGGTTTGGTGTGAAGCAGCAAAGTATAGGTTTTCTAGGGAAAGGAGCCAAAAGACATTCACGAGAGACGTTAATAGTTTGTTGTTGATGTTTTGTTAATGGAGACAGTGCAGATGTGCTGCTGGCTCCTGTGTTGACTTTTATACTGACCCGAACTTTGTTGAAGGGCGTTAGGATTACAGGTTCTGGTTGTTGTTGTTGTTGTTTCTGGTTGTTTGACATTTGCACTGCATTAATTTTGTTGTCAAAGTGTGGATGGGGAGGGAGATGGGCAAGAAATGAGTGTGTGTTGTATGTGTGTGTGTGTTTTTCTCTCTGTCTCTCTGTCTCTCTATCTCTGTCTCTGTCTCACTGTATCTGTTTGTGTCTCTGTCTATCTGTCTGTCTCTCCCCCCCCCCCTCCACCCCTTCTCTCTCTCTCTCTTTCTTCTTCTCTCTTGCCCCCGCACTCTATTTCTGTCCCTGTCTCTGTCTCTCTCTCTTTCTTCCTTTCTTTCTCTCTGTCTGCCTGCCTGCCTGTCTGTCTGTTTGCCTGTCTGTCTCTGTCTCTCTCTTCTCTCTCTCTCTCTCCCACTCTCTGTTTCTCTCTGCCTCTGTATCTCTCTCTCTTTTTCTCTCTTTCTCTCTGTCTCTGTCTTTGTCTGTCTCTGTCTGTCTCTGTCTCTGTTTCTGTCTCTCTCTCATTCTCTTTCCCTTTTTTCCTCTCTTACTCATCCCCCCCCCCACCCCCGTTACCACAATCCCTATCCCTAAATCCTCTCTTTCCCTCTTACATGCATACCTTATCACACAACCTACAGCGAAACAATGTCTTTCAACAAAAATAAAGACCATAACTTCCAATGAGTGGTAAAGTTAGATAATAAAAAACAAGCCCAGAGGCATCGTGTTGAAGGCTAACACGGTTTGGGTGTGAAGGTAGGTTTCTAGGGACAGAGCCAAGAGACATTCATGAGACGTTGATGGGTTGTTGTTTTTTTATGGAGACAGTGCAGATGTGCTGCTGGCTCCTGTGTTGACTATACTGTTACAGCATGAAAAATTGTTGACCTGAGCTAAAGTTTGTTGGTTTTGGTTGTTGTTGGTTCATGGCAGTTTGATATTTGCGCTGCATTTGTTGTCAAAATCTTGTGGTGGAGGGGGAAGGGGAGGAATTTGTGA
This sequence comes from Rapana venosa, assembly GCA_028751875.1. NCBI lineage: Eukaryota > Metazoa > Mollusca > Gastropoda > Neogastropoda > Muricidae > Rapana > Rapana venosa. The sequence goes on along the minus strand of CM054136.1, from coordinate 58,762,019 downwards.
ATGTGTGTGCATGTGTGTGTGTGTGTGTGTGTGTGTGTGCATGTGTGTGTGTGTATGTGTGCGTGTGTGTGTTCTTTTCTTTGTCCCTGCCTGCCTGTCCCTGTCTGTCCTGCTCTCTCTCTACTTCTCTCTCTCTCTCTCTTCTCTCTTACTCTATCGCCAAGTGTGGACAGACTTTAAATTGAACTGCAACAATCCATCTCTCTCTCTTTGTCCCTCACATGCATACATTGTCAACATGCACACTACAGTAGAACAATGTGTTTCAACAAAGTGGGGTATGGATTGAATCGGGTTGCTAAATTAGATCATAAAAACGAGTCCTGAGGCATTGTGTTGAAGGCTAACATGGTTTGGGTGTGTGAAGCAGCACCATGGAGGTTTCTATGGAAAGGGCTGAGAGACATTCATGAGACGTTAACAGTATTGCTTTTTTTTAATGGAGATTGTGCAGATGTACTGTTGGCTCCTGTGTTCAGATTTACAGCAAGAAGAATTTTTTGAAGGGCGCTTAGTTTGCTGGTTCAGGTTGTTGTTTCGTGACAGTTTGATGGTTGTATTGCATTTGTTGTAAAAGTGTGCGTGTGCGCACGCATGTGAGTGTATGTGTGTGTGCGTGTGTGTGTGTGTGTGTGGGGGGGGGGCATGTGTGTTGCGTGTGTGCATATGTGTGCGTGTGTGTGTGCGCGTGTGTGCGTGTGTGTGTGTGTGTTATCTTTTCTTCACAGCATAGAAGTATAAACTGAATTATGAAATACAGGCATAAAAATTTCCTTACAGTCATTGAAAAGGACAAGGGACTGGAATGATGTTAGTGATACCGGGATAAAATGACTCACTGATAACGGAATGCTGCTAGTATGTGCACGTTAGGTACAGTAAAAGCATAAGAAGAGGCTTTAGATATGGACATGTACAGAAAGGCAGTCCAGGGCCCATTTTGCTCTTCATAATTTCCCCATGGAGGTCTGTTGGATCACTTTTCGGGGAGTTGACTGCTGATATTGTAGTTGTCATTATTTTATGATAGCTGGAGACTATCTTGAGTATCTGTTTGTAAGCTCGATATGTGTGTGTGTGTATGTTGTGTGTGTATGTGTGTGCGTGTGTGGAGTGTGTGTGTTTCTGTGTGTGTGCGTACGTGCGTGTGTGTGTTTAGTGTGTGTGTGTGTGGTGTGTGTGTGTTCGTGCTGTGAGCCTGTGTGCTTTTACATACATACATACATACATACATACATACATACATACATACATGCACACATAAATACATACATATATGCATGCATACATATACACATGCATGCATAGAGTGACATCAAGTGTCATCTAAGTGACAGAATCTAGGCTTCTAATTTATCCATTGCATCATCTTCTGATATATTTTTTTTTCTCTCACAGAAGACTTCTATCTTTTGTTAATTCAGTCCGCCTGGCTGTCATTATTTGTGTTAAAACCCATTCTTTCCCATGGGGCTTACTGAAAACATCACATACACTTAGATGTTGCTCATCTATACTACATAGCGTAATTAATCTAAAAGGTCTTTTTGATTACTCCCTTACGTTCTGCCTTTAGCGGGTATCATGCTCCTTTAGGGACTTAAGATGTCAAAGAAACAAGCTTTTAGTGCTTTTTTTTAAACATATAAAGAGAACAAAGAGAGCAATTACACAGACAGAAGCAGACAGAGAAACAACAAAAGTCATATTGAATAATCAACAGCAGCAGCAATAACATCAATAACAGCAGCACCCCTTTCAGCAGGAGCAGCAGAAGTAGCAACAGTAATAACAAGTCTTCAAAAGGTTAACTTACACAACACACACACACACACACACACACACACACACACACACACACACACACACACACACGCACGCACACATGCACACACATGCACTGGCATAAGATGCACTTGTTGACCTGGAGGGACTCATTTCCACTGAACACATACACACACACACACACACACGTTCTTTGCCTCTCTCTATCTCTCTACGCCCAATCCAGTCCAATCCAGTTTTGTTCTTTATAGCTCTCTCTACCCAAGGCTGACCAATGACTGCTCTTACAAGAGAAAAAAGAGATAGGAGAAGATATGGATGGGTGCTTTAATCCAATAATGAAGTTCAGCCTGGAGTGGGGGCGGGTGGATGTTGAGAGGAGAATGTGCCATCGTGTGTGTGCGCCATGCCATAGGCTTCTAGGGACAGAGCAGAGAGACATTCACCAGACGTTACCAGGTTGTATGGAGACAGTCCAGATGTACGACTATACCGGCTTCCTCAATTAACTGACATTCCCAGCGTTAGGAAATTGTGTAAAGGATTTTTAGTGGTCATGTTCCTGTGTTTGTTTTGCGTGACGGGTGGTGTTTTTTGGTCAAGTTTTGTATACAACAACTGTATGCAGACAAAGTGTGTGTGTAGAAAGTTGGGTGTGGTCATGTGCATGTGGGTGTTGCTGTTGTTGTTGCTGCTCTTGTAGCTGTTGTTGTTGCTGTTGTTCTTGTTATTGTTTCGTCCTCGTCCTCTTCTGCTTATCATTATTATTATGGTTGTTGTTGTTGTTATTATTGTCTTCTTCTTCTTCTTCTCCTTCACAACTTGAACCCGTTTAACCAGCTTTTCTTTCTCTTTCTTTTTGTACAACTAAAACATTCACATAACATTTCTTTTAATTAAAAAAAAATGAAGATGTAAGTATGCATGTGGACAGGGATTTCTTGGAAGGTACAATGATGAAGTGGAGGAACGCATTAGTCACTGATTGAATAACATGGTAGGTATAATGAAAGATACAACTGCTATGCCAGAAAAAATTCAGAGACATTTATAACACATTTATATTGTGAAACGGACAATCCAGTTCATATTTGCCTGTCATATATTCCCCCAAATTATCTGTAAATCACTAATGGGGAGATTCTAGTGCTGATTTTGTGCTTGCCATTCTTTGGTAATTGGGAAATATCGATTGGATTTCTAGAGTATCTGTGTGTATGTGTGTGTGCGCACGCGCGCGCGCGCGCGCGCGTGTGTGTGTGTGTGTGTGTGTGTGTGTCTGTGTGTGTCTGTATGTCTGTGTCTGTGTTTGTG
>CM054136.1:58746420-58751420 GCA_028751875.1 Rapana venosa | reverse complement strand
AGAGGTCACACCATTTCGTGATCTATCTGCTCTGCTGCACCATGCTGCTGCTGTCTCTTGATGCGATGGCAAATTATTTATCATTATTCAGGGGGTACCTCTATTGGTGGTTGGGTACCAACTACCAAAGATGTACTCTCCAGCATGCTATTTTTGTTTTTACTTTCTTTTCTGTTTTACTGTGGCATATAAATGAATAGAGAAGTAAAGAGATCAGTTTCCCAATCAAACTAAAGCTCTACAAAGCCCTAATTCAGTCGATCCTGCTGTACGGAAGTGAAACCTGGACATTGACTGCTGAAACAGCAAAGCGAATCCAGTCATTCGAAACAAAATGCCATAGAAAACTACTGGGCATATCCTGGAGAGAACGAAAGACCAACGAATTTGTCAAGAGTCAAATAACACGGCTGGCAGGTCCACAGGAACCCCTTCTCACCATGGTCAAGAAGAAAAAGCTGACATGGTTCGGCCACGTCACCCGCCACAACACTCTGCCCAAAACAGTACTGCAGGGAACACTCGAAGGTGGCAGAAGGAGGGGAAGACAGAACAAGTCATGGATGGACAACATCATAGAATGGACCAGGATGAATGACTCGGCACTACTGCGCAGAGCCGAGGACCGAGATGGATGGAGGAGGCTTACCACGGCATCGTCTTTCATGTCTCCCCCACGACCGCCAAGGTCACGGGTCTGATGATGATGATGATAAATGAATGGGGGACGGGATAGCTCAGTGGTCGGAGCATTCGCTTTCCCCCAGCCAAGTTAAGCAGCGTCGAGCGTGGTTACCAGTCGGATGGGTGACTGTTTGCGCGCCTTGGCTTCAGTACAGTTCCCCCAGTTCACCCAGCTGTAAATGGGTACCTGCCCTCTTTAGGGTCAGGGAAGGTAAAGTCAGCGAGGGAGAGGAGATGGGCGCCGCTCTCAATATGCTGGCCCTAGAGAAGTGAGGTCTCTGACGCCTCGCTCCCCTACGACCTTATAGGTTATGAGACTCCTCTACTATTACCTTTTTTATAAATGAATGAGGAAGTGTGACTAAGGCCGAATGTATTAGCCTATCCTGTTTCCTTTTCTTTCATTGCTGTGGTTCAATATAATTCAGTTGTAGCGTTTTAAAGCATTTTTTTCTGTTTGCGTATATATTTCATCCTTTCTGCTAGTTTTGATTTCTAGAGTTGTGTGTGTGTGTATGTGTATATCTGTGTCTTCATCTCTCTCTGTCGCTCTGTGTGTCGCTCTCTGTATATCTGTCTATCTATATGTCTGTCTATCTGTATGTATGTCTGTCTGTATGTCTGTCTGTATGTATATATCTCTCTCTCTCTCCCCTCTCCCTACCCCCTCCTCTCTCTCACCCCCTAAACCTTATTAACGACCACCTCATCATAAAAGAGAATAGGGAAAGTTTATAAATGCTGGTTGACTTAGATAACGACCAAACCAAAAACACAAAAAAGAAACCGGGGGAGGGGGGAGTTTATGGAGAGGGGGGGGCAACCTAGCCTGGGTGTGAGATGCAGGAAGATTAGATATTAGACTTGTTGCAGAGGGAAGGAAGGAGCAGAGAGACATTCACCAGACATTAACTGGGTTTATGGAGACAGTGCAGATGTGCTGTTGTTGGCTTCTTAACTTACCTTCTCAGCATTAGAAAATTGCCAGAAGGATTTTTAATGTTCGTGTTCTTGTGCTAGTTTTCTGACAGGCTGACATTGTTTGTTGCATTCAGTGTCAAGTTTACACACAATAATGTGCTAGTGTCAAGTTTACACACAATAATGTGCTATAAATGTGTGTTAGTGTGTGTGTGTGTGTGTGTGTGTGTGTGTGTGTGTGTGTCCATGTGTGTGTGTGTGTGTGTGTGTGTCAGTGTGTGTGTGTGTGTTTGTGTGTGTGTGTGAGTTGTTGTTGTTGTTGTTGTTGTTGTTGTTGTGTGTGTGTTAGCTAGTGTGTGTGCGCGCGCGAGCGTGTGTGTGTTAGTGCGTAAGTGTGTGAACATGTGTGTGTGTGTGCATGTGTGTGTGTGTTTTTGTGTTTGTCTCTGTGTGTGCAAGTGTGTGTAAGTATGTGTGTGAAAATGTGTCTGTGTGTGTGTCTGTCTATGTGTGAGTGTCAGTGTGCATGTGTGTGTATGTGTGCGAGTGGTTGTGTGTGTGCATGCTTGCATGCATGCATGTATGTATGTATGTATGTATGTATGTATGTATGTATGTATGTATGTATGTATGTTCTTCAATTTAATGTCTGTTCACATTAAATTAAGTGATATTAGACACGTATGTATGTATGTATGTATGTATGCATGTATGTATGTATGTGTGTATGCATGTATGTATGTGTGTATGTATGTATGTATGTATGCATGTATGTGTGCGTGTGTGGGCGCGCATGCATGCATGTGCCTGTGTGTGAATGTATATGTGTGTGTGTGCACACGCGCGTACTCCCTCGTGCGCATGCGCGTGTGAGTCTTACAATCTATTGGAAAGTACAGTTGACTGAAACAACAGCGATGCTTAGTACTACAGTAGTCCCTGATAGAAGAATGGGGCTAATCTGTTCAAGATTCAAGTACTTTAGCCAAAAGATGAGGAGGCGTTAATGACACTGTGATATTGTCAAAGAGTCTGTGCAGTTCACATCCTTCTATTATGTGTCCACCCTTAACGGCCTGTAAAACCTCTGATGGGGACTTTAAGCTACGATCTTGTGGCCGTCGTTCTTTCAGTCATAGGAGTTGTTTGTCTTGTTGGAGAGGGAAGAAGCAGAGAGACATTCACGAGACACGTAACTGGGTTTTATGGAGACAGTGCAGATGTGCTGTTGTTGGCTTCTTAACTTGCCTTTCTCAGCAGTAGGAAATTGCGTAAAAGGATTTTTTTTTAAGTGTTAGTGTTTTTGTGTTTGTTTGTTTGTTTTTTTCTGACAAGTTGAGATTATTTGTGGCGTTGAGTGTCAAGTTTACAGTAATAATAATAATGTGTGTGTGTTTGTGTGTGTTAGTGTTGTGTGTGTGTGTCGTGTGTGTGTGTGTGTGTCCATGCATGTGTGTGTGTGTGTGTGGTGTGTGTGTGTGTGGTAGTGTGGTTGTGTGTGTGTGGTGTGTCTGTGTGTGTTTTGTGTGTGAATGTCAGTGTGCAAGTTGTGTATGTGTGTGAATGGTTGTGTGTGTGCATGCATGGTGTGTGTATATCTCTTTGTGTGTGCACGCATGCATGCATGTGTGTGTGAATGTGTGTATGTGTGTGTGTGTGAATGTGAGTGTGTGTGCGTGCATGTGTGAGTGTGTGTGTGTGTGTGTGTGTGCGCGCGTGCGTGCGGGTGCGCATGTGCGTCTTACAATCTATTCAAAAGTACAGTTGACCGAAACAACAGCGATGCTTAGTACTACAGTAGTCGCTGATAGGAGAATGGGGCTAATCTGTTCAAGATTCAAGTATTTTAGCCAAAAGATGAGGAGGTGTTAATGACACTGTGATATTGTCGAAGAGTCTGCGCAGCTCACATCCTTCTATTATGTGTCCAACCCTAAAGGCCTGTAAAACCTCTGGTGGGGACTTTAAGCTACGGTCTTGTGGCCGTCGTTCTTTCAGTCATAGGAGTTGTTTGTCTTGTTGGAGAGGGAAGAAGCAGAGAGACATTCACGAGACACGTAACTGGGTTTTATGGAGACAGTGCAGATGTGCTGTTGTTGGCTTCTTAACTGACCTTTCTCAGCAGTAGGAAATTGCGTAAAAGGATTTTTTTTTTTAGTGTTTGTGTTTTTGTGTTTGTTTGTTTGTTTTTTCTGACAAGTTGAGATTATTTGTGGCGTTGAGTGTCAAGTTTACACGTAATAACATTATGTGTGTTAGTGTGTGTTTGTGTGTGTATGTGTTGTGTGTGTGTGTGTGTGTGTGTGTGTGTGTGTGTGTGTGTGTGGTGTGTGTGTGGGTGTGGGTGTGTGTGGTTGTGCGTGTGTGTGTGTGTGTGTGTGTGTGTGTGTGCATGTGTCTGTGTGTTTGTGTGTGTGAATGTCAGTGTGCAAGTTTGTGTATGTGTGTGAATGGTTGTGTGTGTGCATGCATGCGTGTGTGTGTATCTCTTTGTGTGCACGCGCATGCATGCATGTGTGTGTGAATGTGTGTATGGTGTGTGTGTGTGAATGTGAGTGTGTTTTGCGTGCATGTGTGAGTGTGTGTGTGTGTGTTGTGGTGCGCGCGTGCGTGCGGGTGCGCATGCGCGTGTGAGTCTTACAATCTATTGGAAAGTACAGTTGACTGAAACAACAGCGATGCTTAGTACTACAGTAGTCCCTGATAGAAGAATGGGGCTAATCTGTTCAAGATTCAAGTACTTTAGCCAAAAGATGAGGAGGCGTTAATGACACTGTGATATTGTCGAAAAGTCTGCGCAGCTCACATCCTTCTATTATGTGTCCAACCCTAAAGGCCTGTAAAACCTCTGGTGGGGACTTTAAGCTACGGTCTTGTGGCCGTCGTTCTTTCAGTCATAGGAGTTGTTTGTCTTGTTGGAGAGGGAAGAAGCAGAGAGACATTCACGAGACACGTAACTGGGTTTTATGGAGACAGTGCAGATGTGCTGTTGTTGGCTTCTTAACTGACCTTTCTCAGCAGTAGGAAATTGCGTAAAAGGATTTTTGTTTTTAGTGTTTGTGTTTTTGTGTTTGCTTGTTTGTTTTTTCTGACAAGTTGAGATTATTTGTGGCGTTGAGTGTCAAGTTTACACGTAATAACATTATGTGTGTTAGTGTGTGTTTGTGTGTGTATGTGTTGTGTGTGTGGTGTGTGTGTGTGTGTGTGTGTGTGTGTGTGTGTGTGTGTGTGTGGTGTGTGTGTGGGTGTGGGTGTGGGTGTGTGTGTGGTGTGCGTGTGTGTGGTAGTGTGCGTTATTTTGTGTTGCATGTGTCTGTGTCTGTGTGTCTGTGTGTGTGAATGCCAGTGTGCATGTTTGTTTATGTGTGTGAGTGGTTGTGTGTGTGCATGCATGC
>CM054136.1:58731420-58743920 GCA_028751875.1 Rapana venosa | reverse complement strand
ACCACAGAGAGAGAGAGGGAGAGAGAAAGAGAGGGAGAGAGAGAGAGAGAGAGAGAGAGAGAGAGAGGAGAGGGGAGAGAGAGAGAGAGAGAGAGAGAGAGAGAGAGAGAGAGAGAGAGACCAAACGAAGTGAAACAAAAACAAACAAGCACTTCCCCCTACCGCAAAGCCTAACAGCAAAACAACTACCAGACCATTCTCACACCCGTCTAAAGAGCATGACCGCGGTATTAGGCCTTAACAAAAGACAGGGAAGACACACACACACACACACACACACACGCACAGCGGCAGTTAAGGGAAAGGCCTCACTACTTCGTGACCTATCCACTGTGCATCATGCTATTAGTGTCTCCTGATGGGCAGATCTATGAGTATCTGGGGTACTTCTTTGTATTGGAATTTCGAGTACACACTACCAAAGCTGCACTCCTACGTTCGATTTTTTTGTTTTGTTTTGTGTGGAATGTGGAGGGTGAATAATAAATGAAAGTGGAATTATGGTAAAAAGTGGAATTGTATCGACAGTATTTATTTTAAATGTACTGTTTTGTAGAAGAAGAAAAAATTACGCTGACTAGCTTGCAATCGTTTAAGTTGTGAAGTGCAATTTTTTTGTCATTTTGTGTTCCTTACCTTTTCAATCTTTATGTAGCTATCGAAACATAATAGGCGATAACGTTGCTGATATTGTTCATTTACATTAAGTACTATGCGTAGATGCGTTGCTGTTGCAGGTGCTTTGTTACATTTTGTTATTGCTGTGCTACCGCTGCTGATATCACTGCTGCTGTTGCTGTTGCTGCTGCTGCTGCTGCTACTCCTCCTCCTCCTCCTACTCCTACTGCTACTACTCCTGCTGCTGCTGCTGCTGCTGCTGTTGCTGTTATTGCCACAACTACCACTGTCACTACTATAATTACCACTGCCTTTACTTCTTCTTCTACTGCTTTCCTGTTGCTGCTGCTGCTGCTTTTCCTTCTGATTTGTTGCTGCTACTATTACTTCTGCTTCTTACTGGTTCTCTGTCTGATTTTGGGTGCTGTTGTTCACTGAGCTGCTACTATTTATAGTGCGTTATAAATCTCCAACTACCATCAGGAATGGCTTAACAAAAAAGGTAAAGGTGTCCAATAGCCTATGTTGTCGTAGGGGAGTGAGCCATCAGAGACCTCAACTTCTCAAGGGGCCAGCATATTGAGGGCGGCACCCATCTCCTCTCCCTTGCTGCTTTACCTTCCCTGACCCTAAAGAGGGCAGGTACCCATTTACAGCTGGGTGAACTGGGGGACTTTACTGAAGCCGAGGCGCGCAAACGGCCACCCATCCAAGTGGTAACCACGCTCGATGCTGCTTAGCCTTAGCTGGGGTAAAGCGTGTGCTCTGACCACTGAGCTATCCAGTCCTCAATGGCTTAGTATAGAGAAGAATTCTCTCTAAAAACAACCTGTGCGGTGATAGTTATTCTTTCCCGTTGTCTTATTTCTGCAGTCTTTAAAATATCAATGACTCGTACTTTTAACAAATATTCTGCATTTCTCTAATCTACTCGTATGTTTGTTTTTAGCATGCTTTAGCATACTTTATTATCTAGTATACTTTCCTTAACACTGGTACATCTATGGACTTTGTATGGTAGCTTATTAAGAAGTGACATGGTAGCAGTTGGATGTGTATAAAATATCGGTTCTGCAATCTATTTTTGTAAATTTTATATAGAGGATAATGGAATAAGCACTTGAGTGCTTTTTTACATCCAGTCCCCGTGCGTATGCAGTTTTGTAGATTTTTTCATCTGTTCCCACCGGCACACAATGGCCTACTCTTATGAAAAGCGGAACAGGATTTAACGTATGCACAAGATGTTCTGCGTGCCTTCGCGCACGGGGCCTCGGTTTATAGTCTCATCCGAAGTACTTTTGGGAAGAGTGGAGTCTGCACTGATGTTAAGTCCAGGGGGAAATATCCTCTTGAATGGGAATCGAACCCGGGTCGTCATATTCTTAACGCCCCATGATATGAATTGTTGATGTATTCGTGATTATTTCAATTTTTGAATAGTTTTTGCACGCATTTTTTTTTAATATGGAATTATCAAATCTAGGATTAGGTTGGAGATCATAAGTACACATCTTGTTATTTATTTTAAAGATATGAAACATGTAAAATGATACTATGGATGATGTTGTGTTTCAGATCAGTGAAGATCACGCCTTGACTACACTGATTCCTGGCTGCATTGGGTTTTCCACTTCACGAGACGTTAGTTACACGATGACCGCTTTCTTAATTATGGACCAAGTGGTCAGTTAGGATATAACCAAGGTCAACATCAACACCAACTCTAGGTAAGCTGGCTTTCATCTTTTGTGTGTTTCGCATGATTTTGTATGTCGGTACTGGTGGATAACGTCTCTCTGTCTGTCTGTCTGTCTCTGTCTCTCTCTCTGTGTCTCTCTCCCTCGCTCTCTCTTTCTGTTTGTCTCTCTTTCCGTATGGCTGCCTGTCTGTCTCACTCTCTGTCTGTCTGTCTGTCTCTGTCTTTCTGTCTTTTTGTCTCTCTGTCGGTCTCTGTCTGTCTCTCTCTGTCTCTCTGTCTGTCTGACTGTCTGTCTCTCTCTGTTTGTCTGTCTGTCTGTCTGCCTGCCTGTCTGTCTGCCTGTCCAATGTGCCTGTCTGTCTGTGTCTGTGTCTGTCTCTCAAGATATTGTGGATGAAATGTCCTTGTATTATTGCTGCTGCATTGTTTCATATTTATATTCGTTGATAGTAATATGTTTATAACACTTATGTCATATGCCCACTCCATATGCCCATCATTCTTTTGTATTGTGGCCTAAGGCCGATGTACAGTAAAAGTCTGAAGTCTCTCTCTCTTTCTCTTTCTATTTCTCTCTCTCTCTCTCTCTCTCTCTCTCTCTCTCTCTCTCTCTCTCTCTCTCTCTCCTTCTCTCTCTCTCTCTCTCTCTCTCTCTCTCTTTCTTCTCTCTCTCTCTCTCTCTCTCTCTCTCTTTCTTTCTCTCTCTCTCTCTCTCTCTCTCTCTCTCTCTCTCTCTCTCCTCTCTCTCTCTCTCTCTCTCTCTCTCTCTCTCTCTCTCTCTCTCTCTCTCTCTCTCCCTTATCTCTTCGTGTACGCAGTTCACATCGATCTGCGAAAATGAATGCAGATCTGCGTTTAGTGATTGAAGGCTCGGGTGATGAAAATGCAATTTGGAGTGAGGGCAGAGACGAATGCTCTGCCGTTTTAATGTTAAACAGGAAAGCCAAGGCGTTTTGGTCAGTATGCGGGCTGCACAAGACCTGTGTGTGATTCAGCTAGGCTTGTTGGGGGTACCGGTAGAAACTGTAATACTTTGCTCTGATATTGATATCGTACACAAGTTTGTGTGTGTGTGTTGTGTTGTGTTGTGTTGTGTGTGTTTGTGTGTGTGCGTGCGTGTGTGTGTGTGTGTGTGTGTGTGTGTGTGTGTGTGTGTGTGTGTTGTGTGTGTGTGTGTGTGTGTAAGTGTGTGTGTGTAAGTGTTTGTGTGTGTGTGTTGTGGTGTGTGTGTGTGTGTGTGTGTGCGTGCGTGCATGTGTGTTTAGATAAAATGCATTTCGTTATCCGACAGTTCTGCTCTGTATTTCTAAACAAATGTTAAATATCTTACTAAGAAGCACGCACACACGCACGCGCACATACATACACACACACACACACACATCTTGACGAAACCTAAAATCCTTCACTTATCCCTATCTAAAATAGTTTTAAGCGATAAGAAGAAAGCAATACCAACCACCCCCACCACAATGTAACTTTACGTCAACATAGCACGTGCGACACTATCCCCAATAACACAAAACCTAGACCTACGCACGCACGACAGCTGTTTTAAGGAAGAAGGACAATGACTATCCTGTGACCTCTGCGCTTAGCATCATCCCACGGCTACCTTGATCTGACAGATTTACGGTAATCCTGAGTACTCTTATCACTTCTTGAGTACCTAGGTACCTACGCTACACGCATAGAGCCTTGGACCACCCGTTTATCTACTGACTTCTGGGATAAGGTCCGTGCGTCAACTTGGGATATATATGCGTGATGTAAGACGATAGATGTTGTTTCTGGGGGGTTTTCTGTGGCTACAAGGATTTGCCATGGGAGATAGAGGCGGGAGGAAAGGGGGTGTTGCATGAAATAGTGTAACTTGTCTTTTTTTTAAAATATGAGTGAAATATGTTTTCAATCCCTCATAGGGAATCCGGGGGACTATCAGTACAAAATAGTATCCCCACATTCTGTAAATTATGTGCCAGAAATTTCCTCATTTCAATCATTCTCTTTGTCTCTGTCAAGTCAAGTAAAAATTGTAATGGTCTTTATTGAAAGTAACAGATTAAGTTTACACAACTGTTGTTTTTTTTTCGTCCTGCCCTCTTGCTCGTTTTCTTCCTATCACCTCCTTCTTGCCTAGTTTCTGCCTTCTTGGTCCATTCTCCTGCCTTTTTTTTCTCTAAAGACTTAAAAGAACAATTCTCTCTAACGCCGATGTTGGATGCGCTGGGCCTGACTTGTCAGGCGCTTAACGGCAGCGTGACGCATTGTCGCTCACATAACAGAACACAATGGCTGATGTCTGAGCTCTCGATAAAGAATGGATTAACGGTTGTTTTGCGTGGGTTTTTTTCGTTTTGTGGGGGTATGATTTGTCTTTGCAAGATATAGCGCTATATAAGTTCCATTTATTATTATTATTATTATTATTATTATTACTGCTTTGTTTTTTGTGACGTGAATTAATATGTTTTACTGTATCCACACTGCTCATTATGATCTATCTACCACCCGAGCAATACCCAGGTTTATGATGTTGTAATTTCAGGGTAAGGAATCGGTGGGGAGCTTGTGCTTTTCTGTCTGTGTATTCTGTCTTTTTTTCTCTTCCATAATTTCGCCAGTTTCTATATTTCCCTTTCACCCTTTCTCTTTTTGTGTGATCTGTATATTACTACATGTTAAAGAAACAGAAAGATTAAAGCAGATATAGAAAAAAGGCAGACATGGAGAGTGAATAAAAACAGAAATAAAGTCAGATAAAAACTAAGAGAAGGACGAAAGAAGCAGGCAGGCAAACAGACAAAATATATATATTTTTTTATAAACAGGAGGCATATTGTCAAAGCAAATAATACAGAATAACAACAAACGATCAGCACATCGACAAAAAAGGCAGCACATAGTTTGATGATGGCCTAAGCCTCTCTGAAGACATCAAGTGTTTCCACAATAGGAAACACGCCTTTCAGCTCCTCTTCACTGACTTTTCTTCTGTACAGAAATCTGCTGGAAAGTTCACACGTGGGTGTAAACGCTCTCCCAGGGGGAATCAGAGTAGGTGGGAGAGACAATGCCTGCTATACAGAGTGGCGTTTTCCCTTCGTCAGTAGCGCAAAGCTTGTTCTATTTCTGCATCTCTCCATCAGCAGCCTGTCTTCTTCAGCCATTGTCGAGTGATTGGAATGGTCACGCTCTCTGAACAGAGAGACAATGAATGGTTTTACTGGTTAATCCCTTTTAATGGATGGTGTGGGACTTTGTGTGCAAGCATTGCTAGAAGGGGTTTGGGGCGCCACCTTGGTTGTTATGCACTCTGTATGGATCTGGTGGTGTTTTTGTGTTGCACATACAAGGGGACGGGATAGCTCACTGGTCAGAACACGCGTATTCTCCCCTGTCAATGTTAAGCAGCATCAAGTGGGGGGGGGGGGGGGGGGGGGGGGTTACCCACTGGATGGGTGACCGTTTGCACGCTTTGGCTTCAGTACAGTCCCCCAGTCCACCCAGCTGTAAATAGGTATCTGTCTGTTTAGGGTCAGGGAGGATAAAGCAGCGAGGTAGAGAAGATGGGCGCCGCTCTAAATATGCTGGCCCCTGGAGAAGCTGAGGTCTCTGATGCCTCGCTCCCCTACGACCACATAGATTATGGGACACCTTAAATTTCACCTACACATACACACCTTCTCCGTCTGTTTCCTAATCTCTTCGCACCTGGGTGTGTGTCTTTGTGTCCATTCATCTAGCTGTCTCTGGGTCAGTGCACTATAGAGGTAGACAACCCTTGTGATAATGATATCATGACGTCTCTACTCCATCCCTGTCAAGCAGGCTTCGTGGTATTGAGTGATGCTTTTGCCCCAACACTGTCAGTGTCGTAGAGCTCTCTCTCTCAATATATATATTTTTTCTAGTGCATGTGAGACAAAGTGGGAGTCATAGACAGAACAAGGCCAAAACAGAAACAAACAGATGTAAAGGGACAACAAAAATATAGAGTGGCATATTAATAATCTCATAGTCAGCCAGGCAAACAGACGAAGAAGTGAACAGATGGAAAGAATAAAAGAACAACACAATGACACACACACACAAGTTAACAGAGCTTCGATACAAAATGTAAGCTAATTTGTTGACGAATCTTTGTGCCAGAAATGGATAGTTTGATGACCTAAGACTACAAAAGCGAAATATTGCCTCTATGATTAAAAAAAGAAACTTAACTCCGTTTCACTCACTTTCTGTCAGAAAAAAAACAAATACAGGAAAGTTCACACGTGGGTGTAAATGCTCTCGCAAGAGGAGTCAAAGTACTTGGGAGAGACAATGTCTGTTATATAGAGTGGCTTTCATTTTCTTCGTCAGTAGCACAAAGCTTGTTCTATTTCTCCATCTCTCCATCAGCAGCCTGTCTTCTTCAAATACTGTGTACTGATTGGAATTGTCACGCTATCTGAACAAAGACACAATGGCTTTACTGGCTGTTTCTTGTTGTTGTTTTTACAGATATTTTGGGATTTCTTTTATCGTGGGATTTTGTGTACATGCATTGCTAGAAATGCTTGGTGTGTAACAGTTGTTGTTATGCAATCTGTTTTAATCTGGGTTTTATGTTTTACGCATATGCACATTCTTCCTCTATGTGTGCGCGTGCGTGTGTGTGTGTCTCAGCGTATGTGTGTGTTATTAATTAATTAATTTATTTATTTATTTATTCTTTTATATTGAGGATCATGGAAAAAGCACTTTAGTGCTTTTTTACATCAAGTCCCCGTGTGTATGCGGTTTTGTAAATTTTGTCATCTGTTCCCACCGGCACACAATGGCTTACTCTTACTAAGAGCGGAACATGATTTAACGTGTGTGCAAGATGTTCTGCGTGCGTTCGCACACGGGGCCTCGGTTTATAGTCTCATCCGAAAGACGTGTGTGTGTGTGCGCGCGCGTGCGTGTGTGCGCGCGTGTGTGTAGCTGTCTCTGACTCAGTGCTCTGGAGGTAGACAACCTTTGTAATAGTCATAGCATGACGTTTCTACTCCATCCGTGTCAAACAAGCTTTCTGGTATAGATAGATAGAGTGGCGCAGTTTGTCTCATTACTGTCCTAAAGCTAGTTCTGTTTCTCCATTTGTCAATCAGCAGCTAGCTCCTCTTAGTTGATTGGAAGGATCACGCTCTCTGGAATGGAGAGATGATGATAGTTGCTGTTGTTGTTGTTGTTTTGTTTTATTGGCACTGTTTTCTGTTTCAGTGTGGACTGCTTTGCACATCTGTATACATCTTGATGGAAGTGCTTTACTTTGTGGACGCTGTTTTGCTTAGGATGATGACTGTGACTTGTTTTATTTCTGCTTTCCTGCATGAATTCTGTTTATATCTAAGTTTGTTGATGTGTTGCCTGACTCTGTTTCTTTGCTTATATCACTCTTTCTCTCTCACATTTTTTGTCTGTTTCTACATATCTCTCTCTCTCTCTTGGCCCTATGTGTATCTCTTTATGTAACTTGTAATTTATGTAGTATTTTGTGTATTAGAGAGAGATGGAGAGAGAGAGATAAAGAGAGAGACAGAGAGAGAGACAGACAGACAGACGCATGCACATATACACACAGACAGATAGACAAACAGACAAACAGACATACATGCAGACAGACAGAAAAAGACAGACTTAGGAGAAGAGATCAACAGAAAGAGACAGAAACAAGATACGCAGAGATACAGGCAGAAAAACAAGTATGCATGATTATGTGACTTAAGTCTGAGTGCGGAATACATAAAGATAGCAATAAAGCGTTGATACACTTAAGTGCATAAAAACAAAACTTAACCCACCCACCCCCAACAAACTGTGTAGCTTGATGACAGCCTTAGCCTACCAACACACAATGAAATGCCGCTTCTATAAGAGGAAACACGCCTTTTACTTCCTCTTCCCTGACTTGTTGCGAACAGTTCCTTTAGAAAGGCCACAGGTGGGTGTACACGCTCTCAAAAGAAGGGCGAAAGCACTTAAGGGAGAGAGAGAGAGGGAGAGAGACAGGGAGAGAGAGAGAGGAGAGAGAGAGAGAGAGAGAGAGAGAGAGAGGACAGAGAGAGACGAGAAGAGAGCAGAGAGACAGAGAGAGACAGAGAGAGAGGCAGAGAAAGGCAGACACACAGATAGAGAAGAACAGAGACAGAGATACAGAGACACACAGAGAGAAAGACAGACAGACAGCAATCGAGACAGAGAGAGACAGAGACAGAGGCAGAGAGACACATAAAGAGAGACAGAGAAAGACAGAGAGACAGACGGAAAGATAGTGACAGAGAGACAGACACACAGACAGACAGACATAACGAGAGACAGAGACAGATAGTCAGACAGAGACAGAGACAGACAGGGAAAGAGAGCCGGAGAAGCAGAGATACAGAGAGAGACAAAGCCTGAGAGACAGACAGAGAAACAGAGAGACACACAGAGAGCAAATCCAGAAAAACCAGAAAGCCAGAGACAGAGAAACAGAGACAGACAGAGAAACAGAGACAGACAGGCAGAAGAACAAGAGTACATGATTATGTGACTTTAGTCAGAGCATGGAATACAGAAGGATAGCAATAAAGCGTTGATACACTTAAGTGCATAAAAACAAAACTTAACCCACCCACCCCCAACAAACTGTGTAGCTTGATGACAGCCTTAGCCTACCACCACACAATGAAATGCCGCTTCTATAAGAGGAAACACGCCTTTTACCTCCTCTTCCCTGACTTGTTGCGAACAGTTCCTTCAGAAAGGCCACAGGCGGGTGTACACACTCTCTTAAGAAGGGCGAAAGCTCTTAAGGGAGAGAGAGAGATGGGAGAGAAAGACAGAGAGAGAGGCAGAGAAAGGCAGACACACAGAGAAGAACAGAGACAGAGATACAGAGACACAGAGAGAAAGACAGACAGCAATCGAGACAGAGAGAGACAGAGGCACAGAGACACATAAAGAGAGACAGAGAAAGACAGAGAGACAGACAGAAAGATAGTGACAGAGAGACAGACACACAGACAGACAGACATAACGAGAGACAGAGACAGATAGTCAGACAGAGACAGACAGGGAAAGAGAGCCGGAGAAGCAGAGAGACAGAGAGAGAAACAGAGACAGAGAGACAGAGACAGAGAAACAGCGAGACACAGAGAGAGCAAAGCCAGAAAAAAAAACAGAGCCAGAGACAGAGAAACAGAGACAGACGGAGAAACAGAGACAGACAGACAGAAGAACAAGAGTGCATGATTATGCGACTTAAGTCAGAACATGGAATACAGAAGGATAGCAATAAAGCGTTGATACATTTAAGTGCATAAAACAAAACAAAATTTACCCCCCCTCCCCAACAAACTGTGTAGCTTGATGACAGCCTTAGCCTACCAAACACACAATGAAATGCCGCTTCTATAAGAGGAAACACGCCTTTTACCTCCTCTTCCCTGACTTGTTGCAAACAGTTCCTTTAGAAAGGCCACAGGTGGGTGTACACGCTCTCTTAAAGAAGGGCGAAAGCACTTAAGGGAGAGAAAGAGAGAGAGAGAGAGAGAGAGAGACAGAGAGAGAGAGAGAGATGGGAGAGAAGAGAGATGGGAGAAAGAGATGGGAGAGAGAGAGAGACAGACAGACAGACAGAGACGGAGAGTCAGAGACAGAGGCACAGAGAGACAGACAGACAGATCGACAGACAGACAGAAAAGAGACAGACAGAGAGACAGAGACAGAGAGTCAGACAGAGACAGAGAGTCAGACAGATACAGACAAACAGAGAGAGACAGAGACACAGATACAAAGAAACAGAGAGAGACAGAAACACAGATACAGAGAAACAGAGAGAGACAGAGCCACAGAAACAGACAGACAGAGAAACAGAAACAGACAGAGACAGAGAGACAGAGAATGTGGGTTATATATAGAGGGACGTTTTGGTTGCCTTACTGTCACAAAGCTGATTCTCAGTTTCTCCATTTGTCAATCAGCATCTCATCTTCCTAGAACACTGCGCGCTGATTATTCTGGTCACGCTACCTACACAGAGGGATTCTGGTTTAAGTGTGTGTGAGTGTGTGTGTGTGTGTGTGTGTGTGTGTGTGTGTGTGTGTGTGCGCGCGCGCGTGTGTGTGTGTGGACATAATGGGTTTTGGTTACGTGTTACAAACAGTGTTAGAAGTGCTCTGGTGTGTTATCTCTGTTGTTGTCAAGGTTTGTGACTGTGGTTCTAAGAGCTTTTGGTTTGCTAGTTTGTTTTGGCTTTTTATCTGTAATGTGTGTACCTTCGTTGTGGATTTTTTTTACCAAGTTTGTGTGTGTGTCTCTGAGCTGTTATGATTGTTCAGTTATTGTCTGTCTCTTTTGATCAGGATACTTACTAGAGGTAGACAACTTCTGTAGTATAGATGGACTTTTTAGGTGTAAATAATATCAAATTGCTTGGTCAAATTCTATCGGAAATTTCTTGATTTGAGATTTGTGTTGCTTTTAGAATGATAAAGTGGCTTTTTTTTCATTTTCACTTGAATGCGCATTTGTCGGTATTCATTTTAGTTGTGTTTTTTTCTGTTTTCCTCTCTGTTTTATTTTTTCTGCTTGTTTATGCTTTTGTTTTTTACTTCTAATTCTTTGTCTGTTTCTTTGTCTCAATTTCCTTCTTCTCTGTTTTCTTTCTGTGTGCTTCTTACTGCATCTGAGGGACAGACAGATAGACAGACAGAAGAGGGAAGAGACATAGGGATGCAGACGAATACATGAAAACCAAAACAATTAAAGTTAATGATCAATAAACAGAAAAAAGGCTACAGACAGACAGCGATACTGAAAAAAAATATCCCAGCGCAAATAGGCACATATTCATCACAAAATATACAGAACGACAACAATAAAACTGTTGACACTTTTTTTTGTTTGTGCCGAAAAAAGATAAACAGTTTACTAATAATGGCCTAAACCTACCCCAAAAAACACCCCGAACTGTTTCTATAATAACACAAAACGACACTTAACCCTGCGCGACAATAACATTCTCCTCTAAGATATACCACAAGAACATTCACGCGGAGGTTTTATAAACGTTTTCCCAAACAAAAAGTCCAAACACTTGAGACAACTTATCAAGTGACAGCTCCACTTCGTCAATGTCACTAAGCTGGTCAAGTTTCTCTCGTGGTCAAATCAGCTGGTCAGCCACCTTCATAGGGCACTTTGGGTTGATTGGACTTGGTCATGCTGTCTGGGCGGAGAGAGATGATTGTCTTTTGTTCTTGGCACCGGCTATCTATAGTTCAGGGCGGACCACAGCCTCGCGTGCGGGTGTCTCGTTACAAGTGCTTTGGTTTGGTTTGGTTTGGTGGAAGCCCCTCTTGCTTTTAGGTCGGTGAACTTTTCCCCTTTGCATGCAAGTTGATGTGCATGATCTTGGTGTCAGATTTTCTTTCTTTGTCCATCACAGATCTTTTTTTTTATCGTTCCTCTTTTTGGGGTTTTTTGTCTTTTTTGGCAAAGCAAAACGTGTGTGTGTGTGTGTGTGTGTGTGTGTGTGTGTGTGTGTGTGTGTGTGTGTGTGTGTGTGTGTCTGTGTGTGTGTCTGTGTGTGTGTGTCTGTGTCTGTGTGAATGAGACAGATATTTCTTTAAAAAGAAATGTTACAGATAGTTTATGTTTTTTTCTTTTCTTTTCTTTCTTTCCTTCTTTCTTCTTGATGCCCTTTCTTTTCTTTTTTGTTTCTACACTCTCTTTGCAGTAATACTTTGCTCTTTATAAAATGTTGAGGATAAAAACGTAAAAGGGCCAATACCTTTTACTTACTTTCTTTCTTTCTTTCACTTTGTGTGTATGTGTGTGTTGTGTAGGTGTGTGTGTGTGTGTGTGCGCGCTCGTGCGCGCGCGCGCGCGCGCGTGTGTGTGTGAGAGAGAGCGAGAGTGTGTGTGTATGCGTGTGTGTGTACTTTTATCCATAAGATTAAGATCAATAAAAGTGTATGCCCTTTCTCCTCTTCACCATCTTTCATTTGCTCTTTCTAGCCTTCTCCCTTTCTCTCCCCCCCTCTCTCCACCCCCCTCCCCCACCTCTCTCTCTCTGTCTGTCTGTCTGTCTGTCTGTCTGTCTGTCTCTCGCTCTCTCTGTGTAAATGCCTGCTATAGTGCCACGAAAAAGTGTGGTCTAGCGTGA
>CM054136.1:58700631-58725920 GCA_028751875.1 Rapana venosa | reverse complement strand
GCAATGAGTCGAATCAAGCATATACTTGTTTACATTATACTGTAGTATAATTTGTGGTCTTCCTGGTGTTGTTTCTCCCATGTTTTTCTTCCACCTGACTTCGCAGAGCCCAAGGATGTGCCATTGATATCTGACATCTCATGTGTCATTCTTCCACTTTCCTGCAGCTCTTAGTGTCCGTACATTCCACGTGCAATGATGGTGTTTTTCTGGCACAATTTTGCTGCGTTTTACATCAGTAGCATACTTTCGACATCTGTCCTGATGAGCAACAGAAGGCGCGGTCCTTGGTAACCCGGCGACGACCGATCCGTATGGAGATTCTGGCTGTCTTTGTCATTGTGTATCTTGGGCAAATCAACCTGGCGGAGTCTTATCCCTTGCAGTCGTTTTGTTAGTGGGTTTACTCCCCGCACATGGCGGTGGTACTGGCACAATGTTAGCCAGTACAAGGAGTCCTCGACATCTGACCTGAACTGACCACAAACTATACTACTGGAAACGGATAAACATGAACACGCGTGGGGTTTCTCGTTCACAAAGACACCGTGAACACCGTCATGAGCTGTCAGCCTGTGTCCAGCAGACTTATTACCATCCGCCTGAGAGCAACCCCCTTTAACATAACTATAGTACAGGCATACGCCCCTACATCAGACTGCACAGATGAAGCCGTAGAAGAATTTTATGACCAGCTACAAGAGGTTCTGAATCAAACACCCAAGAAAGACATCCTCGTTGTGCAAGGCGACTGGAACGCCAAGGTAGGAGAAGATGCATGGAAAGACTGGGAGGGCGTTTGTGGGCCACATTGTAATAACCAATCAAATGAAAGAGGCTTGAGACTCCTGGAGTTTGCCAGTAACAACCACCTCCAGCTAGTGAATACACTTGGCCCACACAAGAAATCCAGAAAATGGACATGGCATAGCCCAAATGGAGAACACCACAACCAAATAGATTACATCATGGTGAAAAGACGGTTTCAGTCTAGCGTTAACATCGCACAGACACGAAGTTTTCCAGGAGCAGACATAGGGAGTGATCATGATCTTGTGATGATGACTTTCCGACTACGTCTAAAGAAAATCCACAAGCGGAACAACATCAGGATCAAATTTGACCTCGAGAAGCTGAAGGACCCAGAGGTATTAGAAATTTTTCAAGCAAGGATAGGTGGAAAGTTTGCAGCACTCACTGTGATAGACTCAGACATAGATACACTGACGAATAGTTTCAATACAGCGGTGACTGAAACAGCAAACGAGCTTCTTGGCAAACGCCGACCAGTCAAAAAACCATGGGTCACACCTAACATCCTACAACTATGCGACAAGCGTAGAGAGTTGAAGAAAAAGAAAAATGAAACAAAAGAAAGAGCAGAACAATATAGGGCAGTCAACAAAAGAATCAGGAAGTCCATGACGGAGGCAAAAGAGAAATGGATCGGTGAACAGTGCCAAGACATTGAAGAGAACATCAAGAAAAACAATAGCAAGAAAGCATATCAGCTGGTGAAAGACCTGACTAGCACGAAACAGAGAAAAGGTTTAACAATCCAAGACAAAAATGGGAAGTGTCTCACTGACGACCAGGATATTCTGAACAGATGGACAGAATACTGCTCCGACCTGTATAACTATAGAACCGCAGGAGATCCAGAAGTCCTTAATGTACCCGAAAGCAAAGACACAGACAGTCACCCTATCCTCCGAGAAGAAGTGGAAACAGCAGTCAGATCGCTGAAAAAGGGGAAGTCAGCAGGGGCTGACAACATTCCAGCTGAGTTGGTCCAAGCTGGAGGGGAAGCCATGATCAGCGCCCTACTAAGAATCTGCAACAAGATCTGGCAGACAGGAAAATGGCCAACACCATGGACGCAGTCACTCATCATCACCCTCCCCAAGAAAGGAAATCTACAACAATGCCATAATTACCGCACAATCAGCCTCATATGTCACCCAAGCAAGGTCATGCTGCAGATAATATTGAATAGACTGAAGCCACAAGCAGAGACCATCATTGCTGAGGAACAAGCAGGTTTCAGAGCAGGGCGCAGCACAACAGAACAGATATTCAACCTCAGAATACTATGTGAGCGGTACCTTCAACATCAACAAGACCTTATACCACGTATTTATCGATTTTAAGAAGGCATTTGACAGGGTGTGGCATGCAGCTTTGTGGGCAACCATGAATTTGTACAGCATCAATGCAAACCTGATCAGAGTCATCAAACAGCTGTACAGCGAGGCCCACCAGGGCAGTGTACTACAACAACAACATGGAGAATGGTTTCGAACAACAGTTTGGAGTAGGCAGGCAGTCTAATCTCACCAACCCACCCTTTTCAACATCTTCCTTGATAGAATCATGCTGATGCACGGAACATCATGAAGGATCAGTCCATTGGTGGCTGACGATCACAACCTCCGCTTCGCAGTTGACATTGAATGGAATAGCAGGATCAGAAAAAGAGCTTGCCAGCCTACAGAACACTTGGATAAGGCCTCCACAGACATACGGCATGAAAAACAGTGCAGAGAAGACCAAACTGAGAGACTTAATACACCAACGGCATAGCACTGAAATCAGGATAATGACCAGAAGCATGGAAACAGTTCAAACTTCAATACCTGGGAGCCATTGTATCCGACCCGGATCCAAGCCAGAAGATTATGCAGGTCTGCACAGACATAAACAGCTTTGGTTCAAAACTAAACACCATCTGGAGAGGAAAGAATATGTCACTTATCTCCAAGATCAGACTAATTCGCCTCCCTTGTCATATCCAATATTCTGTAGCCTGTGATCATGACCCGTGACTGCAGATTTGGAGAGAGAGTACAGGCAGTGGAGATGAGATTGACTTCGGAGACATCTTGGCATCTCCTACAAAGAACTCCAACATAAGCAATCGAAAAGCGTGCATAACAGAATCCCAGCAAACCATTGGACCCTATGAGAACCTTCTAACGATCAGTGAGAAAAGCGTAAAC
Source organism: Rapana venosa (assembly GCA_028751875.1). Taxonomy (NCBI): domain Eukaryota; kingdom Metazoa; phylum Mollusca; class Gastropoda; order Neogastropoda; family Muricidae; genus Rapana; species Rapana venosa. Next base: position 58,722,921 of record CM054136.1, on the reverse strand, counting down.
TTAAGTGTATGGGCCATGTCACAAGATCCCAAGGAATTACAAAGACAGTTTTGCAAGGCACTGTCCAAGATGAGAAGAAGAGCAGACCAAAGGAAAGCTGGGAGGATAACATCAGTGATGGACAGGCCTAAACTCAACAAAACCCTGAGAAAGGCAAACAGAGAGAGAATGGAGGGAACTGGTTGCTGAGATCTTTTGAGGGTGCCCCCACTCGTCATACTACGGGACAGATAGAAAAGATAGATAGATAGTACTGTGTGGCGTGTGTTTCTTGTCTTTCTTTCTTTCTGGATCTTCTTTCTTTCTTCTTTCTCTCTCACTCTCACTTTTTTCCTTAGATTACATGTCCGGTCCGTTATTTTCTTCTCATTGACCAGTTTTCTTGCATTAATTTACGCATTCTTTTTTCTTAGACTTAGTCAAATTACACGCGCTCATTTTCCTAGTAGGCGGTTTTTAGTCGGCTTACACTCTCTCTCTCTCTCTCTCTCTCTCTCTCTCTCTTCTCCCCTCTCTCTCTCTCTCCTCTCTCTCCTCTCTCTCTTCTCTCTCTCTCTCTCTCTTTTCTCTCTCTCTCTCCCCCTTTTCTCTTTTCCTCTCTTCTCCTTGAGCGGCGTGCGTGCGCGCGCGTGTGTGTGTGTGTCCTGTCTGTCTGTCTGTCTGTATGTGCGTGTGTGTTTGTGTGCGTGCGTGCGTGTGTGTGTGTGTCTGTGTCTGTCTGTGCGCGTGCGCCAGCGTATGCCTGTGTCTGTGTCTCTGTGTGTGCGCGCAAGCGTGCGCGCGCGCGTGTGTGTGTCTGTCTGTGAGCTTATATTTATATGTGGCGTGGGTGCTTATATGTTTTTGTGTGTGTGTGTGTGTCTGATCTCTGTGCGCTAGTGCATGTGTCCGTGCACACAAAACGGCCCTCGCACATATGTGTGTATGTATGTGTGTGTTTGATGTGTGTATCACCAAGGCCTAAAAAGCGTGGACATAAAAATCATGCTGGGTTTTGGTGGGAGGGTTTTCAATTGCTGACAGTCATCTCTTCCTAATCGTTTTTTCTGCTCTCCTTTCTCCTACGCTGATTCTGTTGGTGATTTTTTTCTTTTGGTCATGTCACTACAATGAACATTGAAAAATGAACACACCACCTGCAGTATTCAAAGGGTGAGGAATTCGGGGACAAGGAGCGCGGAGTGTGAAGGCGTACGAGCACAAGTTGGCTGGGAAAAAAATAACGAAGTGGCGAAAACAGAATAACAGTAAAAAGGTTTCAACTTTTAAAACGGAATAACAGTTTTTAAAAAAGTTTCAATTTTTGAAACGAAATAACAGTAAAATGAAAAAAACTTTCAATTTTCAAAACGGAATAACAGTTTTTAAAAAGTTTCTATTTTTAAAAGGGAATAACAGTAATAAAAAAAAATAAAAGTTTCAATTTTTAAACCGGATTAACAGTTTTTTTAAAAAGTTTCATATTTTAAAACGGAATAATACTGAAAGATTTCAATTTTTCTTCTTTTTGCTGTCTAAAATTTCTGATATTTCTGTATTAACTTTTTCGTGTTGGTTCTTTTTTTTTTTTTACTTCGGTTTTGTTTTGTCACTTTACCACAAGAAGAATAAAACAAAAATGGGGAGTTTTTGATAAAATGACAAGGGAAAGGTTAATGTATTATGAAAATGCAGATCGTGTGACGTCTAGGCGTATTTTAAGATAACGGGAAAAGAAATGGGTGGAACTTTTTAAATTTCTAGGGTGCTAAAAGCCCGATGCAATGTGCAATGATTAAATAACAACCTGTCTCTCTGCCTGTCTCCTCTCTGTCTGTCTGTCTGTCTGTCTATCTGTCTCTCACTCTCTCTCTCTCTCTCTCTCTCTTCTCTCTCTCTCTCTCTTTCTCTCTCTCTCTCTCTCTCTCCCCTCTCTCTTCTCTTCTCTCTCCTCTCTCTCTCTCTCTCCCCTCTCCCCTCTCTCTCTTTCTCTTTCTCTTTCTCTTGTGCCTGTATGCTTGTGTGTAGTGTGTGTGTGCAGACAAAACCGTGCTCGCGCATATGTGTGTAGGGGGCGGGGGGTTGTATAATTATCAACCAGGCCAAAAAGTGTGCTGCTAAAAGTGCACAAGAAGAGAACACCTACTTATAAAAACTATTCAAGGTGGAAAAAAATAATCAAAGTAAAAACACATTTTTGTGATGTTTTAAAAAAAGTCATTGCATATTTTTCCTTACAGGGGAACGGAATTACATTTTCTTACTGATTTTCTGCAATAACAGCGGAACGAAGACAATTTTTACCATTTCGATTGTTAAAGGGTTTTAAAAATGGACTATTCAAGGTGTATGGCAGGGACCGTTTGGTTACAATGAAGAGGAACAACATGGGACAAAAGGTCATCCAGACCATCAAGAGCTATACGCAAAAGCCACCAGCCCAGTGCTTGTCCAAGGCACGGTTGGAGAATGGTTCCATACCTCATTTGGAGTCCGACAAGGCTGTCTCCTATCGCGGACACTGCTCAATGTTTCCTTTGGGAGCGCATAATGACTGACACCTTAGAAGATCACACTGGCACAGTCAGTAATGGGAGGCGGACAATCACCAAACCTCAGGTTTGCCGATGACATCGACGGACTGGCAGGACACGAACAGGAACTACCCAAACCTAGTGTACCACCTGGTGAAACATCTTCCAGTATACGGCATGGAGATCAGTGCCGAAAAAACAAAACTCATGACAAACAGTGCCCGGGCCACACACTACCAAGATCACAGTCAGTGGAAAAGATTTGAATTGTAGATCACTTCAAGTACCTTGGAGCTATTGTTAGTAAAGAAGGATCAAAAACGGAAATCCTTGCAAGAACTGCGCAAACAGCAGCAGCAATGGTGAAAGCTCAAGACCATCTGGAAAGACCGAAACATCTCTCTCAGGCCAAGGTCAAGCTACTGCATGCATTGATGATCTCCACATACCTATATGCATGCGAATTTCCCGGCATTGAATGCAGATCTACCAGGAGGATCCAGCTTTGGAGATGAGATGCCTCAGAAGATTCCTTGGCATTTCATACATGGGCCACATTACCAACGAAGAAGTCGACAAACCATCACCCAACAAGTAAAACACTACGAAACCTGCTGACCACAGTCAAGAAAAGGAAGCTCAGATGGCATGGGCATGTGACAATATCAATGGGCTCTCCAAGACCATACTGCAAGGAGCAGTGCAGAGGAAAAAGAAGGCGAGGCAGGCCGAGGAAGAAATGGGCAGACAACATCACCGAATGGACCGGGAAGAGCTTCTCCACAACCCAGGCACTTGCCCACAACTGCTGCAAATGGAGCCAACTGGTGCAACGTTCGTCTTTGCAATGCTCCTACGACCCCGGAGGGGGTTATGGGAGCAGATGAGATCAGATGAGATTGAAGGTGAGGTTACCGTTGTATCCCCAAGCAGCGGAAATGTTTACCCATCCATATAACCTTTACATCAAGTAACAAAAATTATAAATTCTACTCCCTGTCTAATCTTTAAAATGGCGTTCGTCTCTTGTGGAAACAGAAGACGATAGATACTAACTAGATTGTTCAAGTTTTAAAAATAAAATATATTCTAGGTAAGTTTACCTTTCTATCCCCAAACAGCAGAAATCTTTGCCCACCCATGCAAACCCTTTACATAAAAATAGCGAATCTATAAATTGTACTCCATGTCTAATCTTTCAAATGGCGTTCCTCTCCTCTGGGGGAAAACTGAGGCGAGAATTTTGCAGAGAGAGCTAAGATGGATGCATTGTCAACAGCGCGAGAACGCTTGACGCGTTTAAGAGTATTGTCCTGTTTGTTAGGAAAAGAACAAAACTTATCGAATTACCCTAGAGAGGACAGGAAAATAAAGCAATCCCCTCCAAACTTACAATCAGCCAAACCATCGATAACAGTGTTTATATGCTAGTCACACAACTGACAAGTCCTCTCGTATCTGAAATTTGGGGAGCTCTAAATTTGGTAAGGAAAAAAGTTATGTGGGTTGCTTTTTTCTTGTTGTCAAAATAGCTTGTGGTCTAGAATGACTAGATTTTTTCAAAGTCTAGAATAAAAACAAATAAATTTATTTTTACACACACACTTTCACACACCATGTTTTCGTCTAATATCACTAAGAGTGAACAACGTCAAATTGAAGACAACAACAACAACAAAAACACCACACACACACCCCACACACACACACACACACACAAACCACACACACACACAACACATGTGCGCACGCCACATAAACATGGGACAATCGGCTTTAAGTCTCAACTGAGGACTTTCGGGAGGGAGGTTGGAGTGGCAGTGGGCCCCGCGCAACACACACATCCCCGCATAACTCAGTCAAGGGTTTCCCGGGCCCAGTGCTAAAATTAGCTCCTTCCTCTTTCCAAAGTCCAAGTGTGGTCAGTATCTGCTCTAAACAGCACCAGCTGCAAAAGGAAGAGATACCAGCTGAGAGCAGCTGATAGTGGGGGAAACTGACAGCTGTTCTGAGGGTTTAAATCCAGTGAAAGTGGAGTTAAAAAACACTATTAATTCCATCGGTAAACAAACTCTCCTTCAAAAGACATCTTTGTAGAAAAATTGAATACATAAACTCTGTTACCGTAGAATCAGAGATTCAACATGCTAACAACTAGGCTCTCTAACCCACCCTCCACCCCCCCACCCCCTCTAAACACGCCTAACACAACCCCCCATCCCCACCCCCAGCCCCACCCCAGCCCACAAGAAAACCATTCATCCTTAGATGCATTCTTCATCCACTGGGATTGAAAAATAACGAATGAAAAATAATAAAGAGGTGTGAAGAAAATATTTTTAAAACATTAAAAAGAAAAGGGTAAAAGTTGTGAGTTATAAGAAAGTTTTATACTACAAAAATGATTCTAGGAAAAGTAAAGAAAAATAATAGCAAGAGTAAATAACTCTAAGTTTGCCGCAAAATGAGACTTGACAGACATACAGACAGAGAGACAGACAGAGATGTCATTTAATCACCACACACAGCAAGGAGCATTCGCGGATATTGAAAAGAACACAAAAAACAAAAATAAACCGTCCCACACTTTCTTTCATATTAGTTTTAAAATTCTCCAGGATATTGTGCTTTCTGCGTTTCCAAATACCTTTCATATTTTTCTTTCTTTTTGAAATTGATAATCTTTTCTATGTTCAATTTTTGTTATGGGAAGGGGTGGGGGTGGGGGGAGGGGAGCAGGACAGGCAATAGAGGGCTTTAAAAAGACAAGAAAAGAGAGGAAGAATAAAACGGCAATGTAAAGGCAATACTTGATTTCATAATTTATTCCTCCCTCCTTCCCTCCTTCCCTCCCTCACTCCCTCCTACACAATAGGTCTTCCCGCAAGCTTATGCATGCGTGCGCTCACACTCATTGTCTTTTGTCTATAAGTTTCTTTAACCTGTATTCAGGGGGTTTGTTTTATGTTTGTAAGATTTGTTGTTATGACATGACAAGGAGAGTGTTGACCGAATGAAACATGGGGTAGACTTGTTTGCCATGAGTAATGCAGCATCAGGACAGTAAGTTGTTCTTGCTATTTTTTGCGGACAAACAGAATATATCCATACATATGTAACACTCTTGTCTGGTTCTCCAGGAATGCGAATGAAAGAGAAGGGGGACAGACAGACAGACAAAGACAGGGACAGATAGTTACACACACACGCTTACAGTGCACAGAGAGGCACAGAGAGAAAGGGAGAAGGAGACAGACACACAGACAGAGAAAGAGACAGACAGGCGAACAGACAGACAGACCGACAGACTGACAGACACACAGACATTGACAGATACCGAACTGAACCAGAAACAGAGAGAAAAAGAGACAGACAGAGAGGGAAAGACAGAGACAGACAAGTGGACAGACAGACAAGTGGACAGACAGACATTGACAGCTACCGAACTGGAACCAGAAACAGAGAGAAAAAGAGACAGACACAGAGAAACAGAGAGAGAGAGATACAGCGAGATTCACATACAAAAAAAAAGATGATATTTTGCCCAGGACAATGAGCCTTTGTAATTACCAAGGAAAAGAAAAAGATAATAAAACAAATTAACATAAATCAACAAAACAGTCAATAGGAAGAAAAGAATGACAAAAGTAAGCGGGCCAGTGTAACCAACAAAATAAACAACGAAACACACACTTGCAACCCCAATTTGTGGGTGATGGATTTTTTTGTTGTTTTCGTTTTTAACATGTGCGCAAGATATTTTTGTGCGCTTTTGCACTTTGTACCCCAGTTCCAATCTCACCCTAATAACTTTCAGGGAAGTGGAACTGGTACCCTCCCCTTTCTCTCATCTCTCCTCTCTCTCCTCTCTACTCTCTCTCTCTCTCTTCTCTCTCTCTCTCCTCTCTCTCTCTCTCTCTCTCTCTCTCTCTCTCTCTCTCTCGCTCGCTCGCTCTCTATCTTTCTTTCTCTCTCTCTCTTTCTCTCCCTCTCTCTCTCTCTCTCTCTCTTTCTTTCTCTTTCTCTTCTTCTCTCTCTCTCTCTTCTCTCTCTCTCTCTATCTCTCTCTCTCTCTCTCTCTCTCTCTCTCTCTCTTCCCTTTAAATTAGTCTTTTTTTCTATATGATGTTATCCCAATAAGGGCGGGGACTGGATGTAAAAAAAGAGCACACGAGTGTTAATCATCATCCTCAAATAAAAGAATTTGACTTCTCTCTCTCTCCCTCTCATTCTCTCTCTCTCTCTCTCTCTCTCTCCTCTCTCTCTCTCTCTCTCTCTCTCTTCCTCCTCTCTCTCTCTCTCTCTCTCTCGTGATACTGTTATCTAAGTCATATTTTTGTTATAGTCTGACTTTTTGTCATACGTAACATTTTTGTCGTTACTATTGCTTTTACCCCCACCAAATACTAAGAAGTTCGGCAACGCCCTTCATGTATGGGCAATGGCCTTTTTTGGATAAAATCATTCGAGTTCGGATTTTCCTCTACTGCTCTCTCTCTCTCTCTCTATCTCTCTCTCTCTCTCTCTCTCTCTCTCTCTCTCCTTCTCCCTCTCTCTCTCCTCTCTCCTTCCTCGCTCTCTTCTCTCTCTCCTCTCTCTATCTCATCTCTCTCTCTCTCTCTCTCTCTCTCTTCTCTCTCTCTCGCCCCTCTTCCCCTCTCTCTCTCTCTCTCTCTCTCTCGCCCCCCCCTCTTTTCCCCACTCCCCTCCCGCCACCCCCCCTTTTTTTTTTCTCTCTTCTCCCCCCCCTCTCTCCTCCTCCCTCTCTCTCTTCTCTCTCCTCTCTCTCTTTCTCTTCTTCTCCTTTCTCTTCCTTACCCGGGGGGGTGTGTGTACCTGTTTCCCCCCCGTGTTTTTATTTTGCAAGAAGTCTCCCCCCGTTGACCTCACAACTTCCCACTTCAGACAGCTTTTTCCCATTTCATTGTACAGGTTGTATGCTGAGTTGTTGTGTTCCCCCCCCCCCCCCCCCCCTTATCTACCCCAAAATGCCATGAAAATAAAGATTTTTAGTACATACTTGATCTTCTGGCTGATATACAAAAAAAGGGAAAATTTAAGCACCAAAGGTCTCACTTGAAATTGTTAAAGAGTTTTTAAAAAAAAAAACCCACCCTTTTTAATCCCCATCGCCGCAGCCCCAGATTTAACCCAGGATTCAAAGGACCCCCCAAAAACTGATATCAAATGGGTTTAAAACTTGGCATATTATCCGTTTCCAATACAAATTTCAGTTGAAAAATAATTTTTAAAAAGATAGTCAGACTAGACTAAACCGTGCATCTCAAATAACTTAGAACCAGAGGGGCAATGTTTTAAACCCCCGGGGTCGGCTCTCCCCGCCCTGTAAACCTTTTTCCAGATCGAAAAAAACAAAGCCCCTGCGTTCTTTGGGAAACGCAATTTTTTTCCCCGCTGGGAATGAAAAATTGATGGAAAAAGAAGAAATTTGAAAGAAAAACAATAAACCAAACCAAAAAAAAAGAAGGGTGAAAAAAGGAAGCGCACCAAAATGTTGAATCTTTTTTGTTTCTTTTTGAAAATACCAAAAAAAAAAGACCCCAAAAAAGAAACTTTTAATTTTTTCACGAGAGAGAGAGAAAAGGGGAGAGAGGAGAGAGGGGGGGAGAAAGGAGAAGAGAGAGAGAGAAAAAAAAAAAAAAAAAAAAAAAAAAAAAAAAAAAAAAAAAAAAAAAAAAAAAAAAAAAAAAAAAAAAAAAAAAAAAAAAAAAAAAAAAAAAAAAAAAAAAAAAAAAAAAAAAAAAAAAAAAAAAAAAAAAAAAAAAAAAAAAAAAAAAAAAAAAAAAAAAAAAAAAAAAAAAAAAAAAAAAAAAAAAAAAAAAAAAAAAAAAAAAAAAAAAAAAAAAAAAAAAAAAAAAAAAAAAAAAAAAAAAAAAAAAAAAAAAAATTTTCAAGCATATGCAACTTTTTTGGGGGCCCAAAATTTAAAGGGCTCGTTTCCCAAAATGAAGGGGAGGATGCGTGTAAACAAAAAACCGTGGCAGCCGTTTGTAGCTTTTTTAGGGGGAGTTTCTTCGTTTTGGCTTTCTTTTTTTTGGGGTCATGCGTTCTTTCTGGTCCAAATGACCTTCTCTTCCAAATGGGCATTCGCAAAAGTTTACGTTCGTTCCCACACGGGGCCTCAGGTGTTTTTTTGGTGTACACCCGCAGGTGATGGGGGGGTTTTGGTGTTTAGGGCAGGGAAAAAATGGGTTTTTCCCTTTCCCCCCCCCACCCCCTTCTTAACCTTGTAAACTTTTAAAAGTAGTTATGTAACCCCGTAGGGATTCCGGGGTCCCCGCAGTATAAATCCATCCCAACCTCTGCTTATTTGTGCTACAATTCCCTCTTTCTATCTCTCTCTTCGTTTCTGCCTTGTTTTCCTTTTCCTCTTGTCCCTTCTTTGTCTATTTTTTGCCCTTCTTTGGGCCATGCTTTTGCCTCCCGCCCCCCCAGAAAAGACATAAGATAGCAATCCTCTCCCAAGCCGAAGTTGGGTGCGGGGCCGATTGTCAGGCGCTTAAGGGAGCGCAAGGCTTGAAATTTTTAGCTCTGTGACAGACAAAAGTATAGTGTCTGGACGTTCGACGACGACGAAAAGAAAAAATGCTGGTTAATGTTATTTAAGGTTGGTTGTTTGGGGTGAAATGAATTTTTAAATTTGGGGGTATGTTGTGTGTGTGTGTGTGTGTTGTGTGTGTGTGTTTTGTGTGGTGTTTTGTGTGTGTGTGGGTTTTTGTGTTATTGTGTTGATTTTTTTGTTTATTTAAAAAATTCCGGTATATAAAATTTCCCTTATTTTTTTTTTTATTGTTGGGGTTTTTTTTTGTTGGTTTTGGTGGTTTGGGGTGTGTGTGTGGGGTTGTGGTGGGTTTTGTGTGGTTTACTAGTAAATTCTTATAAAATTTTGTTCAATTGGTGTGTGGTTATTTGGCAGGTGGTGCGTGTGTGAGTGCCGGTGCGTGCACGCGTAAATAATAAGTTTTTTAAAGTCTTTTCCAATCATGGTTTTTTTCAACTTTTTTCCCACATTGGTGGGGGGTTGTGGGGTGTGTGTGGTTGTGTGTGTGTTGGTGTGTGTGTGTGTGTGTTGGTTTTTGTGTGTGTGTGTGTGTGTGTGTGTGTTGTGTGTTGTGTTGTTTTAATTTACCCTTTCACTTTTAGTGATATTTTTGAGGGGGAAAAAAAAGACCCCCCAAAAAAAAACAAAAAAAACGGGTGAGGTTTTTGGTGTGTTATTAAAAAAAAAATAAAAAAAAATAAAAATAAATTTTTAAAAAAAAAATTAAAGAAAGGGCAAGCAACAAGAACAAAAACAAGCAAACAAACAAAAAAAAAGCATTAAAGAATTAAAATAAAAACCTTCTTCCTTTTCCTTCAAATTTGGTTTTGGGGGTTTGGGGTGGTTTTGGGGTTTTTTTGTTTTTTTTTTGGGGGTTTGGGGGTTTTTTGGTTTTTGGGGGTATTTTGCCGGGCCCGGGGATGTGATTTTTTTTTGTTTTTTTTCCAAATTTTAATTTTTTCTTTGGGAGTAATTATTTTTTTCAATTGCGCCAAAAGAATTCCCTTTTAAAGTAAATTTTTTTACCCGTTCCCGACAAAGAAGAAAAAAGGGGAAAAAAAAAAAGGGACCCCCCACCAGCTCGTGAAAAGGCCCCAGAAAGGCCACAAAGGGCAAAAAAAAAACAAAGGGGGGGGCAAGGGAAAAAAAAAAAGAAGGAAGAAGGAAAAAAAAAGAAGAAAGAAAAGGGAAAAAAAAAAAGGAGGGAAAAAAGGGGAAAAAGGGGAGAAGGGGGGGGGGGGAAAAAAAAAAAAGGACAGAAAAAAAAAGAAAAAAGCAAAAAAAAAAAAAAAAGAAAAGGGGAAAAAAAAGGGGCCCAAAATAAGAAAAAAACAAAAACCAACAAACAAAACAGCAAAAAAAAAGACAAAAAAAAGCCGGGTTTTTAAACAAAAAAAAAAAAAAACCATAAAAAAAAAAAAAAACCTGGGAAAATAAAGGCGAAGAATTTTCCCAAAAAAAAAAGACCCAGTTTTCATCCCCCAAACCGGGTGACGGGCGTCCTTTTACTACCCCTTTTTTTACCCTTTCCCCTTTTTCCACTTTCCCTTCCCATCTCCCTCCTTCTCCCGCTGATGCCCAAAACCTTCACTCCCTTTCCCCCCCCTCCCTTCTTTCTTTTCTTTTTTTTCCCTTTTTTCTTCTTTTTTCTTTTGGGGTTCACTCTTTTCCCGTCCTCTTAAAAAAAATTACTTTTTCTTTACTTTTATGTTAAAAGCTTTTTAATGAAACAAAGGGAAAACCCCCCCCCAAAAATCTACACGGCCACGCCCCCTGCCTCCCACTTCTTCCCCCCCCCCTCCCCCCCCTCCTTTTCACTCTCCCCCTCCCCCCCCCTCCGTGGGAAACTATTTTCCCCCCCGGGCAAAAAAAAATGAAAAAGAATACGACTGACGGACGTAAAAACCCGACACGGGGCCAGACAAAAAAAGAGACACAAAACATGAGAGACAGACAGAGAGACGGAACGGGAGACAGAGACGAGAGCGGCAGCAACAAAATTCCCAGAAAAAAAAAATGCCGGGTTTGTAATTAGCAAAAACAAAAAAAAACCATAAAATAAAAACGGAAAACTAAACAAGCAGAAATGAGAAAAAAATAAAGAGACTGACACCCAATTTTCCAAGAACTAAAAACAGACCACACTTTTTGCACTCGGGCCGCAAACACGCGGGGCACGCACAAGTGCGATGTAGACGTAGCGAATCTTCCCAAATTTACACATGATGCGTACGCGGTTTACAGTACATAGCGGATTGACACACTCGCTGCATACCCCAGCTAAAAGCACACACAGACATAACCGTACACACATACCCAACACGCTCACGTTGCTTGTTTATCTTTTTTTCTCGCTTTTTTTTTCTTTAGGAAGTGGCTTGAAAAAAAAAAGCAAATGCACTGTTTATTCAATGTACCTTTGGGGAAAATAAAATTTGACTTTGTTTGATTTTGCATGTACTGGGGAACAGTCTTTTCACTGAATATTTTGATGTGTGTACCAATACCTTTCCTAAAAACAATACCATACCGCACGAAAAGCAGGAGGACGCATGCACGTGGCACAACAACATTACACGCGCGCCGCCACACATACACACACCGACTCATATTCACTCAGTACCACGTGCGCAGCACTCCCACGCATGACGTGGGACCTTTACACACGGGGCACACAATCCACGGGCGCACACCCCACACAACACACCACACACAACACCACACAACAACACTCACTTTTTTCTTTTTCCCCTTTTAATTCCTATGTCTTTTTCTGTATGGTTTGTTGTCTGGGGCTTCGTCTTTGTGTGTCTGTCTCTTCTTCTCCCTTTCTCTTCTTCTTCTTTTTCTTCTTTCCTTTTTCCCTCCTTTTCTCCTTTTCTCTCTCTCTCTCTCTCTCTTCTCTTCTTCGTAAATTCCCCTGGGGTTTTATAATGCGTTACGTATATGAATAAAACAAACCCCACCACAAAAAATCCCACAAGTCTTGCTGTAGGAGCCCCGGGCTAAATGGCAACATTTTCGTTTTTTAATTTTTTCTTTCTTCTTTTCCCGTTTGGGGTTTTACCTTTTTCCCCTTTTTTTCTCTCTCTCTCTCTCCTTCCCTCTAAAATTCTCCATCCCCTTCCCCCCTCTTCTCCTTTTTTTTCTCTTTCTTTTCCCCTAGTCTCCTTTCCCTCAAAAATGCCTAACAGCATTACAAAAACTCTTTAGAAAAAGTGGGTTGTTCTAAATTTTAAAATTTATGCCCTTGAACGTTAACTAGTTTCCCCAAAAAAGGTAATAACCCATTTCAAAATTCCCTTCATAAAAGGCCCGTTTTGCTGTTTTTCTTTTTTTAAAATTTTTTAATTTTCTTCTTTAAACGTAAGCAGAATTTTTTGGCCCAAAGGCAAAAGCCCCCCGGGCTATTATTATCAGTTATTATTATTATTATAATTATATTATTATTTTATTATTAATATCGTATGATGTTGTTGATGTAGTTGTTGTCGTTGTTGTTGTTATTATTGGTTATTAATATTATTATTATTATTATTATTATTATTATTATTATTATTATTATTATCTTATTATTATTATTAATAATATTATTATACATTAATATCATTATTATTATTATTATTATTATTATTATTATTATTATTTAATATTATGTTAATATTATTGTTGTTGATGTAGTTGTTATTGTTGTTGTTATTATAGTATTGTCCATAATAATCATCATCATCATCACATCATCACCATTATTATTATAATTGTTATTATATTTATTAGTAGTATCATTAACATTATTATTATCATTGTTTATCATCATCATCATTATTATTATTATATCATTATCATCATCGTCAACATTATCATTATCATCACCATCATCATCATCATTATTATCATCATAATTATCATTATTATTATTATTATCATCATCATTATTATCACATTATTATTAATATTATCGTTCCTCGGCTACATCTCCAAGGTTCACCAAAGGTAAGGATTCAAGCATATGCAACTAATTTTTGGGGCCCAAAAGTTAAGGGACTCCGTGTTCCCAAAGTGAAGGAGGAGGATGACTGTGTAAACACACACCAGTGTGCATGCCTTTGTAGCTTTTTCAGGGGAGTTGCTTCGGTTTTGGCTTTCTCTCTTTTGGGGTCCTGCGTTCTACTGGTCCAAAAGAACTATCTCTTCCAAAAATGGGCATAACGCAAGATGTTCTACGTTCGTTTCCCCCACGGGCCTCAGGTGTATTTTTGGTGTACAACCACCCACAAGGTGATGGGCTTTGGATGTAGAGGGCAGGGACAGAAATGGAGATGAGATTATCCCTCCCCACCCCACCCCAATCTTAACCTTGTATATACTTTCAAATGTAAGTTTATGTAACCCCGTAGGGATTCGGGGGTCCTGTCAGTATAAATACCAACTCCAACCTCTGCTAATTCTGTGCTCCGAATCCCTCTTTCTATCTCTCTACTTCGTTTCTGCCTTGGTTCCTTTCCTCTGTCACCTTCTTCTTGTCTAGTTTCTGCCTTCTTGGACCAATGCTTCTGCCTCCCGCCCCCTGCAGAAAGACTAAAAGCAAATCCTCTCCCAAGCGAAGTTGGATGCGCTGGCCTGACTTGTCAGGCGCTTAAAAAGGGCACGCAAGCAATTGAATTTTTCTAGCTCATGTGACAGACAACAGTAGTTAGTGTCCTGGACGTTCGACACGACGAAGAAGAAAAAAGCTGTGTAATGTATATTAAGGTTGGTTGTTGGGCTGAAAAGAATATTAAATTGTGTGTAAGTATGTGTGTGTGTGGTGAGTGTGGGTTGTGTGTGTATGTGTGTGTGTGTGTGTGTGTATGGTGTGTGTGTTTTGGTGTGATAGTGCTTCGATTTGTTTGTTTATTTACAAGATTCAGCGCTATATAAATTCCATATATTAATATTATTATAATTACTATGTGTGAAAGTTTATGTCTTTACTAGTCAATGGTCATTATTGGTGCGTTGCCGCGCACGCTGTGTGTGTGCGTGTGTGTGTGAGTGTGTGTTTACTATTAAATATTCCCTCATAAAATTGTGTTCATATATTGTGTGTGTTATGGGTGTGCGCACGGTGAGCGTGCGTTTGTGAGTGCACGTGTGAGCGTGCCAGCGTAAGTAATAAGTTTATATGTCTTTTCCAATCAAAGGTTTTTACAACATTGGTATGCCTACATTGGTGGTGTGTGTGTGTGGGGTGTGTGTGTTGTGTGTGTGTGTGTGTGTGTGTGTGTGTGTGGTGTGTGTGTGTGTGTGTGTTTGTTTGGTGTGTGTGTGTGTGTGTGTTTGTTTTGTTGTTGACTTCAAATTACGTCTGTTCACTTTTAGTGTATTAGACGGGGAAAAAAAAGATCCCCCCCGCCAAAAAAAAACAAAAAACCGGTTGAGGTGGACTGTGTTATATTAAAAATAAAATAATAAAAAATAAAAATAATTTTAAAAAAAAACCGAAAAGAAACTTGGCAATGCAAACAAGAGTCATTAACAAGCAAACAAACAAACAAAAAGGTCATTAACGTTAAATGAAACTAAACAAATTGCCCTATGGGACTGTGACAAGACTTTCACAATTTCAAATGCTAGTGTGTGTGTGTGTGTGTGTGTGTGTGTGTGTGGTGTGTGTGTGTGTGTTGTGTGTATGTGTGATCTGTGTGTGTGTGTTATGTGTGTGTGTGCGAACGCCGTGCGTATCAATGCGCGCGCCGGGATTGAGTGTGAATCCTTTTATTAAGCTATCTTGGCATGTTCATTAAACCAATTTTGAAATGTATTTTTCTTGTGTCTTATGAGATAATTAACGTAACAATGTTGGCCTGCCAGTATTGTAATTTCCCTTTATGGGATATGAAAGTTTTTTACCTGAACTTGACTTGACTTCACATGAGTAGAAGAAGTAAGTAGGGGAATACAACCAAAAGACCGTCAACCGACCTTGCACGTCGTGATAGTTGTCTTCTTTCCACTGCGTGTCTTATCACGTACAAAATAATAAATTATACACGCAAAAGGGGGAACAAGAGAACACACCAGAAAGAGAAAGAGACAGAGACAGAAGACACGACACAGAGCAAGAGGAGGCAAAGATAGGGAGAGAAAGAAGAGAGAGAGAGAGAGAGAGAGAGAGAGAGAAGAGAGAGAGAGAGACAACAAGTGACAGAAACAAAGAATGACAAAAGACATACAGACTGACAAGACGTAAAAACAGTACACACTGCCGGAGTAGCAAAAAAAGAGACACACAACATGAAGAAGGCATAGCAGAGAGAGCAGAGAGACGGCGAGACAGAGACATAGAGACAGGCAGACAGAACAAAGATTACCAGTTTGACAAAAAAACTGCCCTGGGTTGTAATTAGGCAAGAACAAAAAAAACCATAAAACTAAAAACAGGAGAACATAAAACAAGCATGCAATAGAGAATAAGGAATAAAGAGACTGACAGCCAATTTCACCGAAGAACTAAAAACAGACCACCACGTTTGCAACATCGGGCTACGTACAAACACGGCGCGTGGCACTGCACAAGTGTGGGTCGCATGTAGACGTACGGCGCACATAACTTACGCAGCATTACAACCATGCGACATGATGCGTACCGAGGCTTACACGTAGCATCACGCGGATACTGACGAGGCACTCAGCATGCATGAACACGAGCTGCGTGAATGCACAGCAGCAGACATAATACAACGTACACAGCACTATCCAGAACACAGTGTAAGGAGGCATTTGGCACGCTCAGGGGGGGGGGGGGGGGGGGGGGGGGGGGGGGGGGAGGGGGGGCGTTGGCCTTGCTTAGCTTTTTCTCGCTTTTTCTTCCTTAGATAGATGGCTTGTAAAAAAAAGCAAATGCACTGCTTATTCAATGTACCCATCTGAAAAAAAAAGTTTCTTTGCTTTGACTTTGCATGTATGGGGAACAGTCTTTTGCACTGAATATTTTGAGTGTGTGAACCATTCCCTTTTCCCCCCAAAAACAATACCTACCGCCGCAAGCACGGACGGGACGAAATGCACTGCGCAAACAATTACTACACGCGCGCGCGCACACACATACACACCACCACTCACTATTCACTCAGTCACACACGTGCGCACGCACGTGCGCCCCCAGCATGCACGGGGGCACAACAATTCACACCCGCGTACACACAATCACACGGGCGCACACCACACAAACCACACCCACACACAACACACACACACACATACACCACTTGATTTCTTTTTCCCTTTGAATTTCCTATGTCTGTCTGTATGTTTGGTTTCTGCGTCAGTCGTTGTGTGTCTGTCTCTGTCTATCTCGTCTCGTTGTCTGTCTGTCTGTCTGTCTGTCTTCTCTCTCCTCTCTCTTCCTCTCTCTCTCTCTCTCTCTCTCTTTTTCTCTTTAAATTCCCTGCGGTAATATAAGCGTTACGTATATAATAAAAAAAACCCCTCGACTCACAAAAAATCCCACAATGTCTTGCTGTAGGAGACGTGGCTAAATGGCAACATTATGTTCGTTGATTTGTTCTTTCTTTCTTTTTCCGTTCGGGTTTCACCTTTTTCCATCTTTCTTTTCTCTCTTCTCTCTCTCTCTCTTCTCCTTCTCTCTCTCCTCTCTTTTCTCTCTCTCTCTCTCTCTCTCCTCTCCTCTCTCTCTCTTCTCTCTCTCTCTCAGTCTCCCTTTACGATCTAAAACAAAAGCCATCAATCAGGCATTAACACAAAACATCTGCATACGCAAAATGTGGGGGATGTTTCTAAATTTAACCAAATTTATGCCCCTAGAAAATCGTTCACTAGTTTCCCCAAAAAAATGTAATAACTCCAAATTTCAAAATCCTCCCTTCGTAAAATCGGCCCCCTTTTGCTGTTTTGCTTTTAAAAATTTTTTTTTGATTTGACTGTCTTCAAAAAGTATAGCTAGAACTTTATTGCGCAAACGGCAAAAGCCGTCAAAAAAAAGTCATTTCCCTACAAAGATCTGATGACTTCAATCAAGAAAAAAAAAACGCATTCTTTGGGGCCCTGTTCAAGACCAATAGTGTGGGTTTACTGGCTACATCGAACCGGGAAGAAAGAGAAACAAAGAAGTATTATAAGACAATGATGTGGTCCACACGCAGACTTTTAAAAGCTTTGCAGCCCTTGATGCAAACTCGTACCAAGTCTTAAATAAAATCTTGCTATGTCGTTGAAAGGTATGTTCATTACTTCATCAATGACAAGCCTTTAACGAGCACTGTATCCTTCATCACAGAGGGAGAGGGGAGGATCTTTAAAACCCGAGTAGGGCTACCTTATAAAAGGGATACTTGGGGAAAAAAAAGCCATACACACGAACCTCTCCTTTGGTCATTTTACAGCTCACAGTGTTCCTGGACTGATGAGTGAGAAAAAACTGCATTTTGGGGGTAACTCGCGGGTTTAAGCTGAGGAATCCCCGACATTAAAGCCAACATGGTGAACGGTTAGAAATGCAGGATGGAGAGGGAATCCACTCACAAAAAACAAGCTTTAGCATGCAAGCGGGATGATTAGAGGAAATTGATAAAGATATCTTCAAAGCAGGGCCCCAGCAATTTCGAATGGAGGTAAGGGAAAAGAAGGGGAAAAGTTTAATTGTTATACAAATCAAACAATTTCTTGAAGAAAGAATAATTCAGTCAAGAAACCCAGCTTAGCATTTGAATTGATATCGATGTGGCTTTCTGGTCTATGTGCGAGTAGCATGCTTGTCTAGAAACCTAAAGGACTAAGGTTCATATGAGTGTGTTCAAGTCCAGGTTTACAGTCTCTAGACTGTGATATCTTCAGTTTAACGTCTATTCACATTTAGTGATTTTAGACGGCGAAAAGTAATCTAAGCAAGAGAATGCAAACAATAACAAAAATGTCAAATAACAGAAATTAAAAAAAACTAACTTTAACTACTACAAAAAGGAAAATTTTCGGATTCTTATCAATCTAATTCAATGTCCAACAGTAACGAGGTTCACAAAAAACTGATCCAGCACAAATTTGGTACAGCAGGTAATTTAAGCTTTTAAATGTCCATATAAAAAATAACATGACTATTTGGTAATTTCCCCACAAAAACATTTTAAACTTTACGTTTTTTGTCCCGAAAGTTTTTTGTTTTGACTGGGAATAAGGGTGCCCTATTTCTCTTATACCAACCACAGATTTGTTAGAAATGAAAAGCATTTTTGAAAATCTATCACATTGGTTTTACAGCGGATGCTAGCCCTTTGTGAATGAAAATGCTAAAGCAAGGGCTCGTGTGCACCATGCAATAAAAACATGAAAT
This sequence comes from Rapana venosa, assembly GCA_028751875.1. NCBI lineage: Eukaryota > Metazoa > Mollusca > Gastropoda > Neogastropoda > Muricidae > Rapana > Rapana venosa. The sequence goes on along the minus strand of CM054136.1, from coordinate 58,704,518 downwards.
AAACGTGGGAAAAAACAGGAACTGTCCCTACCTGATTTTTTTTTTTTTTTTTTTTTTTTTTTTTTTTTTTTTTTTTTTTTTTTTTTTTTTTTTTTTTTTTTTTTTTTTTTTTTTTTTTTTTTTTTTTTTTTTTTTTTTTTTTTTTTTTTTTTTTTTTTTTTTTTTTTTTTTTTTTTTTTTTTTTTTTTTTTTTTTTTTTTTTTTTTTTTTTTTTTTTTTTTTTTTTTTTTTTTTTTTTTTTTTTTTTTTTTTTTTTTTTTTTTTTTTTTTTTTTTTTTTTTTTTTTTTTTTTTTTTTCCCCCCCCCCCCCCCCCCCCCCCCCCCCCCCCCCCCCCCCCCCCCCCCCCCCCCCCCCCCCCCCCCCCCCCCCCCCCCCCCCCCCCCCCCCCCCCCCCCCCCCCCCCCCCCCCCCCCCCCCCCCCCCCCCCCCCCCCCCCCCCCCCCCCCCCCCCCCCCCCCCCCCCCCCCCCCTTCAGGGAAAGAAATGGGTGTAACTGAATTACGTTTTTTTCAAATCTGGGAAAAGCCAATATTCAGAAGAAAAAATTTCATGAACATAAATTTAAAAATTTTTTAAAAATTTAAACCCCCCCCAAAATTTTTGGGGGTAAAAAAAAGGGGGGTTTAATTTAAAAATAAACTTTTAAAAAATTTTTCATCAAAAAAAAATTAGCTTTAATTTTTTTTCCCCCCCCCCCCCCTTTTTCATTCTTTCTCTTTCAAAAAAAAACCCCAAGAAATTTTTAATCCTTTCACCCCTGACGGTATTTTTAAAATCCCCTCCAAGGGTTTTGACCAAAAAAAAAGAAAAATCAAAAAAAAAAAATTCTCAGAACTTTTAAAAATCTTTAAATTAAAAAAAAAACGGGACCTTTTTCCCAAAAAAAAAAGTCCACTAACATTTAAACAAATTACCTCAAAATTTCCCCTTTAAACTTTTTAAAATTCCCAAAAAAAATAAAATACTTTTATTTCTTCTTCCCCCAAAAAACCTTTTCTTTCTTTTAATTTTTAAAATTTTTATTTAATTTCCATTATTTTTAAAATTTTCAAAAACCCCCTTTTTTCCAATAAAATTTCCCCCCCCCTTTTTTTCCCTCTAAACCCCCTCCTTTAAAACTTTTTTTTTTCAAAAAAAAACTTTAAAAACCAATTTCTCCCATCCCTCCCTTTTAACCTTTTTTGTCACCTTTTTCACACCCAAAGGCTGCAGCTCTTCCCAAGCCCCCCAAATACCGAAAAAATTTTCCCACCATTTGTAAAACTAAATTTTTAGAATCTTTTTTCAAACAAACCATTCGAATAAAAATTTTTTAAACTTTCCCTAATTTCTTTAACACCAAGATTTCATCGTCGAGAAAATATTTATAAATATTTATCTTAATTTTAAAACAATTTTTTTTAGACATAATTCAATTATTCTTTAATATGAAAAGACTTTCCAGAATTATTTTAATTACTCAGGAGTCATAAATTCTTCATCATCAAATTCCTTAAAACTATCTTGAAACCGCTTAATCTAATCAAATATTAAAAATTTTATCTCTTTTTTCAACCAACCTTTTTACGCCTTGCTACTCTTTGTCTCCATCCCACCTTTCCACCTCTTCCCCCCTACACCTTCCAAAAGAGCAAATTCGTCATCACAATTTCCTTTATATTTCCCTTTCCCCGACGAGAAAAATAAAATTTAAAAAATCTTGTTCTCTCTAATAATCTCCCCCTTTAAGTTATCCTCTTCCATATTTCCTCAAAACCTTCTCAACCTCAACAACTCGTCTTTTCTCCTTCCACCATCCTGAAACCATTAAGCAAGCACAGGGCAATAGTAGTGGAACATAACACACTTGGGTCACGGAAGCTTTCGCCTGCCACACACATTCGCAAAGGCATACAGAAAGGGGGACACACAAAAAAAAAATAAACAACAAGGCACTCACAGCACAGCCCAAGTACTTTGTCAAAACAGGGTCTGCCCAAAAAAAAGAACAAAAATTTTCGGAGAGGACGTCGAGGCCGTGTTCAATGGTTCAAATCAAGGGTCTATTCAGGAAAAAATATATATATATTAAAAAGAGGAGTAGCACCAAATTCATTTTAAGAAAAGGGGAACCCAAACTTGAATTTTTGCTACTATTTTTTTGGAAAAAAAAAACCAAGACTGTCGTCTGAAAGCCCGGATTTCCTTTTCTGTCCTGGTTTTCAGGCCAACAATTTTTTTAGCACATCAATGACGATTCTTTTTTCTTCAAGACAGGTCAGAGGAAAACACCAAATACATACCATTTTTTGGGAAAATTAAAGATTCATGGCTTGGGGGCTGTCATTATTTTTTTTTCTGTTCCGCACCAAAAAAATTTCCCTGCTTTTTTAAAATAGACTAAATGTAGCTGAAGAAAAAGTAAAAAAATACCCCCCAAAGGGGGGGGGTGGGGGGGGGGGGGGGGGGGGGGGGGGGTAAAAAAAATATAAAAAATTTCCAACATACTAGACAACAACCCTAAAAACTTTCAAACCCTAAACTAAAATTATTTTTTCCTTCTTATTTTCAAGTAAATTTATAACTCAAAAAAAATCAAAATGAACAGCACAAAAGAGAGAGGGAAAAAGGGGGAGAGAGAGAGAGAGAAGAGAAGAGAGAGAGAGGAGAGGAGAGAAGAGAGAGAGAGAGAAGAGAGAGAGGGGAAGAGAGAGAGAGAGAGAGAAGAGAGAGAAACAGACTTTTGCAAAATGCAGCTAAAAAGCAAAAATTTAATTTTTTCTACTGTAAAAAAAATAAGGTAACCCATCGAATTTGCAACACTTTGATTTGTGACATCATTTCTGTGTCAAAATGTCGGATGAAACTGAAAAAGATGTTGGGAAAAATATCTAGACCATTCTTCAGCTATTTTCGTCGAAAGCCCAATATTTTTGTTTTCCTGAACACCGCTCTTCATATTTATTTTTCGCGCAAAAGGACAATTCTCGAAGAAGGTGGTAGAATGTGAAAAAAAACAAACCAATAACATAGACAGGCGGTGACAAAAAACACGCAACTAAGAGATTTCCTGACTACACTGTTTAAAGGGAAGCTGTAGTTTTTCCGCGGTTTCCATTTTTTGGAAAATTTAATTTTGGGGAAAAAAAAAACAAAGACAAGATTTTACGGGCTGAAAAACAGCCCTTTTTCCGTGTTATATTATCAAAAAAAAAACGGTAAAAAGACGTTAATGAATTTAAAACAGACTTTGTTAAAAATAAAACCTTTTTAACCCAAAACTTTCTGGATGCGAAAAACAGTCTACCGGGTAGTTTTGGGTTTTTTTCTTCTTTCCTTTCATATACGTAACCTTTTGGGTCGCGTATTTGCTTTACTGGTAATTAAAGCAATACCAAGACAAACGATGAAAAGCATAGAACATTTTAAAATAAAAAAACTTTTTGGGGCAACATATGGCGCGTGCTTGCTCGCGCGCCCCCAAACACACCATTTAACACAAAAAACACGGTTTAACTAAAAACCGAGGCCCCCGGTTCGAATGCATACAGAACATCTTGCGCCACGCTAATCCGGGGTTTCCTTTTTTTTTTTTTTTTTTCGTAAGAGTGGGCCTTTTTGGGTGCCAGGGGGAACAGATACAAATTTCAAAACCGCATACACAGGGGGACGGATGAAAAAAAGCACATAATGCTTTTCCTTTATCCGCGATATAAAAGAATAAAAAAAATGAATAAATAAATAAAAAATAAATAAACACACCAAATAACACAAAACCCTTATCCTAATCGGGAGAGAGCTTACAGGCTTCATATTCTGACACTGAAAAAAAATAGCATGCATGGACGCTCTGGGTGGTGGGAAAACGGCCTTTTAGGTTGGATCCGGGTCTAAGGGGGTTTGAGAG
>CM054136.1:58698705-58700131 GCA_028751875.1 Rapana venosa | reverse complement strand
TTTGTGTGTGTTGGGGGGTAGGAGGAGGTGGGGAGGGGGTGTGCGTGTGGTGTGGTTGTGTGTGTAGGGGGGGAGGTGTTGTTGTGTGTGGTGTGTGTGTGTTGGGGGAGGGGGGTATGTGTGTGTTTGTGTGTGTTGTGTGTGTGTCTGTGTTGTGTGTGTGGGGGGGGGTTATTGTTGTTGTTGTTGTTTTAGTGTGTGTGTGTGTTGTGTTGTGTTGAGATGTGGTGTGGTATGTGTGTGTGTTTGAGTGAGAGCGTGTGTGTATGTGTGTTGTGTTTGTGTATGTGTGTGTGTTTGTGTGTAGTGTTGTGTGTATGTATGTGTAGTGTTGTTGTTTTTTTTGTGTGTGTATAGTGTTGTGTTGTGTGTGTGTCTGTTTGTCTCTCTGTCTACTGTCTCCATATGTCTGTGTCTGTGTTTACGTGTGCACACGCAGGTTTACTTACTTTCATTCGTACGTGCGTGTGTCCATGCACAGGCAATGAAAATGGCACGCACATGCAGACGAACACAGATATTGACGCAAATCCATATTGACTGTTATCACTATAACAAGCGCTAACGTTATAAGCCACACACACACAACACACTCACACACTTACACACACACATACACACACACACACCACACACACACACACACACACACACACACACACACACACACCACACACACACACACACACAACAAACACACCACACAAACACACACACACACACACAACACACACACTACACATACACACACACATAACACACACACACAAACACACACACACTACACAACACTAACACTAACACATCACTACAACAATACACACACACACACACAACACACACACACACACACAAACACACAACACACACAACACACACACACACACACACACACACACACACACAACACACAAACACACACACACACACACCACACTACACACACACACCACTAACACACACACTAACACTAACACACACACACACACCACACACACAACACACACACACCAACAACACACCACACTAACACTAACACACACACACAACACACTAACACTAACACACTAACATACACTAACACACACTAACAACACACAAAACACACACACACAAACACACACACACACACACACTAACCACACACACACACTAACACACACTAACACTAACACACACACACTAACACACACAAACACACCTTAACACTAACTCACACACACACTACAGCACACACAGACAATCTTTCAAAGCTAGAATTGTCATCCTCGTGCAAAAAGCTATTTGCTGTTAGCTGATTCCTGTGACTAGATTTGCTTAATTGGCCAGAGTTGTAAAGCTCTCGTCTGCCGGACATGGGCACACAGGCTGGCCTTTTCCAGAGTCAAGGTTGCGTGTGCTCACGATTATTACCTCTCACCCGATA
>CM054136.1:58683705-58686205 GCA_028751875.1 Rapana venosa | reverse complement strand
CTCTCTCTCTCTCTCTCTCTCTCTCTCTCTCTTCTCCTCTCTCTCTCTCTCTCTCTCTCTCTGGGTTTTTTGGGGGTCAGTGGGGTGTGGGGGTGGGGTGTGTTTTTTTTAGGGTTTTCTTTATTTGTTTTTTTTATTTTTTGTTTGTTTTTTTGTTTTTTTGTTTTGTTTTCTTAAAAGGATTATTCCTTTGTTTCTACTGTGTGAGAGTATAAGTATTAGTTATTATTAAGATGTATCCTACGTCGAGGACTGGATGTCAAAAAGCACATGAGTGCTTATTCATTATCTCGAAATAAAAGATTTGTCATTGTCATTCTCTCTCTCTCTCTCTCTCTCTATCCTCTCATCTCTCTCTCTCTCTCTCTCTCTCTCTCTCTCTCTCTCTCTCTCTCTCTCTCTCTCTCTCTCTCATCTTAATTATATATATTTTAATATATATATATATTATATATATATATATATATAATATATATATATATATATACTTACTTGCTGATGTAAGGCTTGTCGTTTCACAATCTTGATTACTTTTTGTAATGTGTTACTTGGATGATTTACGTGTGGTTGGGTATTAATCCCCAGCATTTTCTCAAAAGGGGACGGGTTAGCTAAGTGGTCGGAGCACTCGCTTTCCCGCAGCCAAGGTTAAGCAACATCGAGCGTGGTTACCACTTGGATGGGTGATTGCGCGCCTTGGCTTCAGTACAGTACCCCCCAGTTCCCCCAGCTGTGAATGGGTACCTGCCTTCTTTAGGGCCAGGAAGGTAAAACAGCGAGGAAGAGGAGATGGGTGAAGTCCTCAATGTGCTGGCCCCTGGAGAAGTTGAGGTCTCTGACGCCTCGCTCCCCTACGACCGCATAGGTTATGGGACACCAAACACACACACACACACACACACACACACACACAGCTCATCATTTTCCAATCCAGTTATCATTTTTAGAATAGGTTGCCTGGATGGTTTACGTGCGTTTGGGTATTATTCCCACACATTTCTTCAAAACAGTTTCGTTAAATTTCATGTACCCTTAGGTTTCTTCTTTCCTTCCCCTGAAAATATAACTTTGAAATCTTAAAGTACTTCTATAACGAGGAAGCCAAAGTGAACAAAGATATTGTAGAATTCCAACCGTGTAAGTTAAGAACAGTTTGTTTTGACTGACTGTTTTCCAGAGCATTTTCTCTTTGTCACTGAACGTTGTTTTGGTGCAATGGGCCCAGTCCCAGTCAGCTGGGTCCACGTGAAGTAGACACACGTGCTCGCACGAGTAATGCAGTGCTGTCAGGAATAATGTGTCGGTACACGGTAAACAGCAAATCAGGTAGCAGAGGGCTTGAGCAGATTAAGAGATTAAGAGGTGGTTTAGCTGGGAGAGAGAGAGAAGGGGGGTGGGGAGAGAGAGAGAGGGGGGAGGGAGGAGAGGAGGGAGGGAGGGAGAGAGGAGGGAAGGAGAGAGAGAGGGAGAGAGAGGGGGAGAGAAGAAGAAGAGAAGAGAGAGGGAGACGAGAGATAGAAAGAGAGAGAGACAGAAGAACAGAAAGAGGGAGACAGACAGACAGAATAGAGAGACGAGACAGACAGACAGAACAGAGAGCAACGAGACAGACAAACAGATAGAAAGAGACAGAGCGACAGGAAGAGAGGAGAGAGAGAGAGAGAGAGAGAGAGAGAGAGAGAGAGAGAGAGAGAGAGAGAGAGAGAGAGAGAGAGAGAGAGAGAAGAAATCTTAGCATGCTTGCCAAGAAGCTAACCTAATGGAATCAGAATTTGACTGTAGCTTCAAATAATTAGGCATGTTTTACTACATTCGTTTGTGGTTATCTCAAGCCAACTGTGCATGACTGGCGAAGAAGTGGGTTTTCTTATTTCTTTGTTTACTTCTTTGCTATTCATTCTTTCTTTCTTCCATCCATTCATTCATTTATTTTTTCTCTCTCCCTCCATTCCTTTTTTGAGCATTTTCCTTTGTACTTAAAGGTTAGTTAGTTATACAGTCAGAAAAACACCCGATGAAGTGATTTACTGTGTTTCAACGATATAATTATCATTGTTTTTTTTAAATCAAACAATTGAGTGATTAAGTGAGGAAAAAGTTACAGTTAATCGTTTGTTGATGCATGTCGTAGTTTTATTAAATGTCAACTTATCTCCCGCTAGATTAAGGAGATAACTGAAAATCAGTTTAATAATCATTATATTTTCGAATGGATTAAACAACCAGTTAATAGAAATTGTGAGTAAGTAATGGATTCATTACTTAATGACAAGCCAGTGTCTAGATCTCTCTCTGTCTCTCTCTGTCTCTGTCTGTAAGTATGTGTCCGTGTCTCTCTCTGTGTCTCTGTCTCTCCGTCTCTGTCTCTCTGTCTCTGTCTGTCTCTGTCTGTGTCTGTCTGTATCTGTCTGTGCTGTCTGTGTCTGCTGTTTCTGTCTCTCTGTCTCACTCTATCTCTCTGTCTCTGTGTGTCTCTTTCTCTCTTTTTTCCTGTGTGTGT
>CM054136.1:58676205-58681205 GCA_028751875.1 Rapana venosa | reverse complement strand
GCATTAATTGAGGCATCAGTGTGTCTGTGGCAGTCAAGCACTGTACATAATTATGTCAGTCACACACATACACGCACGTACGTATACATACATACACACACTCACACACACATGCACGCACACACACACGCATGTGCGCACGCACGCGTCCACGCACACACACACACACAGAGTGGGTGCTTATTCCATTATCCTAGGTATAAAAAAATAAAGAAAATAAATAAATAAATAATACACACACACACACTTAACCGTCTAATATCACTTTTTGGTGGAAGGACGTTAAACTGGAGAACTAACTATATCAGTTGAGGTTTGATTTCTATCATTTACATGTTGTACCAGGGTGTTTTTGGTTTTGCGTGTTGAATATGTTCGTTTACTTGTTAGTTTATTTGTTTGTTTGTTTGTGTGTTTGTTGTTGCTTTTATAGTATGCGTGTGAATGAATGTCCATGCTCGCTGCCGAACTCACACGAGGGTAAGAACGCACACGCTATTGTGCACGAGCTTGCACACCCACGCCGTGCGCGCGCGCGCACACACACACACATACATACACACACACACACACACACACACCTTCGGATGAGACTAAAAACCGAGGCCCCGTGTGCGAACGCAGGCAGAACATCTTGTGCACGCGTTAAATCCTGTTCCGCTTTTCGAAAGAGTAGGCCATTGTGTGCCGGTGGGAGCAGATGACAAAATTGACAAAACCGCATACACACGGGACTAGATGTAAAAAAGCACATGAGTGCTTATTCCATTATCCTCGATATAAAAGAATAAATAAATAAAATAAATAAATAAAAGCACACACACATAGAGGAATCAGAAAGAAAGACCGAAATAGAACATATAAGAGACAGAGAGCACTGAATTAATACATTTTCAGACAATACTCAAATGACCAACCATAAAAAAAGATAAGATTTTAAACAATCTGCTAATCTGAATTAAAGAGTGTTATGTATAGAACAGATAGGAGAGAAAATAGACAGCACTGAAAACGTGCGTTTTGGAATAATGCTCAAAGTAACAACAAAAAAAGAAGATAAAGATAAGCTTTTAACAAGTATGCTAAATTTGATTAAAAGAAAGCTCTATTCACTAAACCTGTAGTAGGCTACATACCTGAATATTTGCACTCAATACACCCACCCACTCCTAATTCTAGTTACTACAACCTACTCCAGCTTTTCACTGAATTAACTGTGTCAACTAAGGGTTTGTGTGTAAGGTATAGGCTAGGCCTACAGTGCGCTGATGATATACCTCTGTTCTGAAGTAGGTATACAATTCATGTGGACCAGAAAACTGTGGATCTGCACCACTGCACACGGGAGAACAATAATCAAACAAGCAAGCTAGGAATGAATGAAGGACGGGAGTGTCAGAGACAAAAACAACAACTTCTTAGCAAAGACACAGCGTGTAGTTTTGTGGGTTAGGTGTTTCTTCTTTGTTTAAGCAGCTATTGTTGTCTGTAAAAATGTGTTGTACTACCATTAAGCGCCTGACAAGTCTGGTCCAGCGCATCCGATTTTGGCCAGTGAGAGCATTTTCATCTTTTAAGTCTTTCTGGGTGTGTGTGTGTGTGAGGGTGGGGGATGGAGTCAAGAGAATGGATCAAGAAAGTAGAAAATAAGACAAGGAGGTGAAAGGTAGAAAAGGAACAAGGCAGTAATAAAGAGAGGGATAGAAATGGGAGAATTCCTAGCACATAATTTCAACCTCCTTTTTCCTATTATCTGCCTTCCTGGTCCATTCTTCCGGAGTATTTTTTTCTCCAAAAAGGACTTAAAATGATAGCTAGACTCTCACTTGCCGAGGTCAGAAGCGCTGGGCCTGACTTGTCAGGTGCTTAATGGCAGCGCAGCACATTTTATTCGCTCATACGACAGACAACTAAAGTTGCTGTCAGATCCTTCAGCCAGAAGGAGAGAACAGTAACCGCATTCTCTGTGGCCGCTACATGTTGTATTGTATTGTAACTATCCCTCGGCAAAGTCAACCCACTAATCTGAGTAAGGGGCGTGAACACAAAAACAACCACCACCAAACTGAGAGACAAAGCAATGACTGACTGCCTAATTGACCGACTAACAGAGTTGTTGAGGCACTGGGTAATCGCTTACATAGGTAGAAATAACTCTTTGGGATGATGGGTGTTTTTACACACACAAACACACTATGCACGCTCGCACACACACTCAGACGCACGCACACACAGATGCATGTATGCACGCACACACATAATATGCACGCTTGCACGCACGTACACATGCATATACACAACAGTGGGAAGGAAGGTGGCCGGATGGTTATGACGTTTGCCTGCCAACAACTAAACCGTGAGGTTCTGGGTTCGATTCCCAGTCTCGCCCTTTTTTTCCAGTTTGACAAAAAAATCGAACTGAATGTCAAAATCCTTCGGATGAGACTATAAACCGAGGCCCCGTGTGCGAACGCATGCAGAACATCTTGCGCACACGTTAAATCCTGTTCCGCTTTTCGAAAGAGTAGGCCATTGTGTGCTGGTGGGAACATATGACAAAATTTACAAAACCGCGTACACATGGGGGCTGGATTTAAAAAAGCACATGAGTGCTTATTCTATTATCCTCGATAAAAAAAATCTGAGCGCTTTGATTTGTTGCTTTACAAGATTCAGCGCTATATAAATTCCATACATTATTATTATTATTGTTATTATTATTATTGTTATTATTATTATTATTATATTATTATTATTATTAACAGTGTGCGCGCACGCGTACACACACACACACTTACACACAAACTTACACACACACACACACAAACTTACACACACACACACTTGCACACACACACATGATTCCACCTTTTACTTTCCACTAGCCAAGCTATTTACTTCACCATGTATTTCCCAGGCAATAAATTGTGAGTGTGTGTGTGTGTGTGCGTGCGCGCGTGCCCGCGCGCAAGCGTGTGTGTGTGTGTGTGTAAGTGTGTGTAAGTGTGTGTGTATGTGTGTGTAAAATGTATAATTTATGCAGCTACCTTTTCAAAGCCACATCTACCCTTCTTTAGATTGTACTGTCGTAGCCGAGTGGTTGTACAGAGATGTGGGTTAACATTTTTTTTAAATTTTAATTTTATTCTTTTTTATCGAGGATAAGGGAATAAGCACTCATGTACTTTTTTAAACATCCCCGTGTGTATGCGGTTTTATAAATAATGTCATCTTGTTCCTACCAGGCACACACAATGGCCTACTCTTCCGAAAAGCGGAACGTGCGCGCGAAATGTTCTGCGTGCGTGCCTTCGCACACGTACACGGGAGTCTCGGTGTTTTTTTAAAAATAATTATCGTCTCCTATACAATTTTTATCAATCTATCTTTTGACATATTTTTTTTCTATACCTAAAACGCACTTGATGCTCAGTTGGCAAAGCACTGTAAACATGCTACTGCTGCTGCTGCTGCTACTGCTGCTTGCTGCTGCTGCTGCTGATGATGATGATGATGCTGATGATGATGATGATGATGATGATGCTGATGCTGATGCTGTGTTTGGCCTGATGACTGGTGGCGGGGTTGTGGGGAACTTGTCAGCAGGGAGGGGGAGTGCACGTCACTTCAGGCGTTAATTGGGACAGCAGGAGCAAAGCCACAGACCCCTGTTAGAGAACCGTAGTAGAGATAAGAGTCGAGAGAGAGAGAGAGAGAGAGAGAGAGAGAGAGAGAGAGGGGTAGGGAGAGAGAGAGGGGGGGGGGTGAGGGAAGGAGGGAGAGAGAGGGGGAGGGAGGGAGGGAGGGAGAGATGGAGAGAGATGGAGAGAGAGAGGGAGAGAGAAGGAGAGAGAGGGGGGGAGAGAGAGGGGGGAGGGGAGAGAGAGAGAGGGGAGAGAGAGAGAGAGAGGGAGAGAGAGGGGGGAGAAGGAGAGGGAGAGGGATAGAGAGATAGAGAGAGGGAGGGAGGAGAGTGAGAGAGAGAGGGAGAGAGAGAGAAGGGGGGAGAGGGAGGGAGAGATGAGAAGGAGAGGGAGAGAGAGAAGGAGAGAGAGAGGAGAGAGAGAGAGAGAGGAAGAGAGAGAGAGGAGAGAGAGGGGGAGAGAGGGGAGAGAGGGGAGAGGAGAGGAGAGGGAGAGAGGGGAGGAGAGAGAGGGGAGAGAGAGAGAGAGAGAGGAGAGAGAGAGGGAGGAAGAAGAGGGAGAGAGAGAAGAGGAGAGAGAGAGAGAAGGGGAGAGAGAAGAAGAGGGAGGGAGAGAGAGGGAGGGTGAGAGAGTGAGAGATAGAGAAGAGAGAGGAGGGAGATGAGATGAGGAGAGAAGGAGAGATGATGAGGAGAGAAAGGGGGATGAGAGTAAGAAAGAGAGAGTGAAAGTGAGAAAAAGAGAGGGAGAGATAGAGGGAAGAAGACAGAGAAAGAAGGGAAATAGAGAGAAAGATAGAGAGTAAAGAAGGGGTGGGGGTGAGGGCGGGTGAGAAGACTTGCGTGCAGTCTTATGAAGATACGTACTTAGGCACCTGCTGCAATTGCATGTAAGCTTGTATGTACACACACAGGGACTGGATGTAAAAAAAAACCAGCACGTATGTGTTTATTCCATTATCCTCGATAGAAAAGAATAAAATAAAAATTAAAAATGAAATAAACACACACACATACACAAGTCCCCAAAAGTCCTTCAGATGAGACTATAAACCGAGACTCCGTGTGCGAATGCACGCAGAGCATCTTGCGCGCACGTTAAATCCTGTTCCACTTTTCGTAAGAGTAGGCCATTGTGTGCCGGTGGGAACAGATGACAAAATTTACAAAACCACATACACACGGGAGATAAGTGTAAAAAAAAAAAAAGCACATACGTGCTTATTCCATTATCCTCGATATAAAAGAATAAAAAAACCAACAACAAAAAATAAACACACACTCTCTCTGTCTCTGTCTCTGTCTCTCTCTCTCTCTCTCTCTCTCTCTCTCTCTCTCTCTCTCTCTCCTTCTCTCT
>CM054136.1:58668705-58671205 GCA_028751875.1 Rapana venosa | reverse complement strand
ATCTTCTCTGTAAAAAAAACAACAACCATCCATATACCCTATTTTATGGAAATTGTGGTCCTAGAAATTTCCCGTTTGTTGTATTATCTTTTTTCTCCTGTCTTTTGTTTTCACAAACACTATAGGATCCCTCATGCATATTTTTTACTTTTCCAGTATCTTCTCCTATCTGTTTTAAAATTATCTTACAAAAATTTCCATTATCCTGTGTGATTTTTGTGTGTGTACAAAACTTGTTCCAGCGTAATGTTGTCAGCAAGGGTGAATCAAGTTACTTTTAAAAAAAAAGTATTCTGATGGGTTGTTCACTTTGTATTCATTCTTTGAAAACAGAGAGAGAAAGAGAGAGTCACACACACACACACACACACACACACACACACACACACACACACACACACACACACACACACCCACACACACACACACACACACACACACACACACACAGAGCCTGACAAACAGGCAAAGAAAGGCGAAAAATGTACTGATAGAGAAACAGACACAGAGACATGCACACAGACCTAATTATTGACTGAGATGAAGAAGCATCTAGTGTCTCACATACACACACGCATATACAAAACAGAGGCTGACACCGCGATATGCATCCTTTCCTAAGCACTACACGTAGTAGCAACAACAGCAGCAACAGCAGCAACAGCAACAACAGCAACAGCAGTCTTGGGTAATGTAGCAGAGAGCTGAACAGTGACAAGATCTGTGTGCGCCTGGGAAACTCATTGCAGCTTACATGACTAAGAAGGAGGGGGGCATGGTAGTGGAGGTGCATGCACTGTGTTTGTTGTTGTTCTATATCGTTATTGTTGGCTGTTCCTTGGTTTAACAGCCTTCCCTTGTGTGGGGGGAGAGCATGCGAGCTCTTATCTGAAAAAAAACCAACCATCCATATCCCCTGTTTTCTGGAAATTGTGGTGCTAGAAATTTCCCGTGTGTTGTATTATCTTTTTGTTTCTGTCTTTTCCTTTGACAAGCGTTATACCATCCCTCATGCTCATTCCTGCCTTTCCAATCTGTTCTTTTGCCTTTTTTTTCGAATTATCTTACAAATATTCTATTTCTATTATTTTATGGAACTGTTCTTGAAGCAAAACTTGTTCCAGCGCAATGTTGTCAACAAGCGTGAATGACGTTACTTTTTAAAACAAAAATCTGAAGGAATATTGAATTATTCAGTCTTTGAACACAGAGAGAAGAAGAAGAAGAAGAAGAAGAAGAAGAAGAAGAAGAAGAAGAAGAAGAAGAAGAAGAAGAAAGAAGAAGAAGAGAGAGAGAGAGAGAGAGAGAGAGAGAGAGAGAGAGAGAGAGAGTCAGACAGACAGACAGACAGACATACAGACAGACAGACTCACACACACACACACACACACACACACACACACACACACACACACACACACACACACACACACACACACACACGCACACACAGATATACACACAGCCTGAAAAACAGGCAAAGGAAGGCGAAAGATGTATTAATAGAGAAACAGACACAGAGACATGCACACAGACAAAATTATAGACTGAGATGAAGAAGCATCTAGTGTCACACACACGCACTCACACACACACACACACACACACACACACACACACACACACACACACACACACACACACACACACACACACACACACACACACATATACAAAACAGAGGCTGACAAAGCGATATGCATCCTTGCCTAAGCACTACACGTAGTAGCAACAACAGCAACAACAGCAACAGCAGCAACAGCAGCAGAAACAACAGAAACAGCAGCAACAACAGCAACAGCAGCAGTCTTGGGTAATGTAGCAGAGAGCTGAACAGTGACAGGATCTGTGTGCGCCTGGGAAACTCATTGTAGCTGACATGACTAAGAAGGAGGGGGAGGTTGGGGGAAGGTGTATGCACTGCGTTTGTTGTTGCTCTATATCGTTATTGTTGGGTGTTCCTCGGTGTAACAGTCTTCCCTTGTGAGTGGGGAGGCCATGGGAACTTTTATCTGAAAAAACCCCAAACATCCATATACCCCATCTTCTGGAAATTGTGGTGCTAGAAATTTCCCGTTTGTTGTATTATCTTTTTTCTCCTGTCTTTTGTTTTCACAAACACTATAGGATCCCTCATGCATATTTTCTACTTTTCCAGTATCTTATGCTATTTTTTTCATATTATCTTACAAATATTTCCATTATCTTATGTGATGTGTGTGTGTGCAAAACTTGCTCCAGCGCAATGTTGTCAGCAAGTGTGAATCAAGTTTCTTTTAAAAAAAAGTGTTTTGAAGGATTGTTGATTTTGTATTCAGCATTTGAAAACACAGAGAGAGAGAGTCAGACAGACAGACAGGCACACACACACTCACACACACACACACACACACACACACACACACACACACACACACACACACACACACACAGCCTGACAAACAGGCAAAGCAAGGTGAAAAATGTACTGATAGAGAAACAGACACAGAGACATGCACAC
>CM054136.1:58658705-58661205 GCA_028751875.1 Rapana venosa | reverse complement strand
TCAAACATCTAACCTACTTAAACTAGTAAGCCAGCCAACCAAACTAAACCATTCACTTTACAAGCCCGGCAATCCACATGCAGGTTATGTCTGAAAATGTCCTTGCTTACAACTCTTCCGTCGTATTGGTGTTGTTATTGTCGATTGTTTTTGTTTGTTTTTGTTTATTAGTCTGAGCACACTTAGTGATATTACACTGGGGAGAAAAGGAAGAGGGGGGAGGGAAGGGGGAGATAAGAAGGGATGCAATAAAGGGTTAACAGATGATTGAGAAATAATGCTGCACATGCATCAACCAGCCCTTGTCTAAAAAGAATTATACACTGACTGACTGACTGGTGGTGTGGCGAAGCGAGACAACAAAGAAACTGTCATGTTCCCAGAGGGGTACATGCTTATAGCTGTGATCAAAAAGTGAAGCTTGGCCTGTTCTATCGGCAATCATGGCATACATGTTTTATTATTGTATTCCCCCACAAACCAAACATTGGCCGGAACGAGAGTACATCGGTTTTCTATGCTAAGCCAACTTGGTCTCAGAAGTCTCCACTCGGTTCGATACTTTTCTTTCGGAGTAAGGAATATATATGTTCTTTCTTCATTGTGTGTGTGAGTGTGTGTGTGGTGAGTGTGTGTGTGTGTGTGTGTGTGTGTGTGTGTGTGTGTGTGTGTGTGTGTGGAGTGTGTGTGTGTGTGTGTGTATGTTGTGCGTGTGTGTGTGTGTGTGTGAGTGAGAGAGAGAGAGAGAGTGTGTGTGTGTGTGTGTGTGCGCGCGCGTGTGCGTGTGTGTGCATGTGTGTGTGTGTGTATTTTCTTCTGTAATTGTCAAACATTACCCCCTTTGTGGGGTCATCGCAATGTGCTCTTATCTAAAGATACGTTGAATTTAAGAAACAGGGAGAAATACAACCAATCGTCCCTTTTCAGCAAATATGGAGGTAGGGTTTTCTTTTCTTTTTGATTTGTATTAATTGTACAAGATGTAATTAGGCCTATGTCATATTGTTTCTTTATTTTGAGGCAAATGGGAGAGAGAGGCAGAGACAGAGAGACAGGGATACAGAGAGAGAAGAGACACGGCAGACAGACAGATAGACAGACAGGAAGGAAAGAAAGAAAGAACAGACAACAGAATGACGGACAGACAACAGACAGACAGACAGACGGAGAGAGAGAGAGAGGGAATGGAGAGAGAAATGGAGAGAGAGAGAACAGACAGACACACAGAGAGAACAGACAGACAGCAAAAAACAAACAAACAGAGGGACAGGCAGGCAGGAGGTTGACAACAGACCGGCAGACAGTCAGTCAGACAGACAGACAGACGACAGACAGACAGTCAGTCAGTCAGTCAGTCAGTCAGTCAGACAAGACAGACAAAGACACAGAGAGAGAGAGAGAGTGAGAGAGAGAGGAGAGAGAGAGGAGAGAGAGAGAGAGAGAGAGGAGAGAGAGAGAGAGATGTTTAACAAAAAATAAGCTATGGATTTCTGTCAAATCTATCAACTCCCTTCACTTTTTACCTTGACTGGCTTTTCCATTTTCTGACGCAGTCTTTTGACGCAATGATGTGGGCCTGAAATTCGGCATCTGTTCCCCCCTCCCCCTTTTTTTTTTAAAGTGTAATTGTCCTTGTCATGAGTTGATTTGTCTGTCTATCTGTCTGCTGTCTGATGTTTGTCTGTCTGTCTCTCTCACTCTCTGTCTGTCTGTTTGTCTGTCTGTCTGTCTGTCTGTCTCTCTCTCTCTCTTCTTTCTCTCTCTCTCTGTCTGTCTGTCTTCTGTCTGTCTATCTCTTGCTCTCTCTCTCTCTCTCTCTCTCTCTCTCTCTCTCTCTCTCTCTCTCTCTCTCTCTCTCTCTCTCTCCTCTCTCTCTGCTGTCTGTCTATCTGTTGTTCTCTCTCTCTCAATCTCTCTCTGTGTCTGTATGTTTGTCTGTCTGTCTGTCTGTCTGTCTGTCTGTCTGTCTCCTCTCTCTCTCTCTCTCTCTCTCTCTCTCTCTCTCTCTCTCTCTCTTGTTGTTTATGTTTGCTCAAATTTATTAGTTGTGATTACTACTAATAATCTCTTCTCAGGGTAAGAGCCGGATAAAAAAAATCTCCAAAAAGTATGTCAGTACTTATCTGTAATGCTGGGAAATAAAGATATTCTCCCCCCCCCCTCTCTCTCTCTCTCTCTCTCTCTCTCTCTCTCTCTCTCTCTCTCTCTCTCTCTCTCTCTCTCTCTCTCTCTCTCTCTCTCGCTCTCGCTCTCTCTTTCGTGTGTTAGTGTTAGTGTTAGATGTGTGTGTGTGTGTGTGTGTGTGTGTGTGTGTGTGTGTGTGTTGTGTGTGTGTGTGTGTGTGTTTGTGTGTGTTGTGTGTGTGTGTGTGTGTGTGTGTGTGTGTGTGTGTGTGTGTGTGTGCCTGTCTGTCTGTCTGTCTGTCTTTTTCTGTGTCTGTGGGGTTTTATGCCATTTAGCCTGCTTGCACGGAGTTTCGTGGTTGTTGTTGTTGCTGTTG
>CM054136.1:58626205-58653705 GCA_028751875.1 Rapana venosa | reverse complement strand
TCTGTCTTTCTGTCTGTCTGTCTGGCTTGCTAGCTGGCTCTCTCTCTCTCTCTCTCTCTCTCTCTCTCTCTCTCTCTCTCTCTCTCTCTCTCTCTCTCTCTCTCTCTCTCTCTATCTCTCTCTCTTTCTCTCTCTCTTTCTCTTTTCCCTGATTTGCTTGGTACTCATTTGGGTGTTTTATCATCTTGTTACTGCTCCTTTTGGTCTTAGTTGCATTTGCATATTCTTTATCAGTTTTGTTTCTTCATGGTGTAAACATCATTACATTCACCTATTCTCATCTGTATGCTTCAAATATGTCTCAAAATGCATTTCATTAGTTAAAAATATGGTTCGATGTACGTCATACACGACTAGGTATTCAGCTGTATAGTTTAACACGTAATAGGGTGTATGTTTGATATGCTTATGTTTATATGTATATTTTGGATCATGATTTGGTGTATTTTTTTATTCTTTTATATCGAGAATAATGGAATAAGCAGTCATGTGCTTTTTTGCATCCAGTCCCAGTGTGTATGCGGTTTTGTAAATTCTGCCATCTGTTCCCACCGGCACACAATGGCCTACACTTACGAAAAGGTGGAAGTTATACATGCCTATTTCTGCACACACACACACATCACACACACACACACACACAACACACAAACACACACACACACACACAAACACACACACACACACACACAAACACACACACACACGTTCAAGGGGATATTTTCCCCTGGAGTTAACATCAGTGCAGACTCCATTCTCCCCAACAGTCCTTCGGATGAGACTATAAACCGAGGCTCCTTGTGCGAGCGCACCCAGAACATCTTACGCACACGTTAAATCCTGTTTCGCTTTTCGTAAAAGTAGGCCATTGTGTGCCGGTGGGAACAGATGACAGAATTCACAAATCCGCATACACACAGGGACTGGATGTAAAAAAAACACATAAGTGCTTATTCCATTATCCTCGATATAAAAGAATAAATAAATGAATAAACACACACACACACACAAACATACTGTGAAAAGACGTTAAATGAATTTGAACACAAACATACACAAACACACACACACACACACACCACACACACAACAAAACATACACAAACACACACAACACACACACACAAACACACACACACTAAAAAAAAAAGAGCATAAGCTCAGACAAAAATACAACAAAAAACCAGGACGCCGTGGAAGTCAAAAGTACAGGGAAAAAAGGACAAAAACAAAGATACAATCTGACTTGTTTATTGGGCGTAGGAAAAACCAACATGGAAGCCGACATGTTCATGTGCATCTTTGCATCTCCAAATGCTGAGTGATGGAGCTGGAGCTTGGCAGAAAGGGGAAAGGATTTGTTTATTTTCGTGCGAACTAATAGCTTACATTTCCGAGCAGTTCAAGGCTGTTGTGTGTTTGTACTCAAAGCAGAGTGTGCTGTATCTTTCTCACCATCTGTTAGCAAAACGAGTCTTTTTCTTTTTTTTTGAAATACGAGTGTCTTTGTATGGTTGTTAAGTCTTTTTATTCTCATCTCCTGCCGTACTGTCTGCATTTTATGTTCTTTGCTTTTTGTTTTTTCTGTCTGTGTTTGTTTTGTTTTGTGTTTGTAATTTTCTTGTGTATTGTTTGGGTTTAAAAAAATATGCTGATGTTTGTTTTCATGTCTTTTTTTTAAAGTGTGTTTATATCTGCTGTTTTGCTATGTTTAGGTATACTTTGGAAGTTTATTTTATTTATCAATTAATTATTTATTTCACTATATAATACATGTTTTCCCTTTAAAAAAAGATTAGGACAAGATTAGTTAGAGAAAATAAATCTTATTTACATGGAATAAATCTAAATATAAAAAGCAACTACCCACCTCACCCCCAAGGTGCAGAAATGGAAAATATCTCCAAAACAAGAAGTATTTGTCAATGAAAATGAAGACCAAGACAAGAACTATAGAGATGTAGATAGCACAAACAAACAAACATACAAACAAACAGTAATAAAACAGATAAATATTCTTAAGCAGGTGATCACAATTTAATATGGATAGCAGGTTGCTATGCTTCTAACGCATAAACGTGCGATGCTTTATCCATCTAACTAGGTCAAGTTAAAAGTTATGGTAAAAAGCGAAACAGCTGCTTCTTGGCGACATCTTTGCAGCAAGAAACATCAGTCAGCCATTCCCATGACGCAAGGTAGCAACGTCACAATGCTGGCAGCTGCCTGCTCTGCTGTTTCTGCTTTGCCCATGTGTGCTGTTTTTGCTTTGCCCATGTGTGCTGTTTTTACCCACGTGAGCTGTTTCTGCTTTGCCCATGTGCGCTGTTTTTGCTTTGCCCATGTGTGCTGTTCTTACCCATGTGTGCTGTTTTTACCCATGTGCGCTGTTTTTGCTTTGCCCATGTGTGCTGTTTTTACCCACGTGAGCTGTTTCTGCTTTGCCCATGTGCGCTGTTTTTGCTTTGCCCATGTGTGCTGTTCTTACCCATGTGTGCTGTTTTTACCCACGTGTGCTGTTTTTACCCATGTGTGCTGTTTTTACCCATGTGTTCTGTTTTTTACCCAACGTGAGCTGTTTTTTACCCACGTGAGCTGTTTTTGCTTACCCCATGTGCTGTTTGTTACCCTTACTATGTTTGCCCACATGTGCTGTTTCTACCCATATGTGCTGGGTTTTGTTTACCCACATGTGCGCTGGGATTTTTTTTAGCTCCTGTGTGCTTTTCTACCCATATGTGCTGGGTTTTGTTTACCCACATGTGCGCTGGTGGTTTGTTTTTTTAGCTCCTGTGTGCTTTTTTACCCATATGTGCTGGGTTTTGGTTAGCCACATGTGCGGTTGTTTTTTTTTGCCCATATGTGCTGGGTTTTGTTTACCCGCATGTGCTGTTTTTACCCATATGTGCTGGGTTTTATTTACCCGCATGTGCTGTTTTTACCCGTGTGTACGGGGGGGGGGGGGGGGGGGGGGGGGGGGGCTACCCACGTGTGCTGTTTTTTTTACCCGTGAGTGCTGTTTTTTACGCATGTGTGCTGTTTTTGCTTTGCCCGTGTGTACTGTGTTTACCCATGTGTGCTGTTTTCTTTTAACCCATGTGTGCTGTTTTCTTTTAACCCATGTGGGCTGTTTTCTTTTAACCCATGTGGGCTGTTTTCTTTTAACCCATGTGTGCTGTTTTCTTTTAACCCATGTGGGCTGTTTTCTTTTAACCCATGTGTGCTGTTTTCTTTTAACCCATG
Organism: Rapana venosa; assembly: GCA_028751875.1. NCBI lineage: Eukaryota > Metazoa > Mollusca > Gastropoda > Neogastropoda > Muricidae > Rapana > Rapana venosa. The sequence continues at coordinate 58,650,462 of CM054136.1, read as the reverse complement.
TGTGCTGGGTTTTTTTTTTATCCACGTGAGCTGTTTTTTACCCCATGTGTGCTGTTTTTACCCATGTGTGCTGCTTGTTACTCATATGTGCTGGGTTTTGTTTACCCGCATGTGCTTCTTTTTAACCTGTATCTGCTGGGTTTTGTTTACTCACATGGGCTGTTTTTACCCGTGTGTGCTAGGGGGGGCGGCTACCCATGTGTGTTGGTTTTTTTTACCCGTGAGTGCTGTTTTTTACGCATGTGTACTGGTTTTTACCCATGTGTGTTGTTTTCTTCACACACCTGTGCCGTGTTGTTGTTGTTTTTTTTACCAGCATGTGTTGTTTTTAACTCACGTGTACTGTTTCTTACACATGTGTGCTACGTTTACTCATTCTTAACAATAAGTTGTGTGTGTGTGTGTGTGTGTGTGTGTTGTGTGTGTGTGTGTGTGTGTGTGTGTGTGTGTTGTGTGTGGGCGCGCGTTTTTGGAGAAAGAGAGAGAGAGAGAGAGAGAGAGAGAGAGAGAGAGAGAGAGAGAGTCTAGTAACGTTTGTTTCGTTTCTTAGTGTTAATCTAACCAGCATCCTCACATCATCAGCATGACAAGAGAGTTCTGTAACAATGGGACTGAGTAAAAACTGGAATAAGAATATTTCTACAAAATTTTGTTTCCAGGCAAAAGCTTGAGTGCTATGGCTATAAAAAGTTTATTTAATATTTATATATATTATATATATATATATATATATATATATATTATATATATATTATATATATATATATATATTTTATATGTATATATATATATTATATATATATTATATATATATATGTATATGTTATATATATATAGAGAGAGAGAGAGGAGGAGAGAGAGAGAGAGGAGAAATATAGATATAGATATAGATATACAGAAAAAATGTTTATTCATCTTAGGCCTTGCATATATTATGCTTCGTACTTTTAAGCTATTGACACAGTCACTTACCACCTGTGTTTGTGGTTTTATTCAAAAGTCTGCCTGCGTGCATAGAGCGACGGCTGTTTTCCATACCTTCTGCCATTCTTTCTATTTTTTCGTAAACTGTATGATATGCGAATATCCCCCTTCTCTGTGTTTTCTGTTTTTTCTATTCGTGTGTCTGTCTGTCGGTCTGATTCTGTCTCTCTCTGTCTGTAGGTATCTCTTTTTGCCTCTGTCTCCGTCTCTGTTCTTGTCTTTGTCTCTCTCTTCTCGCTCTCTGTCTCTCTCTGTCTCTCTCTATGTCTCTTCTCTGTCTTCTCTGTCTGTCTGTCTGTCTCTCTCTCTCGTCTCTTCTCTCTCTCTCCTCTCTCTCTCTCTCTCTCTCGGTCCTTGATATACAAATGAGCACCCGAACATGCATGTGTCTCCTTTCACATAAGAGATCATGAAAACTGGTATGTAATTAAAATAATCCCGAATTACTTCCACATGGTACATTGGATTTGCAATAAAAAACATATTGCTTCTCTTCATTGGTAGGTGTGTGTGTGTGTGTGTGAGTGCGTGTGTGTGTGTGTGCGCTCGCGGGCGTGCGCGCGTATGTGTGTACGCGCGCACATGTGCATGCATATATAACAGACATATAAACAGACAAAGGGACCACAAAACGCGGGAGGGGTGGAGGGGGGTGCTTTCCAAGGTACACAGAGAACGATTGAACTTCGGCTTTTTTATGGAGGGAAAGGAACAAGCGCATACAAGCTGACTTGGTGGAGAGACAGGGTAAGAGCCAAGTACACTGACTGAACCAGAACTGATCTTGGGGCATAGTAGAAAAAACAAAAAAACCCCTGCACTCGAAAGACGTCAGCAGCCTGACATGCATCTCTGCTTTAAAGAGGGTGTGTTGACTGATAATATTGGAAGTAATGTTTTTGGAGGTTTTTTTTCGATTTTTCTTACCATTGTTTTTAGTATTTTTTTTCATTACCATTTTCTTTTTTCTCTTTTTTTTCATGTTCATACCTTTTTTTTAAAGTTATGGCAGATTTCTCTGCGTGAATTTCGGGTTTCTCTCCCCTAGGAGAGCGCGTCGCCACAAAAGCAGCGCCACCCAATACTATTTTTGTTCTTGTCTGCAACTGCAATTGTTTCCCTGTCAGTGTGACATTTTTTATTTTATTTTTTTACACAATTTTGCCAGGGACAACTCTCTTGTTGCCGTGGGTTCTTTTACGTGCGCTATATTATACCTTTATGTAACAACACAGGACCTCGGTTTATCGTCTCATCCGAAAGACTAGCACCCAGACCACCACTCATGGTGTCATGGATGAGGGGGGGAACTTTTAGGGGCCTAAACGGGGATCAAACCACCGCCTACGTCCGACCCGGACTTTTCACTTTCTAGGCAGGCGCGTTACCTCTAGACCACCGATCCTTCCTGACAAGCATATTATCTGTATTAGGGTGTGTTGGGTGACTGATGCCATTGGAGGTAGATGAGGAGAGAGGTCAAGGGTGCTTCTTTTCACAGTGCGTAAGATAACTGAGAGGAACAAGAGCAACTTGGGGTTTTCACTCCAAATGGTGAGTGATCTATCTTCGTTACTATCTGCTGAAAAAACAACGAAATAGTCTTTCTGTTTATGTTTCTCTGTCTTCTAACTCTTGCTTTTCCTTGTAAGATAAACCCAGAAGAACAGAGCATCTTGAGGTTTTCACTCCAAACGGTGAGTGATCTATCTTTGTAGCTTATCTGCTGAAAAAAAAGAAATAGTCTTTCTGTTTTGTTTCAATGTCTTCTAACTCTTGCTTTTCCTGTTTTGTTTTTAAAGCTCTTTATTTCTTTTTATTTCTTTCTTTCATTCGTTCGTTCGTTCTTTTTTTCTTCTTTCTTTCTTTTTTCTTTCTTTCTTTCAATTTTGTCTTTCCTTTTTTCTTTCTTTCTTTTTCTCTATCTTTTTTCATTTCTTTCTTTCTTCTACTCTTATACGCTCCTCCTTCATTTTCCCCCTGCTTTTGGTCTTGTATGTATGCATCCCACTCTTTCTTAACACATATATCTAGTTTACATTATAATGTAAAATGTTTGCCTGTCTGATTGGTCTTCTTTCTCTCTTATTATTATTATTATTATTATTATTTTATTATTATTATTATTATTATTATTATTATTATTATTATTATTATTATTATTCATGTCGTCAAATTTGTGCCCGTTTGATTCTTCTCTCTCTCTCTCTCTCTCTCTCTCTCTCTCTCCCTCTCTCTCTCTCTATCTCTCTCTGCTCTCTCTCCCTCTCTCTCTCTCGCTCTCTCTCCCTCTCTCTCTCTCTCTCGCTCTCTCTCTCTCTATCTCTCTCTCTCTCTTCTAACTCTCTCTCTCTCTCTCTCTCTCTCTCTCTCTTTCTCTCTCTCTCTGTCTGTCTGTCTGTCTCTCTCTCTCTCTCTCTCTCTCTCTCTCTCTCTCTCTCTCTCTCTCTCTCTCTCTCTCTCTCTCTCTCTCTCTCTCTCTCTCTAGCTGCTGTCTCTGGTGCTCTCATTGTTTTAAGTATGATCGTACCATCTTCTCACCTCCTTTTCTTGTTTTTTTTTGTTTTTGTTTTTTTGTTTTGTTCGGGTGATTTCTTTGTTTTTCTCTCCCTCCTGAGGTAGGAAAAAATTAATGAACACACTGACTGACGTCAGAGAAAGAGATGCGGAACATGACTGAAAGGTACAGGAAAAACAAAAAAAGACAGATACAGAACAACACGATTTATTCGTCAGAAAACGAAGATGTCAATACACAAGCGAATGAGCATTATTATGAGTATGCGAGAGTGAGACTCAAGTCTGTCTTTATCCATTCATCTGTTTCATTTCGTGGATAATGGAATAAGGACTCGAGCGTTTTGTTTTACAGCCAGTTCTGTGTCATGCAGCTTTGTAAGTGTTTCAATCGTTCCCATTGGTATACATGGCCTGTTCTTTCGAAAAAATGCAACAGATTTTAACATGTGTGCAAAATGTGCTGTATGCGTTCACACACAAGACTTTGGTTTATGGTCTCCTCCGAAAAAAGCTAAGTAAGTGCATGAATGTGTTAATGAGTAAATTTATGTATCACAGAAAGAGAGATAGACAGACAGACAGACAGACAGAGACAGAGAAATAGAGAAACAGAGACAGACAGAGACAGAGAAATAGAGAAACAGTGACAGACAGAGACAGAGAAACAGAGACAGAAAGACACAAAAAAGACAGACAGACAAACAGGCAGACAGACAGACAGAGACAGAGAATTGATTGTAACGTTATGTAAAAACAACAACAACAAACAACCCACACAGCTAGTATGCATGCATCTCAAGTCAAGTCAAGTCAAGTCAAAAATACTTTAATCATCCCATGAAGGGCAATTACAATACTCAATAATCTCAATTATACTATAAGCTGTGTATTGCGATATTAGAGCTATCTGACACGCGAACAAAGCTATCAGCTAAAAAGACAGCGCAATGGCGCCACAGTACTGATTATTAAGTTCGCTTAGCTACTGCATCATAAGCTTGTGTTCAAACCCCTTCCTGCCTCGTCTATGTGACAAATCTGCCAGAGGAAAACTGAAATGTATTCCATCGCTTTCGTTTGTATTTTCCTTTACTGTCTTTGTGATGTATGCTTCGTTTGCGTATTTCTATTTACCACTTTCTGCTTAAAGTTTGTTGGAATTCCAGTCTAGTCCAATCTAATCCATTCAATCCACACCAATCCAATCCAGCACAACCCAATCCAATTCAGCCTAGCCCAGTTCCTTCAATCATTTCCAAGCTAGCCCTTTCCAACCCGATCCAATCCAATCTAACACAATCCAATCTTCTTTTTTTTTGTATTTTATCCTTTTATATCGAGGATATGGAATAAGCACTTGTGTGCTTTTTTTTGCATCCAGTCCCCGTGTGTATGCAGTTTTGTAAATTTGGTCATCCGTTCCCACCGGCACACAATGGCCTACTCTTCCGTAAAGTGGAACGGGTTTTAACGTGTGCGCAAGATGTTCTGCGTGCGTTCGCACACGGGACCTCGGTTTATAGTCTCATCCGAAGGACTTTTGAGGAGAGTGGAGTCGGCACTGATGTTAACTCCAGGGGAAAATATCCCCTTGAACGGGAATCGATCCCGGGTCGTCAGATTGCGAGCGCAATGTTCTAACCAATAGGCTATCCCGTCCCCTAGTCTAGAACAGTCCAATCCAATCCATTCCACCATCCCAACCCAATCCAATCCAATCCATTGTTGCTGTTTATAGCCCCGGAAAACCATTGACACCATGACGGGGATGTCGCCTCGTAACGCTACGGAAACTCAGATGAAAACACTGCACCTGTGTACGGACTACAACGAGGTTTTGAAAACCATCTATAAATGTCGTTCCTTGCATCAACGCACTGGCATGACCAGCCGTTAGGGTCAACACAAGACGGACACGTGTTGTGGGGAGGGGGGGATTACATCCCCCCAAAAGAAACGACACATCAACCAAAAAGGAAAAGGTAAAAAGTTACCCAAAAAAAGTTATTACTAAATCCAGCTTCCTTAAAACCAAGCTTCCCCCCCCCCTCCCCATCCCCCCATGTTTAAGTTTCACAACGTGATTCAGCGGACAATCTGTCTGTCTGTCTGTCTGTCTGTTTGTCTGTCTGTCTCACTCACTCACGCTCTCTCTCTCTTCTCTCTCTCTCTCTCTCTCTCTCTCTCTCTCTCTCTCTCTCTCTCTCTCTCTTCTCTCTCTCTCTCTCTCTCTCTCTCTCTCTCTCTCTCTCTCTCTCTCTGCTTCTCTGTCTATATGTGTGTTTGTCTCTGTCTGTCTCTGTCTGTCTGTCTGTCTGTCTGACTGTCTCTCTCTCTCTCTCTGCTTCTCTGTCTGTCTATGTGTCTGTATGTCTGTCTCTGTCTGTATGCCTGTATGTCTGTCTCTGTCTCTATCTTTCTCTTCTCTCTCTCTCTCTCTCTCTCTCTCTCTCTCTCTCTCTCTCTCTCTTTATTAGTTACTCTTTTATTTCGATGATAATATGACAAGCACTCGTAAGCAAAGTAAAACGCTAGTCCATTGCACTTTTTTTTTAAAAGAAAGTAATCTAGATTTTAAACTGTTAAGACTAGATAGAAAAAAAAACAGACCAAGAGGAAGAAAACAACCAAAACTACAATAACATACGGATGGATAGGTAACCGGTTGCATAAATGAAGAAATGAGTTACACAAAGGAAGAAATAGGGTGAACTGAGGACCATAAAGACACAGATATAAGTGACACACAAACCCAAAGAAAGAATGAAACAAAATATAAAACAATGAAATAACTAAAAAAATGAGTAAACGAACTTTTAAAAGAATGGATTAATGAATGGATGGATAACTGAATGAATGAATGAATGAATGAATGAATGAATGAATGAATGAATGAATGAATGAATGACTGAATGAATGAATGAATGGAAAAAAAGGAAATGAAAGAAAGAAAATGGATTTTTTAAAACAGAAAAATGACAAAAACAAACAACTCTCCCCAAACACAAACACACACACACACACACACACAGAGAGAGAGAGAGAGAGAGAGAGAGAGAGAGAGAGAGAGAGAGAGAGAGAGAGAGAGGAGAGAGAGAGAGAGAAGAGAGAGAGAGAAAAGAGAAAGAGAGAGAGAATGAAACAAAAACTGTTCTTTTAAAAAAGTAAAACGGTTATGTAAAGAAAGAGGAACACTCTTTATTCGGAGAGGAAAAGATAGCCAAACAAAAGTAACAGCAAACAGATTAAAGAAGCAAAAACAACAAACCCACCGAACGATGGTTTATTTTTTTTAAAAAAGGCATCTGGGGCTATTCATGTGTTTATTTTGGTCTAAACACACTTTAACATTTCACGGGTGCTGTAGGCAAAATTCGCCCAAGGAGGAAACAAGTCGGGGTGGGGGTGAGGGGGGGTAGGGGGTGGGGGTAAACATTTCTTATAAAGCACATCAGCTGAAGATTTTGAAAATTGCGCAATGCCCCTCCATACTTCACATGTGATACTCTCGAAAACAGAGAGAGAGGAGAGAGAGAGAGAGAGAGAGAGAGAGAGAGAGAGAGAGAGAGAGAAGAGAGAGAGAAGAGAGAGAAAACAGACAGACAGAGAGACAGAGAGACAGACAGACAGACAGAGAAAGAGAGAAACAGAGAGAGACAGAGAGAGAGACAAAGATAGGCAGATACAGACAGACAGGCAGACAGAGAGAGACAGAGAGACAGAGAGAGACACAGAGAGAGACAAAGATAGGCAGAGACAGAGAAAGAGAGAGACACACAGAGAGACAGAGACAGACAGTAAGACAGAGACAGAGACAGAGATAGTAGTAGTAGTAGTAGGAGGAGGAGGAGGAGGAGGCAGCAGCAGCAGCAGCAGCAGAAGAGGAAGAAGAAGAAGGAGGAGGAGGAGGAGGAGGAAGAGGAGGTGGAGGAGAGAGAAGAAGAAGAAGAAGAAGAAGAAGAAGAAGAGAAGAAGAAGAAGAAGAACAAGAAGAAGAAGAAGAAGAAGAAGAACAAGAAGAAGAGACGGAGGAGGAGGAGGAGGAGGAGAAGGAGAATGAGAAGGAGGAGGAGAAGAAGAAGAAGAAGAATACAAAGCGGAAGAAGAAGAAGAAGAAGAAGAAGAAGAAGAAGAAGAAGAAGAAGAAGAAGAAGAAGAAAGAAGAAGAAGAAGAAGAGAAGAAGAAGAAGAAGATAACATTTTGCAATTTAGCTGTGGCTTGGTAAGAAACCTTTCAATCACACTTTGTCACACAAGACACATTAGCAACACAGAGAGCGAGAGCGAGAGAGAGCGAGAGAGAGAGAGAGAGAGAGAGAGAGAGACAGACAGACAGACAGACAGACAGACAACAGACAGACAGACAAAGAAAATCAGAAACAAAGACAGAGAGAAATAGACAGACAGACAGACATAGAAAGAGATAGACAGAGACAGAGAGACAGACAGAGACACAGAGAAAAACAGAGACAGAGACAGAGCGAGAGAGAAAGACAGAGAGAGCGAGAGAGAGTTAGAGAGAGCAGAGCCAAAAGACAGACAGGACAGACAGAAAGACAGATAGACAGACAAAGACAGGAAGACAGATAGATAGACAGACAGACAGACAGACAGACAGACAGAGAGAAATAGATAAACCGACAGACAGACACACACACACACACACACACACACACACACACACACACACACACACAGAGGCTCAGTGTGAGAGAGAGAGAGAGAGAGAGAGGAGAGAGAGAGAGAGAGAGAGAGAGAGAGAGAGAGAGAGAGAGAGAGAGAGAGAGAGAGAGAGAGAGAGAGAGAGAGAGAGAGAGAGTTGATTAGTTTTGAAAATTCTGTTGACAAAACGAAGCCGGCATCCTTGTCTGTGTGTGACAATGATCACAACTAGCCGCTGACCTTTCATCCAGAAGAAACTGCTGCTATCAGGTATCACCCCCAAAGGATTTGTTAGCCTCCCCAGCAAACGCTTCTAGAACAAAGAGATGAACGCACACGCGTGTACGTGCACGCGCGAACACACACACACACATGCACACACACACATGTGCACACGCTCATGCGCACGTACACATGCACACATGCGCGCACGTACACACATACACACACACATACACACCTGTTCCGCTTTTCGGAAGAGTAGGCCATTGCGTCCCGGTGGGAACAGATGACAGAATGTGCAAAACCGCATACACACGGGGACTATATGTAAAAAAACCCCACATAAGTGCTTATTCCATTATCCACAATATAAAAGAATGAAATAAAATAAATGTAAATAAAATAAATAAAACATACACATACACACACACACACACACACACACACACACACACACACACACACACACACACACACACCACACACACACACACACACACACACACACACACAACACACACACACACACACACACACACACACACACACACACTTACACGTAGTTATACCAAATGACTACATACTGTCATCTTTTTCCCCCCTCGACTAGCGCTATAAAGTTCACCAACCATAAGATGGTGTTTTTTTCCGTCTGCGACCGTTGATGCCCACCATTAAGGTAGCCGCATTCCAACGTCGGGGAATATATCCAAACATTATTTCAACGTGCATGACATTGTGGATTTTTCTTTCTTAAATATTCATTTTGTCATCTATTCCTTTTCACACTAAAATGGCTTACTCTTCCGAAAGGAAGATCGGGTTTTAAAGTGTATGCAAGGTGGTCTGTAGGCGTTCGCGTACGGGCCTCATCATCATCATCATCATCATCATCATCATCATCATCATCATCATCATCATCATCATCATCATCATCATCATCATTAACCATTACATCCAGTGGTGTGTGGGGCAGCAACAAAGCGCTTCCACTCCTGCCTATCCTGGGCTAACCTAGTCACTGATCCCCAAGAGTGCTGCATGGCCTTCATCTCACTTCCTACAGTCCTCCTCCACGTTGCTTTTGGTCTTCCTTTCTTTCTCCTTCCTTCTAGGGTCCAGTGCAATGCTGTTCTCATGCAAAGGACTTTTTGGGGAGTGTGCAATCAGTACTGATGTTAACCCCAGTGACAAGAATTTTTCTCTAACGGGTGCCTTGATAGAGGCTCGAGGAAGGGATGAAAAATGATCAATAAAAGGTAACACAAAATGAGGTAAAGGTGTCCCATAACCTATATAGTCATAGGGTAGCCAAGCATCAGAGACATCAGCTTCTCCAGGGGCCATCATATTGAGGGCTGCGCCCATCTCCTTTCCCTCGCTGCTTTACCTTCCCTGACCATAAAGAGGACAGGTACCCGTTGATGGCTGGGTGAACTGGGTGACTGTACTGAAGCTAAGGCGCGCAAACGTCCACCCATCCAAAGGGTAACCACGCTCGATGCTGCTTAACATTGGCTGGGAGAATGACTGTGCGTGCTCTGACCACTGATCAATACAGAATCGCAAAAACACCCATTAAAATGCCGTTTAAGGTTTCAAACTGTAGCCCATCCTTATATATCACCCCCAAAAGTGAAGGAACCTTAGGAATTTCATCAAAAGGATACACCCAACAATATATCACTCTTTTGGGGGGTGTTGCTTGTTGTGCTGGTGTTTTTGAACTGATAAAGTGGAAGAAGAAAAGATTGAGATAATACTGTCGTTTCTCCTTTGATGCAAAATGAAATAATGGAATCGTGTGGAGAAAGTATTCTTCAAGATCAAAGAAAAGGCATGATAGGGAAAAGCTACGTTGACACATAGAGAGAGAGAAAATGCAAAGTTTAAGGTGAAAGAGAATAATAGATAGCTTGTGAAAGAAATCAACAAAACAAAGAAAGAACAAAGGTATAAAGACGAAGAAAAACAAACAGAGAAAAGGAAACAAGAAAAGACGAAGAAGAAAAGGAGTGAAGAGAGGCTATCAAGAAAAAGATTGACAAAGGGGTTAGGGAAAAAAACTGGGGGGGGGGGGGGAAAGCATACAAAAAATGAGGGAAGACAGATTTTCTGACAGACTGAATAACTGAAGGAGTGAATGAACATTTCATAGAGAAAGGCAGATAGCGAAAAAGACAGATTAATATGAGAGATAGATAGATAGATAGATAGTGAGATAGCTAGATAGCTAGATAGCTAGATAGTGAGATAGATAGGTAGATAGTAAGATAGATAGGTAGGTAGATAAATAGATAGTGAGATAGATAGGTAGATAGATAGATATACAGATAATAGATAGATAGATAGATAGATAGATAGATAGACAGACAGGCAGACAGACTGACAGATAGATAGATATGATTAGATAGATAGATAAATAGATAGATAGATAAACAGATAGATAGATAGATAGATAGATAGATAGATTAGATAGATAGATAGATAGATAGATAGGGAGAGAGAGGAGGGTCAGAGAAAAGGCCAAGTTACAGAGATATAGCTTAAGACAAAGACATGGATAGACGTACATGGACAAAGAACGACACAGACAAACGTAAGAAGAGAAAGGAAAATAGATGCAGAGACAAGGAACAGATAAACAGACAGACAGCAAAGAAACTGCACTGATCTATCTATCTATCTATCTATCTATCTATCTATCTTACTATCTATCTATCTATCTATCTATCTATCTATCTATATATATATATAATAATAAATATATATATAAATATATATATATAATATATATATATATATATATACATATCTATCTATCTCTCTTCTCTCTCTCTCTCTCTCTCTCTGTCTCCTCTCTCCTCTCTATATATATATATATATTATGTGTGTGTGTGTGTGTGTGTGTGTGTGTGTGTGTGTGTGAGTGTGTCTGTATCAGCAGAGTATTTAATATATTTTTACCCTTCATATCTGATCAGAAATAAGTGTCAGTTACGTATTTATATAAAAATGTATTCACGTATGCATTACTTAATTCAATCATTTGTTTCTGTAATAATTATCTAATGAACTCTTTTTTCATCTATTCAACTATTATCAATATGAACATGACATACAGCTGTGATAACTCAATTAAAAAGCCATCAGAGATTTTTAAAATAAAAAACAACCTAAACGAAAAAACAAACTACCAAACCAATTCTGAGACATATTCAACGGAACTCTATTTTGCGTTCATAAGCCATGGAACTTACTACCTCAAATAATGCGCTAAAACAAATCCATCGTGCAGATATATTATATATGTATTTACAATCTTAATCAAATTATGCGCCTAAACAAATCCATTGTCCTGACGACGTGCAGTCTCTCTCTCTCTCTCTCTCTCTCTCTCTCTCTCTATATATATATATATATATATATATAGTTATACATATAGTTATATATAATGTAATATATGTATAATATATTATATATATACATATATCCAAACTTTCTGCTTTATTTTCTTAAGTGTGATAGAAACAATGATTCACCGTTTTCTTATTCCAAACTCTTTTAAACTGTGCATACAATTTTCGTTTAAATATCACGAGAAAGCAATAAATGTCTAAAAATGCAAAAAGACGCTTTGTCAGCCATTTTAACGTGAAAACATTCTCTTTTTTATTGCTCTGTCTTCATATCTCTGTATAATACAACCAAAGAGCATTGCGCTAAAATAAAATATAAAAAAACCCAATGAGAATGGGGCTATGTAAACAATACACAAAATTCACACAGACAGAAGAAATAAGCCAGTAAAGTAAAGAAATACAAAACATTTTCATTTATAAAACTACCCTTTGTTTAACAAAGTTGCAACCATGCCATCCATACCAGGTCAGGTCAAATAAACTAATACCAAACGGAAGAAACACAGCCGCAAGGGGACATAACTCATCACCCCCCACCCCCACCCCCACCCTCCACCCCTGCAAAAAACCCAACAACAACAAACAAACAAACAAAAACCCACACAAACCTGAGAGAGAGATTGATTTATTTATTTATCTTATTCTTTTATATCGAGGATAATGGAATAAGCACTTATGTGCTTTTTTACATCCGGTCCCCGTGTGTATGCGGTTTTGTCAATTCTGTCATCTGTTCCCACCGGCACACAATGGCCTACTCTTACGAAAAGTGGAACAGGATTTTAACGTGTGTGCAAGATGTTCTGTGTGTGTTCACACACGGGGCATGTTAACTCTAGGGGAAAAATATCCCCTTGAACGGGAATCGAGCCCGGGTTGTCAGATTGCGAGCGCAATGTTCTAATCACTAGGCTAACCCGTCCGAGAGAGAGAGAGAGGGGGGTGGGGAGGGAGAGAGAGAGAGAGGGGAGAGACAGAGAGAGAGAGAGAGAGAGAGAGAAGAGAAGAGAGAGAGAGAGCAGAACAAGAAACAATATATATAAACCTGCAAGTGGGGGAGGGGAAGGGGTTGTTGGGGGAGAGAGGGGGGGGGGGTAGAGGAAGAGTAGGGGTGGTGGCAAAGCGGCATAAGCAGGCTGACCTCAATATCAGAAATGTCACTGTAAGACTTGGAAGCTTCCGCGCCGAGGCATTAATATGACCGCAAACCCCATTCCGGCTTAGGTATAATATTGGTCTCTTTGATGTTTTCAATAGAAGAAAGGAGGAGAAGAGGAGAGGAGAGAGACAGGGAGCGTTTTCCTTTGGAGACAAAACTAAGTGCTGGGTGATAAGGAAGACAGATCGTAGAACGGATTGTGAAGGGATCAAAGGAAAGCGTGAAAAGGAAAGCTGGGTAGATAGATAGAGAGAGAGGTGGGGGAGGGGTAAGTGAAAGAAAGGTAGGGCTGAGGAAAAGAAAGACAGTGAAGTAAAGATGATATAGGCTCAAAGAAAGAAAGGCAGGAAGGAAGGAAGGGAGGGAAGGAGAGAGGGAGGATGAGAGGGAGGGAGGATGGGAGGGAGGAAAGAAGGAAGGAAAAAAGGTAGAAAGGAAGGAATAAAGAAAGAAAGAAAGAAAGAAAGAAAGAATAATAAAAGAGGGAGCTAAGAGGAAACAGAAAGAGCAAAAGATAAAGACCGAAAGTGGTACAGACATAAAGATATTAAAAAAAGAATGAAAGGAAGACAGAAAAGAGATAGAGAAAGACAGAAAGAAAGAAAACGATTAACAATCAGATAAGAGACGCCAAACAAACAAAGCAATAATTAAATAATGCGAGAAAAACCCATCAAAGCAAAACTAAAATGCAAAAAAACAAACCAAACAAAGTAAAACAAAACAAAACAAAAAAGCTCAAGCCACACTCACACACTTGCACATGCATACGGGGGCGTTACTCCCTAAACAGGGACCTATAAGGATGTGTAGAACAAAGCAAGAATCGTGCAAAGTGTGCACGTGAGTATACCCACTACGATGTATTACCACAGACTCTTTGCTTTAAAATGCCGCCATCATCTCTTGGGCTCCATGGCCAACAGCTTTATTGCCTCCATTTGTTGGTGATTTTGTAAATTTGTAGATTAACAAAAACAAAAAACAAAAAAATAAAAACGCAAAGATAAAATTATGGACTTAATTTTTTTTTAGACAGTATAGCTCTTTAACTACATACATGTAACGCAATAAATTACTGTTGCAATTCAAAAAGTGAAAAGAGTGAAACCAAAAATAAAGTAAGAGGAGTTAATAAGACGCACACACACACACACACACACACACAATAACGAGAAAAAAAAGCTGAGGGAAATAGTAACCGTAAATAATAATAATAACAAAACAAATCAAAGTGTTTTTATTCATCCTACTCATTCACATGCAGCCAGTTACAATGAATAGGATTTTTTTTTACAAGTTCAAATGTATACACACACGCTCGCACGCGCACCCGCACGCCCACATACGCACACCCACCCACACACACACACACACACACACATAAAGGTTTACTCTCCGGCAGGGTGATGGGGTTTGGGCTGTTGAGGGCAGGGCAAAAATGAAATGGAACAAGAGAGGAGAATCTTAGCTTTGAAATAAATGTGACTTGAGTAAAAACAGGGAACGATAAAAAGAGAAGAGAATATTTTTTAAAACCGCGAAAGAAAGACCCTCCCCCCCCCCCCCCCACCTCCTACAAAATAAAAACGTATTGACATTCTAAGAAAGAGGTATGCACAGAAGCAAGATATAATACTAAAACGAAAGAGATAAAAAAGAGAGAAAACAGGAAAGGCAAAAGAAAAGAAAAGGAAAGCTGGAATAATAAAGCAAATGCAAATGATAAAGTAAAACTGAAAAAAATTGGTACATGCATGTCAACATGAAACTTCAGCTGTAGTGCTTTCTTTGGAGTTTGAATTGTTGATCTTTGATAGTTTATGTCATTAGTAAGCCGTTTTATTTTCTTTACTTTTTTCAAGATAATAATTACAACCATCGTTCTCACCGTCGACTTTGCTATTACTATTAGCAGCAACAGTAAACAACAATACGAAAAAAACCAATAACAGCAATATCGACAGTTTATTTACATTAACACATTTTGTGACTGAATCGTGTAAAGTCAACTGAAATGTGCCATCCTGTTGGCTTGTACACCAGCATGTTCTTCTTACCCCACTCTTTCTTACCTATTTCTATTGCATTATCTTTTGATGGCGACTGCTATTCCTGTGTGGGACTGGCCAGCCACACCCTATGCTCTACCAGAATGAACACCTAGAGCGCAACTCCATAGTCTTACTAGACTGACGGATGCCTAGATGGTCTTGATGGGATCATTTTGTTATTCCTTCATGACTATCAATAGAATAAAGTTGTTGTTTTTTTAAATAGAGCTTAACTAAAGAGTGGGGCGGTTGGTATAGCCTAGTGGTTAGAGTGCTGCACTTTTTGTGATCTAACTACCCGGGGATTGAACCACCATCTAGGTAACCGATTTAGGGAATGTTATCCTGGAGTTACCAGCAGATCTGTTTCAAATCGTCCAAAATTTCTTCGGATGAGACTATGATTATATTGAGGTCCCATATGTGAACGCATACAGAACATCCTGCCCATGATTAAAACCTGTCCCATGGTTTGGAAGAATAGTTTACTCCATGCAAGAAGGAATGGTGACAAAATTTAAAAGAAAACACACACACACACACACACACTTGTTGTGTTTAAACACCATACCGAAAGTCAGATATGGCTACCTTAAGGTAAAGGTAAGGTAAAGGAGTCCCATAACCTATAAGGTCGTAGGGGAGCGAGGCGTCAGAGACCTCACTTCTCTAGGGCCAGCATATTGAGGGTGGTGCCCATCTCCTCTCCCTCGCTGCTTTACCTTCCCTGACCCTAAAGAGGGCAGGTACCCATTTACAGCTGGGTGAACTGGGGGAACTGTACTGAAGCCAAGGCGCGCAAACGGTCACCCATCCAACTGGTAACCACGCTCAACGCTGCTTAACTTGGCTGGGGGAAAGCGAGTGCTCCGACCACTGAGCTATCCCGTCCCCCAAATGATGGGTAAAACTGGTTGCTTTCGCAACATGTCACATTAGTGAACACATAATCTCTATTCGAGGAAGCAAAAATATGAAACTGAATTAAAATAAGGTTAAACAAAATGAAACAAAGCCAAATAAGATAAAGTTTGTTTTTTTCAAGTAATAAAGACCATACAAGAAAGCAATACAAATACAAAAGTACGCATCTCAACTCATTAACACACTCTTATCAACATTGGACTCATTCTCCCAGGGCAAGTTCTGTTGTATTCTCACTGGAGATGTCAAACCTATTTCCAGCCAAATCCTTAAAGCAATGTAGCTAGCACGTGCATGCAGGATTCATTCCTGCGTGAGATATGAGGGGCGGGAAATGCAGATGTGGTTTTAGTGCTCGACGACATTTGCATAGAAAGTGCAGGGCTGCAGACGCAATAGCAGGCAAAAGATAAGGTAAAGGTAGGGAAGGTAGCAGCTGCTATGTGTCTGGTTTAGTCCCATCTCTGTCTGTGTCTGTCTGTGTCTGTCTGTCTCTGTCTGCCTCTGTCTCTCTCTCAATCTCTCACAGTCTCTCTCTCTCTCTATCTCTCTCTCTCCCTCTCTCTCTCTCTCCCCCTCTCTCTCTCTCTCTCTCTCATTTTCTCTCTCTGTCTCTCTCTGTCTCTCTCTCTCTCATTCTCTCATTCTCTGTGTGTGTGTGTGTGTGTGTGTGTGTGTGCATGCATGCCTGCATGCAGGTGCCATGTCTCTGTCTATTAGGAACCATAGGGGAAAAAAATCAAGCTTCAAACAATTTATATAGGAAAATCAACAAAAGTGAAGAAAAAAGAAAGGTTAAAGAAAAAGATAAGAACAGAGGGACACAACTGGTGAGAAAAGTCCGATAGACCTTTCTCTTTCCAGCTTATGACGTGACACAAGTATTGCACAAAACATGGACCAGAATATATGCTCCCTGGATATCTTCAGTAGTAAAACACCTGTCTGGAATGACGTAAGTCTCTCAGGGTAGAAGGAAGGGAATGGGGGGGGGGGGGGGGGGGGGGGGGGGGGAGGGGGGCTGTCTTCATGCATGACAGCATGATGGGATCAGCTTTTTTGTTTTGCTTATCTTTGTTTGTGTGTTATTTTCAAAGTGTGGAGAACAACAACAAAAATAATAACAACAACAACACAACACGAAGCAAAACAAAACAAGCTCGAGCTGAAAAGAAATGGGCATGTTGGATGATGAAACTACACTCTTGACATTACTCAGAAATTAAAACAAACATGAAAAGTGTAAATTGTTTTGAAAGAGGAAAGGGATTTTGTTTTTAATAAAGGACAGCAGATGTAAAAGGATAAAGCATTGTAAGAAGTAAAAAAGAAGCATCAAAGATATAGACAAACAAACAAATAAACTTTATTTTCTTATAGTAATAGATGAAACAAGAATTTTGAACATCCAGCCCTAAAATATTTAAAAGAAAGAATAAAATGAGTCACACACACACACACACAACACACACACACACAGATACACGCACGCATGCTTGCACGCACGCAGGAAAATGTTTATAACACATAGCAGGAAAATCTGATGTCAAATCAAGTTGAATCATCTGGTTTTTGCTTTATATACTCTGATATGTACCTGTGGATTCCATTCCTTCCTACACATGACATAAAACAGCATGTTAATCTGGTCATTTCGTTATTCTTGTGTGCGCATCAGTAAAATGAAGTAAGATGATATATATATATATATATATATATATATATATATATATATATATATATATATATATATATATATATATATATATATGTCTGTGTGTATGTGCGTGTGTTCCTTTAAAAGGATATGAAATAGAATATAGATAAACATAAACAAAA
This sequence comes from Rapana venosa, assembly GCA_028751875.1. Lineage (NCBI taxonomy): Eukaryota > Metazoa > Mollusca > Gastropoda > Neogastropoda > Muricidae > Rapana > Rapana venosa. Next base: position 58,632,676 of record CM054136.1, on the reverse strand, counting down.
CAAACTAAAAATAGAATAGATAAGCCTTAACATCAAACAGATAAGATACCAAAAAGTAAAATAAACATGGATAACAAAATTCAGATCGACCTGGAGTAAAATGATATAACATAAAAAATTAAGTATGATTTTTTAAAATCAAGGATTAAGGAATAAAGCACTCATATTTTTGCTTTTTTTTACATCCAGTCCCCATGTGTATGCAGTTTTATAAATGTTCTCATCCATTCCCACTACGAAAATAAAAGATAAAAAGAACTATCTAAAATGGTGAAGAATAAAAACAACTAATCTCAAAATGATATCCAAGCCAAAAAAAAAGGCCATTTTAAAAACAAAACGTGCTTAAAAGAAATAAAACAATATCGTCAACACTAAGCTCATTTTCCCAGCACTAGTCGTTTTCTATTGCCTCTGGGGATGTCCAACATATTTTCAGCCAAATCCTTAAAGCAATGTAGCACGTGCAGGTAGGATTCATTCCTGCGAGAGATATGAGGGGCGGGAATGCAGATGTGGTTTTAGTGCTCGTCGACATTTGCATAGAAAGTGCAGGGCTGCAGACGCAATAGCAGGCAAAAGATAAGGAGGTAAAGGTAGGAGGGAGGAGGGCATTTCCACTGTGTCTGCTGGGTGGTGTTTTGTGTGTGTGTGTGTGTGTGTGTCTGTGTGTGTGTGAGTGTGTGTATGTGTGTGTGTGTGAGTGAGTGTATGTGTGTGTGTCTGTTTGTTATTTGACTCTTTTTTGCACAGAGAGAGACAGAGACACAGAGAGAGGGAGAGAGAGACAGACAGTCAGAGACAGAGAGAGATACAGAGAGAGAGAGAGACAGACAGACAGAGACAGAGAGAGACAGAGAGAGATTGGGGAAGGGGAGAGAGAGAGAGAGGTGTGTGTGTGTGTGTGCGTGGGTGTGTGTGTGTGTGTGTGTGTGTGTGTTGTGTGTGTGTGTGTGTGTGTGTGTGTGTGAGAGGTGGTTTGGTGGTTGAGTGTGTAAGTATGGCCTGTGTGTGTGTTTATTTTTATTATTTTTTTATTTGTATTTATTCTTTTATATCGAGGATAATGGAATAAGCATTCATGTGCTTTTTTTACATCTAGTCCCCGTGTGCATGCGGTTTTGTAAATTTTGTCATCTGTTCCCTCCGGCACACAGTGGCATATTCTTTCGAAAAGCGGAACAGGATTTTAACGTGTGCGCGAGATGTTCTGCGTGCGTTCGCACACGGGGCCTCGGTTTATAGTCTCATCCGAAGGATGGTGTGTGTTTGTTGTGTGTGTGTGTGTGTGTGTGTGTGTGTGTGTGTGTGTGTGTGTGTGTGTGTGTGTTGTCTGTCTGTCTGTCTGTGTGTCTATGTCTGTGTCTGTGTGTCTGTGTGTCTCTGTGTGTCTGTGTCTGTTTGTCTCTGTGTCTGAGTGTGCACGCTGAATCTTTATTTCTGTCTGTTATGGTGTTGAGATCTATGCTTGTCCATCAACTAGCCTGTCAGTCCGCTTCTCTACCTGTCTGTCTCTTTAGAAACATCCGTAACTACGGCTGTCTGTCAATCTGTCTGTCCGTTTGTCTCTGTCTGTCTCTCTGTCTCATTGTGTCTGTCTCTGCCTCCCCCCCCCCCCGTCTGTCTGTCTGTCTGTCTGTCTGTCTGTCTCTCTCTCTCTCTCTCTCTCTCTCTCTCTCTCTCTCTCTCTCTCTCTCTCTCTCTCTCTCTCTCTCTCCTCTCTCTCTGACTGTATGTCTGGTTGTCTGTGTATCTGTCTGTCTTTGTCTCCCTCTGTCTGTCACTCTGTCTCTTCTCTGTCTCTGTCTGTCTTCTGTCTCTGTCTCTCTCTCTCTCTCTCTCTCTCTCTCTCTCTCTCTTTTCTTTCTCCCCCTCTCCTGCCACCGATTCTCTCTCAAAACTACATAATACAAACAAAATACCAGTAAAAGTCAGTGGATTCTCTAGTTTGTATTATGATAGAACTCTGTTTCTTTTCTAATCTTGTTTAATCAAATGCAATACTGTGTCTGTGCTCTGTATTTCTGCACCTCAGCAAACTCTGTTTTCTTTATGAACACACACACACACACACACATACACACCAACACACACAAATACACACACACATACTCACATACACACATGCGCGCGCGCATTTAAAAACACACGCATGCGCACATACGCTCGCACACACGCATGCTTGCCCGCACGCCCGCGCACACACGTATACACCCCCCCCCCCCCCAACCACAAACAGATATGCGCGCACGCACACACACACACACACACACACACACACACACACATACACACATACGACATAGGTTAGTGTCATGTCATATATTTTAATTATAATCTAAAGTACTTTTGTGTACCCAAAGAATAGAAAACGTAATCCGTAATATAATATTTGAAATGTATCAAGACATTGCATTTTTACATAATCTAATCAATAGAAAAACGTCATTCTAACATTAACATTGCCCCAAGTAAGCAGAAACCATCTATAACACTATGCATAAAGTTAGGCTCATAGAATTGGGCCTGTAACCTCAGATCTCATGCATAAATGATTAAATTATTCAAATTTAGAGACAATGCTAAAGCAGTTTATGTTTGCTAATGAAACGTTTACGTGTAATGCTCCATATTGATTAAAACAAAAAATGGGCATCATTACTGAGTTTGTATGCAACATTGTAAGCATCTTCTGTTTGTATGCATGTATTTTCTTTGAATGATAAAAGCTATAACATGTATATTAAACATGATGTCTATTTAGATAGGTTTTCTCGTATCTCAAAGTTTATGCTCGTTTAGCAGCAGCATTCTGAAGTTATAAGTAAAAGAACTATTACCAAAGCAGCATTAATAACAATAATAATAACAATAACAACAACAACCATCAATAAGCCAACTTACAAACCAACAAATAATACATTCCCAATAAAACTGATATCAGATATGGAAATAAAAAAAAAGAATAACCTCGTGACTATATTTTCATTCAGAGCACAAATAAGTCTCACTGATAGCAAGTCAGTATGTGTATCAAAGTATGTCAAAAACAGTACATTCTGAAAATTAAAACAACATTAAACTACGACCAAAAAAAACCCAAACGATCGAACATATTCGTTGTCATAGAAGTTTCTGAATATGATTTTTTTTTTTTTTTTTTTTTGGGGGGGGGGGGGGGGAGGTTGTGAAAAAGGTGGCACGGACAGGCAAAAAACTCACTTTTTTCCTAGAACTACCTAACACTGTTTGCATATACATATACAACGAATAACAAGAAGGACTCGACTCCCGCTCATTCTGTGTTAGTTTTACCACCACAATGGGGGGGGGGGGGGGGGGGGGGGGGGGGGGGGGTTTAAAGCCACCACGCCCGGCGTGTCTGCCTGAAAGCCAGGCCAGGCAACCTGGCAAGACACAAAGCAGCTATCGCTTGCTCTACAGAGAAAGCATAACAGAATCTTTCGCGTCAGAAATGCCTGTGTATTCCTCTTCAGCCTCAGACTCCTCCCTGTTACACAAATAAGCCGGTGCCAGAGTAAGGCTTTTTTTATGGTTGGTGGTGGTGGGGGGGGGGGGGTGTCTTGCACTCAATCCCCTCCCCTCCCTAACCCTGTCAGAGCGTGGATGAGATGTTTTGGGTTTGTTTGTTTTTAAAGCTAACGATCAGCTGTAAAAAACCTAGCAGCTTAGTAGGGGCAAATTAACGAGTTAGGTGTGTGTATGTGTGTGTGTGTGTGTGTGTGTGTGTGTGTGTGTGTGTGTGTGTGTGTGTGTGTGTGTGTGTGTTTTCTTTCTTTCTATATATCTATTTATCTATCTACCTATCTATCTATCTACCTATCTATCTATCTATCTATCTATCTATCTGTCTAACTATCTATACATCCATTCATCCAAAAATCCATCCATCCATCTATCTATCCATCCATCTATCTATCTATCTATCCATCCATCCATCCGCCCATCTATCTATCTATTTATCTATCTCTCTCTCTCTATCTACCTATCTATCTATCTATCTATCTGTCTACCTATCTATCTATCTACCTATCTATCTATCTACCTATCTATCACACATTTATTTCAAATCTAAGACTTTCCCCTCTTGTTTCATCTCATTCCTGTCCTTGCCCTCAACAGCCGAAACCCCCACCACCCTGCCAAAGTACACAACATCTGTGTGTGTGTGCGCGCGCGCGTGTGTGTATGTGTGTGTGTGTATGTGTGTGTGGTGTGTGTGTGGTGTGTGTGTGTGTGTTGTGTGTGCGCGCGCGCGCGCGTGTGTGTGTTTACATTTCAATTTGTAAAAACTATTAATTGTAACTTGTTACATGTGTGAGAGTAGGATGAATGCAACCGCTTTGATTTGTTTTTGCAAGATAAAGCGCTATACAAATTCCATTTATTATTATTTTTTTAATATTATTTTTATTTTATATTATTATTATTATTATTATTATTATTATTATTATTATTATTATTATTATTATCTACGGAGTCAGACAGACAAAGAGACAGACGCGTACGTTATATCAGTTTATTAACATTCACCCAAACCAGCAAGCACACCCAAGAACGTACCACTTAGAGATAGTAGCTGACTTAATGCAACGGGATAGATAATGTATTAGTCTAGGTCATTCAATCAGAAATAGCTTTCTGTTTCTCTCTTTCTTTTCTGTATGTCAGTTTGCAGATTTCCACGTCTTCACTGCATGTTTATTGATGTAGAAGTAGTAGTAGAAGTAGTAGTAGAAGTAGTAGTAGCAGCAGCAGCAGCAGCAGCAGCAGTAGTAGTAGTAGCAGCAGCAGCAGCAGCAAGAAGAAGAAGAAGAAGAAGATAGCGACAGTAGCAGCAGCAGCAGCAGCAGTAGTAGTAGCAGCAGCAGCAGCAGCAGCAGCAGCAGCAGCAGCAGCAGCAGCAGCAGTAGTAGTAGTAGTAGTAGTAGTAGTAGTATCATCGTTGTTGTTACTGCTGAGTTTGCTACTACTATTCTTTTCCTCCTCCTCCTCGTCCTTCTTGTTGTTGTATTTGTTGTTGTATTTGTATTGTTGTTGCTTCTTCTTCTTTCTTTCTTCTTCTTTTCTTCTTCTTCTTTTCTTCTTCTTCTTCTTCTTCTTCTTTCTTCTTTCTTCTTCTTCTTCTTCTTCTTCTTCTTCTTCTTCTTCTTTTTTGCATTCTTCTTCCCTTCTTCTTCTTCTTCTTCTTTTTCTTCTTCTTCTTCTTCTTCTTCTTCTTTTCTTCTTCTTCTTCTCTTCTTCTTCTTCTTCTTCTTTTTCTCCTCCTCCACCTCCTTCTTCTTCTTCTTCTTCTTCTTCTTCTTCTTCTTTTCTTCTTTCTTCTTCTTCTTTCTTCTTCTCTTCTTCTTCTTCTTCTTCTTCTTCTTCTTCTTCTTTCTTCTTCTCCTCCTCCTCCTCCTCCTTCGTCATCTTCCTACCACATCCCTTCCTTCCTTTTCAATTTGCTTCCTACCTTCCCTTCATCCTACCATAATATCTTTCCTTTATTTTTTAAAATGTTATGTTATCCCAAGCTCATCAACAAGAAAGCCCAGGTATCAATCACAATCAGTGAATATTTCAGCTATAATGTCTGTTCACAGATTCGTGAGAGGGATCCTTCACCCAACCTTCACTCAAAAAGATGACATAGCCTGGACTTCAATCCTTCACCCCAAAAAAGAAGACATAGCCTGGACTTGAATCATTCACCCCCCAAAAGAAGACATAGCTTGGACTTCAATCCTTCACTCCAAAATAAAAAGACATAGCCTGGACTTCAATCTTTCAATTCCAAAGAGAAGACATAGCCTGAACTTTAATCCTCCAACCCCAAAAAGAAGACATAGCCTGGACTCCAATTCTTCAACCATAAAAGAAGACATAGGCTGGACCTCAATCCTTTACTCCCAAAAAGAAGACATAGCCTGCACTTCAATCGTTCACCCCAAAACAGAAGACATAGCCTGGACTTCAATCCTTCACCCAAAAAAAGAAGACATAATCCTTCACCCCCCAAAACAGAAGACATAGTCTGGATTTCAATCCTTTACCCCAAGAAGAAGGCATGATCTGGACTGAAGCAATAGCCTAGAGAATAGGACCATGGTCTTCTTCGCTTTTATTTCTGATGGTATTTGTGAGACTTGCTGACGGTGCTTCAGTGTACTGAGAGTGTTTTGCTTCGTTGGCCGGCAAGAGAAGCACCCTGAGCATCTGCAGCGTCATTCAGATCGAAGGTAGGTAAGTGTTTGGGGTTTGGTGTGTGCGCTGTATCTTGTCTGCCTGTGTGTTTCTTTGTCTGTTTGTTTGTCTGTATGTCTGTCTGCTTGTATGTATGAATGCATGGGTGTATGTATGTAAGCAAGCTGAGGGTACATATGTCTACCTGTGTGTGTATGTGTGTATGTGTGCATGTGTGCATGTATGTATGGATGTATGGATGTGTGGATGTATGTATGGATGAAT
>CM054136.1:58598705-58603705 GCA_028751875.1 Rapana venosa | reverse complement strand
ATTCTAGTTATACTTTGGACATTTCTGTCATCACAAGCTCTTAAACATAATATCCTCTACTTTCCAGTAAAGGTGAAAAAAATAATCACCTACCCTCAGGAAATGGCTCCTGCCTATGTGGCGAGGTTAACATACTTGAAAACTAGCTATCTGTGTACTTATTGTTTCTCCTCTGAAGTCGGAATATAGCTACCTATAGGGTGAGGTACTTAAAATCAGAGAGACAGCTAGAGGTATAGACAGAAAGGTAGATACAGAGATAAACCCTTTGTTAACAAAATTACTGTAAGTGTTTATACTTGTATTCGTAAACCCTTTGTTGACACAACTATAGTACGTGCTCATTCTGGTATTCGTAAACCCTTTGTTAACAAACAAGTGTTCGTACTGGCATTTGGAAGCCCTTTCTTTTAAAAAACAACAACCCAAAAAACCCCATATACTAAGTGTTCGTACCGGTATTTGGAAACACATTCATAAACCAAACTCTGTACTGCTTGCCTCATGCTCAGCATCCCATAGACGTAAGGAGAGATCGACCCAGTGAGTATGCAGCTTACTCAGGCACGGATGAACTGACTGGGTGGTGGCCAACTGGCCGACAGGCTAACGATTTGGGGATCTACTACTACATCTGCTGCTTCCAAACACCAACGCGACATTGCACTAGTGTCATCACTCTCGACGCTAACCAGAATGAGGAATGAATGCACGTCGTTTCATTAGCCTTGAGAGAGAGTTCCTGTGTGAGTGTGAGAATTGTGTGTGTGTGTGTGAGGGGGGGGGGTTGGGGGGTTGGGAGTGTACGTGTGTGTGTGTGGGGGGTGGGGGGTGGGGAGTGTACGTGCGTGTGTTGTGGGGGGGGGTGCACGTGTGTGTGTGTGTGTGTGTGTGTGTGTGTGTGTGTAGTGTGTGTGGTGTGTGGTGGGTGGGGTGTGTACGTGTGTGTGTGTGTATGTGTGTGTGGTTGGATGTGGAGTGTACGCGTGTGTGTGTATGTGTGTGTGTGTGTTTGTGTCTGATGACTGCTATGTCTGTGTCCGGTAATCTGTGTCTGTGTCTTATGTATCTGTATGTCTGGGAATGTGCTCCATGTGTGTATGTCTGTGTTTGTGTCCGTGTTCGTGCGCGTATGCATTCGTGTGTGTGTGCGTGTATGTGTGTTTATTTATTTATTTACTTATTCTTTTATATCGAGGATAATGGAATAAGCACTCATGTGCTTTTTTACATCCAGTCCCCGTGTGTATGCGGTTTTGTAAATTTTGTCATCTGTTCCCACCGGCACATAATGGCCTACTCTTTCGAAAAGCGGAACAGGATTTAACGTGTGCGTAAGATGTTCTGCGTGCGTTGCAAGGGACGTCGGTTTTAGTCTTAAGTGTGTGTGTCGTGGTGGCGTGAACAACCGTGTGGCATGTGTATGAGTTGTGGGTATTTTAGCGTGTGTGTCATGTGCCTCTGTGTGTGCATGTATGTGTGTGTTTGCGTGGGGCGTACATCATCCATTGTTGTGTGTATTGATAAGTGTGTGTGTACGTGTGTGGTGTGGTGTCTGTGTTGTGGTGCATGAATTGATAGTTTTGTCTGCGTATGAGGGGTAATGCATCCATTGAATGGTGGCGTTGTATGATAGTGTGTGTCGGGGGGTCTGTAGTGTGAGTATGTGTGCGTTGTGTCAGTAGTGTCCAGTGTATGCCTAGTGTGTGTGTGTGTGTCTGTAAGTGCTGTGTGTGCTGTGCTGTGTGTGTCGTCGTATGTGTGTGTCCATGTGTGTGTGTGTAGTGCATGCATCGTGTGCATTGTTAACATGCTGTGACTGTGTGTGATCGTATGCAATTGTGTCGTATGTGTATGCCGTAGGTGCGTACATATGTGTATCTGTTATTACGCATGCTATGGTGTTGGGGTGTGTGTGTAGTGTTGTGTGTGTGTGTGTGTGGTGTGTGTGTTGTGCGTGTGTGTGTGTGATGAGTGTGTTCTGTATGGTTGCGCGGTCTGGCCTCTGTGTCTATTGCTCTGTCGTGTGTGTGTGTGTATGTGTTTGTATCTCCGTATGCGTGCGTGCATGCATGCGTACATGTGTACATGTGTGTACATGTGTGTATGTGTGTATGTGTATGTAAGTGTACGGTGTGTGTTCCAGGCCCGAGAGCGCTCCCCACAGGGTAAACCTGTTGGCCCTTTCCGCACACTTGGCGCTGGGAGAAGGAGGCGGAATAAGTAGACCTAATCTCTCCGTTTCATTAAGCGCCTACCAAGAATAATCTTGTTTTGGACGGTGGGTCCAAAAACCTTTCTTTTCTAACCCCACCCCCCCCTAACCCCCCTTCCCCACTCACCCACCCACCCACCCCCGCCCGCATCCCCCCTCACCTCCCACACCCCTCCTATGCAAAAAAAAAAAGTATTCTTGGCACTGGCTCGCTAGCTAGCCAGCCAGCTAGCCAGTCGACCAGCCAGCCAGCCAGCCACGCCGAAAGACTGAGGTCTGAAATAAAAAGAAAATGTTTTGTGTGTGTGGTAAAATCAACTAGAAGTGAAAGAAGAGGAGAAGAAGCACACAAAAAAAGAAGAGAGCAAAAGAAAGAAAAGAGGAATTGTAGATGGTTGGGGGGGTGAAGAGAGAGAGGGGGGGGGTGTGGAGAGGGGGAGGAGAGAGAGGGAGGGAGGGGATAGACAGACAGAGAGAGAAAAAGAGACAGACAGATATACAGACAGATAGAGGCAGAGAGGGAAGGCACACAGAGACAGACATGCAGACAGACATACAGACAGACATACAGACAGACATACAGACATAAAGACAGGCAGAGACAGAAAGGCAGAGCGAGTAAGACAGAGACAGAGGTACAGAGACAAACAGAAATACAGAGACTGACAGAGAGACACAGAGACAGAAACAGAGAGACAAAGAAAGAGGCATAGAGAGAAAGAGGTGGGGGTGGGGGTGGCAAAGAGGAAAAGAGAGAGAGAGAGAGAGAGAGAGAGAGAGAGAGAGAGAGAGAGAGAGAGAGAGAAAGAGAGAGAGAGAGAGAGAGAGAGAGAGAGAGAGAGAAAGAGAGAGAGAGAGAACCAGACACACAGACAAACACAAACACACAGACATTGAGAGAGACAGAGAGACAGCTAGAGGTATAGACAGAAAGGTACATACAGAGATAACGACAGAGAGAGAGAGAGAAAAGAGAGAGAGAGAGAGAGAGAGAGAGAGAGAGAGAGAGAGGAGAGAGAGAGAGAGAGAGAGAGAGAGACAGAGAGAGAGAGAAAAGAGAGAGAGAGGAGGGTGGGGAGGTGAAAATAAAAGGAACGAGTAAATTTGGAGCTACTGGTGAGGTCATTGTGTGTGTGTGTGTGTGTGTGTGTGTGTGTGTGTGTGTGTGTGTGTGTGTGTGTGTGTGTGTGTGTGCGAATCTTGGGTTTTTCCTTTCCATCTTTCTTTCTTTCTGTCTTTCTTTCTGTCTTTCTTTTTTTCTTTCTTTCTTTCCTTTTTCTTTCTTTCAGTCTGTCTTTCTTAGTTTCTTTTTTTTCTGTCTGTCTGTCTGTCTGTATTTCTGTCTTTCTTTCTTTCCTTCTTTCTTTCTTTCAGTCTTTCAGTCTTTGTTTCTTTTTTTGTTTCTTTCTTTCTATCTGTCTGTCTTTCTATCTGTCTGTCTGTCTTTCTATCTGTCTGTCTGTCTTTCTTTCTTTCTTTCTTCACCATGTAATTTTACATCCGCACCCTTCCTTCTCATTCTGAAGTTCGTGGAGAGTTGGTTTTTTTTTTGTTTTTTTCCCTGTTAGTACGCCTGAATGCCGGCATATGTTTCCCTTTTCTTTTCCTCTGTGTGTGTGAGTGTGTGTGTGTGTAATTGTGATGTGTGGCGTGTGTGTGTGTGTGCATTCCTACAGGTGTGTACATCTCTGTCTGTCTTCCTCTGTTTATTATCTGTCTGTCTGTCTATATCTTCTCTGTTCTCTGTCTGTCTCTTCGTCCCCCCGTTATATGTCTGTCTCATGCCTGAATTTTCTGCCTGCCTGCCTGCCTGCCTGCTGCCTGCCTGCCTTCTGTCTGTCTGTCTGTCTGTCTGTCTCTCTCTCTCTCCTCTCACTCTCTCTCTCTCTCTCTCTCTCTCTCTCTCTCTCTCTCTCTCTCTCTCTCTCTCTCTCTCTCTCTCTCTCTCTATCTCTCTCTCTGTTTGCATCTCGTTTTAACAGTTTTTGTCTGCATTTTTGCTGTCTCATTTTAGCACTCGTCTGTTTCCCCCGTTCACAGTTGGTGGGTTGTTGTTGTTTTTTTCATCTTTTCTTTACTGCTCTTTTTTTTCTTCCCGTTTTTTTTTTTTTTTTCTTCTGTCTCTTTTGTTCTGGTTTTTCTGTCTTTCGTTGCTTGTTCCTCTCTCATTTTCTCTGTTTGTTTGTTTTTTGATGAGTTCTTTGATTTTCCTTTCTTTTCGTTCTTTTTCGTTATCTTTGTTTAGTTCATTGGTCTTTCCTCCTTCCTTCCAACTGTGTCTTTTCTTTCTTTTTTTTTTTTTTTCTATCTTCCTTTTTTGTTATTTTCTCTCTCCTCCTTTCCCCCTCCTCTCTCTCTCTCTCTCTTCTCTCTCTCTCTCTCTCTCTCTCTCTCTCTCTTCTCTCTCTCTCTCTCTCTCTCTCTCTGCCTTGCATCCTTATTTTCTGTTAAGTGCTTTCAAAATAGCCCAGTCTGTAGGAAGGAAATTTGTCACTTACTTAGTGAAGGAAAGTCAATAGCGAGAAGTTCACGCGCGTTACTTTGATATACATAATGGATGTGTGCGTGTGTGGGCGTTTTGAACCAATATTCACTTAGTTTCAATCTATCTAGAAGCAAATGTACAGAATGCAACAAAACAGGCATGGCATGGGGTGGGGTGGTGGGGCGGAGGGGAGGTAGAGACAGAGAATGCGAATGCGAAACGTTTATTCAGATTTAGGCCTAGGGGGAGAGACAGAGAGAGAGAGACGAAGAGGGAGACAGAGAGAGAGAGAGAGAGAGA
>CM054136.1:58581205-58593705 GCA_028751875.1 Rapana venosa | reverse complement strand
TTTGATTTTATTTTATGTCTTATGATTTGTATGTGTGTGTGTGTGTTTGTGCGCGCGTGTGTGTGTGTGTTCTTTGATGTTTTTCCTTTTATTTTCTATGTTTATTTTCTACCTTCTCAAATTGATGCAAGCTGACAGGTTGTCCAGACTGTTAACGAAATCAATGCTTACCAGAAGATAACTGTGGTGTGTGTGTGTGTGTGTGTGCGCTTGCTTGCTTGTGCGCGCATGTGTGTGCACATGTGTGTCCACATGTGTGTGTGTGCACGCACGCACACATGCACATGTGTGTGTGTTTGTGTGCGTGCGTACATGCGTGCGTATGTGTATGCCTGTATGTGTGTGAAGTTTAAACAGTACACATCTATTGCGATGCAGAACACAGCATTAGACATGCATACACGCATGTTTGCTTGTATCTGTGTATATATACATGTGTGTGTGTGAAATAGAGAGAGAGGAAGAGAGAGACAGAGAGAGAGAGAAAGACCGACAGGCAAACAAATAGACAGATAGAAACAGAAAGAAAGACAGACTCACATACATACCCCCAAAAAACAGAAGTAAAAGGAAAAAGAAACAGATAAGACACACAGACAGACACAAGGATAGATATAAAAAAATTGTAGAATGGCAGATTGACTAACAGACAAACAAAGACAGCTTTGTTTGACATGCGAACCTTGTTTCCTTGTTTTTCATTCTGGTTACAGAAAAGAACACTGCAGCAAAACGAAAGAAGACATATTTTCTTTTTTCTTTTTTGATTCTCAAACTATCCCTTCTGGGATTGGAATGTCATCTCAGTTATCATGAAGCTTGTCAGTGTCCCATGGTCCAAACAAGATTAGCTCAGGGTTTTTGCGTGACATGTAGCAGTTTGTTGGCTGAATCACATTCGTTTTCTTTCTAAACATTCCAAATCTCTTTTGTTTTGTTTTGTTTTGTTTCATTCCCTGACATGCTTTCGAAACTAAAGGACACAAAAACATTAGACGTGGGTTTGTATGTTTTTCATAGACTGCACAAGCTAGAAGTATTGGTTTGCTTTAGAAATAAAAAGAAGTACATGAGGAAGAAAAACACCAAAAGAGCCAAAGATGCATCAGTTAATAACCTCTTGTTCAGAAGGCTAAGAGAGAAAGAGAGAGAGGAGAGAGAGAGAGAGAGAGAGAGAGAGAGAGAGAGAGAGGTGCACATGCATGTGAGTATGCGTTTGTGTATGTGAAAGTGTGTGTGAAATAAAGAAAGAGAAGAGACAGAGACAGACAGACAGAAATACAGACAGACAAGCAGACAGAAAGATATACAAATAATCATTTAAAGCAGAAAGAAAGATAGACTCACATACATACCCACAAAAACAGAAGTAAAAGGAAAAAGAAACAGATAAGACACACAGACAGACACAAGGATAGATTTAAAAAAATGTAGAATGGCAGATTGACCAACAGACAAACAAAGACAGCTTTGTTTAACATACGAACATTGTTGTTTTTTCTTTCTGGTTACAAAAAAAGAAAAACGAAAGAATACATATTTTTTTTGTTTCTTGTTATTTGATTTTCATACTATCCCTACTGGGATTAAAATGTCATCTCAGTTATCATGAAGCTAGTCAGTGTCCCATGGTCCAAACAAGATTAGCTGAGGGTTTTTGCGTGACATGTAGCAGTTTGTTGGCTGAATCATATTCGTTTTCTTTCTAAACATTTCACATCTTTATTTGTTTTTTGTTTTGTTTTGTTTCATTCCCTGACATGCTTTCGAAGCTAAAAGATAAAAAAAATAGACATGGGTTTTTATGTTTTTTCCATAGACTGCACGAGCTAGAAATATCGGTTTGCTTTAGAAATAAAAAAAGGAGTACATGAGGAAGAAAAACATCGAAAAAGCCAAAGATACATCAGTCAATAACATCTTGTTCAGAAGGCTAAGAGAGAGTGTGTGTGTGTGTGAGAGAGAGAGAGAGAGAGAGGGAGAGAGATGGGTGCACATGCATGTGGGCATGCGATAGTGTTTGTGCAAGTGTGTGTGAAATAAAGAAAGAGAAAGAGACAGAGACAAAGACAGACAGACAGATAGACAGACAAGCAGGCAGAAAGATACACAACTCATCAATTAAAGCAGAAAGAAAGATAGACTCACATGTATACCCACAAAAACAGAAGTAAAAGGAAAAAGAAACAGATAAGACACACAGACAGACACAAGGATAGATAGAAAATCGTAGAATGGCAGATGGACGATCAGACAAACAAAGACAGCTTTGTTTAACATACGAACATTGTTGTTGTTTTTTCTATCTGGTTACAAAAAAGATTACTGCAGCTAAACGAACGAAGACATATTTTCTTTTTTTTCTTGTTATTTGATTCTCATACTATCCCTACTGGGATTAGAATGTCATCTCAGTTATCATGAAGCTAGTCAGTGTCCCATGGTCCAAACAAGATTAGCTGAGGGTTTTTGCGTGACATGTAGCAGTTTGTTGGCTGAATCATATTCGTTTTCTTTCTAAACATTCCACATCTGTTTTGTTTTGTTTAGTTTTGTTTCGTTTCATTCCCTGACATGTTTTTTGAAACTAAAAGACAAAAAAAAAAACGGTGGGTTTTATGTTTTTCATAGACTGCACGAGCTAGAAATATTGGTTTGCTTTGGAAATAAAAAGTAGAACATGAGGAAGAAAAACCCCGAAAAAGCCAAAGATGCATCAGTTAATAACCTCTTGTTCAGAAGGCTAAGAGAGTGAGAGAGAGAGAGAGGTGCACATGCATTTACTAAGCATGCATTAGTGTGTGTGCATGTGTGTCTGTAAAATAAAGAAAGAGAAAGAAAGAAAGAAAGAAAGACAGACAGACAGACAGACAAGCAGAGAGAAAGAGACAATTGAAAGCAGAAAGAAGACAGATCCATGCACAGACCCACAAAAAACCGGAAGTCAAAGGAAAAAGAAACAGATAAGACACACAGACAGACACATACAAAACTAGATAAGAAACATCAGCAGTAAGTGCAAGATGGGCCATTACAGAACAAACAAGACAGCCATTAACAATGCGAACATTTTTTTTTTTCTTTTTCCCCTTCTGGATTAGAAAAGAACACTTTCAGCAAAACGAAAGATAGCTAAGTTTCTTTTTATTCTTTTTGCTTGTTATTTGTATTCTCAAACATCAAATCCTTCTGGATTAGATATGTCATTCCTCAGTTATCATGAAGCTGTCAAGTGCATGTCAAACAAGATTAGCTTGAGGTTTTTTTTTTGCGTGACAGCTAGAAATTTGTTGCTGAATCGATTAATTGTTGTCCTCTAAAACATTCCAAAGACTTCTCTTTGTTTTCTTTTTGTTTCAATTCCCTAGACGATGCTTACAGAACTTAAGAGAAAAAGAGAGAAGGGATGGGGTTTAGGTTATAAACTGCACGAGCATGTAAATATTGGTTTGCTTTAGAAATAAAAAGAAGTACATGAGGAAGAAAAACACCAAAAGAGCAAAGATGCATCATTAATAACCTCATTTCAGAAGCAAGAAGAAAGAAGAGAAGAGAGAGAGAGAGAAAAGAGAGAGAGAGAAGAAGAGAGAGAGAGAGAGAGAAGAGAGAGAGTGCACAGCATGTGAGTATGCGTTTGTGTAAAAAATGTGAAAGTGATTGGACCAAATACAAGAAAGAGAAAGACATGTAACAGACAGAACAGATTTTTCAGACAGAAAGCAACAGAAAGATATACAAATAATCATTTAAAGTCAGATAAAGATAACTCACATGAATGGCCCCAAAAACGTAAGTAAAGGGAAAAAGAACAGATAATACACACAGACAGACACAAGATAATTTTAAAAATGTGATGGCAGATGACAACGCAAACAAAACAGCTTTGTTTACAACGAACTTTTGTATTTGTTCTTTCATGTTACAAAAAAAGAAAAACGAAAGAATACATATTTCTTTTGTTTCTTGTTATTTGATTCTCAAACTATCCCTTCTGGGACTAGAATGTCATCTCAGTTATCATGAAGCTTGTCAGTGTTCCATGGTCCAAACAAGATTAGCTGAGGGTTTTTTGCGTGACATGTAGCAGTTTGTTGGCTGAATCATTTTTGTTTTCCTTCTAAACATTCCACTTGTTGTTGTTTTTTGTTTTGTTTCATTCCCTGACATGCTTTCGAAGCTAAAGGACACAAAAACATTAGACGTGGGTTTGTATGTTTTCATAGACTGCACAAACTAGAAGTATTGGTTTGCTTTAGAGATAAAAAGTAGTCATGAGGAAGAAAAACACCAAAATAGTCAAAGATGCATCAGTTAATAACCTCTTGTTCAGACCACTGAGAGAATGCGAATGCGAAGAACACTGAGAGAGAGAGAGTGAGAGAGAGAGGTGCATATGCATTTACTAAGCATGCGTTAGTGTGTGAGGGTGTTTGTGAAATAAAGAAAGAGACATAGAGACAGCCAGCCAGCCAGACAAGCAGACTAATAGAGACAAAAACCAACAATAAAAGCAGAAAGAAAGGCAGACCCATGTACATACCCACAAAAAACAGAAGTCAAAGGAAAAAGAAACAGATAAGACACACAGACAGACACATACAGATAGATAGAAACTAGCAGAAGGGCAGATGGGCCAACAGACAAACAAAGACAGCTTTGTCTAACATGTGACATTGTTTTTTCATTCTGGTTACAGAAAAGAACACTGGATGGAGCAGAACGGAAGAAGACATATTTTCTTTTTTTTCCTTGTTATTTGATTCTCAAACTATCCCTTCTGGGATTAGAATGTTATCTCAGTTATCATGAAGCTTGTCAGTGTCCCATGGTCCAAACAAGATTAGCTGAGGATTTTTTGTGTGACATGTAGCAGTTTATTGGCTGAATCATATTCGTTTTCTTTCTAAACATTTCAAATTTCTTTTGTTTTGTTTTGTTTTGTTTCATTCTTTGACATGCTTTCGGAACTAAAAGACAAAAAATAGACGTGGGTTTTTATGTTTTTCATAGACTGCACGAGCTAGAAGTATTGGTTTGCTTTAGAAATAAAAAGTAGTACAGGAGGAAGAAAAACACCGAAAAAGCCAAAGATGCATCAGTTAATAACCTCTTGTTCAGAACACTGAGTGAGAGTGAGAGAGAGAGAGGAGATAAGAGAGAGAGAAGAGAGAGTGCATTAGCAGTAGCATGCGTTTGTGTATGTGAAAGTGTGTGTGAAATAAAGAAAGAGAAGAGACAGAACAGACAGACAGCAAATACAGACAAGAAGCAGACAAATAGAACAAAAACCACAATAAAAGCAGAAAGAAAGGCAGACCCATGTACATACCCACAAAAAACAGAAGTAAAAGGAAAAAAAATAGATAAGACACACAGACAGACCAAAGATACATTTAAAAATGATAGAATGGCAGATTGACTAACAGACAAACAAAGACAGCTTGTTTAACATGCAAACATTGCTTTTTTTATTTACCTGGATACAGAAAATGATACATCTGGTAGGCACAAATGAACGAGAGTGAACAATATTTTTCTTTCTTTCTTGTTATTTGATTCTCAAGCATCCTTCTGGGTTTAGAATGTTCATCTCAGTTTTATCATGAAGATTGTCAGATGCCAGGTCCAAAACAAGTATTAGACTGAGGGTTTTTTTGCGTGACATGTTGAGCAGTTTTATGTGATGAAATCATTTTGAGTTCCTTACTAAACATCCACTATGGTTGTTTTTTGGTTCCTGTTTCATATCCCGACACTGCTTAAGAAAATAAAAGACACAAAAAATAATATGTGAGTTTTTAATGGTTAATCATAGACTGCACAGAACTAGAAGTATGTTTGCTTTAGAAATAAAAAGTATACTATAAGAAAAAAACATCGAAGAAAGCCAAAGTATCATCATTTGTTAATACTACCCTCTTGTTCAGAAACACTGAGAAGAGTTGGAGAGCAGGTCATATGCAATTTACTAACCTGCGTTAATGTGATGTTATGTGTGTGAAATAAAGTAAAGAGCACTGACAGTATTAGACATTGATCATCCGACAAGCGACAAATAGAGACTAAAAACCAAAAAAAAAGCAGAAAGAAAGGCAGACCTCTATGTACATAGCCACACCAAAAAACAGAAGTCAAAAGAAAAAGAAACAAAGACACACAGACAGACCAACAGATAGATAGAAACTGGCAGAAGGAGCAGATGGGCAAACAGAAAAGAAGCCATTTATAACATGCACATTGTTTAGTTGTTTTCCTTCGGTTACAGAAAGAACACTGCACAAAACGGAAGAAGCATAATTTCTTTTTTTGTTGTATTTGAATTCACAAACTATCCCTCATGGATTAGAAAATGTCATCTCAGATATCAAGAAAGACGTCATTGTCCAGGGTGAAACAGATTAGCTGAGGACTTTTGCTGACACGTAGCAGTTATTGGTGAACGTTTTAGTTTTTTCTAAACATCCACATCTGCTTTGCTTGTTTATTCATTCCTGACAGCTTCGAAAAAAATGACAAAAAACATAGAGCATGTTTTTATGTGTTTTCATTTGACTGCACAAGCTAAATATCAATGTTGCATTTAAAAAGTATTACATTAGAAGAGAAACCTCATAAGTCCAGAGTACAACAGCATAACCTCTTGTTGAGTGAAGAGAGTAGGTGCACATGCATGTTTGTGTTTTTTTAATTAATTGTTATTTGTTTATTCTTTCATTCTCGAAGATAAAGAATAAGACACTTAGTTTTATTTTAAAATCAGTCCCCAAGTTGATATCAGTTTTGTCTTTCTGTCATCTTTCCCACCAGAGAACACTCAAAGGCCATCACTCACATCACATACCCTTGGTGGAAAACCGTTGGGTACCGCACGGACGCTGCAAGTGGACGCAAATGGTTCTGTCCTGTTTTTTCAGGAGGCTTGGTACAGTGAGCCGTCCACTCTTGTTTTTGGATATCCCAGCTTTTGCGTGTTCGTTCCTGCCTCTTTGCCACCTTCAGCACCATCCTCTGCATAGGACTGTCTTGTGACAGGCTGTTATGCCAAACCACTTCACACACGGGGCCTCGGTTTATAGTGTCATCCAAAGGATGTGTGTGTGTGTGTGTGTGTGTGTGTGGTGTGTGTGTGTGGTGTGTGTGTGTGTGTGTGTGTGTGTTGTGTGTGGTGTGTGTGTATTTGTTTGTGTGTGTCACTTTATAGTAATCTGTGAATACCTAGTTGAGGATGTTAGTGTTTGCTTCAATACTTGAGCACATCATTATTCATTATTGAAACTTACGCCTTTTGCATTGTGTAGGTGGGCATTGTGCATGTCTCTCTGTTTTGTTCTCTCTCTCCTCTCTCTCTCTCCTCTCTCTCTCCTCTCTCTCTCCTCTCTCTCTCTCTCTCCTCTCTCTCTCTCTCTTCTCCCTCTCTCTCTCTCTCTCTCTCTCTCTCTCTCTCTTTTTCTCTCTCTCTCTCCAAACCCACATACTAACACACAACCTTCCTTACGTCCCCCCTCTGAGTTCTTCAACTCACACTTAACATGAACGTGTGGAGCACAGTGATCAAAGTGTTTGTTTTGCACAGAGTGAGTCCACAGCACAAGTGTTGTGGAGAGGCGGCCACTCTTTATGGCAACCCACAGAGTTCAATACATCCCTTATTGATTAGCTCTCATCTGGCTGGGAGACGGGATAGCTCAGAGGTCAGAATGCTCACATCCCCCAGCTAAGGTTAAGCAGCAACGAGGGTGGTTACCCTTGGGTGGGCTACTGTTTGGCACACGTGGCTTCAGTTCAGTCCCCCAGTTTACCCAGCTGTAAATGGCTACCTGCCTCTTAAGGGTCAGTGAGGGTAAAGCAGCGAGGGAGATGAGATGGGCGCCACCCTCAATATGCTGGCCCCTAGAGAAGCTGAGGTCTCGGATGCCTCACTCCTCTACGACTACATAGGTTATGGGACACCTCTACCTTTGTTACCTCATATGGCTGTGGATTTTTTTGTATGAACCCAGATACTTTCCCCTCTTCCATCCCCTGAAAAGGCACAGGCAATTATTATTCTTATTTTTTTCTGATTGCCTGGTCTACAAATGGTGGAATTGTGTAAGAATGGTTTTTGTAATGCTGTGCATATTGTTTTGGGGTTTGGTCAAGTGTTCTTGCGAGTATTGTTGCAAGGTTTTATGTTAGGCTTATGACAGCGTTTCTTGCATGTTATGATTATTTGATGTCAACATTTCTTTTCATTTTCACTGTTTTAGTGTTATTCTTCATAGCTTGCTTGTTATTTGGAAGGAAATGAAAAAACGGATTCCCAATATAATTTATAGTTATTGATTGGTGATATGGATCCATAAGTTTGTGTTTAGGAATGTATGTCTGGGTTTTTTTGTGTTTGGATGGTATCTTTAGATGATGTCTTCATTGTATTTCGTGACATGTGTGAGTGAATGAGTGAATGAGTGAGTGAGTGAGTGAATGTGTGTGTATGTGTGTGTGTTTCTATGTTCTTATCTCTTTTTAGGTGTTTTCTTCTTCACTGCCTTGTCTAATGAATGCTATCTGACAGATGATCTAGACAATGCTATCTGACAGATGATCTAGACAATTTATGAACTTATTGTTTACAAGAAGACTTTTTGGATTTGGGTATGCTGGCGTGTGTACTTTGCTGCACAGAGACAGGCCTGTCAGTGACTCGATATAGTGGTGCGTGTGTGTGCGTGTGTTTATGTGTGTGTATGTGTTGTGTGTTTGTGTGCATTTGTGTGGTGTGCTTGTTTGTTTGCTGCTTTCAGACACAGAGAACATGAAGAGAGAGAGAAGAGAAGAGAGAGAGAGAGAGAGGGAGGGAGGGAAGAAAGAGAGTGGGGGGGGAGATAAGAGAAGGGGAGAGAAGAGAGAAGAGAGAGAGAAAGAAGAGAGAGAGAGAGAGAGAGAGAGAGAGAGAGAGAGAGAGAGAGAGATAGAGAGAGAGTATAACAGTCAGACAAGTAAAAGCGTGGATAACAGCAGGAAAAAGAGACAGACACGCAGACAAAAAGTTACAAAATGATAGATAGACGGATAGACAACAGACAAACAGAGACTGATATAATATTTGACACTAAAAAACACGTCTTGATGGTTACCAACAAAAAAAAGACCTGGAGCCAATAATAAGAAAGTATTTTTGTTCTTTCTTTTCTTTCTAAATCCATTTTTGAAACAATCCCTTTTGGGCTTAGAAAGCCTTCCCAGTTGTTATGAGGCCTGTCATTGTTTTGTGGTTATAACAAGATTAACTGAGGATTTTGCGTGACATGTAGCAGTCTATTACCTGAACTATATTTATTTCTTTCCATTCATTCCTTTTTTTAAAAATTCCAAATCTAGCTTTGTAAATTTGAAAGGAAAAAAATCCCCAGTGGATTCGATGTGTTCGATGCCTATGAAAAGTCAAAAAAAGAATGATTTTTTTGAAAAAAAAGTTTACAGCAAGAGAAAAAAACCTTGAGAAACAAAAAATAGTTTGAATAGCTTTATACACATAGAGCTGTAAAGAAACAGAGAACTAGCAATCAATAGTTACAGGGAAATGAGAGAGGAGTAAGAGAGACAGACAGACAGACAGACAGAAAGACAGACAGACAGAGACTGTGTGTGTGGGGGGGGGGGGGTAGCTTCACGTTCATCTAAAAAAATGTATAGTTGAAAATGTTAGTGCCTTATGCACATATGTACATATGTCTTCTCATGTGCCTTAGCATTACTGTATTTTATTTTTTAGTATTATGCGTGGGTCGCACACACATACACATGGTCACAACTTTCTTTATGTCCTTTTCCAAGCTCTACAACTCACTCTTGTCATGAGCGTGGGGACTACTGTGATTAGAGTATTTTTTTAAATTTATTTATTTTATTTTATTCTTTTATATTTTATTCTTTTATATCGAGGATAATGAAATAAGCACTTATGTGCTTTTTTTTACATCCAGTCCCCATGTGTATGCTGTTTTGTAAATTCTGTTATCTGTTCAGAGAGGGATTATGCTTTGGTATTATTGTTGCTATTTTTGTGGTTGTTTGTGTGGGAGGTTTTGTAAAGTAAGTCAACAGTAGAAGTAGTGTGGAGAAGCAAAAACGGTGTTTATGGCAATCCATTCTGTAGAATAAACCTTCAACTAATTACCTCTGCTCCAGCTGCAGTATTTTGGGGTTTTAGTACCGGTGCAAATATCTATCCCTTTCTTTGTGCACAAATTACCATCATCAATGATTCTTAGTGTTCTCCTAAGCCCTGTTGAAAAAAATGATGTAATAAAAGAGAAAGTTTAGTTAAAGCAAAACCTGACAAACCGTTTTTGGTTTCTGCAAGTATTTCTTGAAATGACCTGTACTTCATGTATTCATGAGCATATTAAGATACAGATATCTTACTGAGGAATATATTTCTTGATGTTACTCATAACAAGTTTATTATAAGATAGATTCCATGTCAACCTTTATTTGATAACAGTAGTCAAAATAGTCAGAATTTGTGAATATCATTGCTGTTTATGGTCCTTCCAGTGGAGGCCTTCTATTAAAGAAACTTGACACTGGTACGAAGTGTGTAAAACATACAAACCTGGATTTGTTTTGGTACACAGACTGTATAGTAACCCATACATGACATGGCTGTATTGAGCTCAGTGCCCATTTGGGACCTCTGTTTCGGTCTGTCTGTCTGCCAAGCTATCTGACTCTCTCTCTCTCTTCTCTCTCTCTCTCTCTCCTCTCTCTCTCTCTCCCCCTCCTCTCTCTCTCTCTCTCATCTCTCTCTCTATCTATCTCTGTCACGTGTATCAGCTCCTTCTTCTCTCTCATTCTCTCTCTCTCTCTCTCTCTTCTCTGTCTCCAAAATTGTTTTATTTTGTATCCTTATAACTGTGCCAATGTCAAAGAAAAAAAATTAATTCAAAAGTTTGAAACAAAGTATTTCTTGAAATCTTTCTGTACATTATTTCAATTTCAGTATACATCAGACATTGTCGAGACATTGTAAACATTGGGTTTTGTGTTATAAAAGAGAACTGGAATCAAATAGAGAAACATGTTTTTTTTGTCTTTTAAAATCTTTTTTGTAAAGCAGTCCATTATGGGATTGAAAAGTCATATCAGTTATTATTAAACCTGTCATTGTTCTGCAGCTGTAACACGATCAACTGAGCATTTTGCGTGATGTCTAGCAATTTATGGGCTGAATTATTTTATTCGTTTCTAGAATTTCTTGTTTTATTCATCCAAAAAGGCGCTGGACTTTAAAATAATTTTTAAAAAAGAAACAAAATGTTTTGAAATGTAGACAGAGAGATTAATGGACAATGAGAGAGAGAGAGAAGTTCTGAGTGTAACCTTCTAATCATCAGACTATCCCATCCCTGTGTGTGTGTGTGTGTATGTATGTGTGTGCACTCGCACGCACTCCTGCGCTTGTGAGCATGCATTCTTTCTTGCTTTCTCTTAATTTTCTTTTTCTGTGTGTATTTCATTGCTGGATAGGTGTGTCCAATGAATGTGATCTGACAGGTTGTCTAGACTGGTAATGAAATTATTGTTCTTGAGAATGAGAAGATATCTGTGTATGGGTAAGCTGATGTGAATGCCCTGTGTTCCTGTGCATGTGTGTGTGTGAATCTGTATATTTCTCTCATAATATACTTACTTTTACAATATCAGTGTATGTACCTGAACTTGGACATATAACTATACATGGATAATCTATTCATGCCTTTAACATTGAAGATGAGCTTTATACTCACTTTTACAATCTTCTCTGCATCCCTGTTTGAGTTCTTCAACTCACGCTTAACATGAACGTGTGGAGCACAGTGATCAAAGTGTTTGTTTTGCACAGAGTGAGTCAACAGCACAAGTGTTGTGGAGAGGCGGCCATTCTTTATGGCAACCCACATAGTTCAATACATCTCTTATTGATTACCTCTTGTCTGGTCTTTTTTCTCAGGACCCGAAGTACCTCCCAATCCATTACTCCCTCCACCCCACCCCCCCTCCCCTCCACTAAACCACTCTCATTAATGATTTCTTTTTACCCTCTTATCACTTGCATAATCTACATAAGAGTAAGGCTGCTTAAAGACAAAGCTGAGTATTGTCTTGCTTTAGACAAGTGTTAACACTATGCTTCGACAAGGTTTAGTTTTGATTTTTATCAATGTTCCTGAATGCAATATTTGATTGGCGTCAATCATTTGTTTTGCCTTTGCTATGTTTATGTTATTGTTTGATTTTTTTTTGATGGAAGAAGAGACACTTTCTAGATAAGCAATCTTTTCTTGTTCTTCAGTTCCTTGTGTATGTGGTTAGGTCATATGTTTGCCTTTTGTAATGTGTCATGTTCATGTTTGTATTTATTTGTGAGGGGTTGTGAGATAAGGACCTTCAGATATCACCCCCCTCATAATTGTGTGTGTGTGTGTGTTTGTGTGTGTTGTGTGTGTGTGTGAATGCATGTGTGATGTGTTGTG
>CM054136.1:58571205-58576205 GCA_028751875.1 Rapana venosa | reverse complement strand
TGTGTTATGTGTGTATGTGTATGTGTGTGTGTATGTTTGTTTGTTTGTGAGTGTGTGTGTTGTGTGTTTGTGTGCGTGTGTTGTTATGTGTGTGTGTGGTGTTGTGTGTGTGTTGTGGGAGGTGGTTCATCGATTTCTGCAGCCTTGTATTACAAGCACTGTGACTCATATGCATTGAACATTCCACAATCTCTCTCTCTCTCTCTCCCTCTCTCTCTCTCTCTCTCCTCTTCCCTCTCTCTCTCTCTCTCTCTCTCTCTCTCCTCTCCCTCTCCTCTCTCCCCCATCCCTCTCTTTCTTTCTCTCCTCTTCCCTCTCTCTCTCACTCTACTCCTCTCTCTCTGTCCTCTCCCTCTCCTCTCTCTCTTCTCTCTCTCACTCCCTCTCTCTTTCTCTTCCTCTCTCTCTCTCTCTCTCTCTCTCTCTCTCTCTCTCTCTTCTCTCCTCTCTCTCTCTTCCTCTCTCTCTCTCTCTCTCTCTCTCTCTCTCTCTCTCCTCTCTCTCTCTCTCTCTCCCTTACTTCGTTCCTTGCTTGATTAATTACGAGTTTAGCTTTGTGTCGTGTGTGTGTGTGTGTGTGCGCGCGCGTGTGCGTGCGTACGTGTGCGTACGCGCGCGCGTGCGCGTGTGTGTGTGTTTGGATAGATGGGTCCTCTTTACGTAATCATGTTCACAATGTCCTTTGGAACGAGACAATTACCCTAACCAAGATGGGACCACTTTGAATTATGTGTTTGTGATAGTATAGACTGATATTTGCGTGATATGCGATAGTTACTTTGCAACAAAGCTACCCCCTACCCTGCCCCACCCTTGTTCTCATTTGTAAGTCCATCAGGGTTTTTTAAAAGTTTTTTTTTTGTTTTTTGCTGTTGTTGTTTTTTAGAATTAGCCATGGCAGCCAGCACCTTTAAGGATTCTGCTCCTTACTAACTATTAAATGGCAAATTATGGATGGATGAAGATTTGATAACTTTGCTCTCTCTCTCTCACACACACAAACACACACCACACACAAACACATACACACACGCGCACACACACACATGCACGCGCGCACGCACGCACGCACGCACACACACACTCACTCACACACACACACTGTATTATCGTATCTTCGTCTAATATCACTTTAAGTGAACAGACGTAAAATTGAAGACCACACTGTATCATCACCATTATATCACCATAGTTATCGCCACCCACCATCACAACAGTGCGCCATCACACACCACTTCATCATCTCACATCAGCTGCTG
The DNA here is from genome assembly GCA_028751875.1 of Rapana venosa. NCBI lineage: Eukaryota > Metazoa > Mollusca > Gastropoda > Neogastropoda > Muricidae > Rapana > Rapana venosa. The sequence continues at coordinate 58,574,946 of CM054136.1, read as the reverse complement.
TACAGCAGCAGCAGCAGCAGCATTATCATCGCCGTCGTCGTCCCCTGCGTCGTTTTTCTGTCACGACAGCAGCAGAACAGACACACCAGCAGCAGCAACAGCTAATCATCATCCCTCCTCCCCTCCTCCTCCTCCTCCTCCTCATCATCATCATCATTGCCATTGTCATTATCGTAATAAATGCTTGTCATCACCATCAATCACCACCACCATTATTATCTTCATCTTTTTCGATCATCTCGCTTTCTTTGCGTCCACTCCCTCCTCCCCTCAACCCTGCCCCCCCCCCCCCCCCACGGCCCCCCCCCCACCCCCCCCCATTTTTCATACGGTTCGATGATTTTGTCGTCACAATCTTCCTCGTCACAGCGGTAATCACCATTGTAATCCGTCATTGTAGATGAAAAGAGGTCTTCTGTCATCAGATGCACAAACAGACACAAACTGCTTAAGGCGCGTACGCTTGTGCTGTTTGGGATCAAAGACACTTGCTGTCATGATCAAAAGAGCGCTCTCGAAAATCATTTTCCCACACACACACGACGCGCGGCCGCGACGACACTACACACACACACACACACACGACACCACACACACACACACACAAGCTACTCCATACGCACATACACTCCACACTACCGCGCACACGACACGTACACACCTAACACACACATCACACACAGACGCTAACAGCATACAGCAAACATCTTGCACACCTAGTCCGCCTTTTCGATGAGTAGGCCATTGTTGTGCACTGGCTTACTAGATTTGGCAAAACTGCATGCATACGGGTCTGGATGAAGTAAATACGAGGATATTATATATAAATTATATATAACTATGATATAATTATATATATATATATTATATATTGGTGGTGTAGTGTGGTGGTGTGTGTATTAATATATATATATATTATTATAATATTATATATTTATATAATATTATTATTATATTATCACAAAGTGAAAGCTTACAACCAGCATAATTAAATTTCCCCAATAATATTCGGCTTATTCGCCTTACCTCAAGGTGGGTGGTTTATTATGTACGTGATTGAAGACAACTACAGAGTCGACACTTAACTACACCACACATGCACTCTTCAAATCAAACACACACACCACACACATCACACACAACACAACAACACACACACACACTCGCACACACACGTCGCACCACACACACAGTTGCCAAACTTTACGTACAAACACATGCACTCTTAAAGTGCACAACGAACACACACACACACACACACACAACACAACACACACACACACACAACACACCACCACATCCACTACACACAAACACAGTATCTACGGAAAGAGCAACAACAACAACAAACAAACAACCAACAAAAAACCCAAAACAAACAAAACAAAAACCCCGATGACAAAGAAAGTCAGGCCAGACACACGACACGATAGGACAGACACACAAGAGACACACAGACAAGCCACACAACACAGAGAGAGACAAACTGATTGATTGAGACACTAACTTAGGAGGAGAAAGAAAGAAAGAAAAGAGAAGAAAAGAAAAGAAAACAGAACAAAACCAAACAAACCCAGCGATAAAACCATCAAGATAGGGGCCTGCAAGCAATATGTATGTATTATGAAGTGCAGTGAAGGAAGCGTTACATTGAATGTCCGCCAGCCGCACAGTCGAAAGATTCCTTTGTAGTTGCTGCAAACTTTTCTTTTGTTTGTAGGGTTCAGTTATTATGCATGGCCCGTTTATTATCTCATTATGTTTCGCTTTACTTGCCACCTCATTTCACGCTTTCATGGTGTTGGGTGGGTTGTTGTTTTTTTTGGTAGTTGTTTGTTTGTTTGTTTGGTTTGTTGTTTTTTTCTCTAGCTTTTGCCTCGAACCATACACATGCAGTGATTGGTATATGCATGCACGCACCTCGCTCACGTGCTTTCAAAATCAGACACAGACAGACAGACATACAGACAACACGCACGCACAACAATCACAACTACACACAACACACACATATTATATATATATTATATATATATATATATTTGATTATATATAATATTATAAATATATTTATATAATAATATATTATTTCCATAAATAAGCCTAAACAGTAAGACAAAAAAAAAGTACTACTAAATACTTCGATATTGATCATCTCCCTTCTATTCTAAATCTCACACATACACACACACACACACACCCATCACACACACACACACACACACACAACACACACACACCACACACACCACACACACACACACGAAACTAAAGTACAACAACAACAACAACAACAACAGCAAAAAGCAAAAACAAAACAAAACAAAACGATAAACACCGTGAAACAGGCAAGAAGACCGTAGTGATCAGTATGTCTCAAATTAATCAACTATTGACCACGAATTATCATCAGATTCCCCGAGCGGTCCACAGATCGATTGATGACCATGACGTCATAGATGGTACCTGGTTGTCATTTTTTTCCTTTTTCATTCCCTTCCAGCCTCATTTTCCCCCCCGTAATTGATTGAGCGATCTCTGGTGGGTTTGGGGTTTTTTTGTGTTTTTGTTTTGTTTTTCTTTCTGGCCAGCTAGCGTGCTATGATCAAAAACACTCACTCACTCAGCAGTGGACTGTGCCAGAAATGGCAAAAGTATGTTTAGTTTGAAATTCAGCTGTGTGTCCAAAGCGTGTAAGCGCATATGGAATAATGACTCGGGTACTCCTCCCAGTGGGTGGGGGGATGCTGGGGGTAGCTGTTCGTCTCAATAGCATCTCCGCCTTTTGGAAAATTTCCGTGCTAGGAATGTCCTCTGTTTTTCTATCCCACTCTCTCTGCCTCTCTCTCTGTCTGTCTCTCTGTCTATCATCCGTCTGTCTCTCCCTGTCTCTCTCTCTCTGTCCCTCCTTCTCCTGTCTGCCTGTGCTGTCTGTCTGTACTGTCTGTCCTGTCTGTCCTCTCTCCTCTCACTCACTCTCTCTCTCTCACTCTCCCTCTCCATCTCTCCACTCATCTCTCTCACCTCTCAATCTCATCTCTCTCTCATACTCTCGGCTGGATGTAAAAAAAGTCTTGTACTTATTCTATTACCCTCAAAAAATTAAATTTCGTTATCGTTATCGTTATCTGTCTCTCTCTCTGTCTCTCCATCAGCTTCTCCTCTTCATCTTCTCCTCTTCTCTCACTCCCTCCCATACATCACTCTCCCTACTCCATCTCTCCTCTCCTCTGTCTTTCTTTCTTTCTACTTTTTTCTTTTTTCTTTCTTCTTCTTCTACTATCTTCTTCTCTTCTTCTTCTTCGCATTCTTCTTCTTGCATTCTTCTTCTTCGCATTCTTCTTCTTCGCATTCTTCTTCTTCGCATTACTTGTATTCTCTTCTTCTCTTTCTCCTTCTCCGCTTTACCTTCTCTCTTCTCTTCTTTTTTTTCATTCTTCATGTTCTCCTTCATTCTTCTGTCTTCCTTCCTTACTTCTTCTTCTTCTTCTTCTTCCTTCTTCTCTTATTCTTCTTCTTCTTCCCCGCATTCTTCGCATTCTTCTTCTTCTTCTTCGCATTCTTCGCATTCTTCTTCGCATTCTTCTTCTTCGCATTCTCATACTTCTTCATCTTCGCAGTTGTTATTCTTCGCAAAGACTATAGTTGTCAATTAAACAATTAAAAGACGACGGGGGAGGGAGAAAAAACAGAAAGGGAAGGGAGCGGGGTGGGGGCGAAGCAGGGACACATAGCTTTCCA
>CM054136.1:58561205-58568705 GCA_028751875.1 Rapana venosa | reverse complement strand
CGCGTAGGCAGACAGACAAAGAAACACAAAAGACAGAGAGAAAGAGAAAAACAACAACAACAACAACAACAACAAACAACCCACACTTTCGATGATAGTTGCCATCACACGACGGTAGCTCATAATCCTTGTGGACCGACTCGTTGGTCAATAAAGGCGTACTGTAGGAATACTTTTAGAGCTAATGGCGAACGTTCATCTTCTGGTTCTCATTTGCTGTACTGAAAGCTTGGGTGGGGTCTCTATTATTTTCTATTGATCACCCACCTCCTATGAAGCAGCAGGCACTTTTGGGTTAAGGAGGATCTCAGTGGGGGATCGCCAGCTCCATTTTAAGAAAAAACAACAACAAAACTGGATCGGTGGTCTAGAGGTATTCTGGCTGGATGGGACAGCTTAGTGGTTAGAACATTGCGCTCGCAATCTGACGACCCGGGTTCGATTCCCGTTCAAGGGGGATATTTTCCCCCCTTGGAGTTAACATCAGTGCAGACTCTACTCTCCCCAAAAGTCCTTCGGATGAGACTATAAACCGAGGCCCCGTGTGCGAACGCACGTAGAACATCTTGCGCACACGTTAAAATCCTGTTCCGCTTTTCGTAAGAGTAGGCCATTATGTGCCGGTGGGAACAGATGACAAAATTTACAACACTGCATACACACCGGGACTGGATGTAAAAAAGCGCATAAGTGCTTATTCCATTATCATCGATATAAAAGAATAAATAAAATAAAAAAAGAGGTAACGCACCTGCCTAGAAAGCGAAAAGTCTGGGTTTCAAGTGTGCGGTGGTTTGATTCCCGTTTAGGCCCGACCCCCCCCTCCCCGACCCCCCCCCACACACACACACACACACACACTCCCCAACCATTAGACATTGAGTGGTGGTCTGGGTAATAATCTTTTGGATGAAACGATAAACCCAGGTCCTGTGTGTTACACCTATTTAGCGCACGTACAAAAAACAAAAACAAAAACCCACGGCAATTAGAGAAGTGTCCCTGTCAATATTATGTAGAAAAAAAGCCACTCTGATAAGCAAAAAAAATACAGCTACAGTCAAAATAAAAGGAAAAATAATGGCTGGCGCTGCTCTTGTGGCGACGCGCACACTCTTCCCTGGGAAGAGCAGCCCGAATTTCACACAGAGAACTCTGCCGTGACTTAAAGTGGAATACACTGACACAATAGAAAGTAAGCAGCTCTGGTGAATAATGGCCTCCTAGGGTCAGTAAATAGGTAGCCGCATTTTGTGAACTGTAGAACACATTATCATAGCAGAATCGTGAGTCAGAGAATATAAATTATGAAGAAACAACAGACATGCGAAATAAAATAAAGTATAGATGATAAGTTACATTAATGTAAACACACTGCGAGTGAGCAGGTGAGCGTAGATGCACACAGGGTGAAGGGAGGAAGAGAGAGAGAGAGAGAGTAGAGAGAGAGAGAGAGAGAGAGAGAGAGAGAGAGAGAGAGAGAGAGAGAGAGAGAGAGAAAGAGAGAGAGAGAGAGAGAGAGAGAGAGAGAGAGAGAGAGACAGACAGACAGATAGACAGACAGACAGACAGACAGACAGACAGAGACACACAGACACAGACACAGAGTAACAAACCGAAAAGATGTTATGCTTACTACCAACCTTATCTATAGAAGGAATAAAGAGAAAAAAAAGAAGATAGATAGAAAGAGAGAAAGAAAGAAAGAAAGACAGACAGACAGACAGACAGAAAAACAGAAAGAAAGAAGTAAATGTCTCAGTCACCCAGTTCAGCAACTGTTGAGAAATCACAGACAGACATTGTGTTTTCCCAAACAAGCGAGTGATCTTTTTAAACTATCTTTTTTACCTCTGCAATGTTTAGACAGATTAAAAAAAAATCAATTTAAAATGCTGATTTCAAACACCAATAGCAAAAAAAGCCCCCAAACCCAAAAACAAAGCAAAGAAAAAAAGACAATCCCACACCCGTAAAATAAACTAAACAAATCAAAACACATGAATAAAAGCACTCATACAAAAACGACAAAGGACAATTTTATTTTATATAAACAGTAAATTTTAAGCTATAAAAGTACGTGCTTTTTTTCAGAAGGTATACAGTTACTAACGAGAGCTCAATGAACTTTGCATGGTTATTTTTGCTATCTGTGGACCGTGGTGAACATGAAAACAATACTAACGATAATTATTCCATTGTTCTTGTTTAAACTATTGATTATCTGTCATTGGTTGTATGACTGTGTAAGATTAGGTTGAGTGCATGCGCTTTGATTTGTCTTTGCAAGATATAGCGCTATATAAGTTCCATTTATTATTATCATTATTACATCACAAAATATCCAGGTACATCTTTTCTTTCGTATGAGGACATAGTAGCCAAACAGTTCAAGAATTTCCTTTCATCACACAGATACCGTTCCATCTTTAACATTGTTATGAATGAAGGTACTCAGCTTTGATTCCTCTGTAAAAGTGCAAAAATAAGTCGCATAGTTTGCTAAAACGCATCTGCAAAAGGATAGTCACAGTCAAACATTTTCAATTTCGTAAAGTGAATTTCGTATTGTTGTGGTATCATAGGCATCCTTCAGTCTCGGAAGACTATGGAGTTGTGCTTTAGGTGTTCATTCTGGTACAGCGTCAGTTGTGGCTGGCCAGTCCGACACGGGAATGACAGTCCCTATGGCAGAGGGCACAGATGAAGTATGACTATGGTATGTCTGGCTGGGTTGCAGTCTTTCTTTTTCATTCTCTTTGCCTGGTGCTGTGGTGGTATAATCATGATATGGTACATCAATCACGCATATAAAGCATTACATATCAAACATATAGAATCATCACGTAAACTGTAACATGTGCCTAATTAGTATAATGTTGACGAGATGATAGTCCCGGTATAGATTCCGTGGCTGGCGGAGCTATGTAAAGAAGATTGGATTGGTTTGGATTAGAGTATGTTAAAGAGGTCAATTGATTGATAGCAACCCCCCCCCCCCCCATCCCCCCTACCCATCCACACCCACACCCACACACCCGCCTAATATCACTTATAGTGAACAGACGTTAAATACAAGAACGAACGAACGAACGAACACACACACACACACACACACAAAACACACACACACACACACACACACATCTAGATGGATTGCTATAGTTGCGTGTACAGAACTGTCCCATCAACACAGCGAGCCTGTTAGCCACTCAAGCCCACAGCGAAGTACAGAACGGCAAATGGTCAGTCAGGTCTGGTCAATGCCCATCAGTCTCTACGGAAAAGTCAATGTGGCCCCGACCCCCTAACTAAACCTCAGGGATATAGCATCAAAGAGAGCAGCAGGTATGTCATTGCCCGCAATCAATAAGAGGGAGAGAGAGAGAGAGAGAGGAGAGAGAGAGGAGAGGAGAGAGAGAGAGAGAGAGAGAGAGAGTAAATGAGCTCTTGAGGTGAAAGTGTGTTGGAGTGTTGGAGTCTGTCTGACAGGTACGTGTTGTATTCTAATTAAGATCGCACACACGCGTGATCGCGCACGTGTCCCAGGAGGTGTGTGTGTGCGTGTGTATGTGTGTGTGTGTGTGTGTTGTTGTTGACTTCAATTTTACGTCTGTTCACTTTTAGTGATATTAGACGCCCCCCCCCCCCCCCCTAAAAAAAAACCCCCAAAAACAAAAAACAAAACCCAAAAACAAACAAAAAACAAAAAAACCCGGGAGATGTGGATGTGGTGTATAAAAAAATAATAATAATAATCTCGAAAAACTTGGCAATGCAACAGGAATTTAAAAAACAACAAAAAAAACCCAACAAGTCATTAACGTTAATGTAACTAAACAAATGTCCTATGGGACTGTAACAAAGACCTTTCACAATTTCAAATGCCAATTTTAATTACTGAATATGCTGGTGAGGGAGTTTTCAGAAAAATGGGGCATGAAAGGTTTTACACTCTGGCAGTCAAAAGTATATGAGTATTAGTGATATTCTCACCACACAGGCATTTACCATTTTTGCTGAATTTGGTTATCAATGCATTTAGTTTCATTCTATAGAATAAAGTATTAATTCTCCTTGACGTAAAAACATTTGTACTAACTTCTGAATGGTTCCCCACTGTTAGATTATGGGTATTGATTGCAGTTCTAGTTAAAAGTCTCTCATTTTGCTGATTACTATCAGTGACCTTTCTCCATGATTTTTGTTCTAGTAAGCTATACCCTTCTTGTAAGTATAAAGGCACATGCAATTCTATTGCATCCCGTCCATGTTTTGCACCCTTTTTGGCAGCTCTATCCGCCCACTCATTTGGAAAGAACCCAGTGTGTGAAGGCACCCAACAAAAATTCACACTTATGCCCTTTACGGTTAAGAGATGTATGACATGCTTAATCTCCAATATGATTTTCGAAGTTTTCTTGTAACATGGCGATTTTAAAGCATACAATGCCGATTTAGAATCAACGCAAAGAAGAATTTGAAATATACCCAACGGCAAATCAAAGATATAAGTAAGACCCATTAGTATTGCTACAAGTTCTGCTGTAAATATCGAGTGATGTTTACCAATGTAATATGATTTTTCAATTTTTAACGCTGGTATAAACAAAAGCAGAACCTGTTTCTTGATTATCTAGGCGGGATCCATCTGTATAAATTGTAAATGGTCAAAATATTTATGATGGATGTGGGATCGGACATCAGCAACCATTATATTCTGGTTGTCATTCTTGTTTTCATTAGACACCTCTATATCAAAGTGTGCTTTATTCATCTCCATGATGGGCAAGGTAAGATTGCTTCTCGTGTGTCCATGCTGTGTTGATTGATCTTCAGAGTTTTCTACCAGATCAGACACATATGTACTTATGGGCATTAAAGAGGATATATATTTCGCTCTTTTAGGAAAATTAAACTCTGATTTCACTTCTATTTCTTCTGAAATAAAGTTTTCTGTCGTTTTGTTTCTAAGCAAATATTTAGCACATGCCAGTTGACGGTAATCATCTAAAGGCAATATGCCGACTTCGTTATATGTTCCCAGGGCTGAGGCGTGATAAGGCACACCAAGAGCCAGTCTGTATGCTTTGCAGTCTATACTTTGTAACTTTTTAAGTAAATACTTAGGCGCACTGAAAAAGACCTCTTGACCATACGATAATTTTGAACGAATAAGGGATGTAGCTAAATATTTCATATTTAATGTGTCTTGGCCCCAGAACTGTTTACTTACCATCTTCAAAAAGTTTAAGCCTTTCTTTGCTTTAGTTAAATTGTCTTCGATATGTGCATTCCAAGTTAGCTTAGAAGTGAGAATAACACCCAAGAACTTTACGGTGTCTTTATATTCAATCATGTTGGTCCCAATTCTAAATGCTGGTAGGTCATCTGGATTACTTCCATTGTTAAAAAACAAGTGTGTGTCCAAGACTGCATGCCAACACACGCGCACACACACACACATACATACATACGTACAAGCATACGTACATACACGCATACATACATACATACATATATATATATATATATTATATATATATTATATATATATATATATATATTATATATATATATATATATATATATATATACATACATACATACATACACATACACTCACACACACACACACACACACACACACACACACACACACACACACACACACACACACAACGCGCGCGCACACACACACAGAGGGGGGAGCAGAGAGAAGAGACAAATCTCATGACTCTAATTAAGCTTCAGCTACTGATTTCTCATAAGAAAATTGGCTACAAAGAATTAGCAGGTACGAGTTTTGTAATTTGAATGTGCCACATTTATTTACATAGCTTTTTACTAAGTAAGAAGCATTTTTGGCAAAACAAAGAAGTAAAACAACAATAGCAACAACAACAACAACAACAGTGACGACAGCAACAAAAAGACATGTTATTTTCAAGAAAAAATGTCGTGATGATAAAATAGTTTCTTATTTCCTAAAAAAAAGTATATCTGAGTTAACAAAAATAAAAAATAGAAAGTATTGCTTCATTTTAGGCTAAAAATTAATGCTTTTTATTCAGGTATAGGTTTGTTCTCATGTATTTTTTCATTGGAAATGAAGGAAGTAAAACGATATATACATGCAACTAACACATCCATTATATTTCCTTCATTTTGTGCATTTTTTCCCATTGGGTTTACTCCTGTAAAAACTATATGATGAAAATAAATGGAGGGGGAAAAAACCTAATCATAGCCATCGGATTCCAATATCAACAATCTTATTTCAACTTGTTTGTTCGTAATTTTTCTTATCTTTCATTTTGTTTCATTTTGCAAGTTTGTGCACTTCATAGCGTTCATCTACCAACATTAATTTTCAAACTATTGTTATTTTTAGTGGGTTTTATTATTTTTTTATTTTTGGGGGGTATGGCGCAGTATCGAAATTTCAAGTGTATAACGATGATATTGTGTGATGTTGCTCTGGATACCTTTCTGCGTAAACTCCCAAGAGGAATATGCGATGTTCGCCTGTTGATGGTAATGACTTTAACAAGTCATTAGATTGAACTGAACAATTTTCTTTTTGCTGATTCAGTGTTTCTTTTCATTCTGCTGGTATTGCTTGTATTTTGTATTTATTCCTTTACTTCAAGGATAATAGAATAAGCACTCATGCGCGTTGTTGTTTTTTTACATCCAGTCCCTGTGTGTGCAGTTTTGTAAATTTCCCCATCTGTTCCCACTGACACACACTGCCGGAACATGTTTTAATGTGTGTGCAATATGTTCTGCGTGCATTCACACACGGACCTCGGTTTATTGTCTCATCCGAGGACTTCTTTCTTGTCCAGCATAGGGTATACTTACTGTGTTAGGTTCTCTCGAAAGGATGACCTATTTAAAGGAAAAATAAAGAATGGCTGGCTTAATAAATGTGCGATTTCTTTGTATAGACTATTTCACAGTTTCTATTGAATTTTAGTTAACGATAAAGTGACAGCTGTGGTACACTTTCCCCTTGATGGTTTTGGGTTATAGCTAAGATAAAATATAGGTTAATTGTGACCTTTATCGCTGACGATGTATTAGTACTTGAAATAATTTTTTTTTTAAACAAACCAATATACATCTCAGTAATAGATACCACGATGGATCCCTTTTATGTTATCCCTTAAAGGCAAGAGACAGAAATTATTCAGCTTTTAGGTAATACCCCCAACCTCATATCTTAGGTGTATGTGCCATTTTTCTTTTCTTTTTTTCATTCCATGAGACATGTGTACAACACAACACACAAAGGTGTTGTGAAAGTATCCTTGACCCAAAGAAAAACATGATCGGAAAAGGTTAGACTGACTACAGTAAAAGAACACTACAATAAAAGAACGATAGATATGGACAGAGCAGCAGAGAGATAGATAGAGGGACAGAGAGACAGACATAATTATAGGAAGGTAGAATGGGACAGTATGGAAAACGGCAGACAGATGCAGGAGAAGA
>CM054136.1:58553705-58556205 GCA_028751875.1 Rapana venosa | reverse complement strand
CAACAGAGAAAAACAGCAACAGAGAGAAAGAGAGGGAGGAAGAAACCCACGAAGATCATAATAAAGGCTGACAGACAGAAACACAGGACCCTAAGTGTCTTTAAGCGAAGCGATCGCCCAATCATCATCCACCATAGTTTAACAGCCTACACAGACCCATTGATCTCGCAGCGTGATGAATGGCCACACAACCCTAGCTGACAGGTGATGATCATTGTGCTCTCTTTCTCATCAACACAATCACTGATTCAGGCTTTTGGTTTTCCCTGCTTAGTTAGTGAACAACAGCGAACATTGATTGACCAGGCACCATAACTTGGCATGCAATGACTAAAAACATGTCAGAAAACATTGGGTAGATTTATACTGGAGAGACCATGGAACGTAACCACAGACAATAAATTATATTTTGGGGTCCTTTTTTTAAGGATAAAATTTGCAATTTGAAAACGTAATAAGTAAGAAATGAATGCAGGTTAAATTGACATTAGTATTTGAACGCATGAAAAAGAAAGCTCTAAATTGAATCATGAGTTCAAGACATTCAGATTGAACAAATAAAAATATGTGTGAATAGTTATTGTTTGTGCTTTATAAGACCCTTAAGACAGTGCTACACCTGACAACACACACACAAAACCAAATGGTAGAATGAGTATGGAAAAGGATTGTACAGAATGAAGAGGAGTGAGATCAGAGTGAGAGAGAGATGGAGAGAGAGAGACAGAGACAGACAGACAGACAGACAGACAAATATGCAATAAGACTGATAAGAAAGTAGAGACACAAACAGAACTGTATGCATAAGTACATAGTCAGAAGGGACAAACATACACACCAGCAAACCAACAGAACAACAGGATAGAACTCTAAGTACTCAAGTGCAGCAATCATGCAATCATAGACCACACACCATTGCTGCGCCCACAGAGGCATTGATCTGAAAGCAGGATGAATGTCCGTGCCATCATAGCTGTCAGGTGATTATCATCGTGTTCTCTATCTCATCAATATAGTGATTGATTCAGGCTTTCATGTCTCCTGATTAGTTTTTGCACACCAGATTATTGACACAGTGCCAAAGCCTGGTACAAAATCACCAACAAAATTGTGTCAACATACATTCAGCAAACCTGTTGGGCAAGTTATGGTAACAACAGTTCTTAGTAAAACCAAAAATGAAGCATTTAAAGGGAAATCTTGATAACCACAGAGTTATTATGATAATGAAAGGCAACTAACAACAACAAAAGGTGATGACACAGTGTAACAAAAATACCAGGCAGATTTGAAAAGGGTATTCATGGCAGTATTTTGCAGAAGAGACACTCATAGCATATGCAGAGAAACGTTCATAGTCAAATTTTACATCACAAAATGTGAAGTGCTTCTTCACAAACTTTCTGTAGTGTATACAATTTTTTAAAAAACTATTGCATAAACATACTGACTGGAAAAGGGATGGGGGGGGGTAGGGATGAATATGGGAAAGTAGAGCACAGATAGAGAGAACAATGAACAATGAACAATTTTTATTTATAGAGGGTTATAGAATAAGCATAACAATAGCTTTTTTTACATCCAGCCCTCTGCGAAAATAAAAAGAAAAGCAAAAGAAAATGAAAGTAAATAACGTGTCATACATAGTATGAAGAATGATATAAAAAAAGAAAAAATACATACATTGATGATGGACTTTCCATGCAAATTCACCCCAATCTAATTTCATACATGAAGAAAAAAATTGAATGTAAACATAAACAGGAATAAGCCAAGCAAGGATAGGCACGGCTAATTAATTTCATAATGCACACACACACACATACACACACATGTATATATATATATATATATATATATATATATATATATATATATTATATATATATAATATATATATATTATATATATATATAAAGACAAAATGATGAAGTTCAAAGAAAAGTTATTTCAATAATGTAAATGGGAATAAAGAGCGAGAGAAACAGACAGAGACAGATAGACAGACATAGACAGACAAAGAGATAGACAGACAAACTGATAAACAAACAGGCAGATAGGTAAACAGAACAACTGCAACAGACAAGGAGACAGAAGTGCAAATGCTCAGCCAGCCACACAGACAAGCAAATACCATACACATACAGGATAGGATGCCAGGTATGTAGGTGTAACAATGAGACAGTCATACAACACAAATGAGTAGCCCCACCTGACCCATTCATCCAGCATTGTGATGGATGGCTTCACCATCGTAGCTGACAGGTGATTGTCATTGTCATCTTTTTCTCATCAACAGGGCCATTGATTCGAGCTTTTGTTTCTGCATGATTGGTTATTGCAGAACCACAAACAGTAACATTGCATTATAAGCTAGTGTGTAATGACAAAAGCGTGTCAGCAAACACTTGGCTGATATAACAGAACAAAATTAATCAGGGAACGTGAGGGTAATCCATAGATGATAATGATTGCTGAAACTTAATTAATTTATGTGTTC
>CM054136.1:58538705-58548705 GCA_028751875.1 Rapana venosa | reverse complement strand
CAAAATTCATCAGCCTTTCTTTTTTTCTGTGTTATTATTGCTAAGAAGCTGAGGTCTCCTATGCCTCGCTTCCCTACGACCTCAGAGGTTAAGGGACACCTTTACCTTTACCTTTCTACCCTGGTGTCCTGAGGTCGTAGGGAAGCGAGGCATAGGAGACCTCAGCTTCTCTAGGGGCCAGCATATTGAGGGCGGCGCCCATCACCTCTCCTTCGCTGCTTTACCTTCCCTGACACTAAACAGGGCAGGTACCCATTTACAGCTGGGTGAACTGGAGGGGGGGGGGGGGGGAACTGTACTGAAGCCAAGGCGCGCAAAAGGTCTCCCATCCACTTGGGAACCACGCTGGATGCTGCTTAACCTTACCTTGGGGAAAGCTAGTGCTCTGATCACTGAGCTACCCCGTTCCCTAATAATGGCAAATCATGGCAAAAATCTGGGTGATGGCTGACATTTCTTGCTTTGAAAAAAAAATCAAACAAAACCACTTTCATTTCGAAAATGCTAACTTTCCCTTTTCGAATGTTTTGAAGATTCAGTCATCTAGTGACCCGATCTAGCATCTTTGGAGGACAGAACAACATACGACAAAAACAAACACAAAAAAATAGCTCGGGTCATTGTCTGTAACTGATAGCATAGACTGAGGAGGGATAAAAAAAAAACCTGTAGTTATTTGTACAGGAAGAAAGACACATAGTCTGTTTGATGTAAGAAATGAAAAAAACAACAACCAAAAACACCCCACACTAGTTAGGGGGATTGAAGATCGTGCGTCTGGTGTGTGTACACGCACGTGTGCTTGATTCAGGACACTGCTTTAGAAGAACGAACATCGGAAAATACACACGCGCGTTCATAAGCTAAACGAAGGAGAGAGAGCATAATCTAAAGAGAGAGAGAGAGAGAGAGAGAGAGAGAGAGAGAGAGAGAGAGAGAGAGAGAGAGAGACAGACAGACAGACAGACAGACAGACAGACAGAGAGTGACACAGAGAGAGGTGGTGGGTGGGATGGACATGAAATACAGCTAAAGAAAGAAGCAAAAGAGAAACTATCAAACACACACACACACACGCACGTGCGCACACACACACACACACACATACGCACGCACGCACGCACACGCGCGCACACACACACACACACACACACACACACACACACACACACACACACAACATCTTGCGCATACGTTAAATCATGTTCCGCTTTTCATAAGAGTAGGCCATTGTGAACAGGTGGGAACAGATGACAGAATTTACAAAACCGCAAACACACGGGGACTGGATGTTAAAAAGCACATAAGTGCTTATTCCATTATCCTCTCGATATAAAAGAATAGAATTAAATAATAATTTTTTTTGAAAAACACACACTCTGTCTGTCTGTCTGTCTGTCTGTCTGTCTGTCTCTCTCTCTCTCTCTCCTCTCTCTCTCTCTCTCTCTCTCTCTCTCCATCTCTCTCTCTCTCTCTCTCTCTCTCTCCTCTCTCTCTCTCTCTCTCTCTTCTCTCTCTCGCTCTCTCTCTCTTTCTCTGTCCTCCTCTCTGTCTCTCTGTCTCTCTCTGTGTCTCTCTGTGACTCTCTCTGTCTCTCTCTGTGACTCTATCTCTGTCTCTCTGTGTCTCTCTGTCTCTCTCCCTCTCTCTCTCTGTGTCTCTCTGTGACTCTATCTCTGTCCTCTCTGTGTCTCTCTGTCTCTCTGTCTCACTCTCTATCTCTCTGTGTCTCTCTGTGGCTCTCTCTCTCTCTCCTGTCTGTCTCTCTGTGTCTCTTTGTCTCTCTTTGTCTCTCTGTGTCTCTTGTCTCTCTCTCTCTCTGTCTCTCTCTGTCTCTCTTTGTCTGTTTGTCTGTCTCCCTGTCTCCCTCTGTCTGTCTGTCTGTCTGTCTGTCTCTCTCTCTCTCTCTCTCTCTCTCTCTCTCTCTCTCCTCTCTCTCTCTCTCTCCTCGATGACAAACGGCATTGATTAATGATTTATGCAGCTAATCGAGTTTCTGTAACGCAGTCCATGCTTAGCTGTGTCTGCAAAGCAGTGTGGGAAATTGCTGATATCAATTCTTGTCTGAGAGGCATCATTCGGTTATTGTTCTCCTACACAGTCATTATCACTTCCCTTCTCCCTGAGTCTGAAGTGAATTCATCTCCTGCCAACGACACCAGAAAGGATAGTGTAAGGTTAAGCCTTTTTTCCGTTCGTTCTTTTTGCTGATTCTTTTTCTTTCAAAGTCCTTGTATGACATGCTGGTTAGATTATATAAAACGATGATTATTGCTTTTTTTTATGGATTTCATTGGGGGAAAACATGTTTATTTCTGTACATTATTTTTTATTGATCATTCAATTCTTTGTTTATGTCATTGTGTATTATTGATGATTTATTTAGTTGTGGATTTGTTATCCATTTACTTCTTTATCCATTCACTGATCTAGTTCCTGATCTAGTTGGTTTTTAACGTTTATTTGTTGTTTGAGATTTCCAATGAAGTTAGGGCTGTAGACACATCACGAGATTGTCTGGATTTTGCAAAGGACATAGATTGTGTGGAGTTTACAAAGAACACATATTGTCTGGTGTTTGCAAAGGACATAGTCTGTATTTTGCAAAGGACATACATTGTCTGCATTTTGCAAAGAACATAGATTGTCTACATTTTGCAAAGGACATAGATTGTCTGCATTTTGCATAGGACATAGATTGTCTGCATTTTGCAAAGAACATAGATTGCCTGCATTTTGCAAAGGACATAGATTTCCTGGAATTTGCAAAGGACATAGATTGTCTGATTTTGCAAAGGACATAGATTGTCTCGATTTTGCAAAGGACATAGATTGTCTCGATTTTGCAAAGGACATAGGTTGTCTGGATTTTGCAAAGAACATAGACTGTGTGAATTTTGCAAAAGAACACAGATTGTCTGGATTTTGCAAAAGAACATAGATTATTTCCTGAATTTTTTAAAAGAACATACTGCAAACTTTGCTTTCGTTTATTTTCTTCCCCCGAAAACGTCACAGTAAAGGAAACAAACATTCCACGTACCACATTTAGTAACCACATCACAGGAAAGCAAATACACACAAAACCCAAGAAAAGAAACGGTAGCATTGCATTCGAGTCCACGCCTTTAGTTCCCAGATTTTCAATTTGATTGTATTAACAAAAATTCCCAGCTAGCGGAGCTATCCAATTTAAGGGCTCTACCATCAGGGAACGTGTTAGCTCAGTGGTCGGAGCACTCGCTTTCCCCCAGCCAAGTTAAGCAGCGTCGAGCGTGGTTACCAGTTGGATGGGTGACCGTTTGCGCGCCTTGGCTTCAGTACAGTTCCCCCAGTTCACCCAGCTGTAAATGGGTACCTGCCCTCTTTAGGGTCAGGGAAGGTAAAGCAGCGAGGGAGAGGAGATGGGCGCCGCCCTCAATATGCTGGCCCTAGAGAAGTGAGGTCTCTGACGCCTCGCTCCCCTACGACCTTATAGGTTATGGGACTCCTGTACCTTTTTACCATCAGCCAACCTTCACCACAGGTTTTTTCGCACTAAATGAGAGCGACCTGAATTTTATACTCCCCCCCCCCCCCCCCCCCCAAACCCCCCTCAAAAAATGGCCAGGCTGATGAGAGTGATATAGAGTACAATGTGTTGTTCGAAATACAATAGCAACTACTACTTACATCTAAATAGGGGCAGGATAGCCTTGTGGGGCTTGCCAGGTATTTTTATCCTTCTCTGCTCTAGACCTTGTCTTAATTAAAAGACGTATGTTTATTATTAAGGTAAGTAGGGGGGTGGGGGGAATGGGGTGAACTTGGGGGAGGGGTGGGGGGTTGTTTTTGTTTTTTGTTAGGTCTGTTGGGGTTTTTCCCCCCCTTTCCGTCTATGTTTTTGTTTTGTGTGTATTTATTTTTATGTGTGTGTGTGTGTGTGTGTGTGTGTGTGTGTGTGTGTGTGTGTGTGTTTGTGTGTGTGTGTGTGTGTTTTTGTGTGTGTGTGTGTGTGAGTGTGTGTGTTTGTGTGTGTGTGCGGTCTGTGGCGCGTGTGTTGTGTGTTGCTGTGTGTTGTGTGCTGTGTGTGTGTCTGCCTGCCGCTGCTCGCGTCCTCTATGTCTCTGTTGTTCGCTTCCATGTTTATCTCTCTGTGTTCGTTGTCCCTCTTTGTTCTGTGTCTCTCTCTCTGTCTCTGTTGTCTGCCTGCCTGTCTGTCTGTCTGTCTGTCGGCCTTTCCGTTTGTTCTGGCTGAATTTCTTCTGTCGGTTTTATCTGTCTCTGTCTTCTGTTCTTGTCTCCGTCTGTCTGTCTCTCTGTCTGTCTGTCTTCTGTCTCTTCTCTATCTCTCTCTCTCTCTCTCTCTCTCTCTCTCTCTCTCTCTCTCTCTCTCTCTCTCCTCTCTTCACCCTATCCCCCCACCTCCATCCCATCCCCCCCCTCGACTCTTTCCCAATGACAAACTGCATTGACTGATGAGTTATGTTTCTAATCGTATTTCTGTAACCAAGCCCATGTTGTATGCGTCTGCAAAGCAATGAAGAAATTGCAAATATTGCCTCTATATATTCGTCTGTCTGTCTGTCTGTGTCTGTCTGTGTGTCTGTGTCTGTGTGTCTGTGCGTGTGTGTGTCTGTCGTGCTGTCTCCTGCGTGTCTGCCTCCTTCTTTCGTCTCCTCTCTCTCTCTCTCTCTCTCTCTCCTCTCTCTCTCTCTCTCTCTCTCTCTCTCTCTCTCTCTCTCTCTCTCTCCTCCGTCTGTGTCTGTCTGCCTTTTTGTCTGTCTGTCTGTCTCTGTGTCTTTGTCTCTCTCTGTCTCTCTCTCTCTGTCTCTGTCTGTCTGTCTGTCTCCCTCCCTCCATCATTCTCTCTCTCTCCCTCCATACCTCCCTCCCTCTCGTCTTTCTTTGTCTCTCTGTCTCTTTGTCTCTCCCTCCCCCTTTCCATCCCTCCCTCCCTCTCTCTCTCTCCCTCTCTTTCTCGTTCTCTCTCCCTCCCGCTCTCACCCCCCCTCTCTCTCTTTCATTGTGGCCTCTCTCTCCTCTATGTGTAATTAAAGTGAAGTAGTTCATGATTTGTTTTTCTCCTTCTCTGCTCCTCTCTCTCTCAAGATATTGATTTATGGGGTTTCCCCCCTCTCTGTCTGCCCCACTCTCTTCTTGTTTGTGCTTTATTAACAGAATAGTTTTTTTAAAATAAACATATAAAAACAAAACCCCGGCCTCTTTCAAAGATGACTGGCACAAAAGGCTTCCATGGGAACTGGCGATGGAGAGATGAGAGAGGGAGAGATGAGAGAGGGAGAGATGAGAGAGGCAGAGATGAGAGAGGCAGAGATGAGAGAGACAGAGATGAGAGAGAGGGGGGGCTGCTTGAAAAGCCTTTGGTGATGGATGGATGGAAGGATGGATGGATGGATGGGTGGGATGGGATGGGATGGGATGGGTGGATGGATAGATGGGAATATGAATGGATGGATGGATGGGTGAATGAATGGATGGATGGTAATATGGATGAATGGATAGATGGGAATATGGATGAATCGATGGATGGATGGATGGGTGCATGGATGAATGAATGGATGGATGAATAGATGAATGAATGAATGGCACATCAAAGAAAACATGAAAGTGAAAAGGAAAGTCAGACAGATAGAAAGAAACATAAATAAATAAGGAGAAATAGAAAGAAAGAAAACAGAAAAATGAAAAAAAAAACCCATTAAAAACATGTAAAACAGAAAGAACAGAAACACAAAGCGCAGCAAAGAATTAAACAAAACAAAAAATTTACACAAAAAAGACATGCATGCAAGAATAAAGTACACAGCGAGAAAAAAGAATAGCACGATAAAAATGAAGAACATCGGAACAATAAACAAAACAGTAAATAACGAAAAAATACAAATAAAAAGGATAAAAGAGAAAAACAAAGAAACGAAAACTAACAAAGAGAGGAACACAGAAAGAAAGAAAGAAGAAAGAAAGAAAGAAAGAAAGAAAATAGAAAGCAAACGTGACAGAGAACAAAAGGGGGAAAAAGAAAGGACAGAAAAGAAAAAGTTTTAAAAGCAAAAACGGAAAGCAAGGAAACAACATCAAAGCAACAACAACAACAACGACACAACCAAACAACCAGCCAACCAGCCAACCAACAAACCAACCAATCAAACAAACATTAAAAAAACGAAAACCCAAAGAAAACCTCCAGAAATATTTTTAAAAAACACAGAAAAAACCCACCCACACAAAAGACAATTCTACTATAATCTCATAGCGGTTTTTTTTTAATCGATATTCTCGATCTGGTCTTCAGACGCGTTGAATGCGATTGCATTCCACACCTAGAGTCTATGCTTCCCCACCCAATACCCCCCCCCCTCTCCCCCCCATCACATCTGAAACATTGCACACAAACAGGACTAACTACTCACAGTCAGCCTCCAGGCAACCCAAGCCAGCATACCAAGCCACCTGCCACTGTTCCGGCATCAGAGTTCGATCTATAGCTGTCCCCACAGACGCTCGGACCATCCGTGAAAGAAAGAAAAGGAAGGAAGGAAGGGAGGAAGGGAGGGAGGAAGAGAGGGGGGGGGAGAGAGGGAGGAAAGGGAGGAAGGGAGGAAGGGAGGAATGAAGAAGGGAAAGGGAAGGAAAGGAAAGAAGGAAGGAAGGGAGGAAGGAAGGAAGGGAGGAAGGAAGGAAGGAAGGAAGGGAGGAATGAAGGAATGAAGACATAAAGAAGGGAAATGAAAGGAAGGAAGAAAAGGAGGAAGGGAGGAAGGAAGAAAGGAAGGAAGGAAGGAAGAAAGGGAGGGAGGGAGGGAGGAAGGAAGGAAGGAAGGAAGAAAGACATAAAAAAGGGAAAGGCAAGGGAGGAAGAAAGGGAAGGAGAAAAGAAGGAATGAAGGGGGTAGGGAGGAAGGAAGCAAGAAAGGAAGGGAGGGAGGGAGGAAGGGAGGAATGAAGGAATGAAGACATAAAGAAGGGAAATGAATGGAAGGGAGGGAGGGGGAAGGAATGAAGGAGGGAGGAGGCAGGGAGGGATGGAAGGAAGGAAGGTAGGAGGGAGGGAAGGAAGAAAAAAAAGGAAGAAGGAAGGAAGGAGGGAGGGAAGGAAGGAAGGAAGGAAGGAGGGAGGGAAGGAAAAGAGAAAGGAAGGAAGAAGGAAAAAAGAAAGAACGAAAGAAAAAAATGAAAAAATGAAAGAAAGACAGAAAAAACGAAGGGAAGAAGAGAGACAGATGACAGATAACAAACAACAAAAATAGGAGAAACAGAAAGAAAAAAAGTACTGAAAATGAAACAAAAATAAATGAGATTAAATGAAAGATAAAACCTGAAAGAATGAATCAATTCTTTTATGAAGAAAGAAAGGAAGGAAAGAATGAGTGAACATATGTACAAAACAAGGGGAAAATAAAAGAAAAAAGAAAGAAAGAAGGGATGAAGGAAGCAAGGAAAGAACGAAAGAAAGAAGTAAAGAAAGAAAGAAAGAAGGAATGAAGGACGGAAGAAAGAAAGAAAGAAAGAAGAAGGAAGGAAAGAAAGAAAGAAAGAAAGACAGAAAGAAAGAAAGAAGGAAAGAAAGAAAGAAAGAAGTAATAGGAGAGAAGCCCAAATTCCATGCAAAGACATATGCTGTGTCTTCAAAAGTTATATACCCTATACATCACAAAGGAAGAAAGAAAGAACAACAGATTGAAAGAGAGAAAGAAAGAATGAACGAACGAACGGAAGAAAGAAAGAAAGAAAGAAAGACAGGCAGACAGACAGACAGACAGAAAAAGAAAGAAAGACACAAACAAACAAACAAAAATCCAAGTAATAGAATAAGCAAACAAACCAAAAAAAAAAACCTGAACAAGCTCACAAAACAACAGCATAAAACCCCATCAACTACAACAAAAACAAAAAATCAAAATCAAAACCGCTTGTGCTATTTTTATTTATGTGATACTTTCTCAATAGCTATTATCCTCACTTACCAATGTGTCGACTAGGTTACTGTGCTACACATTTCTTTGTCTTCAAGCTGAAACAATACACGAAACTCAGTCGACCTAGGCAAAGCCTGAGGCAACCAGTATGAAGAGACTAGACATCTGGTACTGTTCCGACACACAGTCCCTCCATCTGTCTCCCCCATACTGCCCCATCCTCTCTAGCCTGAATGAAAGAAAGAACACAAAGGAAAGTACAGAAAGGGAGGAAAGAAGGATGAGGAAGGTGGCAGGATGGTTAAGACGTTTTCCTGCCAACAAGTAAACCGTGAGGTTCTGGGTTTGATTCCCAGCCTCGCCCTTTCTTCCCAGTTTGACAAAAAAATCGAACTGAATGTCAAAGTCCTTCGGATGAGACTATAAACCGAGGCCCCGTGTGCGAACGCATGCACAACATATTGCACACAGGTTAAATCCTGTTTCGCTGTTCGAAAGAGTAGGCCATTGTGTGCCAGTGGGAACACATGACAAAATTATATATATAAAACCGCATACACACGCAATAAAAAAACAAAAGTCATCTGAGCGTTTTGATTTGTTGCTTTACAAGATTCAGCACTATATATAATCCATACATTATTATTATTATTATTATTATTATTATTACTATTATTATTATTATTATTATTATTATTATTATTATTATTATTATTATTATTATTATTATTATGATGTACAGAAAGAAAGAAAGGAAGAGGAAGTATGACGGAGAAAGCAAGAAAGAAGGAAAGAAAAAAAGAAGAAAGCAGAGGGAGGGAAGCCCTAATTCCAGGCAAAGAAATATGTTGTGTCTGCAAAAGTGATATAGGCTATACATCACAAAGGTAGAAAGAAAGAAAAAACAACAGAACAAAAGAGAGAAAGAAAGAAAGAAAAAATGAACGAACGAAAGAAAGACAGACAGACAGACAGACAGACAGATGGACAGACAGACAGAAAGAAAGAAAAAAAGGAAAGAAAGAAAGAAAAAGAAAAGAAAAAAGAAAGAAAGAAAGAAAGACATAAACAAACAAAAACCAAGTAATAGAATAAGCAAACAAACCAAAGAAAAAACCGAACAAGCTCACAAAACAACAGCATAAAACCCCATCAACTACAACAAAAACAAAAAATCAAAATCAAAACCGCTTGTGCTATTTTTATTTATGTGATACTTTCTCAATAGCTATTATCCTCACTTACCAATGTGTCGACTAGGTTACTGTGCTACACATTTCTTTGTCTTCAAGCTGAAACAATACACGAAACTCAGTCGACCTAGGCAAAGCCTGAGGCAACCAATATGAAGAGACTAGACATCTGGTACTGTTCCGACACACAGTCCCTCCATCTGTCTCCCCCATACTGCCCCATCCTCTCTAGCCTGAATGAAAGAAAGAACACAAAGGAAAGTACAGAAAGGGAGGAAAGAAGGATGAGGAAGGTGGCAGGATGGTTAAGACGTTTTCCTGCCAACAAGTAAACCGTGAGGTTCTGGGTTTGATTCCCAGCCTCGCCCTTTCTTCCCAGTTTGACAAAAAAATCGAACTGAATGTCAAAGTCCTTCGGATGAGACTATAAACCGAGGCCCCGTGTGCGAACGCATGCAGAACATATTGCACACAGGTTAAATCCTGTTCCGCTGTTTGAAAGAGTAGGCCATTGTGTGCCAGTGGGAACAGATGACAATTTTGTTTTTAAAAACCCGCATACACACGCATTAAAATAAAACAAAAGTCATCTGAGCACTTTGATTTGTTGCTTTACAAGATTCAGCACTATATAGATTCCATACATTATTATTATTATTATTATTATTATTATTATTATTATTATTATTATTATTATTATTATTATGTACAGAAAGAAAGAAAGGAAGAGGCAGTATGACGGAGAAAGCAAGAAAGAAGGAAAGAAAAAAAGAAGAAAGCAGAGGGAGGGAAGCCCTAATTCCAGGCAAAGAAATATGTTGTGTCTGCAAAAGTGATATAGGCTATACATCACAAAGGTAGAAAGAAAGAAAAAACAACAGAACAAAA
>CM054136.1:58521205-58533705 GCA_028751875.1 Rapana venosa | reverse complement strand
TCACTGCATGCCTTTGATATCCTAGCCATATGCTTAGCTCTGTGTGTGTGTGTTTTGGATGTGTTTATGCGTGTGGGTTTGTGTGTATGCGTGTGTCTACGTGCGTGAGTGTGTGTGTGTACGTGCGTGAGTGTGTGTGGACGCGTGCGTGCATGCACATGCATCTAACACAGCATTTCACACGCTCATGAATGCTAGTGTGATCTCCAAACGTGTGCCTACACTGTACTCGTGCTTTCACATTCGTTGACTAACAACATACAGCTATCTTGGGGAAAAAACCCAAAGCCATTTATGACTGTAATCCATTGAACAGCTTTCTTGAGGTAGGGTCTCTATGCTGGCAAAAGAAGAGCATAAAACGTGGCGGATTGAATTGGCTGGGATGAAAACTCTGGGGCTTTTGTGCCAAGGAAGCACTGGAAGATTTGGGTGAATGGAAGGTCAGATATTGAAAACGAATGTGGAAGTCATACTTACTGGCAGTATACAAGACACTGGGAGCTGAAAGCAGGAGTGAAAGGATAGGGTTTTGATTCTTTAGGTTAGTGTGTGTGAAGGTGTGAGAAAGACTTTTTGGAATGAGAACTGTTTTGGTTTGGTGTGTGTGTGTGTGTGTGTGTGTGTGTGTGTGTGTGTTTGTGTGTGTGTGTGTGTGTGTGCGTGTGTCATCGTGTGTGTGTCGAGGGGGGAGGAGGGGGTTTGAGTGGAGAGGGTTGGGTGTGTATGTGTGTGTTTGTGTGTGTATGTGTGTATTTGTGTGTGCTTGTGTGTGTGAGACTGTGTGTGTATTTGTGGTCTTTTTTGCTTTTGTGAGTGCATTTGCAGGTGTTTGTGTGTGTATATGTGTGTTTGTGTGTATATGCATGTGTTTGTTTGTCTATCCTTTTATCTGTCTGTCTGTGTTTGTGTATGCATGTGTGATTGCATGCATAGCTATGTGTGCATGCCTGTGTGTGTATGTATATACATCTATACATCTATACCTATCCCCATGTAAATACACTATTTCACACATTCTTGAGTGCTAGTATGATCTCTGAACGTGCGTACACTGTACTCCTGCTTTCACATTCGTTGACTAACAACAAACAGCTATCTTGGTGAAAAAACCCAAAGCCATTTATGACTGTAATCCATTGAACAGTTCGCTTCAGGTAGGGTCTCTATGCTGGCAAAAGAAGAGCATAAAACGTGGCGGATTGAATTGGCTGGGATGAAAACTCTGGGGCTTTTGTGCCAAGGAAGCACTGGAAGATTTGGGTGAATGGAAGGTCAGATATTGAAAACGAATGTGGAAGTCATACTTACTGGCAGTATACAAGACACTGGGAGCTGAAAGCACGCGTGAAAGGATCGAGTTTTGATTCTGTAGGTTAGTGTGTGTGTGTGTGTGTGTAGGTTTGAGAAAGACTCTTTGGAATGAGAATAGTTTTGGTTTGGTGTGTGTGTGTGTGTGTGGGGGGGGGGGGGGGGGGGGGAGGGGGGGTTGTCTGTGGGTGGGGGTGGGGGTGGGGGGATGGGTTTGGGAGTGTGGTGTGTGTGTGTGTGTGTGTGTGTGTGTGTGTGTGTGTGTGTTGTGGAGCGCGTGTGTGTGTGTATGTGTGTGTGTGTGTTGGGGAGGCAGGTATTGTTATAGTGTGTAGTATGTCTGTTTGTGTGTGTTAATGCATGCATGTGTCTGTGTATATGTGTGCGCGCGTGTGTGTTAATGTGTGCATGTAACTGTATGTGTGTGTGTGTATGCGGGCGTTCGTGCGTGTGCAGCTGTTGTGTGAAGTGCTGTGTTGTGCTGTGTTTATGATGTTTTACATTACGTTTCATTGTACTCTGTTGCAGTTTATATACCAAAAAACCACAATAATCAGCAAACAAAAAAGAAAGTAGCATTAAAAAACACAAAAACTTCAATGGTTGGCATCTCAAATAGTGCACTTGAGTTTATTGGCTATTACTAGATACTGTTTTTATTTTAATGTTTTGTGTGTTTGTTTTAATTGTTTAAGAGCATACATTGATTGTAGATAATCTTCTGAATAGGTTTTTACGTTTGTAATTTTAGAGTCTAGACAGAATAATTTTCTACACACACATATATTTATTTATTTATTTATTTATTCGGAGGTAAAACATTGAATAATACACACTAAACATATTTTGATTTTGAAATGTCTAATAGAGCAGTATGTTATTTTCAATTGATGTTCAGGTCAATCTAATCTACAATTTGTTAACCTAAAAAGGACCATGTGTTTGTGTGTATGCTTGCGTGTGTGTGTGTGTGTGTGTGTGTGTGTGTGTGTGTGTGTGTGTGTGTGTGTGTGTGTGTGTGTGTGCTTGTGTGCATGTGTGTGTGTGCATGTGTGTTTGTGTGTATATGTATGTGTGTGTGTGCGTGTGGGTTTGTGTGCATGTGTGTTCATGTGTCCTTATATCCATGTCCATATCTCAGTGCATGTATTCATTCCAACCTTGCTATCCAAAATAGTCTACCCTGCTTTCAATTTTCTCTCCCTTTTTCTCTAGCCCGATTCTTCCTTACCAGCATTCTATCTCTGTCCACTACGTCTTTCAACACTTTTCATTTCCCTCAGCTATTTTGCGGCACTATTCTGTGTATTGTGGACATGCTGAATGCTAGGGTTCTGTTAGTTAGTTAGCCAAGCAGCCAGTACCCCAGGCCAGACACTGATTTTACTATAGGAAAATCGCGCTTTGCTCTTTTGGGCTAAAAGCTTTGACATTTTATCTGCTGCCTTGAGAAAGTCCTGACAGGATTTTCTTGAAGTTCCATTTTCTTTGCCTTGTTCTAATGTCATCCTTTCCTTCCTTCCTTCCTTCCTGGTCTCCTGTCTGTGTGTTCTGTTCTGTTTGATGTGGTAGTAATAGCGTTTTGGAAACTTTGTTGATGTATGGTTCAAGTTTTGTGTTTTGGGGATAGAAATGTGGCTTGTGTTTTTGGTTTTGTGTGTATGTATAAGTCTGTGTGTGAGTGTGTTTGTGTGTGTTTGTGTGTATGTGTGTGTGTGTGCGTGGGCATGCATGCATGCATGCATGCATACATTCAAGCATGTGTGTGTTTGTGCATATCTCTGTGTGTGGATCTGTGGATCCATGTGTCTTTATGTCCCTGTCAGTATCTCAGTGTGTGTATTCATGCCAACCTTGCTGTACATAAAGTTCTACCTAGCTTTCAATTTTCTGTCCCTTTTCTCTAACCCGATTCTTCTTTACGGGCAATCTCTCTCTGTCCACTAGGTCTTTCAACACTTGTCATTTCCTTCAGATATTTTGCAGCGCTGTTCTGTGTAGTGTGGACATGCTGAATGCTAGGGCTCTGTTAGTTAGCCAAGCAGTGGGTCCCTTATGCCAGACACTGACTTTACTAGAGGAAAACCATGCTTTGTTTTTTCTGCTAAAAGCTTTGACATTTTGTGTGCTGTCTTGAGAAAGTCATGGCAGGATCTTCTTAAAGTCCCATTTTCTTTGCCTTGTTCTAATATCATCCTTTCCTTCCTTCCTGGCCTCCTGTCTGTGTGTTCTGTTCTGTTTGATGTGGTAGTAATAGCGTTTTGGAAACTTTGTTGATGTACAGTTTAAGTTTTGTGCTTTGGGGATAGAAATGTGGCTTGTGCTTTTGGTTTTGTTTGTGTGTGTGAGGGTGTGTATAAGTCTGTGTGTGTGAGTGTGTTTGTGTGTGTGTGGGCATGCGCGCATGCGTGCGTTCAAGTATGTGTGTGTGTTTGTGCATATCTCTGAGCTGTATGTGGATCTGTGGATCCATGTGTCTTTATGTCCCTGTCAGTATCTCCTGTCTGTGTGTTCTGTTCTGTTTGATGTGGTAGTAATAGCGTTTTTGGAAACTTTGTTGATGTACTGCTTAAGTTTTCTGTTTGGGGGTAAAAATGTTGCTTGTGTTTAGGATTTGTGTGTGGTGGTGGTAGTGGAGGGATGGGGAAGGGTAGGGGGGGATGGGGTTGTTGAGTGTGTTTGTGTGTGTGTGTGTGTTTCTTCCATTTTATGTTTAGTCACACAAAGTGATATTAGAAGTGTGTGTGCGTGCGTGCGTGCGTGTGTGTGTGTGTATGTGTGTGTGTGTGTGTTGTAAGTGCAGTAATACCTACATAATTATGATACATTTGTTTATTGTCGAAGTGTGTATTCCATATCTAGATTTGTCATCAGTGCTCATTATCCTAGTTTTTTCCCCTATCCATATTATTAGCTTTTATTCCCCCTTCTGATAATACACTTATCTTTTTAATGGTGTAGTGGTGTTATTTTTCATTCTCTTTCAACAATAATGCATGATAGGTGTTTTTAGGCTTCCATAATCTACTTACCTAAAGATAACACGAGCTATGATATCTTTCACGGACTAAAATGTGTCGTTTTATGTTTGTGTTTGCTTCCGTTTTATTTGTTCGTTTGTTGTTGTTTTTTAGTCTGGACTGGATGCCTTTTGTTGTCATTTGTCTGTTATGGCATTTTGGGGGGGGTTTTTGTTTATTATTTTGTTTGACGTTTTTTGTTTATTTGTTTTTGGGTGGTGAAGTAGGAGGAGCTAGTGGTGGATTTCTATCTGTGTATGTCGGTTTGGTTATCGCTACGTCTGCCTATTTGTAACCCATGCCTTCTATATTTTTGTTTCGTTGTTGTTGCCTTTTTGTGTTCTTATGCTCGTGGTATGTTCATGAACTGCCTGTGTGTACGACAACACATGGTTCCAATGAAGAGATGAGACTAGAGACGAGAAGAAAAAACCCCACAAAACACACACACACACACACACACACACACACACACACACACACACACACACACACACACACACAAACACACACACACACACACAAACACACACACACACACAACGAAGCTAGACAAAGAAATAAAGTGAAAAATAGATATTTTATCTCTCTGTTGATACGTCTGTTTATTTTTTGTCAGTCTGTCGGTCTGTCTGTCTGCCTGTCTGTCTGTCTGTCTGTCACTCTCTCTCTTTCGCTCTCCTCTCTCTCTCTCTCTCTCTCTCTCTCTCTCTCTCTCCTCCGTCTCTCTGTCTCTGTTCCGCACCCTCACACTAACTCTCACTCTCTTCTTTTCTCTAAGACACCCCCCTTCCCCTCCTCCCCCCCCCCCCCCACCTCTCTCTCTCTCTCTTTCTCTCTCTCTTTGTTCCGCACCCTCACACTAACTCTCGTTCTCACCTTTTCTCTCTTTCTCTTTCTCTCTCTAAGACTTACCCTTCAAGAAAAAGAGAACAATAAAAAAGAAAGAAAGAAAAAGCGTGTCCATTCTTTCGTCTGGTCATTCTAAGCTCTACGGGTGACCACTCCTAAAGTGGTCAAGCTCTGTTGAACCCGCTTACGGGTGTTAAGCGCTTAATAAAGTACAAACCGATTGACAAAGGCCAGCAGCGGCCACTAAACAAGCTGGTCAAGGGGTATGCGGGCCTAAAATGCCTTTGGACCCGGCCAGTTGTTGCCGCTTGTTCCTAGAATATTCTGGATTTGTAGAGTAGAGAGGGCAGGATTTAGACAAGGAAAGCGAGAAAAATGTACGATGACCCTGGGTGGTTTTTAGTTCGTAAATTCATCTTTGTGCTGTATTGGGGTAGAAGAGAGAGAGAGAGAGAGAGAGAGAGAGAGAGAGAGAGAGAGAGAGAGAGAGACAGAGAGAGAGACAGAGAGAGACAGAGAGAGACAGAGAGAGAAAGAGAGAGAATTGGTTGTATGTAGAGTGATGTTGGGTTTTCTTTGTGTGTGTGGGTTTTTTTTGTTTATGTGTGTTCATGCATGTGGGTGGGAGAACAAAGGTGTGTGTTTAGAAATATGTTTTATTGTATGCATATATTTATCATGTAGATATTTTTGAACAAGGATGCACGAATGCGTGCGTGCGTGCGTGTGTGTTTGTGTGTGTGTGTGTGTGTGTGTGCGTATGTGTGTGAGTGAGTGTGTGTGTATGCGTGTGTTATGTGTGTATAACAGACGAATGTAACTCAATAAAATAAAATAAAAACCTACATTTTAAGCATTACCAATTTTTCCCCTATTTTTGTTCAGTTTATGTTGTTGTGTTGTTGTTTTTTTAAGACGGAGACATCTTGCTGCATGGTTGAAGCAAAAAAGACACCTGACAATGTATTGAAGAAACATCTATCAATAGCATTGCTACTTCTTCTTACACACTCCTCTCTCTCTCTCTCTCTCTCTCTCTCTCTCTCTCTCTCTCTCTCTCTCTCTGTGACTCTGTGCACAGGTCGGACAGTACAGAAGCAGACACATTCACTCACTCATCCAAGACGTAACCCACACAAACACATAGTTGCCAGCGATCCATGGCACATTTCACGGCAAATTGCACCCACGTTTTGCCCCCCTTTTTGTCTGTTGCAGGGTCCGCCGCTGTCCCGGCCATGTAACCCTCCCCCAACAGGCTACCTGGGATCAGCAGAGACCGTCTAGACCCCTTCCTTCCTCCAGCCTTCCCCAGCCTGTCCACTGCATGGATACATACAGCCTGGACCTGGTGTGACTAGAGGATTCCTTTACGTTCTTCCCGACGCTTTTCAGGAAAATAATATGCAGGTTTGTTTGTCGTCAATGATCGGCGACGTTGATTGTTGATGATGGTTGAGGAAGTTTGGTCGTTCTGGAATCTGCTTGTGTTGATGCGGTCACCCGATTTATCGAGGTGATGTTGTTATTGAAAAAGTGATGAATGGTTAATACGATGAGTATTGACAAGTGTGACAGTCGCAGTATTATTGTGTGTCCAGACTTTTTATAACTTGACTGTGTGTGTGTGTGTGTGTGTGTGTGTGTGTGTGTGTAGGGGGGGCGTTTGCTGGTATTCCGACTATCTCTCTTTTATTTTCCGGTTGTTGTCTCCGAAATTGCCGTCTATTTGCACTGCGGCAGCCAATCCCACGGCCGTTTACGGTAGGAGACAAAACATCCCTGCGCCTAATCTGACTGGGGAGCTATTCTGGGCTAGGCGACGGAGTGAGAGAGAGAGAGAACGAGAAAAATGTGTGAACATGTGAATCTCCTGTCGAAATAGTGACTAAGGGGAGATGAATGGTGGGGTGTCTTCCAGAGACTGGGGACTGATTAATGATTATTGTCAACAGCAATCGCCGCGCTTGTGTGCAGTTCTGCCACTTGCCTGGCTATTTCTGTCACAGAGATATTAACTCTTAATCGGCGTTTCCGTTTATCTGTTAAACGCTGGAAATGTTAGAACAATTAGTTGTCCAGCCGGTGTCGTTTTTTGTCTGACAATGTCGAGAAGAGTTGTTTGTTTCTTTCTGTTACCAAAATACTTGTCAGAACTGCGACTTAAAAGTGCTACTCCCTTAATTTGACAGACATATTTTTATTCTGGAATTCTGTAAAACGATTTCCTCTATGCTAAATTTCCCGTTACTACCCCCCCCCCCCCCTCCCAAAAAAAAAAATAGAAGCCCGGCATTGCGGAACATCGATATGAAAGCGTAGTCACGAAAGTTGGCCAAATAGAAAAGGCGCAGGAGTGGTAGCCGTCTATATATCAAAAAAGAGACATTGTGTCGACTGTGCATTATGCATTGGCACACATACCTCTGCTTGACGCGGCTCTTAGCCTACCTCGGCACTCACCCTGCCTGCAACTGATCGTCTGGACTTGTTTCTCTGCTGTGTGATCTCTCTTTGTTGGCACTGCACTGGAGCACTACAGGATTCCGTAGGCTCCACACACGCCGTTAAGGCAAAACAAGGAAAGAAAGAACGTCAACAAGAACTGATAAAACACAGTGTACACACAAACAAACTAAGGTGATAAGAAAGAAGAGCAATGTATTCATGAAAGTGATGGCAAGAGAGGACATACCTGTGGCATTAATAGCTTACCGACACCTTTCTGTACTTTTCGGTAATGTAGTCTGTGTGCTTGCAAAACGTAAAAGGTGAAACACCACAATCGATTTTCCTACACATACCTCCACGTGTGACTAAGTGAAATCGTGTGTTAAGTGTAAAGCCTGTGACAATGCTGCTAGCACAAAAGGCGACCTTTGCTTGGAACTATCCTATCCTCTGATTGGGAGGCCGCCTCTCATGTGATTCCGGCATTTCCCCCGGGAAATGGATTTCGCATTGATTTGAAGACAGCACATACTTTGTGACCATGACCGGAGTTGGCTTCAGCGTTGAAGCCAAGTTTCGCCGTCTGACGAGCACGGGTTAATGCCGTCCACGGTGTCTTTGTTTCTTTGTCTTCAGGTGAGTGCCCGGCCATGCCTTAAACGGTTAATGCATACACTTCAATCAGCGAACGTATAGAAGCTCAGAAGAATTCAAGAGATTTAAACTTGGATTGAACCGTTGTTAGGTTTCCTTTAAACAAACAACTTGTTTTCTTTCTAGGTGCAATTTTTTTGTAACTTTGGGTATGTATTAATGAAGTTTGTGGTGGGACGTTATATATACTTTTGTTTTATTGTTTTATCTTTCAAAAAAATAAAATATTGACAATCTATCTTGTTTTTATCTGTTTAGGTCAGGTTTCTTTTTGTATGTATGTTTGTCTGTCCGTTAGTCTGTTTGTCTTTCTGTCTGTCTACCCGTCTCTGTCTATTTGTCTTTCTTTCTGCTTTCTTGTTTTCTTTTTTTTTAATAATTTATTTTCTTTCGATTCAGATTTGTAAAAACAAAATTTGCTTAAACTGAATCAACGTTTTATAACGTATCTATTCATTTGTTAACTGATCGATAGATTCTTTATATATACATATATATTGGGGTCTGTGTGTGGGTCTGTGTGTCTGTGTTTGTGTGGGTGCCTGTGTGGACTATGTCTGTGTTTATCCATTTTACTAGCTGTCCATAATCGTCAATCTATTGACAAATCTCTCTTTCATACGCTCAGTCGTCTCCTTACATTAACTCCGTCGAACCACTGAGTGATTTAAAAAAAAAAACACCCCCAAAAAAGTTATCCATTTACACATCTGTCCTCTTCAGGCACTTTCGGGTGGGTTTTTTTCTATTTCTCGTTTGTCCTCAAATCCCCCCCCCCCCCTCCAACCCCCAACCCACACACACCTTTCACCCCGCCTCCCTTCCTCCTTCCCTTTCCTGTTTTTGCCTCCCCTGTTCCTCCTTTTCTTTTTTTGTGCCCCCACCCCCTGCCTCCTTCCCCTTAATTTTTGACCATCTTGAACAGGCCTATCTATGGCAGAGGAACGGGAGCTGTATAGATCCCCAGGTCTGTGTCAATAGCCCTGCTACAGCTAGAGGCTTGGGGCTTGGGTGGGGGTGGGGGAAGGGGGGGGGCGAGGAGGGGGGGTAAGGAGGGCAGTGGGGGGGGGGGGGGGGGGAAGAGGCGTTATAGGAGAGAGGGGAAGGGGTTGAGGGGCGGAAGGAGGCTAGACGGTTGCAGAGCTAGCCTCCCTATTGAAACAGCGCCGGACAGCGGTTGAACAGCCGGTCTGTACTAGTAAGCAATACAAGCAAATACACACACGTTCCTACTTTTCCTCCAGCTTGTACAACCCCCCCTCCCAAACACCACCCCCCAACCCTCCCGCGACCCTCCCCCTCCCCCCTGCCCCCCCCCCCCCCCCCCCCCCCCCCTGCACCTCCCCTGCCCCCCTCCCCCCATCACCACCACCAGAAATACGAGACGTACACTCTAGTCTCTCTACAACCCCCTCCCCCCCTGCCCCCCTCCCCCCACCCCACCCCCTGCCCACCCCCCCTCCTCCCCCTTCCCTGCCCCACCCCCCCTTGCCTTCCCTGCTTTCCCCCCCTGCCCACCCTCCCTTCCCCACCCCTGCCCCCTCTACTTTCTTTCCTTTAACAGAAACGGGACAGGGTTAGGCCTCATGTTAGCCAACATTCAAGTTCACGCGGGGCGCTGGTAAATAAATCCGGGGTTCGTGTCTCTGTCCTGTGGTGAAAAGAAGAGAAGGAAAGGACTTAGTTTGTGTGAGAGAGCAAAGCCATTGATTCCGAGGAGAGGGGTGGGGGTGGGGGTGGTGGGTTGTGTGTTGTGTGTTGGTGTGTGTGTGTGGTTGTGTGTGTGGTGTGTGTGTTGTGTGTGTGTGTGTGTGTGTGTGTGTGTGTGTGTGTTGTGTGTGTTGTGTGTATAGTTCTGTGTGTGTGTGTGTGTGTGTGTGTGTGTGTGTTGTGTGTGTGTGTGTCTTCAATTTAACTCTTTCCACTTTAGCGAAACAGAGTGTGTGTGGGGTGTGTGTGTTGTTTGCTTGTTTGTTTGTTTGTTTGTTTGTTGTGTGTGTGTCTTCATTTAACTCTTATCACTTTAAGCGAAAGCAGAGTGTTTTGTGTGTTTGCTGTGTTGTTTTTGTTTGTGTTGTTGGTGTGTCTGTTTGTGTGCGTTAGTGTGGTGGTGTGTGTGTGGTTGTGTGTGTGTGTTATTTATTTATTCTTTTATATCGAGGATAATGGAATAAGCACTCATGGTTTTTTTGCATCCAGTCCCCGTGTGTATGTGGTTTTGTAAATTGTGTCATCTGTTCCCACCGGCACACAATGGCTTACTCTTTCGAAAAGTGGAACAGTATTTAACGTGTGCGCAAGATGTGTGTGTTTGTGTGTGTGTATGTGTGTGTGTGTTTTATATTCTTTTATATCGAGGATAATGGAATAAGCACTTATGTGCTTTTTTACATCCAGGCCCCGTGTGTATGCGGATTTGTGAACTCTGTCATCTGTTCCCACGTGTGTGTGTGTGTGTGTGTGTGTGTGTGTGTGTGTGTGTGTGTGTGTGTGTGTGTGTGTGGTGTGTGAGAGAGAGAGTGAGAGAGAGAGGAGAGAGAGAGAGAGAGTGTATGTGTGCGTGCGTGCGTGCGTGTGTGTGGTGTGCGTGTGTGTGTATGTGTATGTTTGTGTATGTGTATGTTTGTGTGTGTGTGTGTGTGTGCGCGCGCGCGCGCGCACAAGTCTTCAATTTTAACATCGTTCCGCTTTAAGTGAAATCAGTGTGTGTGTGTGTGTGTGTGTGTGTGTGTGTGTGTGTGTGTGTTGTGTTCACTGAATGAAAGACTTCTTCGATCTACCAACAAACAAAAAAGAGAGAGAGAGAGAGAGAGAGAGAGAGAGAGAGAGAGAGAGAGAGAGAGGAGAGAGAGAGAGAGAGAGAGAGAGAGAGAGAGAGAGAGAGAGAAAAGAATAAGGAAGAGACATCAGAATCTATTCAGTGTGTTGTGTTCAGTTCTGCTTGTAAAGGCAACCGCACGCCCGATTAATTAAAGTGACATGGGAACTTTTGGGGGGTTGGCAATAGACGCGATTTTCTTTAATTGGATTCTTTATATCTGGTCTTTATTTTTTGTGTGTGTTCTTTTTAACTTTAACTTTGGTTTCTTCTTGATGAGAGGAGTGCTTAGGAAACGAAGTAGAAGAGGAATAAGAGCTGTATTGTTGTATATAGAGGTGGTGGTGTGTGTCATTCGCCCGAGTGTATTTGTTGTTGTTACTGTTGCTGTTGTTGTTGTTGTCATCGTCGTCGTTGTTGCTGTTGTTGTTGTTATTGTTGTTATTGTCGTCATCGTCGTCGTTGTTGCTGTTGTAGCTGTTGTTGTTGTTGTTATTGTCGTCTCGTCTGTGTTGTTGCTGTTGTTGTTGTTGTCATTATTGTCGTCGCTCGTTGTTGTTGCTGTGTTGTTGTTTATTGTCGCTCGTTGTTTTCTGTTTTGTCGTTTGTTGTTTGTTATGTCTGTCGTCGTTGTTGCCTGTTGTTGTTGTTGTTGTTGTTGTTGTTGTTATTGTCGTCGTTGTTGTTATTTTCGTCGTCTTCGTTGTTGCTGTTGTTGTTGTTGTTGTTATTGTTGTCGGTCGTCGTTGTTGTTGTTATTATTGTCGTCATCGTCGTTATTGCTGTTGTTTTTAATGGTGGTGATGGTGGTGGTGTTCCTGTTATCAGGCGTTCCCCAGCTTAACCAACCAAAGTTCACGCACAACATGCATAAGCTCTTGCCTTCAGAAGACACTATAAGCCGAGGCCCCGTGTTCGAACGCACGCAGAATATCTTGCGCACACGTTAAATCCTGTTTCGCTTTTCGGAAGAGTAGGCCATTGTGTGCCGGTGAAAACAGAAGACAAAGTTTACAAAACCGCATACACACGGGGACTGGATTGGTATGGATGATATGAAGATGATCTTCCGGTAGCTTTTTTTTTTAAATTCCAAACACAGCATCAAATAAATTATTTAATCTGATTAACCTTGCCACTTCGCTTATATCGATATATGACAACGCTTTTTGGTCTAGGCTAAAGCGTATTATTTTGTGAAGAAAATATCTTGCTGAAGTATAGGGACATATGCATACGTTCATGTCCAATCTATAGCCTATCAGGTCTTCACAGCGTTATAGTGTATTTGTGTAAGTATAGGGACATGTGCATAGGTCCATGTTCGATCTATAGCCTATCAGATCAGAATAGGGTTATAGTGTATTTGTGAAGAAGGTGTCTTGCTTAAGTAT
>CM054136.1:58516205-58518705 GCA_028751875.1 Rapana venosa | reverse complement strand
CACCTTCACATATTCCGTAGTCTTGAAGACAGTGGGGGGTAGGGTGGAGGTACCACTGAAGATTTTTGCAACCAGCTTCCTCCACTCCCCTGGTTTTTCGTAGCAAATCGTTCCACCCAAAGCAAGGCCGTTCATGATGCACCATTTGTCAATTTATCCCTGTGTCACAACCTGGATGTTAGCATTTCAATAAGTATGTTGTAACTGGTCATAGAGTCGATCGACTTTCAATCTTGTTTTTGTGTGTATCCAATAGAGTTTGTGTGGGTTTTTTTTTATTGGAAATAGTTATTGATAAAAATATTGACAACTAATAATTATTGACCTCCGGTGCAATGTGACCGCTTTATGGGGTGAAGGGTCACGAATCACTTGCCAAATAGAGAGAGAAAGAAAGAGAGAGAGAGAGACAAATGACAATGACAATGACAAAGGTTTATTGTGATAAGCAAGACGCCCATTCACAAGGGTCAGTGGGAGGGGCACTGGGCATTAAACACATAATATCAAATACCGAGAACATAACAAATTTCAGCCCAAATAGTCATCATGTCATGGATTCCAGAACATGGTCACGTAGAGATTCAAATCATTTTTCATAAGGAATTGTCAAGGTGGAGGAGTTTCCACAAAAACTGTACAAATTCAAAATCAACGTTTTACAACAAACTGGTCTGCGACAAGAAAACAAGGTCACAATGTCTCTTCTTCCTAGGTTTTTTTCATGGCATGTGCAATTTTACACGGCTAACACGTGACAGACTCGTGACAATCTAGGTGGCATGTAGCCTACAGCTATTCTCTCTCTCTCTCTCTCTCTCTCTCTCTCTCTCTCTCTCTCTCTCGCTCTCTCTCTCTCTCACACACACACACACACACACAAACACACACACAGGTACGCACGCACACACACTCATACATACACACGCACTCACGTTTATACACACACATATACACACATACCTATACACACATGCATATCCACATATTCAAACACACACACACATACGCGCGCACACACACACACACACATACAGATACACACGCAATCATACATACACACACGTATACGCTCGAACGCATGCGCACGCACGCGCACGTACGTACACACACACACACACACACACACACACACACACACACACACACACACACACTGGTTATCCAAGCAAGAATCGAACTGCGTCCACTTTGACATGCATCACATCAAGTCCGGCACTGATTCGATCTTTCATTTTCTCCCGGTCAACAGGGCACCACAGCTTCAGTTTCTGATAGACACAGGATTCCTCATTGATCATCAGCCTGGTGTTCCTTTTCACAAACCAAAACATATCCGGGGGTGTGTCATCAGCAGCAGTCCATTCAAAACGAAAAACAAGATCGTCCGTTTCACATACCATCGTGTCTGGATGCCGTTTACTACTGAACACCTTACTAAAGTCTTGGTTCCTATGCCTGTCCCTTAGCTTTCTCTGCAAAGATCTATCGGTCAGTTTAGCCACATAGTTCTTGATGACGTCGGCACTAGTTCCAACTTGCTGAACTTTTGCCAGAGGATCGTCACAGTCCGAAGTTTCCGTTGTAAACACAGGGGCAAGGTCAACGTCACGTTGCACGTCAGCATGCCTTTCGTTCTCGGACTCTTTGACAGCACTTGGTGAATGACGGATTGCACGTGCAGCTTCTTGCGGCAGTGTGTTGCTGGCAGAAGGGGGTGTGTCAGTGTGTAACACAGCACAGCTTGTAGTAGGTGTTGGCACAAGTAAACATGGTGAATGTTCTTCTGGCATCACACTTTCACTTGCCTCCAGTTCCTCCTGCCTCTGTGCTGTCCTTCTCCTCTCCTCTGTCCTTCTCCTGTCTCTCTGTCAGTCTGACTGGGAGGCTTCCTGCGGTAGCTGTGGGAGATGACAGGGGTATGCTGTTGCGCCATGTTGCTGTTGTTGGCTGGGCTAGCTTTCAGTCGTAATACCACGACTGTGCTGTCGCCACTTGCACTTATTTTCCAAGAAGTGAGGTGCTGTTCTTGGAGCAGGACATCCAAGGTAACTTCCAACGTTGTGGGAAGACCGACAACGGGCATGGTGTTGGATGAATTATGTATTTTTGACAAGTTACTTCACAGCAAAATAATTTTCCTGCCTACCTTCAAGGGAGATCACCCGCAGTCGAGAGAGAGAGAGAGAGAGAGAGAGAGAGAGAGAGAGAGAGACAGACAGACAGACAGACAGACAGACAGACAGACAGACAGACAGACAGACGACATACAGACAGACAGACAGATGGACAGACAGAGAGACAGAGACAGAGAGACTGTTCTCTTTCTGTCTACTCTCTCTCTCTCTCGCTCGCTCGCTCGCTCCCCCCCCCTCTCTCTCTCTCGCTCTGTTTCTCTCTCTCGCTCTCTCGCTCTCTCTCTCTCTCTCTCTCTCTCTCTCTCTCTCTCTCTCTCTCTCTCTCTCTCTCTCGCTCTGTTCCTCTCTCTCGCTCTCTCGCT
>CM054136.1:58498705-58508705 GCA_028751875.1 Rapana venosa | reverse complement strand
TGTCATTTGGTATGTCTGTCAGTCTGTCTGTCTGTCTGTCTCTCTGTCTGTCAAAGTCTGTAGAAGCAATAACGCTTTTGAACTTGGTCAGAATATTCAGATTTCCCAATCTCCCATTGAGGATGCCAAGGGGCCTGTCGGTATAAATAGCATCCCTACCTTCTAGAAATTCTGTGCTAAGAATTCCCGCCTGTCTATCCTTCTCTTTATGTCTGCCTTGTTCCTTTTTTGCTGCCTTGTCACCTCTTTCTCATCTATTTTCTGCAGTTTTGGTCCATTCTCCTGCCTTTTCTTTCCTAGAAAGACTTTAAAGCATAACAATAGACTCCCACTCCGATGTCGAATGCACTGGGCCTGACTTGTCAGGCGCTTACAATTGTATGAGGGACAATAGTTGCTGTCTGAGTGTTAGACGAAGAAAATGAAGAAGATTCCCAGAACCTCTCTGTCATGTCTTACTATTCTGTTCTCTCTCTTCTTTGTCTGTCTGTCTGCCTGCCTGCCTGCCTGCCTGCCTGCCTGCCTGTCTGTCTGTCTGTCTGTCTGTCCGCCTTCCTGTCTGTCTGCCTGTCTGTCTGTCTGTTTGCCTACCTGTCCTTTTGTCTGTACAAACTAAAACCTGTTGAATCTATTAGGATGCACAGTGCTTCGCTGTCTCCTATTTTACTCTTCCTCTATTTTCTCTCTCTCAATCTCTCTCTCTCTCTCTCTCTCTCTCTCTCTCTCTCTATCTCCATCTCCATCTCTCTCTCTCTCTCTCTCTCTCTCTCTCTCTCTCTCTCTCTCTCTCTCTCTCTCTCTCTGCCCTGTCTGTTTGTCTGTACATCTGTCTGCGGCAGTAACAAAAAAACACACTTTGATTTTGGTCTATGGAGGTTTCTGATACATTTCTGTCCTGTCTCGTTCTTCCCTGTAGTGTCTCTCCACTTTGTCTACTGAGTGTTTCTTTCTTTTGTCTGTCTCTGTCTGTCTATATATCTGTCTGTATGTCTTGTCTGTAGCAGAGAAAACGCTTTTGAATCTGGTTCAGTAAGAGTCCCAAATGACTCTCTCTGTCTCTCCTGTCTCATTCTTCTCCTTTGTGTTTTCTTTTTTTATGTTTTATTCCATCTGTGGGTCTGTCTGTCTGTCTTTCTGTCTGCCTGTCTGTCTGTCTGTCTTTCGGGGTAGTAGTGGCGGTAACGCTCTGAATGTGGTCTGAGTGTTTATAGATTTTTTAAAAAATCTTCCTTCCCTGTTGGCCGTGTGGTTTTCTGCTCCCTATTGTTTGTCTGTCAATCAGTCTGTCTGACTGTCATCCTGTTTGTCTGTCAGGCTGTCTGTCTGTCTGTCTGTCTTTCAGATGCAGCCATAAGGCTTTGAATTTAGTCTGAATATTGAGCTATTCAATGCTTTACAGCCTCTCTCTCTCTCTGTCTCTCTCTGTCTCTCTGGCTCTCTCTCTGTCTTTCTCTCTCTCTGTCTCTCTGGCTCTCTCTCTGTCTCTGTCTCTCTCTCCCTCTCCCTCTCTCTCTCCCTCTCGGTGTCTCGGTCTTCCTGTATTGTCTCTGCATTGTCTGTCTGTCCGTCCGTCCGTCCGTCCGGAAGTCCGTCTGTCTGTCTGTCTGTTTGTCTGACTATGGCAGAGAACATACTTTGAACATGACCTTTTAAGATACCCACCTATCTCGCTCTTTCTTCGATTGTTTCGCTGCCTGTATACTTGTCCGTCTGCATATCGGTCTGTCTGTCTACCTGTCGGTCTGTATATCTGTCTGTCTGTCTACCTGTCGGTCTGTATATCTGTATGTTTGTCTGTCTACCTGTCGGTCCTTCTGTAGCGGTGATAACGCTGAAGATCTGGGACGAGCACAGAGATGTAAGCAGTCACACCTATCTCGATCTATCTATCTGTCCATCTGTCTATCTGTCTATCTGTCTCTCTGTCTCTCTGTCTCTCTGTCTCTCTGTCTATCTATATATCTATCTACCCACCTACCTACCTATCTATCTATCTATCTATCTACCTACCTATCTATCTATCTATCTACCTACCTACCTATCCATCCATCCATCCATCCATCTATCTATCTATCTATCTATCTATCTGTCTGTCTGTCTGTCTGTCTGTCTACCTATCTATCTACCTACATATCTATCTATGTAACCATCCATCTATCTATCTGTCTGTCTATCTATCTATCTGTCTGTCTACCTATCTATCTATCTATCTATCTATCTATCTATCTATCTATCTATCTATCATCCATCCATCCATCCATCCATCCATCATCCATCTATCTATCTATCTATATATCTATCTATCTGTCTGTCTGTCTATCTATCTGTCTGTCTGTCTGTCTATCTATCTGTCTGTCTGTCTATCTATATATCTATCTATCTATCTATCGCTCTATCTATCTATGTCTATCTCTCTCTATCTCTCTATCTATCTCTCTATCTCTCTCTATCTATCTATCTATCTATCTATCTATCTACCTATCTATCTATCTACCGATCTATCTATCTATCTAACGATCGATCTATCTACCGATCGATCTATCTACCGATCTATCTATCTGTCTGCCTGTCTACCGATCTATCTATCTATCTATCTATCTTTCTGTCTATCTATCTATGTATCTATCTATCCATCCATCCATCCATCCATCCATTCCATTCCCCCCTCTCTCTCTGTTTTTCTCTCTGTCTCTGTCTGTCTCTCTCTGTCTCTTTGTGCCTCTCTCTGTCTCTCTGTATCTCTCTCTGTCTCTGTCTCTGTCTCTCCTCTCTCCTCTCTCTCTCTTCTCTCTCTCTCTCTCTCTCTTTTCTCTCTCTCTCCCTCTCTCCCTCTATCCCTCTCTCTCTGATTTTCTGTCAATCTGTTTGTTGGTTGACGTAAAAACACTTTGAGTCTGGTCTGGTCTGTCAAGATAGATTTATGTTGCTGCAGCCTCAGACCCTTGTCTCGTTTTCTTCCTCCCCTCTAGTATTGTCTCTGTTTTGTCTGTCTGTTTGTCTATCTGTCTATCAGTTTGTCTGTCTGTCTGTCTATCGGTCTGTCTGTGGCAACGAAAACAACACTTTGAAACCTAATCTATCCAAATTCCCAATACGTTTCTCATTCTCTTCTTTGACCGATTTTAACTTTGCTCCGTTTGTCTGTCTGCCTGTCTGTCTATGTGCCTGTCTGTCTGTCCATCTGTCTGTGTGCCTGTCTGTCTGTCTGTCTGTCTATGTGCCTGTCTGTCTGTCTGTCTATGTGCCTGTCTGTTTGTCTGTCTATGTGCCTGTCTGTCTGCCTGTCTATGTGCCTGTCTGTTTGTCTGTCTATGTGCCTGTCTGTCTGTCTGTCTATGTGCCTGTCTGTCTCTCCATCTGTCGGTCGATAGGTCTGTTCGTCCGCCCGTCGATCGGTCTGTCTGCCTGCCTGTCTTTCTGTCTGTCTGTCTGTTGTTCTGTCTGTCTGTCTATCTGTCTGTCTGTCTGCCTGCCTGCTTTTCTGTCGGTCTGTCTGTATGTCTGACTGCATTGGAAGCAGAAACAGAGCGAGGAGTCAGTCAAGACGAGCGAGATTCGTGTTGCCTCTTAGTATAGTACCTTTTTTGCTTTTGTGTCTCGTTCTTCTCTGTCTTGTCTGTTTTGTTTTGTTTTATTATTGTTGATTTGTTTTTCTTTTCTGTGTCTGTGTTGTGCTGTCTAGATGCTGATTGTTTCTTTGTCTTTGCCGTCTTTGTTTAGAGTCTTTACTCTGTTTTCTCTTGGATGTGTGTTCCTCTGTCTGTCTCTCTATCTTTCTGTCTGTCTGTCTGTCTCTGTCTGTCTGTCTGTCTCTCTCTGTCTCTCTCTATCTATCTACCTATCTCTCTCTCTCTCTCCTATCTGGGAAGAGCAGTGACTTAAAAAAAAAGGTATTCAGTCCATTCAATTCAATTTAATTCAGTCAAATTATCTCTATCTCTGTCTCTGTCTGTCTGTATGTCAGTCTTTCAGTCTCTGCCTCTCTGTCTGTCTCTGTCTGTTTGTCTGTCTGTCTGTCTGCACGTGTGCTCCAAAGTTGGAATTGATCCACTTCCCGTCTGTGGGTTGTCTTTTTTCTGTCTAATTTCTTTTTCACGAGCGTTGTTCTTTCTGTGTTGGGCTGGCTGTCTGCCTGTTAAGAGAAGAGTCGCTTATGCCTTCCTCTGTCTGTCTGTCTGTCTGTTTTTTGTCTGTCTGTTTTTTGTCTGTCTGTCTGTCTTCCTGTCTGTCTGTTTATGTATCTGTCTGATATCGTGTCTGCTCACGCGGAAGCTTTAAACATTTTGTATTTATAGTCTGTCTACATGTCTGCTTGTCTGTTTCCGTGTGTCTCTATATTATAGTTTCTGAATTTGTCTTTCTCTATCTTTTAAAAAGAAATTCTCTCTGCATATATATCTGTCTTTGTTTCTGTTTGTCTCTGTCTGTCTGTCTGTCTGGCTGGCTGGCTGGCTGACTGGATTGCTGGTTGGCTCTGTATCTCTGTCTGTCTCTGTCTGTCTGTTTCTCTCTCTCTACGTCATCATCACTAACATCCTCCTCCTCATTATCTACACTATCATCGTCTTCTTTGGCCTGTCTGTCTGTCTGTGTCTCATCTTTCAAAAGAACTTCTAAGAAAAAGTATTTACCACATGTGTAAGCTGCGTGATGTTTTGGAAGATGAACATTTTTCTAAACAGCTGCATTCTTTATACTGATTTCAGACATAAATATTTGGACTCTAATAACCAACCATTATTATGTGAGTTTTTTGCTGAAACAATGTTCAGTTTCTTCCATTCGCAATCTCAGCTGTTATCTGTTCAATGCTTTGATAGTACCGGCAAGAATATGTTGAACATTTGGAGAAT
Source organism: Rapana venosa (assembly GCA_028751875.1). Lineage (NCBI taxonomy): Eukaryota > Metazoa > Mollusca > Gastropoda > Neogastropoda > Muricidae > Rapana > Rapana venosa. The sequence continues at coordinate 58,503,852 of CM054136.1, read as the reverse complement.
GGATATTGAATGACTTTTTAAAATAAACAAATGTTTAAATTAGATTTTGTTGTTGTTGATAGTCCTATGTTCACATTAGTTATTATTGGTTATGTTTTGGTAGTTGCTATAATCATATGTTATAATTTGTTTTGGCTTCGTTTCGATATGCTTGGTTTGACCCCATTCTAGGGCTGGTGGCCTGAAGAATAAACTTTGTTCATTGTGCATTGTTCATTGTTCTCTCTCTCTCTCCCCTCTCTCTCTCTCTCTCTCTCTCTCTCTCTCTCTCTCTCTCTCTCTCTCTCGCTCTCTCGTGGGTGTATGCATGTGCGCCCGTCTTGCATTTTGTCATCTTTTTCCTCGTTTTGTTTTTCTGGTTTTACTGAAGGCAGTGATGATGGTATTTTATTTGTCTGTTTGTTTTTTGTTTCTACTCCTGCTTGCGTTATGTGTGTGTGTTCGAGTGAATATCTATCTATCTATCTATCTATCTATCTATCTATCTATCTATCTATCTATCTATCTATCTATCTATCTATCTACCCATCTATCTATATGTCTGTCTGTTCATCTATCTTTTTATGTGCAACTCTATCTATCTATGCATCTATCCATCTATCTATCTATCTATCCATCTATCTATCTATCTATCTGTCTGTCTCTCTGTCTGTCTGTATGTCTATCTATCTATTTATCTGTCACTCTATCTATCATCTATCATCTATCCATCTATCTATCTATATCCATCTATCTATCTGTCTATCTATCCATCTATCTGTCTACCTATCTATCTATCTATCTATCTATCTACTATCTATCTATCTATATTTCCATCTATCTACATATCCGCTGTTGATAACATAAAAATCCCCACTAATTTTATGTCTTTGGGAGTCACCGTGTTTTGGGGAGAACGGATTGTGATTGATAGTGACAAGGAAAAACGGACCAACAGCAACAGAAGAGGTTTTTTTGTTTTTTTGTTTTGTTTTTTAGGGGAAAAACAGATAGAAAAAACAGAAATGCATCATGCATAACACTAAGATGGTAGTCATGGAATCATTCATCATCTTCTTTTGATGCTGCTCACTGCGGTTTTGTTGTTGTTGTTGTTGCTGCCGCTGTTGCTTGTACACATGATTTGTAGGGGCGATGATAAATGATGCCAATATCTTAGGCTGTAATTATTGGAAACAGTTAAGCTCTTCTTGTCCAAGATGTTTTTTTGATTCTTGTTGTTGTTGTTGCTGTTGTTATTGCTGCTACTGTTTTTGTTTATGTTTGTTGTTGTTGTGTTGATAATGTTTATTGATGTTTTCGATGCCGTCTTCGTTGTTGTTGTTATTGTTGTTGATGATAATGTTTGTTGTTTGTTGTTGCTGGTGTTGAGGTTGTGGTGGTGGTGGTGGTGTGTCGTCGTCGTAATTGTTGTCAAATTCGTTGTTGTTAATGTATGTGGTTGTTGTTGCTTTTATTTTTTGTGGCGGTGGAGGTGATGGTGTGGGTGGTCTCTTCTCCTCCTCCTCCCCCTCTCTCTCCCTCGTTCTTCTCTCCTTCTATTCCTCTCTCTCCCCTCTCTCTCGTTCTTCTTCTTCTTCTTCTTCTTCTTCTTCTTCTTCTATTCTTCTTTCTTTCTTCTTCTTCTTCTTCGCAATTCTTCTTCGCATTCTTCTTCTTCTTCGCTTCTTCTTTTTCCATTCTTCTTCGCATCTTCTTCTTCTCCTTTTTCGCTTCTTCTTCTTCTTCTTCTTCTTCTTCTTCTTCTTCTTCTTCTTCTTCTTCTTCTTCTTCTTCTTCTTCTTCGCAATTCTTCTTCTTCGCAATTCTTCTTCTTCGCAATTCTTCGCAATTCTTCTTCTTCTTCCATTCTTCTTCTTCTTCTTCTTCTCTTCGCAATTCTTCTTCTTCGCAATTCTTCTTCTTCGCAATTCTTCTTCTTCGCAATTCTTCTTTTCTTCCTTCCCCTTCTCCTTCTTCTCCTCCTCCTCCCTCCACCTCCTCCTTTTCTCCTCCTCTTCCACATCCTCCTCCTGTTCTTTCTCTTCCTCCTCCTCTCCTCCTCCTCCTCCTCCTCTTCCACCTCCTCTTTCTCCTCCTCTTCCACATCCTCCTCCTAGTTCCATCTCTTCCTCCTCCTTCTCCTCCTCCTCTTCCTTCTCCTTTTCGGTCTTCGTTTTCTTGTTCCTCCTGCTGTTTTAATGTTTGGTAGAAGTCTTACGTCAGCCGCTTTGTACGTGCAAAACCAGTTGAACTGAAAAACAAAACAATCGGCAATTGAGGAGAAAGGAAACGACGGGTCTTGTACGGGCCATTCAAATCAGCCCCCCCAAATTGGGAGCCATTTGCATTACTTTGTGTGTCGCTTTAGCTTACTAAGATAAAAGAAAGATACATTTTAAAAAAAAAACAACAACACAGAAGCGCTAATGATGGAAGAGTGATTTTCTTTTTCAATTCATTTTTTTTCTACGTGTTGCGGTGAGGGAAAAATCCCCTCCCCCCCCCCCCCCCCACCGCCCCCCAAAATGTAATAAGGAAATTTCGCTTGAGATTTTTGTGCGTCTGGTATTATTTATTCTACTGACCTCGTTTTGTTTTTTACAATTATTCTATTTCGTTTATTGTATTTCGATATCTTTTTTTGTTTGTATCTGGATTGATTTTCTTTTCTTTCCTATCATTTTGTGCAACAGCGTTGAAGCCAGAATGACGGATGATATTTTAAATGGACGGGTGTGCAACAGGTCGGGTTTCTTACGTCTTTTTGTCGGACTGGGGAAAAACCTAATACACACACGCGCGCGCAGGCGCGCGCGCGCGCACACACACGCAGGCACGCACACACAGACAACACACACACACGCACGCACGCGTGCGCGCATTGACGTACACACGCACGCGCACACACATATACACACGTACACACACACACACACTCTCTCTCTCTCTGTCTTTCTGTCTCTCTCACTCTCCGACTACTATTACAACAACAAACAACAACAACAACAAGTACTACTGCTACTACTACTACCACCACCACAGCCTACTCAAACTGTGTGACCATCATGGTTGCGGTAAACCTAAGCCTTAGTGGTTACCACTCACTCATTCATTCATTCACTCATTCTACTGGTGGCATATAGGCTAGGCTAGGCTAGCCAATACAAGGCACAGAGAGAGAGAGAGAGAGAGAGAGAGAGAGAGAGAGAGAGAGAGAGAGAGAGAGAGAGAACAGAGACAGAGACAGAGACAGAGAGACAGAGAGAAACAGAGACAGACAGAGACAGACAGAGAGAGAGAGAGACAGAGAGAGACAGAGAGAGACAGACACACAGAGACACACACAGAGAGAAAGCCCCCTCTAGACAAAACCTCCCCAAGTTCGCTCGCTGATCCCAAATGCCTTTGCCTCCACACTACTGCACCAACACCAACAACACCAACACCACCACCACCACCACTCTTGTCTGTAATGACTGGCGCACTGGGCTAAGCCCAGCTAGGCTAGGCTATGCTAGGCTTGGTCGTGGCAGCGCTGGGTCGTAGCGGGGCTGGCTTGCGTCGGCACTAGGCCTTAGTACTACTGGTGGCGGCGGCGGCGGTTTTGCGTGTGAGGAAACGGAGTGCTCAACAAGCAAAGCAAGCAAGCAAAGCAGGCAAGCAAGCAGGCAGTAGGCACTACCACCCTCCTCCTTCTCACCCACCCTTCCCCTCCTCCTCCTCCTCCACCTCCACCTCTCCCACTCACTTTTCCCTAACCGCTGACTCCAAAAAGCTTTTTCTTTCGCAGGCCAGTCAGTCAGTCAGAGAGCCTCACAGGCTCAAAAGGAATGGAGAGGGTGGGCTGGACTGGGATGGCTTCTGAGTCTTCTGGGTGGACGATGTCCTCCTTCTTCTGCTCCTCCTGCTCCTCCTCGTTGTTGTCATCGTCTCTTGCCTGTGGCGGTGCTTGTTGTTGTCGTGGTTGTGGTAGTAGTGGTGGTGGTGGTGGTGGAGGTGTTAGTGGTGGTTGTAGTAGTGGTGGTGGTGAAGGTGGAAGCTGTGGGCGACTGGAGGTGCGGTGGTGACAGAGAAGGTGGGAGGGAGGGAGGGAGGGTGTCATCTGTCGCTTTGACGCCGTGTCACCTGTTTGAAGAAGCTTAAGCAGCAAGCTAGCGACACGGGACTGATTGGTGACTACGGACTTTGTTACTTTTGGACTTGTGTGTGTGTTGTGTATTTCTTTGGTAGTGTGGGTGGGGTTTCGCTGCTCACATATGGTTCCAACTCTCATCTCGAGATTTTTGTTTCTTTGAAAGTTTTTGTGTGTATGTGTTTTTTAGGGGAACTCATTTTTTTGGTAGTTTTGTGAGGTTTTGTTTTTTGTGTTTTGTTTGATCCCGTATGGAAAACGAAACGTGTGTACTACGTTGAACAAAAGAAAACTGTACGTGACTGATTTTTCAGTTATTTGTTCGTTTAAAGAAGAGAAGAACCCTGGACGAAAGTAATATAATACTCTAGATATGCAAACAGATTTATACTGCTGAGTGATATCCAAAATGTCAGTGGATGATTATGTACAATGTAACCAAACAACTGTAAAGTGTTACGAAACTTTGAAACAAGAAAAAGAAAAAGTCATAATTTAAAGAAACACGAATGTGGCAGATTCCTGTGATTTAATAATATAACCCTCCTGCCAAAAAAAATATATCACCTAAAATGATACGTATACCAGTGAAAAACACACTATTCTAAGAAGTATACTGTGACGACTAAATCGTAGACACGTAAACATCATCTTGATGAGAACTGTGACAAGCGTGTTGTGAGTTGAACCCACCAGCCAACTGAACGAATGAGGAATCTGGAATCGTCACTTCTTCAAAATACTGTGACTTGATTTTCTTCTCTTTGGATGTTCTGGATTAACTAAGATTTTTTTTTAAAAGACTAGCTGGTTTTCACTGGAATTATGTGATATCAGTGTTGTCGAAAATTGAACATGAGCGCTATGGATAGACTTCGTTTTCGTCGGTCATTGAGTGACAGTGTTGGTTTTTCTTTTGGTGATAGTTCGAGTATGGTCTAAAAGGTTTGTATGAGGCAAATGTTTGTATGACTCAAATTTAACAGAAAAGAAAACGCTTGTTTGGGTGTGTTTTTTACCAGCTGTTATTGGT
>CM054136.1:58468705-58481205 GCA_028751875.1 Rapana venosa | reverse complement strand
TAGATAGATAAATAGATAGATAGATAGATAGATAGATAGATAGATAGATAGATAGATAGATAGATAGATAGATAGACAAACAGACAGATAGATAGATATTTATTTATTTATTTATTTATTTATTCTTTTATATCGAGAATAATGGAATAAGCACTCATGTGCTTTTTTACATCCAGTCCCCGTGTGTATGCGGTTTTGTAAATTTTGTCATCTGTTTCCACCGGCACACAATGGCCTACTCTTCCGAAAATCGGAACAGGATTTAACGTGTGCGCAAGATGTTCTGCATGCGTTCGAACACGGGGCCTCAGTTTATAGTCTCATCCGAAGGATAGATAGATCGATAGATAGATAGATAGATAGATAGATAGATAGATAGATAGATAGATAGATAGATACAGACAGACAGGCAGACAGACAGACAAACACAGACAGACAGAGACAGACACAAAGACAGAAAGACACACAGACATACACATACACAGACAGACTTACACACAAGAACAAACACAGACAGACCACGAGACCGACTTTACAAACAAAACAACAACGATCTCATTCTCGCCACTGCTCATCATCCACTGCGAAGCTTCATGGTTCGCTTGCATTGCTGATGCCTTTTTTTGTTTGTTTTTTTGTTTTTGCAGGACGTGACGATGTAACGCACGGGCAACCCGAACCGCCGACTGTCTGTCTGTCTGTCTGTCCTCCCTGAAGCCAACAACTCCATCCCTTCCATCCCTCTTTCCTTCCTTCCTTCTATCCTTCTTTCCTTCCTTCCTGAACAAGTCCCCAGACGACGTTGCTTTCCGCCGCCTGGAAGCGAGGGTGATCTTCAGTTGAACGTTCATTCACATTAAGTGATTTTAGACGGCCAAGCGAGGGTGATCTTCAGTTGAACGTTCATTCACATTCAGTGATTTTAGACGGCCAAGCGAGGGTGGCCAGGTGGAGGAGGTGTCCAGCCCAGCAGCCACGCTGTCGCCCTCAGCCAAGCACTGCGCCTGCCCCCCCGCCCATCTGCAGCGCCTGCCCAAGCGCTTCCTGGTCGCCTGCCTCCTGCTGCTGGTGCTCCTCATGAGTGCAGTCACCGCCGCCGCCATCGCGGCCATCGTCCTGGCCACGGGAGCCAGCTCCGAGAACAGCGACGGGGGAGAGGAAGGCGGGGGCGGTGGTGGGGGTGGTGGGGGCGGGGGTGGTGGTGGTGGTTTAGGTGGAGGAGGTGGAGGAGGTGGAGCGAACGGGGGCAGCTACCACGTGGAGGGGATGGGTAACGTGACGGAGGAGGTGGTGGCGGTGGTGACGGGGCTGCTCCACACGGTGACGCCCGCCTCTCTCCGCCAGCCCAGCCACTCCGGGAGCCTGCTGCACTCGGCGGTGGGCGTCAGCCTGGCCTCCACCCTGTCCCCGCGCAACGACAGCCCCGCCAACACCACGGCCCTCTCCTCCCTGTCCACGCCGCCTCAGAGGCCGGAGTCCCCTTACGAGGCGTGGGCGCAGGTGGTCATCGCGCTCATTCTAGGAGCGCTGATCGTCTGCACCATCATCGGCAACTGCCTGGTCTGCATCTCCGTGGCCATCGTCAGGAGGCTGCAGACTCCTTCCAACCTGCTGATCGTGTCGCTGGCTGTGGCGGACCTCCTCGTGGCCATCCTGGTCATGCCGTTAACAGCCACCCTGCAGATCTACGGAGGCTGGGTTCTGGGGCCCTCTGTGTGTGACATGTGGACGACGACGGACGTGCTCTTGTGTACAGCTTCCATCCTCAACCTGTGCATGATCAGCGTGGACCGCTACCTGGTCATCACGCGACCCTTCCAGTATGCCATGAGGCGCACCCCCAAACGGATGGCCCTGATGATCACCATCGTGTGGGTCCTCTCCGCTGTCATCTCTGTACCGCCAATATTTGGTCTGAAGACACCGCACGAGGCCTACGACTGCTACATCAGCTTGGACATCGGATACCAGATTTATGCAACGCTGTGTGCCTTCTACCTGCCTCTCATCGTCATGATCTTCGTCTACTTCAAGATCTGGCTTGTGTCCTCTAAAATTGCCAAAGCCGAAGCTCGGTCTAAAGTAGGCAGCTTCGACAGAGGAGATCACCTGCAGGTAGGCCGCCCCACGCCAAGAGACTCTAACGCCAGCCAGTACTTACCCAACGGTTCCTTGCTGGGGGTCAAATCCCAGTTCAACGGGGGAGGGAATGGAGATGACGCCGCCATGGAGATCTTGCCCAAGTCGTCCGAGAACTCGGAGAGGTTGAAGCGGCGTCGCTTCACCATCCGCTCCCTGATTCCTCGCCAGGCGCGCGTGTCCAGCTCCAAGGAGCGCAAGGCCACCAAGACGCTGGGCATCATCATGGGCTGCTTCACGCTGTGCTGGCTGCCCTTCTTCATCCTGGCGCTGGTGAAGACCTTCTGTGGAGACGCCTGCCTGGTGCCCACCTGGCTGGACAGCATCCTGCTGTGGCTGGGCTATGCCAACAGCTTCCTCAACCCCGTCATCTATGCGCGCTTCAACCGGGACTTCCGGACTCCTTTCAAGGAGATCCTGCTCTTCCGCTGCAGAGGCATCAACTCGCGCATGCGCAGTGAAAGTTACGTGGAACAATATGGCGGTGCCGATCCCAGAAACAGTTTACGGCCCCCCATGGACTGCATTGTGCGCTACAACAGCCAAGGCCAAACAGTCGTCCACATCGGCAATGGCTCCGCCAACTCACAGTCGGAAACCAAGATTTAACCCGTGCTCGATTTGTGGACAGTTTTTTTTTTTTTTTGTTTTTTGTGGGGTTTTTTTGTTTCAAAATGATTTTGACCCAGAACTCAAATAATATTTTGACTTTGCTATGGTTTGAACGAAAACAAAGACTGAACTAGATGCGTTACTGTGATGAAGTTTATTTCTCCCTTTGCCCGTTTTCGCCATTACAAAAAAAAAAAAACTCTTTGGTTTGTGATATGTGATTGTGTAGATAGTTTTGTCAAAGCGCTCACTCCAAAGTGTCAGTGATGAAATTGAGATTACGTTTTTTTGTTGTTGGAATATTTTCAATACAGTCTGTGTGTTCTTCCACATTTACCATTATGAAATGACACTTTTGTTGTTTTATTAGCTGAATGTACCCGAATCAACCTCAGTCCACCTGCATAATGCGATATCTTGCCCATGTAATAATAAGTCCTTGCTTTTTTTCAGTGCGTAGACAGTATGACTCATGCTTCATTTTTGGCAAGACAGAAGCGGGAACTTGGCCTGGGAATGGATGGAAAGAAGAAAGAGAGCGTAGACTGTGATATCTAATATATTTTCCCCCTTTTCTCTGTCATGTTGAAGAAGCAGGCGAACCAAGCGACCTGTCGATAGGCTAACTGCAACCGAAATGGAGAAAAAAAAATGATAACAAGTAGAAGCATAGAACAACAACAACAACAAACCAAGAACACCACAGAACACAACGCAATACAAAAAAATATATAACTGCACACCATACATCTTAGCAAACGTAGCGGTACCTATCTACACACAACGCAACTCGGCACAGTTCTGTACAAAGCAACACACACACAAACTCAACTCTTACTCAACTTGATGACAATAGGAGACAGAGTCTTTTGTCAGTTGAAAATTGTATGGGAGGCTGTTCTGAAAGTCTGTAGTATGCAGAGGTACTGCACCTGATCATGATGGGTAGTAGACACATTTTTTTTCTCCTAAATCGGTGATGATCTTTTCTTTAAAAATTTTCTTCGCAAACATCAGTTTACACTTTTTCTTTAACTTGTTTTCTAGTAATGGAGGGATTGGGAGGGTGTCGCGGGTTTATTTTGTCCATTACGCTGAGAAAGATGATTTTTGGATGTGCGATTCTGTAAGACTGGGAGAGAAATACATTCGTGGCCATGGAGACGGTTATCACAGTTTCTTGCTGATGTTTGTGAGAAACACATAATGTTTATCTAGAAAGGCGGGTGATTTTGAAAATGGTGCGATGCTGGGTATTTCAACCGTCACCTAGTTCATCCCCTTTAAGACAACGTTCATTGAGGGGGTGGATTGGAAATGGTAATGTCTATACACGATCCCGAAAAAATAGCGAAAAGAAGAAGAAACAAAAGAATAAGATGTGCAAATGACACACTGAAATGACACGCTCAGAATCGGAATAAATTGATATGTTTTTATGTCCATGAAACGTTTGCTAGCTAAAAGATACACTCACACACAAATAGATGGCGTGATAAAAAAAATATAGCATTTGCACAGCTTATTCAATGTGCCATCTGGAAATAAAAGTTTGACTTTGATGTGTACACACTCACACACGCACGCACCACACACACACACACACACACACACACACATACACATACACACACACACACACACACACACACACACACACACACACACACACACACACACACTGTAATTTTCGGAAAACCAAACGGGAAGAGAAGTTAACTGATGATAAAGCACATTGTCCAAACTCTACACTGGAAAGTTCATAGCGGTTTTTTGTTTGTTTGGGGTTTTTTAGGGAGGGGGTGGGGGGTGGGGATGGGTGGGTGTTACAAGCAAAGAAGAGGCCACAAATCTAACGAGTAGCGACCTGCGTTCCAACTTTCAAATCTAAAATTAAACCACGTTGTGATGAAAAGCTGAATGATATTGTTTGTTTACACTCTAAAACCTACTACGGAGATGCAGGCAAGAAGACATGGGAACCATCATCACCAGACGACGGTGGAAGTGGATTGGGCACATCCTCCGAAGAGACCCACAGTCAATCACAAGAACAGCATTGCACTGGACCCCAGAAGGAAGGAGAAAGAAAGGACGACCAAAAGCTTCGTGGAGGAGGACTAGAAAGTGAGGTGAAGGCCATGCAGCACTCTTGGGGATCAGTGACTAGGTTGGCCCAGGATAGGCAGGAGTGGAAGCGCTTTGTTGCTGCCCTACACACCGCTGGATGTAATGGCTAATGATGATGATGACACTCTAAAGAAAAGAAAAAAAAAGAAAGGTGCGTGTATTTATATTAACTTTGCATAGTCGTTGTCTCATAATAGGCTTGTATAATTGACAGTTTTAGGCGCTTTAAGATAATGATGTTATCATTTTCATGGCTCTTAACACCATCCCAGCATCCGAACATTTTGAGAGCTTATCTGTGGATTCTTTTTTTTTTTCGTGATAACACGATAGCGGCTTCAAACCAGCTGAGAATAAAACGGAATCAAACGAACAAAAAAGAACATAAAACAATACAACCAAAAATACCCTTTACAGACCTATTGGTCCGAGAATTTCTTTGTTTTCCCCTTTTTTTTTCTTCTTAAGTATGGAAGTTTAGACATGAAAATATTGCGTGGCGTAAGCAAAAAAAACCTTGTAAGAACTGTTATCAGGCAGTTTATAAGGTCTGGCAAAAGCAGTAGTAAAACAAATCCGTTACAAATGATGTACTTTTTTCCATGAAAAATAGTATGGTACTATGCCTCTTGTTTTCCTGGTCAGGGGAGGATGGATAAAGGGTGGGCAAAGAAAATGGGGATGGGGTTGGGGATGGGGATAGGGGGTTGTCAATAATAAATTTGCCTTAAAATAGCACACACACACACACACACACACACACACACCACACACACACACACACACACACACACACACACACACACACACACACACACACACAATCACTGATAGTGAAAAGATGTAAAATGTAAAGAACCAACAAACAAACGAACACACACACACACACACACACACACACACACACACACACACACTCACAATCACAAACACACGTACTATTTTGGAGACGTTCAGGACAGCCCTTACATAATATTATAGATGACAACACATACTGATACCAACTTTACCAGAATGAAACACAGTCACACGATCACATACTCTTGTGACATATCTTATCCTCTTTATCTAGTTCAACTTGAACTTTATGTGTGTGTGTGACTGTGTGTGCTTTCTAGTAACTTTTGAGTCTCGCACACATTGGGGCTTCGATTATCTAGAGAAGAGAAAAAAAGAGCCCCAGTCAACTCAAAATGCAATGTTTCATGAAATTTATATAGAATTTTTTTTTTTTGGGGGGGGGTTAAAAACTACGGCTCCTCTCAAACTGATTAAGCCAACATGATGAACAAAAAAGTCACAGACAAAGAGGAAAGAAAGAAATCTCACACACACACACAACAACCACACACACACACACACACGCACACAACATACACAACTCAAGTACACCCACAACACACACACACACAACACAACACACACACACACACACACAAACAACACAACAACACAAAACACACAACACACACACACACACACACGCACAAAGCAAACATTCAGTAGACAGATCCATCCCATAGGAAAGCTACTACAGAACAACGCACACACACAAACACACACACGCACACAACACAACACACGCGCACACACAACACACGCATCATAACACAACGCACACACAACACACGGCGCACACAACAACACAACACACAACACAGCACAACACAACACACACACACCGCGCGCGCGCGCGCGCACACACACACACCGATGTATATGCAACACTAAGCAAACATTCAGTAGACGGATTCATCCTCATAGAAGCAACAATACACAAACACACGCGCGCACACACACACAACACAACACAGCACAACACAGCACAACACGCACACACAACACATACACACACCACACACACACACTCCACACACACACACACACACAACACACACACACACACACACACACACACACAACACGCGCGCGCACACACACACACACAGTAACAACACAACAAACACTACACACAAAACACCAACACAACACACACACACACAGCAAACACAAGCACACACACAACACACACACACAACAAATACACACACACACACAACACTCACACACAAAACACACACATACACACACCACACACACACACACACACAACACCACACACACACACACACACACACACACACACACACACACACACAACACAACACACACACACTAAGCCAACATTCAGTAGACGGATTCATCCCATAGAAGCTATCCAGAAACGGTTGCAGATAACACTGAATATGTCGACAAAAAGTGATCACACAAAAAGAGACCTTGCCTCACGGGTCACAATCTTGTTTTTTAATTGGTTTGCCTCACCAGTCTTGAGTAGCGTTAGTAGCGGATTCTCCTTCTGAAGCTGTGCTCGCTGGTTTTCTGTCTGTCGTCTGCTTGTCTGCTGCTGCTCCACAATAATGATGACTGCTTGCCTGTGTTGCACTATCTTGTTTGTCTTTTTATTTGCTGTTCTGTTCTGTCTCCATCTATGTGATGTCTGTGCTCTTCTTCTTCTGTCTTCTCTGCTCTCTGCTCTTGCTCTCTCTTCTCCTCTCCTTCTCCTGCTCTCTCTCTTCTCTCTCTCTCTCTCTCTACTTCTCTCTTCTCCTCTTCTCTCTTAGTCCTTTCACTCACTATCTCTCGATTTCTCTATGTAATTATCTGTCTCTGCTATGTGACTGTCGTCTCTCTGTCTATCTTCTGTCTGCCTCGTCTGTCTCTCTCTCTCAGTTTCTGTCTGGTCTCTCTCTTCTCTCTCTCTCTCTCCTCTTTCTTCCTTCTACTCCTTCCTCCTTCTCTCTTCTCTTATTCGTCTCTCATCTGTCTCTCTCTCTATCTGTCTTCTCTTCTTCTCTCTCTCTATCTCTTCTCTCTCTCTCTCTCTTCTCTCTCTCTTCTTTCTCTTCTCTCTCTCATCTCTCTCTCTTCTCTCTCTCTTCTCTCTCTCCTCTCTTCTCTCTCTCTCTCTCTCTCTCTCCTCTCTCTCTCTTCTCTCTCTCTTCTCTCTTTCTCTCTCCTCTCTCTCTCTCTCTCTTCTCTCTCTCTGTACATACAAGTGTGCAAGCTTGCATAGGTGCGCCCGCGCGCCCGTGTGTGTGTGTATGTGTGTGGGCGTGCGTGTGCGTGCGTGCGTGCGTGTGCGCGCGCGGAGCACTGCTGTTATTCTTTCTTTATTTTCTGATTGTCTCCAGTAATGAACGCTGCATGTTTAGAGCGTTGCAAGGGCGGAGGAGGAGGAGGGTGGGGGGTGAGGGTGGGGGGTGAGGGGGGGGGGCTCAGCTGCATTCTAACTCTCGATCTGTTTTCTTTTTGTCATATAACAAGCAGAGAGAGAGAGAGAGAGAGAGAGAGAGAGAGAGAGGGGGGGGGGGGGGGTAAAACGTGACACAAGAGGCAGAAAGCTGGGAATTGAAACCTTGTGCGGCGGTGAAAAGCCTTTAACCATTTTGATACACATGAAAAATAAATTACAGCGAAAGAAATCATGCTTGTTGTCAATTTTGTTTGTTGTTTTGGGTTTTTTTCTTTCGCTTGTTTGGTCTTTTTGTTTTGAAGAGGTTTTGGTCATTCTCTTTTTGTTTCCTTTTCTTTTCTTTGTTTCTCTTTTTTAACAGAAGGAATGGGAAATTTAATATTGTGGTAGTTTAGTATTGAAAAAAAAGGATAAAGATAGCTAAATGTTAAAGACAGTCTCATAGAATCCGATCGTTTTTCCTATGGCACGTTTTACCTCCAAGGCTTAATTTCATGCCAAAAAAATGTTCACAGATTCCAAATCAACAATAGATTCAATATTTGTTCTTAATGTTGTTGTTTTGTATGTGTATCTGGCTCCAAGACTTTTTTTCTACTAACCCTCTAATCCATAAATTCGGATTTAAAATTGTAATGTATAATATAAATCAGAACCTTTTCCGATGGTGAAAAAAATCCCAAACAACAACAGCGAAAACCAAAACAGCCCAACAACTTTAAAGTGAAAGGTGGAAGCTGGAATCCAGTTTATGTGAATATATGGCTGTCCGTCGTGTTCGACGATGACCTCCAAAACAGCAGAAGAGGCAGCTGCTGTTTCGGAAACTGGGCAGAAATTTGATTATAGTGGAGAGGCCTTGCCCACAGTACATCCCCACTCTCTCGGCCAAGTTGGCATAAGGACAGTCAGCGTTGGAGATGTTATTCAAAGGCCAACCAGCCCCCAGGGCTGCAGCACATTAAGACTGTGCAAGTCAAGCCTCCTAGTCAGATAGTTATAGTCGATCACTAAAAGACTAAGCTGTAAAGTGGAATTCCATGAGTGAGAAAGAAAGCCACTGGTCATACAGCCTCTCACTTTGCTGTTGCCCCCAGCGTCAATGGTTTAACATCAAGAATCGTGATAAAGCCCAGGCGCTGAAGGCATTACAGAACGAGTTTCGGCGTGATGCTTACCAGTGTATATTCAATCCCCCTAAAGTCAAATTAGTGTGACGTCACTGGCAATAGTCACATGTTCCTCTGTCCATGGGTAAAAGCTGTAAAAAGTAAAGTTTTTGTATGCAAGCTGTTTGTTTTTCCTTGTAGGAAAAGAAAACTGAATATGTTTGACTCTCTATCACGAGATGAGTCGCATTGAACCTGACCCAATTTTTCGCTAGGAGCCATTTTGGGCAGGTGGGGGCCAAATTGTCAATTTATTTATTTATTTTGAATTGTATACCACTTTAATTCTGAGATTTACAGATGATGGCCATTGATTATAAAGCTATATATTTTTTTTTCAACATTGCGTTAAGGCATCACGGTGTAAATGTGTTTATTTTTGCTTTAAAAACGCGTTTGAAATCACCCAACCCTTCATTCCTGACTACCTATTACGATGCAAAATTGGTCAGTTTTTCATTTCGTCACTTTCTGGAGTCTTGCATTTCAACTTGCAATAACTTTTCATAGAGCCGACTGATCTTCAATCTTTTAACTGCGTTGAATAGCTTTTTGGGGGGTACATTAATAACATATAAACAACTAAAAAAAAAGTTGACCACCGAAGCAATTTGACTTAATCATACAGTGGAGCGTAAACTATTTTTTTTTGTAAAACAAAAGAGGTAAAGGTAAAGGAGTCCCATAACCTATAAGGTCGTAGGGGAGCGAGGCGTCAGAGACCTCACTTCTCTAGGGGCCAGCATATTGAGGGCGGCGCCCATCTCCTCTCCCTCACTGCTTTACCTTCCCTGACCCTAAAGAGGGCAGGTACCCATTTACAGCTGGGTGAACTATACTGAAGCCAAGGCGCGCAAACGGTCACACATCCAACTGGTAACCACGCTCGACGCTGCTTAACTTGGCTGGGGGGAAAGCGAGTGCTCCGACCACTGAGCTATCCCGTCCCCCTTCTTACCTTTGTAACCCCCCCCCCCCACCCCCCACCCCCCAAAGAAAAAGTCTCTTACCATTGGACGGTCACGCTGCCCCTACCTCAAGAGCGCTGTACATGCTTCCAGAGTTAGCAGACAAGTTGTGACGACCCGGAGCGTCTGTACAGCAGGAGTAGTGGACGTCATACATTCAGTCAACAATGAAGGTTTTCCATGGCCTTCTGGAAACTTGGCTTTCAAACACTGAATAGATGCTATTGATTTATCTGTGCTTCCTTTGTGGCAGCTGATGCGGCTGCTGCTGCTGCTGCTGCTCTTCCTTTGTGTCTGTGTCTTTCGTTGTGGCCTTTGTTTGTTTGTTTGTTGGTTTGGTTGTTGGTTTGATTCTAGTGTTTGAAGCTTCAGAATATGTTCAAAAGTTTAAAGTACACCTCGAGCCTATGGTTTTGTTTATACAGCTTCTGGGATTTTTTTTTTTAAATCTCTTACCTTCGTGGTCTCTTTGACTGTGTACAAGCCTTTTATGATACACAGAATAATGATGCTGCGCTGCTGCTGTTGGTATTGATGTGGTGGTGGTGATGATGATGATAATGATGTTGTTGTTGATGATGATGATGTTGATGATGATGATGTTAATGATGATGATGATGATGATGATGACGACGACGACGACGACGACGACGACGACGACGTTGTTGATGATGATGATGACAACGATGGTGGTGGTGGTAGTGGTGGTGGGGGGGTGGGGGGGGTGAGAGGATGACGACGACGACAACAACAACGACGACGTCAAAGATGATGATGATGATCGATGACGCCGATGACGATGATCACCATCATCATCATCCTCGTCGTCGTCATCGATCACCATCATCACCATGACGATGACGATGACGCAACGATGTTAATAATGACAACGATGGTAGTGGTGATGCTACGATCGTACTGATAGTTTGATGACGACGACGACGACGTCGATGGTGATGATGGCGAGCGATTTCAGTATTAACTGTCATGCACTAAGCTGGCCACTCTGATTAGTTGGATTTCAATATTACGTTGTTTCTTTCTTTCTTTCTTTGCCTTGACTCGCTAGTTCCTTTCTGCCCATGTTTTAATAATGGGATGTAGCTGTTGATCTCTTCACGACAATGTGATGGTGAACCCTACTAAAAGCCTCTGAGGTTTGCACTGACTTTAAAACCAGCTTGAATTGAAAACGGGGACGGGATAGCCTAGCGCTTGCAATCTGACGACCCGGGTTCGGTTCCCGTTCAAGGGGGATATTTGCCCCTGGAGTTCACATCAGTGCAGACTCCACTCTCCCTAAAAGTCCTTTCGGATGAGACTATAAACCGAGGTCCCGTGTGCAAAACGCACGCAGAACATCTTGCGCACACGTTAAACCCTGTTCCCCTTTCGTAAGAGTAGGCCATTGTGTGCCGGTGGGAACATATGGCAGAATTTACAAAACCGCATGCACACGAGGACTGGATGTAAAAAAAAGCACATTAGTGCTTATTCCATTATCCTTGATATAAAGAAAAAGTTAAAATAAAATAAATAGAACGGATAGTAACATCAGCTTAGCTTGACATAAGGCGGAGACCATTGTTAACGTGAGAGTGGTTGCAGTATCGTCAGTAAAAGCAACACCCGAATCTTCAATTTTGTTATGCATAGTTGTTGCAAAGAAAAGCTTTTTTTCCTTATAACTCATAAATCCGTCATGTATAGTTTTGAAAACAAACTCAAAAAACCTTATGAGGGCTGATTTTGTCATGTAATTATTTTTCTTCTGTATAACAAATGGTCGTTCCACGCATATTATTCTGAACAAAACCCGTTTCAGTCAACAAACGTTATCTCACGCAGTTATACGATGTTGCTACTTGTACATGCATACAATTTCTTCTTGATTTATTCGTCTGGTCTGAAACTTTTCCCCCATCCATTAGACCAAGTGTGATGGTCTGGGCGCTAGTCTTTCGGATGAGACGATAAACCGAGGTCCCGTGTGTTACACAACATTTTCAACGCACGTAAAAGAACCCACGGCAACAAGAGAGTTGTCCCTGGCAAATTTCTTTTTAAAAAGCCACTCTGATAGGGAAACAAATACAGTTGCAGACACGCAAGAAAAGGTGGCGCTGCTCTTGTGGCGACGCGCTCTCCCCGGGGAGAGCTGCCCGAATTTCACGCAGAGAAATCTCGTGACTTAAAGTGGTATAAAAAAAAATTCACGGCCACTGT
>CM054136.1:58446205-58463705 GCA_028751875.1 Rapana venosa | reverse complement strand
TTTCTTTTTTTTCTTTCTTCCTTTCTTTCTTTTTACGTCTTTCCTTCTTTCTTTTTCTTTCTTTCTTTTACGTCTTTCTTTTCTTTCTTTTTCTTTCTTTTCTTTCTTTTTCTTTCTGTCTTTCTTCCTTTCTTTCTTTTCTTTCTTGCTTTCTGTCTTTCTTTACTTTGATTATTTTCTTTCTTTCTTTTTCTTACTTTCTTTCTGTCTTTCTTTTTCTTTCTTTCTTTTTTCTTTCTTTCTTTCTTTCTCTTTCTCTTTCTTTTCTTTCATCATATCGTTCTTCTCTTCTTCTACCCATTGTTGGCCTTTCTCTTCTAATTGCTTTTTCTGTATGCTTTTTTCCCTAATACACTTTTCCTACTTTTTTTTGGGGTCCCTGTTCCTTTCTGACCTGTTAACAATGAAGGCTAATTTGCGAAAATCCTCGAACATCTGATCGCTTTGCGTTCTGTTAGAAGACATCGCCTTGTCATTATTGTTCTTACATCATTTTTTCCTGTTATGTTGCATCATATTAGTATGTGTTGCGTTACAACATAGTGATAGAAAGAAAAAAACCTGAACGATGTGTAAGAACAATCTTGTGTAACAACAACTACGACGAACACGATAACAAGTTGTTTTTTTTACTATGTAACATTTTGCTTCCCCACCCCCCACCCCTCCTCCGTCCCTCATTCTGAACCAGTTCAGGCTTTGTGTTAAGAAAAAAAAAATCCTTTCGAGAAAGGTTGGTTTAAAAAAAAAAACTAACCAAAAAACCCCTTCCCAAAACCTTGTCGTATAGCTCAACCTTGCGCGCGAACAGCAAACAAGCAAGCAGGCATAGGAAGAAAATAGGGAGAAGCAACCAAGCGTGTAACCAGTAACAAGCAAGCTTTGTGAGGAAGAAGCCTTAATGCCAGCAAGGTAATGGTATAGAGGCCGCGTGGCACGTGTCCAAAACTTAAAGCGTGTCCTTAAATGTTGTTGTTGATGTTGTTGTTGTTGCGTTGCCCAGCTTTACAACCCATGGGGAGGGGTCACCCAGAACATGCACTCTGACTCACTCATCCCACCTGGGAATCACTGTGAGATGGGAAGTACACCGGGTGAGAAGTTTGCGTGTATGACTCTTTTCAAGTACCTCGCCACATAGGCAGCCATACTCCGACTTCAGAGGACTTTATCTCCTTTAACAAAGGAGAGTGCAGGTTGTTATGTTAAGAGCTTGTCATGTCTGAAGGCAATCTCAACACAACGTTTTTACGACACAGCAATATTTTAGTGTAGGCCTTGGCAATTAGCTGACATTAATAACTGACACAGTTTTTGACCTGGGTCAGTGTTCTTAAATGATTTCCGACCGCTAGCAAACTTTTGTGTGCCATGAACACACCTGTGGTACACACGGCCTTATGTAATGAGATATTTACATACCAAAACTTGGTTGTAATGTTCTAGAAAGACTGTATTTTTGTTTTTAAACGTTTTTATTCAGTTGTTTTTTTACATTGCACAGTTATAAGGATGCAAAACATATAAACATATTTTAAGAGAGAAGAGAGAGAGAGAGAGGAGAGAGAGAGAGAGAGAGAGAGAGAGAGAGAGAGAGAGAGAGAGAGAGAGAGAGACTATATTTTTAGCTGCTAGTGGATTTTTAAAATGGTGTTTTGTTTTGTTGTTGTTGTTGGTTTTCTTTGTTTGTTGGGCTGGTTGGTTGATTGGTTGGTTGGTTGTTTTGGTTAACAAGTTTACTAAAGTGCGTTTCAGGGTGGGGGAAACAGTAGTTGTCAAGAAAACGACAAGTTCTGTTGAATTTTGTTTGATGATTTCAAAACAATGACAGATAATTGCTTAGCGTTTTCTACAGTTCTGCCATACACGCAAGGGGGAAATCTGAAGCAAATTTAGTGAAATAGTATACTAAGCCACTTAATTTTCTCTGAAGTGAATAGTTTGTTTAAAAAGGTGATGATTCCTAACGAGTCTAGCACAGCAATATAATATGGCAAAAACTGTTGAGAGTAGTAGACATTCATCTTTGCTTCAGGATCCAGACATAATAATTTTACATAGAAAGGCAACACATGAAGCCCCAATATGTTTATAATCATAAACAAATCTAGGGAAAATACAGTTATTCATATTCACACCAGTAAATAAATAAATAAATAAATAACTATTTTTTTTATTAACTGTTTGTATTACAAAATGAAAATTGTCCACCCATCTTTCTTTATCAAATGTATTCTTAAAACTGAACACAAGCATATCATCAACATTCTGACCTAAGAAAACATCATGGCCAAATTTGGTATAAATATCTCATCATGCAAACAGCTGAATAACACTTGTATCAAGTTGCCGCCGACCCCCTCCCCCCCAACCCCCCCCCCCCCCCACCACCCACCCCCTCCTTCTCCCCCCCCCCCCACCCCCCATCCCCCATCTTCCCCAGAAGTGGCTGTAGTAGGGTGGATTTTGGAAAGATAGCTTAGTTGAACACAGCTGGTGAGACACTGTTTCCACTGGGGAGCACCGTTTTACCAACGATGAATACTGACATTCACACCGTTTTAGACTGTAGAGTTCGTGAGTGCATTCGGTGCGCTCAGACAGTAAGCCTGTACCGTCATTCTCTGTCTGTCTGTCTGTCTGTCTGTCTCTGTCTCTGTCGCTCTGTCTCTCTTTGTCTCTGTGTCTCTGTCTGTGTCTGTGTCTCTGTCTGCGTCTCTGTCTGTCTATCTGTCTTTCTGTCTCTCTGTCACTCTCTCTGTGTCTCTCTTTGTCTCTCTGTCTCTGTCTGTGTCTCTGTCTGTCTGCCTGTCAGTCAGTCTATCTTTCTCTCTATCTCTCTCTTTCTAACTCTCTCTCTCTCCTCTCTCTCTCTCTCTCTCTTTCTCTCTCTCTCTCTCTCCTCTCTCTCTCTCTCTCTCTCTCTCCTCTCTCTCTCTCCATCTCTCTCTCTCTCCTCTCTCTCTCTCTCACTCTCACCTCTCTCTCTCTCTCTCCTCTCTCTCTCTTGCTACACTGTACTTTTGTGTATTATATAACTGATTGTTTTTTGTTGGTTTACCCTTCGGTGTGTGTGGGTTGGGGTTTTTTCTGCTGACTTTTCGTTCCAAGACCCATCTCTAAAACCTTGTAAAAAGAAGATAGACATCCCCCCCCCCCTTCTTTTGATGTTTGCTTCGTGTACTATTTCCACAGAGAGAGAGAGAGAGAGAGAGAGAGAGAGAGAGAGAGAGAGAGAGAGAGAGAGAGAGGGAGGGAGGGAGGAAGAGAGAAATACATAGACAACAAGAGAGTCATAGACAACGAGAGAAAGAGAGAGAGAGGGAGAGAGAGAGGGAGGGAAGAGGGAGAGAGAGAGAGAGAGAGAGAGAGAGGAGACAGACAGACAGACAGACAGACAGACACGGAGAGAGGGGGGAGGGAGAGAGAGACATAGACAGCAAGATAGTCATAGACAACGAGAGAAAGAAGAGAGAGAGAGAGAGGGAGAGAGAGGGGGGGGGGGGAGCCAGACAGACACAGAGAGAGAAATTGGCGGGAGGGAGAGAGAGACATAAACAACAAGAGAGTCATAGACAACCAGAGAGAGAGAGAGAGAGAGAGAGAGAGAGAGAGAGAGAGGAGAGAGAGAGAGAGAGAGAGAGAGAGAGAGAGAGAAATAGAAAGAGAAAGAGAGAGAGAGAGAGGAGAGAGAGAGAGAGAGTGGGGGGGGGGGGGGGGGAGGGTAATATGTTGTTATTTTTTTGTTTCATTGTTTAGTGTTGCTTTTGTTTGTCCTGGTAGTGTTCAAAGTATATTTACCCAGGCCTTGTTTGATCCTAATATTCGTTCCTCTGCATGTTTTCTTCTAAAGTATACCTTGCTTGCTGCTGTTGTTGTTTCTTTGTAATTGTTGCCGTTGCTCTAATTTTTCTTGATGCTCATGTTGTTGTTGTTGTTTTATTGTTGCTCTTCTTCTTCTTCTTCTTCTTCTTCTTCTTTCTTCTTTTTCTTCTTCTTCTTCTTCTTCTTCTTCTTCTTCTTCTTCTCTTCTTCTTCTTCTTCTTCTTCTTCTTCTTCTTCTTCTTCTTCTTCTTCTTCGCATTCTTCTTCTTCTTCTTCTTCTTCTTCTTCTTCTTTCTTCTTCTCTTCTTCTTCTTCTTCTTCTTCTTCTTCTTCTTCTTCTTCGCATTCTTCTTCTTCTTCTTCTTCTTCTTCTTCCTCTTCTTTGCATTCTTCGCATTCTTCTTTGCATTTTTCGCATTCTTCTTCTTCTTCTCCTTTGCATTCTTCTTCTTCTTCTTCTTCTTCTTCTTCTTCTTCGCATTCTTCGCATTCTTCTTCTTCTTCTTCGCATTCTTCTTCTTCTTCTTCTTCTTCTTCTTCGCATTCTTTGCATTCTTTGCATTCTTCTTCTTCGCATTCTTCTTCTTCGCATTCTTCTTCTTCGCATTCTTCTTCGCAATTCTTCTTCGCAATTCTTCGCATTCTTCTTCTTCGCATTGTTGGTGTTGTTGTTGTTTTTCTTCTTCTTCTTCTTCTTTGCATTCTTCTTCTTTGCGATCTTCTTCTTCTTCTTTGCATTCTTCTTCTTCTTCTTTGCATTCTTCTTCTTCTTCTTTGCATTCTTCTTCTTCTTCGCTTTGCGTTCTTCTTCTTTGCATTCTTCTTTTTCTTCGCTTTGCGTTCTTCTTCTTTGCATTCTTCTTCTTCTTCTTTTTTTTGTTATTGTTGTTGTTGTTGTTGTTGTTCTTCTTCTTCTTTTCTTCTTCTCCTTCTTTTTCTTCTTCGCCTGCTAATTGCCATTATGCTGCTGTTGTACTTGTGATATTGTTTGTTGTGTTTTTGTTATTGCTGATGATTGTGTTGTTGTCTTTCTTCTCTTCTCAGTGCTGATGCTGTTTTTAATGATGCTCTAGTTTTTTGTCGTATTGTGTTTCGCTATTTATATTACTGTTGTGGCATTATGTCAAGATTGTGTCATTTTCTTGCTGTTCTCATCATAGTTGTTGTTGTTGTCGTTGCTGCTGCTATTGTTGTTGTTCTTCTTCTTCGCATTCTTTCTCGCATTCTTTGCCTTCTTCTTCGCATACTTCTTCATCGCATTCTTTTCTTCGCATTCTTTGCATTTTGTTTATTCTTCTTTGCATTCTTCTTCTTCGCATTCTTCTTTTTCGCATCCTTCTTCTCTACATTCTTCTTTTTCGCCTCATTATTCTCTGCATTCTTCTTCACATTCTTCTTTGCATTCTTCTTTTTCGTATACTTCACATTCTTCTTCTTCTTCGCATTCTTCTTCACATTCTTCTTCTTTATATTATTCTTCGTGTTCTTGTTCTTTTTCTCATTTTCTTTGCAATCTTCTTCGCATTCTTCTTCTTCTTTGCATTCTTCTTGCTAACCTTCTCTGCATTCTTATTTTTCTTCTTAACATTAATCTCCGCAGTTTTCTTCTTTGCATTCTTCTCTGCATACTTGTTCCCATTTCTCACATTCTTATTCTTTTTTTTTGCATTCTTCTCCGCATACTTATTCTTCGCATTCTTATTCTTTTTTTGCATTCTTCTCCGTATACTTATTCTTCACATTCTTATTCTTTTTTTTTGCATTCTTCTCCGCATACTTCTTCTGCGCGTTTTTCACTTTCTTGTTCTTGTTCTTGTTCTTGTTCTTGTTCTTGTTCTTCTTCTTCTTCTTCTTTTTCTTCTTCTTCTTCTTCTTTTCCTTCTTCTTTGTATTCTTCTTCTTTGCATTCTTTTTCTTCTTCTTTGCATTCTTCTTCTTTGCATTCTTCGTTCTTCTTCTTTGCATTCTTCGCATTCTTCTTCTTCTTATTCTTCTTCGCATTCTTCTTCTTCTTCGCATTCTTCTTCTCATTCTTCTTCTTCGTATTCTTCTTCGCATTCTTCTTCGCATTCTTCTTCTTCTTCGCATTCTTCTTCTTCTTCTCCTTCTTCTCCTTCTTTGCATTCTTCTTCTTCGCATTCTTCTTCTTCGCATTCTTCTTCTTCTTCGCATTCTTCTTCTTCGCATTCTTCTTCTTATTATTCTTCTTCTTCTTCGCATTTTTCTTCTTCATATTCCTCTTCTTCTTCGTATTCGTCTCTTATTCGCATTCTTCTTCTTCGCATTTTTCTTCTTCTTTGCATTCTACCTCTTCTTCGTATTCTTGTTCTTTTTTTGCATTCTTCCTCTTCTTCGCATTCTTCTTCTTCGCATGCTTCTTCGCATTCTTCTTTGCATTTTTCTCATTCTTCTTCTTCGCATTCTTCTTTTTCGCATTTTTCTTTGCATTCTTCTTCTTCGCATTCTTCTTCTTTGCATTCTTCTTCTTCGCATTTTTTTCTTCGCATTCTTCGCATTCTTCCTCTTTTTCGTATTCTTGTTCTTTCCGCATTCTTCCTCTTCGCATTCTTCTTCTTCGCATTCTTCTTCGCATTCTTCTTTGCATTCTTCTCATTCTTTTCTTTGCATTCTTCTTCTTCTTTTTCTTGTTCTTGTTCTTGTTCTTCTTCTTGTTCTTCTTGTTCTTCTTGTTCTTCTTTCTCTTCTTCTTCTTCTTCTTCTTCTTCTTCTTCTTCTTCTTCTTCTTTGCATTCGTCATCGTCTTCTTCTTCTTGTTCCCCACACCCTTTCCTCCTCTTCCTCCTCGTTTTCCTTCCATCTTCTCTTCTTCTACTTGTTTTCAACCTCTACTTTGACATTGCTACGACTTTGTTATTTCCTGTTTCCTTTTCTTTTCTCTTCTTTTCTTTTCTTTCTTTCTTTCTTTCTTTTGTGTCTTTATTTCTTTCGTCCTTTCTTTCTTTCTTTCCTTTTTTTTTTCTTTTTCCTTTCTTTTCTTCTTTCTTTTTTCTATCTTTACTTCTTTCTTCCTTTCTTTCTGACCTTCTTCCTTCCTTCCTTCCTTTCTTTCTTTCTTTCTTTCTTTTTTCCCCACTTTTTTTTTATTTTAACTTTCTTGTCTCACATTCTCTATTCTTTCAACACTATCCTTCCTTCCCTTTCCCCCTTACCCCCCCCCCCCCCCCCCCCAGCTAACCCACCTCCTCCTTTCTCCCTCTTCCTCCTACCTCCTCCTCCGTCCCTCCCCTCCCTCCCTCCTCCCTTCCTTCCCCCCTCCCCTTCCCCCCCTCCCCACCTCCCCTATGCCCGTATAGTTCTTTGCTGCACGATCCTTGCCAGTTTCTTTGACTAGGAGGGTTGGGGAGGGGGGTGGGGATTTCTGACGCAGATACTGATGGGCAAAAAGAAATCTCGGTTAACACCCTGTAATTACTCTTACGCGTAAGAGAGAGAAAGGGAGAGAGAGAGTAAAGAGAGAGGGGGGAGAGAAGAGAGGGAGGGAGAGAGAGAGAGAGAGGAGGGAAGAGGGAAGAGGAGGGGAAGGGGAGGGAGAGAAGGGAGAGGGGGGAGAGAGAGGGAGAGAGGGAGAAGAGAGAGGGGGGAGAGGAGAGGAAGAGAGGAGAGGAGGAGAGAGAGAGGAAGATAGGGAGAGAGATTGGAGGAGAGGAGAGGGAGAGGGAGAGAGAGAGGGAAGGCGAGTCTGAGAGAGAAAGAAACATCAATGTCAAACTTGTAATTGGATCGGAAATATGTTGGCAAGTGTATAGAGAGAGAGATGGGGGAGGGGGAGTGAGGAGAGAGAGAGAGGGGAGAGAGAGAGAGAGAGAGAGAGAGAGAGGAGAGGAGAAAATGCAAAGTTTAGTAGAGATTGAGAGAGAAGAGTATGTTTAGAGAGATGATAGAGAGAGAGGGGAGAGGAGAGAGAGGAGGGTGAGAGAGAGAGAGAGAGAGAGACAGAAATGCAAGTAATACGAATAGTTTGGCAATGTATGAGAGAGAGGGGGAGAGAGAGAGAGAAGGGAGGTAGAGAGAGAGAGAGAGAGAGAGAGAGAGAGGAGAGAGGAGGAGAGATAGGATGAGAGAGAGAGGAGAGATGAGAGACGAGAGAGGAGAGAAGAGAGAGGAGGAGAGGAGAGAGAGAGAGAGAGAGAGGAGGGGAGAAGGGATGTGAAGAGATGAGAGAGAGAGAGAGAGAACCGCAAATTCAAACTTTGTAATATTATCGGAAATATTGTTTGGCAATGTATAGACAGAGAGGGGGGGGGGGGGGAGTGGAAGGGAGAGAGAGAGAGATGAGATTGAGAGAGAGGGAGACACAGACGACCAGCAGAAAGAGAGAGAGAGACAGAGAGACGATTGAGAGAGATGAAGAATCAGAGAGAGGATGAGATTGAGAGAGAGAATCCAGCAATGTCACTTTTGTAATTATTATCGAAATATTGTTTGGGAATGTGTTTCCTTGTTGGTTTGTTTTATTTTGTTGTCGTGTGTGCTTTTTGGTTTTTTTTTTGTTTTTTTTTTTTTTGGGGGGGGGTTGTTTTTGTTTTCCACAATGGTTTTTCTTCTCTGTATGTCTTCCTTTCTGTTTGTCTTCTAGTTTTTTTAACTGTCTTCCTTCTTTAGGTTTTTTTCACACTATTTTTTTTTCTCTTTCATTCTTTCGTTTTGTGTTTCATTTCATTTCTTTGTGTGTTTTATTTTTCTTTCTTTCTTTCTTGAGTTCTTTCTTTCTGTCCTTCTTTTTATGTCTGTCTTCGGTTCATTTTTTCCTATCCTTTCTTTTTTTTTCTTTCCTTCTTTCTTTCTTTCTTTTTTTTGTTTTTCTTTTTTTTTGCTTGCTTTCTTTCTTTCTTTCTTTTAGTTCTTTTTTTTCTTTCTCTTTTTCTTTTGTTTTTTCTTGCCTTCTTTTCTTTCTGTCTTTGGTTCATTTCTTCTATCTTTTTCTTTTCTTTCCTTTTTTTACCTCTTTTCTTTCTGTCATTGTTTCTGTCTGTCTGTCTTTCTGTTTTTTTGTTTCTTTGTTCTTTCTCTCTTCTCTCTCTCTCTCTCCTCTCTCTCTCTCTCTCTCTCTCTCTCTCTCTCTCTCTCTCTCTTCTCTTTTGCCTTGTCTTATCTTCCTTTCTTTCCGTTGTCTGTCTGTCTGTCTTTCTTTCTTTCTGTCTGTCTGTCTATCTGTCTGTCTGTCTCTAAAATAATAATAATAATAATGTATGGAATTTTATAGCGCTGATCTTGTAAGCAACAATCAAAGCGCTCAGATTTTATTTCATCACTTTAAGTACGGCAGATTCTCTCCGTGAAATTCGGCGCTCTCCCGGGAGAGCGGAGAACGCGTCGCACTTAGCGTGCGCACCCTTTTACCTCTGTCTGTCTGTCTGTCATTGTCTTGTCTTGTCTTTCTGTCGTTCTGTCTGTCTGTCTTGTTTGTTTGTCTGTCTGTCTGTCTTGTCTTGTCTTGTCTTTCTTTCTGTCTGTCTGTCTGTCTTGTTTGTCTACCTGTATGTCTGTCTGTCTGTCTTGTCTGTCTGTCTGTCTTGTCTGTCTGCCTGTCTGTCTTTTCTCTTTCTTCTTTTCTTTCTGTCTTTCTTTCTGTCGGTCTGTCTCGACGTATGCCTGTCTGTTTGCCCTCTTCTCTTATGGATGCCTCTATTTGGATTTTATATTTTTTTAAAAAGTGGGTATTTCCACTTTGGTCTTTGCTTTTCCGCATGTGCTGAGTGTTGGTTTGTCTGTCAGTGTGTGTGTGTGTGTGTGTGTGTGTGTGAGTGTTATGTGTGTGTGTGTGTTCGATTTTCCTGTCAGATTTGTGTGTGTATGTGTGTGTGTGTGTTGGGTTTTGTTGGGTTTTGTTGGGTTTGTGGTTGTGTGTGTGTGTGTGAGTGTGTTCATTTGTCAGATTTGTGTGTGTGTTGGGTTTTGTTGGTTGTGTTTGTTGTCTTTGTGTGTGTGTGTGCGTGCGTGCGTGTGTGCGTGCGTGTGTGCGTGCATGTTGTGTGTGCGCGCGCGCGCGTGTGTATGTGTGTTCATTTTCTCTCTGACTGTGTGGTCCGTGTGTTTGTTTGTCTGTCACATTGTGTGGTTTGTCTGTCTGTCTGTCAGATTGTGGGATCTCAGTGTCTGTCTGTCTGTCTGCCAGGTTGTGTGGTCTGTCTGTGTGTCTGTCTGTCAGATTGTGTGGTCTGTCTGTCTGTCTGTCAGATTTTGTGGTCTGTGTTTCTGTATGCCAAATTGTGTGGTCTGTGTCTGTCTGTCTGTCTGTCTGTCTGATTGTGTGGTCTGTCTGTCTGTCAGATTGTGTGGTCTGTCTGTCTCTGTCTGTCAGATTGTGTGGTCCGTGTTTCTGTATGTCAAATTGTGTGGTCTGTGTCTGTCTGTCTGTCTGTCTGTCTGTTGATTGTGTGGTCTGTCTGTCTGTCAGATTGTGTGGTCTGTGTGTGTGTGTCTGTCTGTCCGTCTGTCATATTGTGTGGTCTGGGTCTGTCTGTCTGTCAGATTATGTGGTCTGGGTATCTGTCTGCCAGTCATATTCTGTGGTCTCTGTGTCTGTGTGTGTCTGTCTGTCTGTCATATTGTGCGGTCCATGTATTTCGTTTGTCTGGGTACTGGAGTGTCTATGTCATATTGTTCTCCTTGATCTCTCTTTCTCTCTTTGTGGCTGTCTGTCCGTGAGTCTCTCTGTCTAGTTCTCTGTCGCTTCCTATCTCTGTCTCTGTCACTCTGTCTCTCTGTATTGTTTCTATCTCGCTCTCTCTCTCTCTCTCTCTCTCTCTCTCTCTCTCTCTCCCTCTCTCACACACACACACACACACTCACACACACAAACACACTGTGTGTGTGTGTGGTTGTACGCGCATACGCGCGTGTGTGTATGTGCGTACAGACACATGTGTGTGTATTTCTGCGTGCCTGCGTGTGTGCATACGTGTGCTTGTGCATGTGTGTGTGTGTATGATCATGTCTGTGTGTCTGGGTGTATCTGTGTGTGTGTCTCTGCCTTTCTCTGCTATCTGCCCCACTTTCACCCCTACATCATCCCCCCCCCCCACCCCCCCCCCCCACTTCTCATCTCCATCCATCGTCCCTTGATTGTAAACGACTACCTAAAGCATCTTCTTCTCTGACAATCCGTTCGTTTGTCAATGCACAAACCAGGTGCACGCACACACGCACGCACGTGTGTGTAGGGTGTTAGTCTATAATTGAGGAGCGTGTGTGTGTATGTGTGTGAGTGTGTGTGTTTGTGTGTTTGCTTGTGTGTGTGTGTGAATGATATTGAATGTCTGTGTGAGAGAGTGTGTGAGTGTCTCTCTGCGCGCGGCGTGTGTCTTTGTGTGTATGTGTGTGTGCGTATGTTTGTATGACGTGTATGCGTGCGTGAGTGCGTTCGCGTGCGCGCGCGCTCGTGCGTTTGTGTGTTTGTGTGTGTGTGTGTGTACGTGCTTGCTTGTGTGCGTACGCACACGCGCGCGCTCGTGCGTGTGTGTGTGCGTGTGTGTGTGCGCGGGTCGGTGGGTGGGTGGGTGCGTGTGCACGAATGTGTGATTTCACTCTCTCCCGCGTGCTTGGGTCTGTAAACTGATAGCACATCTGTCGTCTCATCCCCCAAAAGCTACGGAAATTGGGCGAGAGAGGAGGAGGGGGGGTGGAGATTAGGGGAGGAGAAGGGAAGGGAGGGGAGGGAAAGGGAGGGGAGGGGAGGAGAAGGGAGGGACTGCTTGGAATTCGAAGAAGAAGGAGAAAAATACAGTACAGCTTTTAGCGCCTACGGCAAATTACTGGGAATTACTTAACCTAATAGACGGTAGTGGCAGAAACACACAGAGGGAGGAACGCTTAGAGAGAGATGGGTGGGGGAGGAAAAGAGAGAGGGAGACAGAGAAACAGAGAGAGACAGAGGGAGGACACAGAGAGAGAGAGAGAGGAGAGAGAGAGAGGGATAGAGAGAGGCAGGAAAAGGAGAGAGGAGAGAGAAGGGAGGACAGAGAGAGAGAGAGGGATAGAGAGAGAGAGATTTGGGGCAAAATCGGAGGTAGGTTGTAGATGTAGGATAGAAAACACAGAGAGAGAGAGAGAGAGAGGAGATGAGAGAGAGAGAGAGAGAGAGAGAGAGGCAGGGAGAAGACAGACGACAGGCAGTACAGACAAGGAGAGACAAAATATTTGGGGGCAAAATTCGGAGGTGAGGTTGTATGATGCAGGGTAGAAAGCAGAGAGAGAGAGAGAGAGAGAGAGAGAGGAGAGAGAGAGAGAGAGAGGAGAGAGAGAGAGAGAGAGAGAGAGAGAGAGAGAAGAGAAGACAGACGGAAAGACAGACAGACAGATTGACAGACACACAGACACAGAGACAATCAGACAGAGAGACATAGAGCAGAGAGAGAGAGAGAGCAGAAAGAGAGAGAGGGACAGAGATAGACAGACAGACAGACACACAGACACACACAGACACACATAGAGGGACAGAGACAAGAGACTCACACACACACACACAACACACACACACACACACACACACACAACACACACACACACACACACACACACACACACACACACACACACACACACACAGAGAAAGAGATTTGGGGGGAAATTTCAGATAGACAGACACAAAGACAGACACACAGACACATACACAGACACACAGAGACAGACAGACACACAGAGGTGGATCTGTGGTCTAGAGGTAACGTGCCTGTCTACAAAGCGAAAAGTCTGGGTCGGAAGTGTGCGGTGGTTCGAATCCCGTTTGGGCCCGAAACTTGTCCGCCATTCATTAGACCATGAGTGGTGGTCTGGGCGCTAGTCTTTTGGATGAGACGATAAACCGAGGTCCCGTGTGTTACACAAAATTATTCAGCGCACGTAAAAGAACCCACGGCAACAAGAGAGTAGTTCCTGGCAAACATCTTCGAAAAAAGCCACTGTGATAAGGAAACAAATACAGTTGCAGACAAAAACACAAAAATGGTGGAGCTGCTCTTGTGGCGACGCGCTCTCCCGTGGGAGAGCAGCCCGAATTTCACGCAGAGATATCTCGTGACTTAAAGTGGTATAAAATATTGTTTTTAATAAAACACAGAGAGGGACAGACACAGAGACAAACTGACACACACACACATACACACACACACACACACACACACACACAACACACACACAGATTTGGGGGGCACATTTCGGAGCTGTGGGTGTACGATGTAGGATAGAAAACGACGAAGCCTAAAGGATTGTCCCCCCTCCCCCCCCCCCCCCCCCCCCCCCCCCCCGAAAAAAAAGGGAGCGGTGGTGAAGGAGGGGTGTTAGTGAAGGGAGGATACGAGGAGGAGGAGGAGAAGGAGGAGACAAGAAGGGATAATACTGTGTTGGATCCAAATAGACACAAGTACACAGACAGACAGGTGTAAGGATACTTAGATAATCATAGAGATGGCACCCACCCACACTACACCCACACCTACACCCACACTCACCAGCCCCCACTCCCCCACCCCCCCCCCCCCACCCCCAGCCCTCACATACACAAACACGCGCGCGCGCGCGAGTCAAGACAGGCAGTAACACAAACAGACAGACAGACAAACAAACAAACACAACACATACATACACACATACACACAAACAAAGAAACAAACAAACCGATATGCTTGTGAACATCTACGAGGATGTATACACTCGCACACACATAGGCCGAAAGTGGCCGCATGCAGCAGTAGTAGTAGTAGTAGTAGTAGTAGTAGTAGTAGTAGTAGTAGTAGTCGTAGTCGTCGTTGTCGTCGTCGTCGTCGTCGTCGTCGGAGTAGTAGTAGTAGCAGAAGCAGCAGCAGCAGCAGCAGCAGCAGTAGTAGTAGTAGTAGTAGTAGTAGTAGTAGTAGTAGTAGTAGTAGTAGTAGTAGAAGTAGTAGTAGTAGTAGTAGTAGAAGTAGTAGTAGGAGGAGGAGGAGGAGGAGCAGCAGCAGCAGCAGCAGCAGCAGCATTAGTTGTAGTTGTAGTAGAAGAAGTAGTAGTTGTAGTAGAAGAAGTAGTAGTTGTAGTAGAAGAAGTAGTAGTAGTAGTAAAAGTAGTAGTAGTAGTAGTAGTAGTAGTAGTAGTAGTAGTAGTAGTAGTAGTAGTAGTAGTAGTAGTAGTTGTTGTTGTTGTTGTTGTGTAGTAGCAGCAGCAGCAGCCGCAGCAGCAGCAGTAGTAGTAGCAGCAGTAGTAGTAGTAGTAGTAGTAGTAGTAGTAGTAGTAGTAGTAGTAGTAGTAGTAGTAGTAGTAGTAGTAGTAGTAGTAAGCGCTATGATTTGTTTTTTGCAAGATATAGCGCTATATAAATCTCATTTCTTATTCTTCTTATTTTTTAGTAGTAGTAGTAGTAGTAGTAGTAGTTAGTAATAGTAGTAGTAGTAGTAGTAGTAGTAGTAGTAGTAGTAGTAGTAGTAGTAGTAGTAGTAAGTAAGTAACAGCAATAGTACTCCTCCGTGGATCCAGCATGATCATGGGTATACATGCGTACATCCAGGTTGTCTGATATGCTCCGTTGTTGCACCATCGTCGCTTGTGGCTGTAGACACTGAGGCAAAGGTCGCATTCATTGTGTGTGTGTGTGTGTGTGTGTGTGTGTGTGTGTGTGTGTAGACACTGTGGCAAAGGTCGCATTCATTGTGTGTGTGTGTGTGTGTGTGTGTGTAGATACTGTGGCAAAGGTCGCATTCATTGTGTGTGTGTGTGACTTGTGGCAAGGGTCGATTCATTGTGTATGTGTGTGTGTGTGTGTGTGTAGACACTGTGGCAAAGGTCGCATTCATTGTTGTGTGTGTGTGTGTAGACACTGTGGAAAGGTCGCATTCATGTGTGTGTGTGTGTGTAGACACTGTGGCAAAGGTCGCATTCAGTGTGTGTGTGTGTGTGTGTGTAGACACTATGGCAAAGGTCGCATTCAGTGTGTGTGTGTGTGTGTGTAGACACTGTGGCAAAGGTCGCATTCAGTGTGTGTTGTGTAGACATGTGGCAAAGGTCGCATTCATTTTGTGTGTAGTGTGTGATTCGTGTGTGTGTGTGTGTGTGTGTGTGTGTGTGTGTTGTGTGTGTGTGTGTGTGTGTGGTGTAGACACCGTGGCAAAGGTCGCATTCATTTTGTGTGTGTGTGCGCGCGCGTGTGTGTGCGCGCGCGCACGCGTGCGTGTGTGTGTGTTGTGTGCTCTCTGATCTGTTGGAATCATCGCGCTGCTTTCTACAGACCCATTTTTCTTTCCACCTCCGTGTTCATCAACTTCTCCTCCTCCTCTATTCCCTGGCTTGAAGTAGTTGGTAGTTAGTTGGTTCACAGTGCTTCTCCACCTCGTGTGACGGTCGGCTGTGCAAGATCCTCTCATAGCCTCGGCGCTGATGTCGAGAACTCTCACGTCTCTCTTGTAGACATCCTTGTAGCGCAGTTAAGTTGTGGGCGGGTCACGTCTTTGGTTCTGCTCCCAGTTGCCAACTCTCCTCGGAGAATGGGTTTTGGGATGCAGGCAATCTTCCATGCGGTAGATATGGCCCAGCTAACACACAGCCTGTGCTGACTGAGTTAAGGTGACTGTGATTGAAAGGTTGGGTCAGGACAGGACCTCTGTGTGTTACAGTACCTGTGATGACAGCACACAGCTGTAGGGTAGCAGAGAGCACAAAAATACACACACACATACAAGAACACAAACACAGGCATACTTTCACACACACTCACCACACACACACACACACAAACACACGTACGCACGCACGCACGCTCATATACGCACACATACATACACTCATACACGCAAGGACACATGGACACGCATACATACTCAGAAACACAGCCGCACGCATACATTTACTTACACATGCATACATGCATGCATACATGCATACATGCATACATACATGCATACATACACGCATAACATACATATACACATACATATACATACATACATAAGTACACATACATATCATACACGCATAACATACATACATACATGCATACATAAATACATACATACAATACATACATACATACATCAACATACATGCATACATTTACACATACAAACGCAGTACACACCCAATCACACAGACTCAGACATACAGACAGACACACACACACACCACACACACACACACACACACAACACACACTCACTCAATCACTCACACAAAACTGCACCCGCTCTCACGTACGTACACATACGTACAACTCAATTCCAGCCTGCGCCTCCTGACCCCCAGTTCACTGGCACTCCTCTCTTTTCCTTCCATCCCACAAGTGAAAAAGAAATCATGACAATTCTGAAGGAAATGACTATAAAATCATGCGACCTTGATCCCATACCTGCTCCTGTTTTCTCACAATGCCTTCCACAACTTGTGCCTATTATCACTAAAATAGTAAACTCATCTCTTCAGTCAGGAAATTTTCCATCAGCTCTTAAAACAGCAATAGTCACACCTCTACTGAAAAAGCACGACCTCGATCCCAGCATTCTGAAGAATTATAGGCCTGTCTCAAACTTACCCTTTGTCTCTAAAGTACTAGAAAAAGTTGTTCTCAAACAGCTCAACAGTCACCTTCATTCCAATGATCTTCTTCCCACTTTTCAGTCTGCCTATCGCCCAAACCACAGCACCGAAACCACCCTAGTCCATACTTTAGATACACTACTACTTGCTTCTGATGCAGGAAAAATCTCCCTCCTCACTCTTCTTGACTTATCTGCAGCCTTTGATACCATAGATCACTCAATTCTTCTTTCTCGCCTCCAAAATACGTTTGGTATTAATGGCACAGCCCTCACCTGGTTTACTTCATACCTCACAGACCGGTTCCAGAAAGTTATTGTAAACAAAATTCAATCAAAACCTGTCAAAATGGAATGTGGAGTCCCGCAGGGATCAGTCCTGGGCCCTGTTCTCTTTACTCTCTACACTGCTCCACTCTCACATATAATAAACAACCACCCTATTGATCATCATTTCTATGCCGATGATACTCAACTTCAGTGCAGCGATACTGTTGAAAACTTGCCTTCCCTCCTGACAAATATGTCCTACTGCCTTCAAGACATTCAAAACTGGATGACTCAGAACAAGTTACAACTTAATGCCGATAAAACCGAAGCCAGGCTCATAGGGACCCAACATAAACTTTCCTCTATCACAAAAACTTCAATAGAATTCGGCAATACGTCAGTTCCTTTGTCCAACTCTGTGAAGTATTTAGGAGTAGTTCTTGACAACACACTCTATGAAAAAATTCATCACCCAGACCTGCCAGTCTTGCTACTATCAATTACGGCGCATAAGCGCGATTCGCAAGTATCTGTCAACTGATGCAACTTCCAAGCTTGTCACATCTCTCATTCTTTCACGTTTAGACTACTGTAATTCTCTTTTGGCTGGCCTACCAGCATCATCTATCCACTCTCTTCAACGCATACAAAACTCTGCAGCTCGACTGGTCCTAAGAAAGAAAAAATCTGAACACATCACTCCTCTTCTGCGATCTCTCCACTGGTTGCCTGTCTCACAAAGACTCGAGTATAAAATCAATACCCTCTGTTTCAAATGTCTCCACAAATCTGCACCCTCTTATCTCTGTAACTGTCTTCACCTGTACACTCCATCCCGTTCCCTTCGTTCAGCCGCAGATACTTTGTGCTTTCGAACACCCAGATTCAAA
>CM054136.1:58436205-58438705 GCA_028751875.1 Rapana venosa | reverse complement strand
CTCACACTCACACACACACACACACACACACACACACAACACATCCGACGAGAAACCATTGACTAACATAGTGTTTTTCTTTTATTGTCACTGTTTATTCTGAAGCAATGAAGCAGAAAAAATGACGTGTTCATCTCTAAATTCTTCTGAAGTTGGAGTTTGGGTTTCTATATTATGATAAGGTACTCAAGGTCTTATAGTAATTCTTAGCCACGATGAGTAAAACGCAGTGCCTATTCTAGATCACACACATACATACATACACACACACGCACGCACGAACGCACGCGCGCGCGCACACACACACTCTCACTCTCTCTCTCTCTCACACACACATACACACACTCTCTCACTCACTCACTCACACACACACACACACACACACACACACACACAACACACACACACACACCATCCCACCGTGCAGGGTGTTAAGCTGGGAAACACCCAACATTCCAGCAAATCTCTGGAAATAAGATTAGTATCAGTTCCAGTCATTTGAAACAAAATGCCATAGAAAACTACTGGGCATATCCTGGAGGGAACGAAAGACCAATGAATTTGTCAAGAGTCAAATAACACAGCTGGCAGATCCACAGGAACCCCTTCTCACCATCGTCAAGAAGAAAAAGCTGACATGGTTCGGCCACGTCACCCGCCACAACACTCTGCCAAAAACAGTACTGCAGGGAACACTCGAAGGTGGTAGAAGGAGGGGAAGACAGAACAAGTCATGGATGGACAACATCAGAGAATGGACCAGGATGAATGACTCGGCACTACTGCGCAGAGCCGAGGACCGAGATGGATGGAGGAGGCTTACCACGGCATTGTCTTTCGTGTCTCCCCCACGACCGCCAAGGTCACGGGTCTGATGATGATGATGATGATGATGATGATGATGAAAGACTGAACAATCATCATCAGGGTGATTGTCTCGAAAGTGACCTGAAGCAAACCTAGGGATTTTTCTTTTCTTTTCATTTCATTTCATACCACTTTAAGTCACAGCAGATTTCTCTGCGTGAAATTCGGGCTGCTCTCCCACCGAAGAGAGCGCGTCGCCACAAGAGCAGTGCCACCTATTAGTTTTATTTATTTTTATTTTCCTGCCTGCAATTAACTGTATTTGTTTCCCTACCAGAGTGGCTTTCTTCTACAGAATTTTGTCAGGGACAACTCTCTTAATGCTGTGGGTTGACTTACGTGCGCTAAATGATTATGTGTAACGCACAGGGCCTCGGTTTATCGTCTAATCTGAAAGACTAGCACCCATACCACCACTCATGGTCTAATGGATGGGGGGGGGGGGGGGGGTGAAGTTTCGGGCCTAAATGGAGATCAAACCGCCATACATGCCGGACCCAGACTTCTTTCCTTTTTGGGCAGATGCGTTACCTCTAGACTACCGATCCACCGATGATCTAATACAGAGGGTTCTGCCACCTTGTGTATTGTAAATGGCAGAAACCTTAACTGGTCTCACGGGCCTACTGGGTAGCATATATTGAATGACAAGTTGCTTTGATTTGTTGCTTTACAAGATTCAGCGCTATATAAACCCCATTCATCATTATTATTTTATTATTAACCAAGGCCGTCAGACACAACAATAGGAACGTTATTTACACGGTAAGTTCAATTTTGAAAGATACGATCCAAAAATCTAGCGACGATAATGATGATCTTCATCACAACTAGTTTACGCACAGTGTTGTAAAATGATAAAGAAAGAAAGAAAAACAAACCACAGAGGTAATAATACTATCATCATGAAAATACTAGACACAAACTTTATTTTTATTTTTTTAAATGAAGACAACTTAACGGCACTTGAAAATACGTTAGGTAAACAATGTCACTGACCAGACAGAGGTGAGGGTGACATGGTTTGTCTTTTATATTATTGACTAGGCAGGACTGTGGAACGCAGTTTTCCATAGAAGTATTGACGTGTACATTTCTCCTACTGTTGTAAGGTACAGATTGCTACCCTCAGATAATGTCTGGTATTTCTATTATGGAAAAAAATGTTTGTCTGGAATAGGAACTTTACGTATCATAAGAATGTCATTACACACTCGCACGCGGCGCGCGCGCGCGCGCGCATGCACACACACACACACACAACACAAACACACAACACAACAACAACAGGAACAACACACACAACCCATATAACTCACACAAACCCACACAAACACACACGCACACACCCACCCACACCAACGCGCGCGCGCGCAAGCGCGCACCACAACACAACACGCACACACACCACCCTCACCCCCCCCCCCCCCCCCCCCCCACACACACACACAACACAATACGACACAACTCAACACACACACACACACACACATCAACCTCAAACCACTTCATATCCCCCTATAAAAACCCAGCCAAACAACTTTTTTTTCTTAACCCACCCCCCACCTACAACCAACCTACGCAGAATGGGCTTTACTACCATAATAATAATAATAATAATAATAATAATAAT
>CM054136.1:58386205-58428705 GCA_028751875.1 Rapana venosa | reverse complement strand
TCACCCACTATTGTCAGTGGGATTACATCACCCACTAATGTCAGTGGGATTACATCACCCACTATTGACAGTGGGATTACATCACCAACTATTGACAGTGGGATTACATCACCCACTACTGTCGGTGGGATTACATTACCCACTATTGTCAGTGGGATTATATTACTCACTATTGACAGTGGGATTACATCACCCGTTATTGTCAGTGGGATTATATTACCCACTATTGACAGTAGGTTTACATCACCCACTATTGACAGTGGGATTACATCACCCACTATTGTCAGTGAGATTACATCACCCACTATTGTCAGTGGGATTACGTCACCCATTTTTGTCAGTGGGATTACGTCACCCATTCTTTGTAAGATAGACGTAAATCACTCACTATTTTCAGTGGGACTACGTCACGCACAGTTTTAATGAAACTATATAGCCTACTTTTTTCAGTGGTACTTCAACACTTACTGTATTTAGTGAAACTACATTGCCTACTTTTTCAGTGGGACCTCCAAAACTTACTCGATTTAGTGAAATTATATCTTCCACTATTTTCAGCATACTGGTTTCAGTTGTATTATATCATTCACTGGTTTCAGTGGCATTATATCGCTCATCATTTTCTTCTATTTTCAGGGAGGCTGCATCGCCTACTATTCTTACAGGGACTGAATTGACTACTCCTCCCGCGAATTCATGCCATGCTTTACCTTCTTAAAGTGACGGAAGCGAGAAACTGATCTATTCCATTCTAGTTTAAAATCAAGAATCCCTGTGTGTACTATGTAGAGAGTGCAGTATATTTTATTTAAGGTGGTTTCAATGATTAATGCTAAAAAAAAAAGCGTACCATGAAGGTAGCTGAGATATATATATATATATATATATATCTATATATATATGAGAAAATACAGTGGGAGAAAACAAGTGCAGGTAACCAGTTACAACGTCATCCATCATAAATTTGAATTTGTCAAGGATTATTTTTAAAAAAGCGTCCACTACAAGATAAAGCTTTGTAGGCAGCATTTGGGGAATAATAAAGTAAGGACCATGCCTTTGGCCTGATCTGACTCGAGTTTCGGCTTCTGGTTGAGCACTCTTCAGAGGTCCCGGCAGTGATTGAAACCTCACTCATCCTCTGTGGTAGGTGACAGCAAGACAACCCTCCATAATTTAGAGGTGTCTAATGCAGCCCTAAGAATAAATAGATATTCTTGTGGCAATCACACACACACACACACACATATATATATATATATATATATATATAGAGAGAGAGAGAGAGAGAGAGAGAGATACAGATATAGATATATACATATATATATATATATATATATATAGATATATATCTATATATGTGTGTGTATGTGTGTGTGAATGAAATTACCTAGGTTTCTATGTAACATAACTTTATCTTTTTTCTTACATTTTTTATTACAGCTCATTTTAAACATGCTTTCACAAAACAAAAACAAAATATATATAATGACATTTTCATTCGATTGAATATCTGCTAATATTCCGTGAACGAAATTTTCAAACGAAAACAAGTCCATGAAATAAGAACACAGAAGCGCATTGAACTGAATCTATTTATATCGTCTTTCTTTTTACTGGAATAATGCTATGCTCATTTTTTTGGCTAGTTCATTTTAGGTTGAGTTTTTGTCTGTCTATTATGCTTTGTATTTCGTGTCTGAGAGTGAACAGACGTTAAATTGAAGACAACAACAACATTTCGTGTCTGATCAGGGATTTTGCTATAATATTATGTCTAGTTAAATCCATCCTATACATGTATATTCAATCTGCCAGGACCCCAGATTAAGGGAGAGCGTTCAAGATAAAGTCTTGAATTGCAACGTATCCAGTATTGATGCGTATTGAGCTAGCTACAGGTTTCGTTTTTGTTCCCTAGGGAATCGTGTGTGTGTGTGTGTGTGTGTGTGTATGTGTGCATCTGTGTGTCCTCTCATATTCGCTTATACGGGGTAATAGATGCAAGTAAGGAGTAGTATTTGTAGGTAGGAGGCTGATTGTGTGTGTGCTCATGTGTGCGCTTGTGCGTGTATATGCATTTGTGTGTATGTGTGTGTGACCTTGTGTAAAATACACACACAGTCCTATAGGACAATAAATGTAGGAAGATTATATTTACATAGGAGGCTGGTGTCAGATACGCAGTAACCAATGAGAAGACAATTAATAGGATGGTGTTCTTACAAGAGAGATGAGGGTAACTCACCTCTGTATGATCATATCTTTGTTCAGAAAGTTGTGAAAAATGTACATATCATAAATCCGAGCACTTGGGGTTTTCATCAGAAAGATTAGGCTGTTCACTTCTAGTGCTTTTTTTTTACACACCCACACTCCTATAGGACAATAAATGTACAACAGAATTGTATATTTACGTAGGGGGATTGTGTAAGAAACAAAGTCACCAGCAGGAAGAAATAGAATGAGGTTCTTACAAGAAAGAGAGCAAGGTAATTCACCTCTGCATGCGTGTGTATTTTTTCAGAAACTTGTGAAAAAAAAGTATGTTTCTTAAATCCAAGCACTTGGGGTTTTCATACGAAAGATTACACTGGAGGAATATATCCTCAATACTAATGCAATATAGCGCCAAAGTGGCAACAATGTTGTGTATTTAGTAGCCAGTATGTGTGGTCTCTTTCTTCACTCCTACACACTCTGTGATCACTTTGACATCCAGCAAATGTCAACACTATGACCATTGTTCTGAGAGACCTTTTGCAATGGAAAAAATAAACAACTGTGTCTCTGGATAATACTTATATGAGTTGTTCCTTTTAACAACAACTATTCTAGGTGGAACTCAGTGATTTTAAGTTGTGCCTAAAGTATGTTTTGTGAGAAAGGATGGTCCATGTGTGTGTGTGTGTGTGTACATTCGTGTGCTTATGTGCGTAGGTGTCCTGTTGTATTTTACACACACACACGCACGCATGCACACGCACACACACACACACACCTACAGGACAATAAATGTAGGACAGTGTTTGTATATTTAGCAGGAGGTTGGTGTAAGATACAAAGTCACTGGCAGGAAGAAATAGAATGAGGCTGTTACAAGAGAGAGAGCGAAGTATTTCACTTATGCACACTCATGTCTTTGTTCGTAAAGTTGTGAAAAAGTATGTATCATAAATCCAAGCACTTGGGGATTTTATCCAAAAGATTACACTGGAGGAATATTCTCAGTACTAATGCTATATATTGCCAAAGTGGCAAAAATGTTGTTTTTTTAGTAGCCAGTACGTGTGGTCTCTTTCTTCACTCCTACACACTCTGTGAGCGCTTTGACATCCAGCAAATGTCAGCACTATGACCATTGTTCTGAACGACCTTTACAACGACAAAAAATAGACCCAACTGTATTTCTGGATAATACTTCTATGAGTTGTTCCTTTTAACAACTACTATTCTAGGTGGAAAGTCAGTGATCTTAAGTTGTGTCTAAAGTATGTTTTGTGAGAAAGGATGGTCCATGTGTGTGTGTGTGTGTGTGTGTGTGTGTGTGTGTGTGTGTGTGTGTGTGTGTGTACATTCGTGTGCATATGTGCGTATATGTGTTGTTGTATTTTATACACACACACACACACACACACACACACACACACTCCTACAGGACAATAACTGTAGGAAAGAGTTGTATATTTATGTAGGAGGCTGGTGTAAGATACAAAGGCACCAACAGGAAGAAATAGAATGAGGTTCTTACAAGAGAGAGGAGGTTGTTCACCTCTGCATGCATGGGTTTATTTTTGTTCATAAACTTTTGAAAGGTTTGTATCACAAATCCAAACACTTGGGGTTTTCATCCAAAAGATCAGACTGGAGGAATGTTATCTGTGTTAATGCTATATATCGCCGAAATGACAAAAGTGATTTTTCTGTAGGAGTCTCTTTTCTTCGCTCCTGCACACACTGTAAGCACTTTGACACCCAGCAAATGTCAGCACTATGACCATTGTTTTGAATGACCTTTACAACTAAAAAAAATAAACCCAACTGTAGCTCTGGATAATACTTCTA
The DNA here is from genome assembly GCA_028751875.1 of Rapana venosa. Lineage (NCBI taxonomy): Eukaryota > Metazoa > Mollusca > Gastropoda > Neogastropoda > Muricidae > Rapana > Rapana venosa. The sequence continues at coordinate 58,424,640 of CM054136.1, read as the reverse complement.
GGGGTTGTTCCTTTTAATAACAGCTATTCTAGTGAAAAATGATGTTTTAAAGTGGTTTCTAAAGTACTTTGTGGGTGATAGGATGTGCTATGTGAGTGTGTGTGTGTGTGTGTGTGTGTGTGTGTGTTTGTGAATTAAAGTCAAAGTCAATTTTTTATTTCCTGATGGCACATTGAATAAGCAATGCATTTGCATTTTCATAAGTGTGTGTGTGTTCCTTTTTGTTGTTGTTATTTCATTTCAATGATTATTTAATAAGCATTCATATGGGTTGCGTTTTGTTTAACATCCAGCCCTGTGTGCATGCAGTTTGGCAAATTTTGTTATCCGTTCCAACAGCACACAATGGCCTACTCTTCCGAAAATCGGAACAATTTTAAGCATGTTCGCAACATGTTCTGCGAATGTTCGCAGGCAGGACCTTCGATTATAATCCAACCAAAGGAAGTGTCTGCATATAATATGCATATAATTAAGTGTGTTGTGTGTGTGTGTGTGTGTTGCGCGCGTGCGCGTATGTATGTGTGTGTTTGTGTGTGTGTCTGTGTATGTGTGATTGTGTGTGCGTGTGTGATTGTTCACGCACGCGCGCGCGCGCGTGTGTGTGTGCGCGTGCATGTGCGGTGTGTGTGTGTGTGTCTGTGTGTGTCTGTGTGTGAGTGTGTGTACTTGTATATCTGCGTACAACACATGCGTGTCTCTGTGTATGTGTGCATGCGCACAAGTACACGTATGTTGCAATAGATTAAGAACAGAAAAGTGCTTGTATGTAGGTGGCTAGAGAAAGATTAACAAAAAATAATCCAACTACCAGAACGAGAATAACATCATCTGAGAGTGGGAAGTAGATTTGCTAATGTGCGTTTGCTTCTTTGTTTAGGAAATCGTGTAGGTATGTATATATGTATCACAAATGGAAGTTCGGAGAGAATTCGTATCAGAAAGATCAGGGTCGCAAAACATCCTTAGTACTTCTGGCATTACCCCCGAAATGAGGCAAAACGGTAGTCCAGTGAGAAGATACTTCAGTTCTGAATACACACTAAGAACACTTTGACATTAAGCAAATGTCTACAATAATTATGACGATCTCATTCATCCCACCTTTGTACAAAAAAAATACCAAAAAAAAGAAATCGGAGATCGTACTTCACTGTACCGTTCCTCTCAATATTACCTAGGGGGGTTAAAAAATATGGTTGTAACACACACACATACATACATACATACACACACACATATATAATATATATATATATATATATATATATATATATATATATATATATATATATATATATATATATACGTGTGTGTGTTGTTGTTGTTATTGTTGACTTCAATTTTCTGTCTGTTCACTTCTAGTGATATTAGACGAGGGAAAAAACAACAACAACAACAACAACATTCAGGAGGGTCGAATGTCTTATTTATTTTTTTAAAATGTGAAAAAATAATCCCACAAAGAAACCTGGCATTGCAACAGGCATTACTTTTAAAAAAACACATACAAACAAGTGTGTGTGTGTGTGTGTGTGGCTATGTATGTATGTGTGTCATACTTATGAAGTAGTCGTGATTGGTTACCCGAACATTTCTCCTCCTCCCTACTGTTTCCAATTCTATACTTGGTCCAATGGGACATAGTATCTTTTTTTCCCTGAGACCCAAGGGAACACCCTTTTTCGTCAACTCTATTGCCTGTGTCAACACTTAAGGCCTCTTCCAATCTTAGGGTGATTATCATTCTCGTGTGTGTGTGTGTGTGTGTGTGTGTGTGCGCGCGTTTGCTCGTGCGTGCATATTTGGACTTGTTGGAACTATTGTTACTGGTTGCATGACTGTATAAGAATGAGTTGAGTGCACAAGCGCTTTTATTTGTCTCTGCAAGATATAGCGCTATCTAAATTCCATTTATTATTATTATTATTATTATTATTATTAATTATTATTATTATTATTATCCAGCTATGACTGACCCTTTGACGGGGCACGAATTTTATTATCTCCATTGTTTTCCTTTCTGGAAGGATCCCCATCACGTAAAGCACAATGGTTTGCTAGTTTTCATTCTCTTTGATATTTGTTTTCTTTTTACCACACTTGTTTAGCATATAGGTTTATCCTCTTTGCATTTTTGACTTTGATAACCAGATTTGGTAGGCAACAAGAATATATTTATATTTCTCCTATTTTATTTATTTATTTATTCATTCTTTTTTTATCGAGGATAATGGAATAAGCACTCATGTGCTTTTTTTTACATCAAGTCCCCGTGTGTATGCGGTTTTGTAAATTTTGTCATCTGTTTCCACCGGCACACAATGGCCTACTCTTCCAAAAAGCGGAACAGGATTTAACGTGTGCGCAAGATGTTCTGCATGCGTTGGAACACGGGGCCTCGGTTTATAGTCTCATCCGAAGAATGCGAGAGACACTTCCAATGTATGTAAAGGAACCACAGAGGCTGAGGTTTCGATCAGCCAGTATTGGGATTTCTGAGGAGTGCTGAACTTAAGGGCTAACACTGGAACAAGGTCAGACAAATGGTAGGTCTTTGCTAATTTCAAACGTTGTCTTTTGACAGGCTTTATCTTGTAGTCAATTTTTGTTTTTGTTTGAGGCTAGATGAATTATTCTCATAGTAATGTAGAAGATGTAACTGGTTGTCTGCTCATGTTTTCCTCTGCCATTTTTTGTTCAATTATATATATATATATATATATATATCATACTGTGTATTCTATCACACAAAGGTTCCTTATGGAATATACATATACTTTGTGTGGTGTATATATATGTATATATATATATAGATATATATCACACAGAGTATATGCATATTCCATAAGGAACCTTTGGGTGAAAGAATACATATACTTTTGTGTGGTGTATATATATATATATATATATATATATATATATATATATATATAACTGAGACAAAAGAGTGAGGAAAAACAAGTGAAGGTAACCAGTTACAACTTCATTCTCATCATAAAACTAATTTTTGTCCAAGATTTGAAGGAAAAAATATTAATAATTAAAAAAAAAGAAAAAAAAAGTAAAAGAGGTCACTACAGGATAAAACTTTGAAGGCAGTATTAGGGGAATATTTGATTAAGGACCATGCCTTTGGCCTGACCTGACTGAGTTGCGGCTCCTGGTTGAGCTCTCTTCAGAGGTCCCAGCACTATTTGAAACCTCACTCATCCTTTGTGGTAGGTAACAGCAAGACACCCTCCAGAATTTACAAGTGTCTATTGCAACCCTAAGAATAAATAGATATTTTTGTGGCCTACCACCGCTGCCAGTGAAAGATGAAAAACACAGAGAAGAAAACTATACGAAAATAATAGTGGTTAAAAAAATGCATATGAAAATAAGTGGCTAACAAATCTTTGTGCCTTATGTTCTTTGGGGATCCTTTTTTCTATCAAAAGGATGCAATATATACTATATATATACCACACAAAGTATATGTATATTCCATAAGGAACCTTTGGGTGATAGAATACACGGTATGTGCATACATGCATATGTATGTTAATACGTGCATGCAACAGAACATACAGTAATATTGCCAGTAATCACAAACGATAAAATTACTGGCAAAAACCTTTCTAAAGGAAAATATCATATTCTAATGCCGTATAATGCTAACAGAAATAGTTCAACGTAAAGCGAACAAACCAAAATTTCAAACAAGCTACGAACTATTGTGGGCCATGAGGATAAAGGGAGAAAAAAAAGGTCAATACTGCTACACTGCTGGTATTTCTCAGCTACCATAAAAGGAGTGGGACTCGAGTATTACGCAATCTCCTTTCCCTGTGGAAAACTCTACACGTGATGGTTATTCTCTCCCCCTACACTATCAAATCATGATCCACTCTCCCTGTGCATCTCCCACCACACTGTGAAGTCTGCTGCTAGCAAAGAAGAGATTATTTTACTCTGCTGTACCAGCCACAGACAAGGGGTCGCAACCTGAGTCTTACTTTCAACATTTATTTCCCTTGATTTCCTTTCAGCTGTGATTGATTGATGGTTTTTTTTGTTTTATGGATGCTCCACAAGTATTTGAAATAAAAAAAGGTATACATCTTGTTTTATCTGATCATCTTGACATATTGCAAATGATTCTGGGTCTATAACTGTTCGTTTTACCAGCAGTTAGATAAAGCTACATGCAAATTGCTAGTAAGAAAAATCAATTTGGAAAACTCAAAAATGTTTGAGAGAATATCCACAGCATAATTTCTAGCACACACACACACGCACACACGCACACACACACTTATACACACACACAAACGCACGCACGTGCATGCGTGCGTGCGTGCATACGCACACACACAGTGACTATACCACAACATACTTATTTTCAATACAAGAAAAGTACAAATGTGTGTGTGCGTGCGTGTGCGTGTGTGTGCACGCGCGTGCGCAAGTGTGCGTGTGTGTGCCTGTGTGAGTGTGTTTTCTTGTAATTACTTCAATTTTATTTATGTCTTTCCTTTCAGGAAAGGACGACATTATCCTTCAAGGTTTCAAGATGAAGAGAGGTGAGGGTGGGTGGGTGTCTATGAAACTTGGAGAGGTAACAAAATAGTTTGTCATTTAGCTTATTGGTCACCGATTTATATACTTTCCAATGTCTGTTTGAATCAAATGTCAATGCGTTGACATTATCTTGTATTGTTCTGTTATATCCCCAATGCCCAAGAAGAGGTCAAGGATCATTTGATGTGTGTGTGAGTGAGTATGTGTGTGTGTGTGTGTTTGTGTTTCTGTGTGTGTGTGTTTGTGTGTTTGTATGTGTGTGTTTGCACGTGCACGCGTGTGTATCTGCACTCGCACAAATCATTTCACACAGCAAAACGTACATAATACTGGCAACAACAACAAAAAACCAGCATAAAAAACGTTACCAAAACAATCTTTTTAAAAACAAAACAACAACTTTGCCACGCTGAATTACTATGCAACGATATTCTAGAAATAATATATTTTGCCCCCCAAAAAAGAAGCGAGCGGTACGAGATTGAACAGAACAAAGCTGCACGCTCTAGTTCCTCGTGAAGGAGAGAGCTAGCTAACAAGCCAATAGCGTTACACTGCTGGCATTTCTTTAAGAGCTAAGATAAGAAGTGGGACTCCCTCTTACGCAATCACACTTCCCACCAGGGAAATCTACAAGTGCTTGTTTCTGGCTACCCCCCTACCACCCCTCCCCCACACCACCACCCTACACTATCATAATATGATCTCGGCTCCCTGTGCATCTTCCACCACACGGTAAAATGCTGCAGTCTGCTGATATCTCAGAAGAGTTGTTGTTCTAATATTAGGCCAGAAAAAGAGGAGAGGGCAGAACCTGAAGAGTGAGTTCTTTCCCTTTATTAAAGATAGCAAATGATCAATGACGTTTTTGAATAGGAAGTATGTTTCCCATTTTGTTTTGAAAAGGTACTACAATTTTGTGACACTTTTACATGGCGCCTATGATTTTCGGTGTATAACTGCATATTTCATAGCGAGTTTTGTAGACCTGCATTATTATTGCTAAACAATGTGGGACAATTCAAAGGCTTTGAGAGTTTTAAGACTTACAGAACTTTGTCGTCAGTTTTCACTCTGAGCTCATCATTATTGACCCTGCTCCTACGTTTTGTTGCCCAATATTGTTAGAAGTTATAGCTGGTGGTTTGGTGGGTGAAAGAAAAAAGGGATCCAAAGTTTAAGCCCTGTTTGAAGCTAAATTCACTCCCCCAACCCCACCACCATCTCTTCTTAGCATAAGACAGTCAAGTTTACCTGGGTGCAAGAAGAGTTTGAGGGAAATACTAAAATGAGGTCACACATAGATAAAACAAAAACGTCTACTACTGAAAACTATCTGAAGACTAATATGCTATCAAAGAAACAAATAGTAAAATTGAGCATACACAATTATTGTATTGATTTTTTTAAGAGAGCTTATTCTAAATGCAAAAATATGCAAGTAACAATGAGACCCTTTAATGATATCGTTTTAGATTGAAGAAATATTAAGACCGCAGTGACTCTCCACCCCATAATGAATTGCAATGCATCAGAGATCAAATTTTAGTTATGAACATGTTATTAATCTGCAATATAAAGGCTATTCAATACAACAACAACAACAAAAAGTTTGAAAGTTGACTAATTCTATATGAAAAGTTGTTATGAATTTAAATGATACACTGCAGAACGTGACAAAATGAGAAATTGACCAGTTTAGCACGGTGGTCAGAAAGTTGGCTTGGGTATATTTAAAACCCGTTTAAGAGCAAAATGAAACAAAATTATGCCTTGATATTTCGATAGAAGCTAGAATAATGGCTGAAGGTTTATAATCAATCACAATCTCAAAATCGACAACCAGCCTAAAATGGCTTCTAGCGGAAAAGTAGGTTAGGTGATAAGCGACTCATTTCGTGGTGGAGCGTTACAAATGTATTATTGAAACATGCTCTTACTTCAAATAGAAACAAAGCAAACTAAAGCAATACAATTTTTTCAAAGCCTCAAAAAATGCGCTTTGATTTGTTGCTTTACAAGATTCAGCGCTATATAAATTCCATAATTATTATTATTATTATTATTATTATTATTAAAAAGCAACCCACAAAAGGAAGGTACAAAGATGGCAGTGGGGAATATAGGTATTATCATTTATAAAGTTAAGTTTACAACAGAACGCTTTGTTCCTCTTTGCTCCAGTTTCTTCTGGGTGTATAACATTTGACTTGCTCTCCTTACCCCCACTCCCATTCCTAACCCAGTTTCCACGAATCAAAGGAGTTCTACAATAAATGTCTTGCTCTCTTAAGACTACCAAACAACATTCATTCTTTCCGTGTTTTTGTTCACACACAGTGAATATAAATGCACCTGTGAAACTTTTTGACAGGCTTTGCTTCGGTCATCTACAAGGTGTAATCAAAGTAAAGACCTACACAAGTATTGTTGGGTTGTTAAAACAATAGTTACAATGCTGAAAAGATAGTAACACTATAAAGACTCCAGGAAGTTCGAGATTTATTGAGTAGATTAATGTTCAGACTTTTCATCATTTTCTGTTCAGGTTCAAATACTGATTGTGTCAAGCTGGCCAGGGTTATAGTTGAAATGCCAAAGGAAAAGTCAGTTTTGTAAAAATCTATTTATGTGTTTATTTGTGTACAGGAGTATTACGTCTGTCTGCCTGTCTGTCTGTCTGTATGTATGTATGTGTGCATGAACGTACGGATGTATGTATGTATGTACGGAGGGATGGATGGATGGATGGATGAATGTCCGAGAGTGTGTGTCTGTATATGTGTGTATGTGTGCGTGCGTGCTTGCTTGCGTGTATATGTGTGTGTGTAGGTGTGTGTGCAAATGCACTTGTTTGTGACAGCCAGTCAGTGTAGTTCGGAATGATGTGTTCATGTGGGGATTGGGAGGCTGGGGTAACAGTTTCATTGTGGCTGGTGAGGAGAACAGGATGTGGTGGGCTGAGTTACACAGAGAGGTAGATTACGAATTTATCTCTGTCTTTAGAAAATTGTGCAAAGAGTATGTAATTCAAATGGAAGTTCCTACCGCGGTAATCAAAATACATTAACGTGCGCGAATCATTCTTCAAACACCGCTAGCTCTACCCTAAAAAATGATGCAAGCGATACTTCACTAGATGACCTACATCTACATCTTCACTTGATGTGCCTACACACACTGTGAAAAATTGGCATCAAGCAAATGTTCGCTCTATTTTTCCTTACATTTAAGATCTTCAGGTATCTGCCAGACCCGAGAGTGACAGGTAGTTATTAGCGGTGTAAAAAATAAGTCAGGTTGTTTGAGAAATGCTGCTGAACTGACCTATTCCTTTATTTAAAGCACATTTAGAATGACATTTTGTTAGACTATGCTTGCATACATTTTTGTGGTGAAAGTCTTTAAAACAAACAAAAAAAAGTAAATACAAAAGGACAAAAAATCCAACTTTCAGTGAGTTCATTTTTTTTTTAAATTCATGGTAAACTGAAGAAAATAATATGAAGAAACAGGGTACAAAGAAATGTTACTAAAAAAACCCCAACTAAAAATGAAAAAAAAAGTAGCAACAGAAATCTCTTGAAAAAAAAAAGAAAAGTTGGGAAAGGAATGGAATGAACAGTTAAAAGGTCTCTTTTGGATGCTAACACCGAGTTTCATCTTTATTCTAGCTCTGTGTGTGTGTGTGTGTGTGTGTGTGTGTTCTTTCTTTCTTTTATTTCGAGGATAATAGAATAAGCCCTCGTGTGCTTTTTTACATCCAGTTCCCATGTGTGTGCAATTTTGTCATCCATTCCCACCAGTGTGTGTGTGTGTGTGTGTGCGCGCGCGCGGGGGGTGCTTGTGTGCGTGTGCCTGTAAGTGTGCGTGCATGTGCCTGTGTGTATAAGAGAGAGAGAGAGAGAGAGAGAGAGAGAGAGAGAGAGAAGCTTTTAAAACTCTTCGTTTACACTTCTCTTACTCGCTTCTTCTACGAAGTTGTATAATAAGTGTGTTCCTCTTTCAAGACTATCAAATAAAAATCGCTTTTTCCGCGCTTCTGATCACTCTGAGTGAATAATATAACTGCCCCCTGGGATTCTTAATGACATACTTTGCCTCAGTCTTCTTCGAATTCAGTTACAGTAAAGATGCTATATAATTGTTATTTCGATGTTAAAAAATCGTTACATCATCATTAAGAGACTATCCATATCAAATCGTACAAAACAAGATTCAGGTAAATTGTGTAGATACTGTAACTATCATTATAATTATTTTCATCGTTCAGATATGTTCAGTGTGTCAAGTAGAACAGGGTTATAACTAAAATGCCAGGAAAGCAATCAGATGTGTGTGTATGTATGTATGTATGTATGTGTGTGTATGTATGTATGTGTGGCGTGCGTGTGTGCCCATGTGTATGTGTGTGGCTTGTGTGTAACTTTTTGTCCGGTGGTGTGTGTGTGCGTGCGTGTGGCGTGTGTGTGTGTGTGTGCGTAATTTTTTGCAACTTGTTGTAACTGGCATTTGTGTGCATGTCAGCGCGGACGCTGACAGAGGTTGTGGGGGGAGATGTAGCCAGGTGCACTTTGTATGTGCACTGGCTTAAAAGAGATACGATTTGAATTATTTCCCTTATTATTGTGTGTAAGTTAGATCTAGTGTGACAGGGAGGTAATGATATTATCTCCCATGCCATCATAGCGTTATGTTTCTAAATCGGGACTCACCTGTGAATTGTGAGACATTGTGTATTTTTAAGTAGTGATAGTTAGCTGTAGTTAAGTATTTTATTCGCGTGGCTGGAGGGATATTGGCACCGTGACTGTCACGCTGAAGACGGAATAAAAGACAAACATCCAACTGCTGTCTTCACCTGAGTGTTTCGTTGCCATGAATTGCATTTGCTTACAATGCCTTTCTCGAGGCAGTCTCGGCATCATCACAATAGGCGCTGCGAGCAGGATAGTTAAAGAGCTTAGAGCCTATTGGCTAGGGCATCAAATATACTAAGTCAGTGGTTCACGTTGTACCTCGGGACATGGTACAGTTGAGTGGGGGTAGATGTGATGGCAGATTACCTCCCATGCGATCAGAGTGACGTGTTACTATTTAGGGACACACTTTCTTGGGTGATGGTTGAAAACTACCCGTTGCATACACTTTGCCTTCGCGGTAAAATGTAATATTTCTGCAACCTCTGTTTATACTGTGTTGTCGTAGCCGAGAAGTACATAGTCGGTGACAGATCAAATACCTCCACACTGTTACATATGTATGTATGCATATATTCGAAAGGAATGAAAATGTCATCATCGTTTGAGCATAAACACAAAAATGTGACAGATTCATTGTGGGTAATAATATCAGTTAGGATGGGGGGTGGGGAAGCAGTGGGGGTGCCCGAAATGTGAGAAATGATAATTATGGAGTCCATGATGATTTTAGGGAACAACATTAATTTAATCTGGTGATGGCATGGGTGCATTATCGATCTAGATTATGAGATTAAGGGCTTTATTATGTCACGCGTGCGCACACACACACACGCACGCGCGGGATACGCGCACACACACATACACAGAAACAAGCACACAAACGTGCGCGCACACACACACTCAAATCGCGCACAAGCGCACACAAACGCATACACAAACGCACGGATGAGACTATAAACTGAGGCCCCATGTGCGAAGCATGCAGAACATCTTGCGCGTATGTTAAATCCTGTTCTGCTTTTCGAAAGAGGCCATTGTGTGCCGGTGGGAAGAGATGACAACATTTACAAAACCGCACGCATGCACACTGGGACTGGATGTAAAAAGCCACGAGTGCTTATTCCATTATCCTCGATATTAAAAACACACACATGCGCAGAGAGACAGCTAAGCATTGTGTGATTCTGACATAATGAAATACTGAGGAAAATGGAAATAAAGAATAATTATATAAACGCACTATGTAAAACCTGCACAGTTTAAGAAATCATGGCACTGTATAAAAAACAAAAAGAAAGACGAAGAACGATACCATAATGAAGACACATGAAAACGAAGGCAAACAAGAAAGTAACAAAGTAAGAAACACAGAAACAATGACTGGAAAAGATATTTTTTTTAAACTGAGGGAAATGGAGAAAAAAACAACAAAGCAAGAACAGTAAAAATTTTAAAAAACGAACAGAACAGAAATACTAAAAGGAATATAACAAAAAGGAGAAAAAGAAATGAACAAAACAAGGACAGGATGAAGAACAAAGTGTAACAATATAAGACCCCCCCCCCCCCCTCCAAAAAAACCCCAAACAAACCACACACACACAAAAACCACCACTAACAACAACAAACAAACAAAAAACAAAGAAAAACACACACACACACCAAACCGAAACAAATAAAGAAAGCAACAGAAAAGAAATGAACGAGACACAAAATAAATGGACGAAATTCAAGGAAGAACGAAAAAACAAAACAACAATAAATAAAAGAAAACAACAAATAGAAACAATACAACGAGGTATTCTGCACAAAGGATAATAAGATCAGAAATGAAATAAACTGGGTAAGACGGTGGAGGGGAGAGAGGGGTTAAAAACAGCAACAAAAATATGGAAGGTCGTAAGAAAGAAAAGCAAAAACAAAATAAAACTGTATAAGAAAGTTAGTAAACAAAAAAAAAACACGAAAGAGGGAGCAGATAACAAGAAAAGTTTTTTGCACTCTTCCCAACTGAATAGAACTGGTTAGCTCGGTGGACAGAGCCCTCACTGTCCCTATATCAGGGTAAAGCAGCATTGAGTGTTAGTCTGTGACCGTTTGCGCGCCTTGGCTTCAGTGTAGTGCCCCAGTTCACCCAGCTGTAAATGGGTACCTGCCCTTCTTTAGGGTCAGGAAAGGTAAAACATCAAGGGGGAGGAGATGGGCGCCGCCCTTAATACACTGGCAAAGGTTAGGTAACACCTTTATCTGTACAATGGGAAAACCCTTGTGGGACTGAAAGCATGCATTCTGATTCGTTCAACTTACCTGGCAATCTTTGTACCCACTGAATGAGACCTTGGCATATACTCTTTTCAAGTGCTTCACATTATAGGCAGCCATTCTCCGACTTCAGAGAGGGTTTTCTTTTTTTTTTAAGGAGAGTACAGGTTTTTATGCTAGAAGTTTGTTATAGCCGAAGTCTTAAGACAATCACACCATAACAACTTAGCAGAAAAAAAACACATTTTGATATCTGCCTCGTAACTTTGTATCAACAACGGTTATTTCAGTTAATACTTATTGTTCTTTTGTTTATTTTACTGAAATGTTGGATATCGTTGCTTCACTAACCATTATTACTCTGGTGACAATTTCAGAGACTGGTATTTAAATGTTCCCAAAACAATGCCAGATGGTGTTTTGTGTTTAAATGTAACGCCTATGTGCACCTATGATAAAGTTTAGAAATAAACCTTGCCTTGCCTTACTTTGCCTTGCCTTGCCTTACCTTGCCGTGTCTTGCCTTACCTTGCTTTGCCTTTGCCTTTGCCTTGCCTTGCCTTTGCCTTTGCCTTACCTTGCCTTTGCCTTGCCTTGCCTTTGCCTTACCTTGCCTTTGCCTTGCCTTGCCTTTGCCTTACCTTGCCTTTGCCTTGCCTTGCCTTGCCTTTGCCTTCCTTGCCTTGCCTTGCCTTGCCTTGCCTTGCCTTGCCTTGCCTTGCCTTGCCTTGCCTTGCCTTGCCTTGCCTTGCCTTGCCTTGCCTTTGCCTTGCCTGCCTTACTTTGCCTTTGCCTTGCCTTACTTTCCCTTTGCCTTGCCTTTGCATTTGCCTTTGCCTTTGCCTTGCCTTGCATTTTCCTTTGCCTTGCCTGCCTTACTTTGCCTTTGCCTTTGCCTTACCTTGCCTTTGCCTTTGCCTTTACCTTTGCCTTGCCTTGTCTTACTTTGTCTTTTGCCTTTGCCTTGCCTTTGCATTTGCCTTGCCTGCCTTACTTTGCCTTTACCTTTGCCTTGCCTTGTCTTACTTTGCCTTTTGCCTTTGCCTTTTCCTTGCCTTGCCTTACTTTGCCTTTGCCCTGCCTGCCTTACTTTGCCCTGCCTGCCTTATTTTGCCTTTGCCTTGCCTGCCTTACTTTGCCTTTACCTTTGCCTTGCCTTGTCTTACTTTGCCTTTTGCCTTTGCCTTGCCTTTGACTTTGCCTTTTTCTTGCCTTGCCTTACTTTGCCTTTGCCTTGCCTTTGCATTTGCCTTTGCCTTTGCCTTGCCTTGCCTTGCCTTGCCTTGCCTTTTCCTTTGCCTTGCCTTTGCCTTACCTTGCCTTTGCCTTTACCTTGCCTTTGCTTGCCTTACTTTGCCTTTGTCTTGCCTTTGCCTTGCCTGCCTTACTTTCCTTTGCCTTGCCTTACTTTGCCTTTGCCTTGCTTTTGCTTTTGCCTTGCCTGCTTTACTTTGCCTTTGTCTTTGCTTTGCCTTGCCTTGCCTTGCCTCTGCCTTGCCTTGCCTTACTTTGCCTTCTTTGCCTTGCCTTGCCTTACTTTGCCTTGTCTTTGCCTTGCCTTTGCCTTGCCTTGCTTTACTTTGCATTTGCGTTGTCTTACTTTTCCTTTGCCTTGCCATGCCATGCCTTGCCTTGCCTTGCCTTGCCTTGCCTTGACTTGCCTTGCCCTAGTCTAGCATAGCCTTGCCTTTGCCTTTGAATTGCTTTGCCTTTGCCTTGCCTTCCCTTGCCTTTGCTTTGCCTTACTTTTGCTTTGCCTTTGCCTTGAACTCATTATAAAACTGCAGCATCTAACGGCAATAATACTACGCATGACATAATCATTTTTGCCCAGCTGTCAGAAACACATAGGCTTCAATTTTCTCGTTGTTGTTGTTGTTGTCGCCCAATCCCACATATTCATTTGAACGTACTCAGATAGCTATCCTGGTAATATGAAGCCTTCGGATGAGACTTTAAACCGAGGCCCCGTGTGCGAACGCACACAGAACATCTTGCGCACACGTTAAATCCTGTTTCGCTTTTCGGAGGAGTAGGCCATTGTGTGTCGGTGGGAACAGATGACAGAATGTACAAAACCGCATACACACGGGGACTGAATGTAAAAAAGCACATAAGTGCTTATTCCCTTATCCACGACATAAAAGGGTTTTTTTTTAAAGCCACCACCATGCGTTTAGAATGAAAGAAAAAAAGCCATCTTTCACGGGCTTGTTTGCTCGTGGGAATATTATTTCTTTATGACAGGAAAAAGATACGTGGGTATGTATGTGTGTGTCTGCATGTGCGTATGCTCGCGCGCTCGCGCATGTGTGTGCATGTGTGCGTGCGTGCGCGTGTGCATGTGCATGTGTGTGCAGGTGTTAGTGTGTGTGTGTGCGTGCGTGAGTGCTCATGCGTGTGCGTGTGTGTGTGTGTGTGTGTGCGTGTGTGTGTGTGCGTGGTGTGTGTGTGTGTGTGTGTGCGCGGTCATACGTCACATCTAGGCAGTAACTTTGAACATGACTGCACTCTCTGATTAAGCAAAATTGTTTAAGCAAAGGTCAAAGTGTATAGAGGTAAAAGCCTCGCAACAAAGTTGAAGCTGATTTTAGCCATAAATCAATTGACATTTTCAAAAGGGGAGAAAAATAACTTTTAAAAAATTATGAACAAGAAAAAGAAATAAAAACACAAAAGAAGAAAAAAACACCTCTTAAAGTTGTTGAGGGAAAGAAAAAAAAAGTGTCGTTATCACAAAAATTGCAAGACAGAATACAGAAGTAAGGACAATAATTCCCCCCCCCCCCCCCCACCTCAAAAAACAGAAATAATCAAACCAGAATAAAATATAAAGAAAGAATAAAATAAGGGAAGAGAAAAAGGAACAGAAAGAAAGAAAGAATCAAACGAATGAAAGGGCAAAAAAGCCACAACAGTCAGAAAAGTAAAATAAAAAGAAAGAAGAAAAGAGAGACAAAGAGAGAGAGAGAAAACAAGGAAAATAAGCAGAAAACAAGAGAAGAAAAAAGACAGGTAGAAAGGAAAAAGTCCAGTTCGGGAAATAAAAACATGCAATAAAACAAAGAAGGAATACAGAAACAAGAACATAGAGAATAACAGAAGAGAGAGAGAGAGAGAGAGAGAGAGAGAGAGAGAGAGAGAGAGAGAGAGAGAGAGGAGAGTGAGAGAGAGAGAGAATAATCACGAAGTTTTAATTATTAAATCCTTGTCTTTTTTCACCCAGCACTATAAAAAAGAGAAAAAATAAAGATAAACACGTAAGCAGAGAGGGAGAGAGAGAGAGAGGAGAGAGAGAGAGAGAGAGAGAGAGAGAGAGAGAGAGGAGAGAGAGAGAGAGAGAGAGAGAGAGAGAGAGAGAAAGAGAGAGAGAGGAGAGAGAGTGACAAAAAGAACATTTCACAGGAAGCATAAAATATTTTTTAAATCCAACAATCATGAACAATGTCCATTTCGATTACACCATAGAATTATTCATGTACTTTATAAGCACTTTCCTATTTTCACAGTAAAAACAAGCTTCACAATTATTTCTGGGGGCACATTCTTCTCAAGAATCATGTGTGCCTGGCTGACAGTCTCTTGCATTTTAAATGACACATGGGCGGGTCAGGGACAGTCAAGGGGACAGGATTAGAAGGTACAGGATGCACAAGAAAGAAGAAAGGAAGGAAGGAAGGAAGGAAGGAAGGAAGGGAGGGAAGGAGAAAGGAAGGAAGGAAGGAAAGAAGGAAAGAAGGAAGGAAGGATGGATGTATGGGAGGAAGGAAGGAAGGAAGGAAAGAAGGAAGGAAAGAAAGAAGGGAGGGAGGGAAGGAAGGATGGAAGGAAGGAAGGACCATTTTCTCCAATAGATGGCGCATACGACGTTAATTCAGTCAGCATCACCTCGACAACATAATCATTGTCATCAGTATAGGTTGCAGAGACAGACAGCCTTAATGCTGAGAAGGTTAGGGATGCTGGGTAGTGGTGCAATCAATGGGATCGATGAATCAATAGGCAAAAGAAAAGAGAGGAGAGAGAGAGAGAAGGAGAGAAGAAGAGAGAGAAGAAGACAGACAGAAGGAGAGACAGAGAAGAGAGGAGACAGAGAAAGAGGGAAAGATAGAGAGAGAAAAGGAGAATGGAAAGAAAAGAACCATTATAACACCAAATTGAAAAGTCCGAACGAATTCAGAGCAGCTCATCTCGCAACCATACATGTATCAGTTAGGTTAAAGCATTCCACTTTTACATGAAAAAGGTTGTCACTGGATTTTGGCAAGCTTCACAGGAATCATGTTCACTGGCAGAATCTGCAGAAGAGAAGGGAGAGGTAGGATAAGGGGAAGAGATTAAAAGGACAGAGAGCGAAGAAGGAAGAAGAAGAAGAAGGACAGGGGGAAGAAAGAAGAAGAAGGAAAGGGAAAGGACTTAGAAGAAATGGAAAGAAAGAAGAAGGAAGAAAGAAAAAAAAAAAAAGCACCGAAGTTAAAAAGAAGTTCGAACAAACTTGAAGAATGTCCATTTGAAAACACATACAGTGTATCAGTAGGTTAATAAGCGTTATAATGAAGGTAAGAAGAAGCTTCAAAAGAATAAATTGGAATACAAGGAAGAAAGTGGGAGGACTGACTCTCTGCATAATGGCAAGGCGGTCAGGGACAATTAAGGGGCAGACTCAGAGTAAACGATGCAGCAATCAAAGGAATGGGGAGACAGGAAGCAAAGCGAGAAGGTAAGGGATGCGGAAGTAGAAGCAATTCAATGAGAATGAGTAAAGCAAAGAGAAAGAGAAGGAGGAAGACAGGAAGGAAGAAGAAGAAGAGGATGGAAGAAGGAAGGCCCATTCCAGAGACAGAGAGACTTAGATGGATAGACATCAGACTCGAACAACAAAAAGACAGAGGGCAGTGAAAGCTGGGAACAGCCAGCATTAAAAGGAAACGATTATGTGGACGTTGAAATGGGATCAATGAATCATATAAGCTAAGCCAGAAGAGAAAGACAGAGAAAGAGAAGAAGGAGATGGAGAGCAACCAGACAGCAGCACAGCACAGAAGAAGAAGAAACAGAGAAGACAGAAGACAAAAAAACAACAAAATGAACTGAAACAAACAGATAAGAAGGAGAGACAATATAGAGTAAGAAGAGGAAGAAGTCAGAAAACTGACCAAAGAAAGAAGAAGAAGAAGGGGAAGAAAGGGATGAAAGTAGCAAAAGAAGAAAAGAGAGAGAAAAAAAGAAGAAGAAGAAGAAGAAGAAGAAGAAGAAAACACTGGGAAAGAAACAAGATACAATGAAATTTAAAAAGTACACTTACCAACCCAATTTTCTCGACAAAGGGTACCCTTATGCTAATGTCCTTTGCTATGGAAACATTAGGGGGTAGGAGTAGGTAGTGGCTGCTCTCCTTCTGCTCTTATAACTCTGCAGGTAGTCTACCTACTCAGCTGACACGTTCCAACTTCTTTGTTATGAACACAAAAAATATTTGGATAAAGAGGCAGGTGATTTGGCTGAGTAGGCATAAAATGAACATCGGAGAGAGACACAGAGAGAGACAGAGACAGAGACAGAGAGAGAAAGGGGAGATTTCTAGCACAGAATTTCCAGAAAGTGGGGATACTATTTATACTGAATGGGACCCCAGCATCACCATGGATCTCCAAGTGCTAAACGACCGTTTCCTCCTATACAATAATTCTCTCTGAATTACTTTCACCGTGATCCGTGCTTCAAGTATCAATACTTTTTTTATCCAGAATTAAGTTTACCTAGCTGTCAGTCATTTGCATTAAACAACAAGAGGGCTGGCCAGGGACAGTCAAGGAGTCACGAGTAGGAGGTACAGGATGCGTAGGAGAAGGAAGGAAAGAAGGCAGGAAGGACCATTTTCTTATAGTAGAAGGCAAAGAAGACGTTAACTCAGTCTAGATCAACTCAATGCATAGGAGAAAGAAGACAAGAAGGAAGGTAGGATGATTTTCCCCCACTCGAAGGCAGAGGCGACGTTAATAATTCAGCCTGCACCACCTTAACAGCCTAACCATTGTCATCAGTGTAAGGGTGGAAGATAAATGTAATGGTGACAGGGTGAGGAAAATTAAACAGAGAGTCCACTCAATGAGATTGATGAATCCACAGGCAAAGCAGAGAGAGAGAGAGAGAGAGAGAGAGAGAGAGAGAAGAGAGAGAGAGAGAGAGAGAGAGACAACAGACAGACAGACAGACAGACAGACAGACAGAGAAAGAGAGAGAGGGGGAGAGAGGAGCCCTGAAGGAGGAAGGTAAACATAAAGACAAAAAATAGAGGGAGTGATAGAAAAGGGGCAATTTCAAGCACACAATTTCCAGATACTGAAAGGGCCCCCAGCATCACCATGGCAATGGCAGGGGGGGGAGGGGGGTGTAAATTAGGCAAAGCATCCCTTATATTGTGTGGCAGTCGATGTAAGACAATAAAACTGCACATAATGACATAAATGAGCAACAGAGCCCATGTCATTCCACTATCTTTTCCCCGCAAAACTTTCTAAATAACCCAGGCTTTGGTTATCAGCATTTCCCTTCAAGAAATAAATGTTACCCTGTCCCCTGTCATTTACAGTAACTGACAAGTAGGTATGCAGATCACAGCTAAGAGGAAAAACCCAAGGGCATAGAAGGTAAAGGTAGAAAAAAAGGTAAAGGTGTCCCATAACCTATAAGGTCGTAGGGGAGCGAGGCGTCAGAGACCTCACTTTTCTAGGGCCAGCGTATTGAGGGCGGCGCCCATCTCCTCTCCCTCGCTGCTTTACCTTCCCTGACCCTAAAGAGGACAGGTACCCATTTACAGCTGGGTGAACTGGGGGAACTGTACTGAAGCCAAGGCACGCAAACGGTCACCCATCCAAGTGGTAACCACGCTCGACGCTGCTTAACTTGGCTGGGGGAAAGCGAGTGCAAGGGGCATAGAAGACGTGATAAAAAGATCTCCAAGTGATGAACAACCGTTTCCTCCAATACAATAATTCTCTCTGAATTGCTTTCACAGTGATCCACGTTTCAAATTGTGGACACTTCTTTTCCAAAATTAGGTTTTCCTGGCTGTCAGTCATTTGTACTAAATGACAAGTGGGTGGGTCAGGAACAGTCAAGAGAAAGGAATAGAAGGTACAGAACGTGTAGAAGGAAGGAAGAAAGGAAGGAAGGAAGGAAAGAGGGTAGGCATTACCTTTTCTTTGTAGTAGAAGGCAGAGAAGACATCACTTCAGTCTAGATCACCTCAACAACTTAGTCAATGGTTGTCATCAGTGTAGGGTGGCAGACAAGTTTAATAGTGAGGGGGTGAAGAATATTAGACAGAGAGTACACTTGACAGGGGTCAATGAATCCATAGGTAATGCACAGAAGAGAGAGAGAGAGAGAGAGAGAGAGAGAGAAACAGAGAAGAGAGAGAGAGAGAGAGAGAGAGAGAGAGAGAGAGAGAGGAGAGAGAGAGAGAGAGAGAGAGAGAGAAACAGAGAGGGAGAAAGAGGGCGAGAGAATAAAACCATAAACAGAGGGAGTAGTAGAAAAAAGAAACATTTCTAGCACATAATTTCTAGATGCTGACAGTCCCCCCTCTACCCCCACCCCCTGCTCAGCATCTGCACAGCAATAAGGAGGGGGGGGGGGTAAATTAGGCAAAGCATCCCTTACTCTTGTGTGGCAGGAAATATAATACAATAAAACTGCCAGATAACAACAGAAATGAGCAACAAAGGTAACACTATAATCATTTCACCATTTTCCCCAGTAACACTTCCACAATAACCCAGGCTATGATTATGGGTACATTTTTAATTTTACCCTGCCCTGTGTCAGTTATGTTAACTGACAAGTAGGTGTGTAGATGACAGCCAAGGGAAAAGACCCAAGAGGTCCACAGGATGTGAGAAAGGGATCTCCAAGTGATAAACAGCCGTTTTCTCCAATACAAGAATTCTCTCTGCATTACTTTCACAGTAATCCACACCTCAAATTTCGGATACTTTTTTTTCTAGAATTAATTTTTCCTGGCTGACAGTAATTTGCATGAAATGACAAGAGGGTGGGCCAGGGACAATTAATGAGACAGGAATAGGAGGTACAGGATGCGTAGGAAAAGGAAGGAGGGAAGGAAGGAAGGAAGGACCTTTTCTTTCTAGAAGAAGGCAGAAAAGATGTTACTTTAGTTTAGATCACCTCGAGAACTTAATTAATTGTTGTCATCAGTGTGGGATGGGAGACACGTTTAATGGTGACAGGGTGAAGAATATTGGATAGAGATTCCACTTGATAGGGGTCGACGAATGATAGGCAAAGCAGAAGAGAGAGAAAAGAGAGAGAGAGAGAGAGAGAGAGAGAGAGAGAGAGAGAGAGAGGGACAGAGAGAGACAGAGAGACAGACAAACAGACAGAGAGACTAAAAGAGTCAGATAGAGAGAATGAATAAATGAATGATCTTTATTTTCTAAGGGTTACAGAGTGAGTATTCATATACTATCTTCATCCAGCCCTTGCCCTGATTAGGGACTATGGGCAAAATACAAAGACAGAAAGAGAGAGAGACAGACATACAGATATACAGACAGACAGACAGACAGACACAGAGAGAGAGAGAGAGGATGGAAGATTGAAGGAAACACAATGTATGAGTATAACATCCTAAGAAGATAGAGAAACGAGCAGAGAAGACAAGAGGATGAAGGCGGAGGTTGAGAAGAAAAGAGAGGATAGTAAGGAAGGTGAGTATGGGGAGAATAAAGCAAGCAGAGGGACAGAAAAACAAGGGGAAAAATAAAATAAAGGAGGAGAAAATGAGAGGTGAGGTTACTGTACGCATTGCTTAGACAATCTCATAATAACATTTAAATGCCGAAAAAAAATGTGTACGCTTAGAAGGTATCATGGCATGCAGTAATGTTTAGCATAACAATTCAAAGCAAAACAGGTTTCTCTGTCATCCTTGGCATGCAGTTGACGTCAATAAGTGACAAAGCTTTTGGTCTTGCCTGATCAAAGTGCGAGGCCATTCAGCTTCCCGAAAACTTATTTCAGACTTAAATCGATTAATGTTGCAGTTAAAAGAAAGATTCCAAACAAAAACTTTGAAGCGAAACAGTGGGTTTTTTAACCAATAAAGTAAAACACTTGAGAGAAAAATGTGAGGAAAATAAAGGACAGCCAGTTGGACATATTAAAAGGGATTAGAACAAAAAGCAACAAGAGAATGCATTTAAATGGGGGGAAAATAGAATACAAGGAACATGAAGAGAAAGAAAGTAAAACATAAAGACAAACAAATTTAAAACGAAGTGTATAGAAAAATGATTAAAAGAAAGAGAAACAAAGCAATCAAGAAAGGGAAATAGAAAAAAAGGAAAGAAGAAAATAAGCAGAGTTAAAAGAAAGGGAAAGAAACAATACAATTAAAAGAACAAGAAGGACAGAGAGAATAAAAAACGAAAGAAAACAGATAGTTTAACAGATAACGTAAAATAAATAAACACAGAAACAAAAACAACAACAACAATAACAACAAAACCACCACCATCACCACACACCACCACCACTACCACTTTATCAGCACCACCTCCACCAACAACTACAATACAACAACAAAACCACCACCACTACCACCACCACCACCACAGTCACCATCACCACACCACCACCACAGTCCCCATTACCACACCACCACCACCACTGCCACACCACCCACCAACCCCACCGACGGCAACAACAACATAAAAAACTCAATGAGAAGCCAAGGGATGTCAATGTTCGACCCCAAGGTCTTGAAAACACTTTTTTCTTTCTTTGTTTTTTTCAAAACTTTTTTAAACGATCGTTGACACAGAGCTGTTTTTGAAGTGAAAGAGGTACATCAAAAGCAGTGATCAGATTGCTTTGTTTGTGAGAAAGGGTAAACTAGTATGTTTGTCCGTCGTGTCCACGATGACCTCCAAAACAGCAGAGGAGGCAGCTGCTGTTTTGGAAATTGGGCAGTAATTTGATTATAGTGGCCTTGCCCACAGTACATCCCCACTCAATCGGCCAAGTGGGCATAAGGACAGTCAGCGTTGGAGATGTTCAAAGGCCAACCAGCCCCCAGGGCTGCAAGCACATAAGGACTGTGCGAGTCAAGCCTCCTAGTCAGAGAGTCATAGTCGATCACTAAAGACTAAGCTGTAAAGTGGAATTCCATGAGTGGGAAAGCCACTGGTCATACAGTCTCTCACTTTGCTGTTGCCCCCAGCGTCAATGGTTTAATCAAGAACTGTGATAAAGCCCAGGCGCTGACGGCACAGGTTAAACTAGAGCACGTACACATTAACACCTTGAATTAACTAGCAGGCACACACAATACACCTTGAGTTAAGCGAACACAACGTAGATAGTACTCTTGATTAGCTTCATTCGCAAGCATGTGTTTGGATTTGGAAACGCCATGTCTGTAGTAGGAGTTGTAGGTATGTATGTGTATACGATATACCTGTTCAAAGTGTGTTGTTCAAAGAAAACGGAGTATTAAAAGTTAGTGCAAAGAGTGTATGGACGCCCTGGAAGTAGTTTTATATGTGCAATGCCCTTGTGTATGTGTGTGTGTGTGTGGAGGTACACGTGGGTGTGTGCTGGTACAAAATAGCGTTCATGCCCACGCACACGTGTGTGTGTGTGTGTGTGTGAAAGTTCTATGCAGTTCAGGTTCTTTTTTTGTCACAGCAGTAAAGTTCTTTCCGTTTTTGGTTTTTTTTCTGTACTTTCAGCGTTAATGCAAGCTGATTCCAGACATAAACCGCTTGATGTTACAATATAAAGGAAAGCTTAAAGTTTGTGAAGTGGAAAAAAAGGAATAGAAAGCACAAGAAGGGAGAAATGGAAGAAAGAAAAAGAAAAAACCAAAGAAAAAAGAGAAAACAAACCATAAGTGAAACATACAAAACAAGTTTTAAAAGTAGGAAAATAAGAAAATAATAGAGAATAAAGACAAAAAACAGCTGCACAGAATTGAAGAGTTAGGGAACCAAAAGCATACACAAGGTAAAAAACAGCGAATAAAAGAAAAGAAAGAAAAAACAAAGAAAAAGAAGGAAGAAAGAAGAAAGAAAGAAAGAAAAAAGAGAAAAAAGGAAGACAGAAAGAAAGAAAGAAAGAATAGAAAAAAGAAAAAGAAAGAAAAAGGAAAGAAAGAAGAAGAAAGAAAAAAAAAACAAGGAAAAAAGAAAGAAAGAAAGGGTAAAAAAAAAAAAAAAGGAAGAAAGAAAGTAAGAAAGAAAAAGAAAAAGAAAGAAACAAAGAAAGAGCGCTGGGTTTTTTTACTGAAGACAGAAATAGAAGAAACAAGCTTGATAAAAGTTTAAGAAGCAAAGGATTAAAAAAATCACAAGGAAAAAAGGAAAGAAAGAAAGAACAAAAAGAAAGAAAGAAAGAAAAAAAAGAAAGAAAGAAAGAAAAAAAAGGACGAAAGAAAGAATGAATGAAAGAAGGAAGGAGGGAAGGAAAAATAAATAATTAAATAAACACAAATAAGATTTTTGTATAGACAGTAAGTATATAGAAAGATTAAAGAAAAACTCAGTAAAAGAAAGAAAGAAGAAAGGGAGGAAGGAAGAAAGGGAGAAAAAAGAAAGAAGACAGAAGGAAGAGAAAGGAAGGAAGAAAGAAAGAAAGGAAGGAAGGAAGGATGTAAAAAAGAAAGAAAGAAAGGAAGGAAGAAGGAAAGAAAGAAAGAAAGAGACAGAGACAGAAAGGGCAAGATACAAACAGAGAGAGAGAGACAGAGAGAGAGAGAGAGAGAGAGAGAGAGAGAGAGAGAGAGAGAGAGAGAGAGAGAGAGAGAGAGAGAGAGAGAGAGAGAGAAAGAGGAGAGAGAAAGAGAAGAGAGAGAAGAGAGAGAGAGAGAAGACAGAGAAGAGACAGAAGGAAGAAGAGAGAAGAGAGAGAGAAGAGAACAAAGGACGAAAGAAACGAAAAAAAAAAGAAGAAAGAAGAAAAAACGAACAAGGAAAAATAGAAAGAAAAAACACAGAGAGATTCAAAGGCAGAAAGCTGTAGAAATATAAGAATGACTGAGTAAGGAATAAACCATAAGGAAAAAAGAATATTGGACACAGACGTGTAAAAGCTAAACCCCCAGGTCTCGGGACCTTTGCATGGTTCTTGGTGTTGTTTTGTTTTCCCTCAATACCATTTAGCACACAAAGCATCTTTGAAGTGTGAGCATGAACTAAAGGCCATGATCAGGCTTACATTGGTTTGTGAGCGAGTGTAAGCATGTAGCACACATGACACCCTTAGTTCATTGAACACAAAGGGAAGGGCCTGTCATATTGGCTTTCAATAGATAAGCCTTGTGTTTGGGATGACTACTAATCTGATCCGACACCCTCTTTCTTTGAGGTGCATCGATACTTTAGGGCGATATATATATATATATATATATATATATATATATATATAGAGAGAGAGAGAGAGAGAGAGAGAGGAGAGAGAGAGAAGAGAGAGAGATATAGATCATAGATACATACTAGATCTGAAATAGAAGATGATTGATAGAGGGACAGACAGATAGAGATAGATAGATAGATAGATAGATAGATAGATAGATAGATATCCCTTCCAGGATAATGCAAAATAATTATGGTGCGTGTGTGTCCCTCTGTGTGTGTGTTTTGTTTTAAATTAATTTTCTTTTTTTTTATGTCGAGGATAATGGAATAAGCACTTATGTACTTTTTTACATAAAGTCCCCGTGTGTATGCGGTTTTGTAAATTTGTTATCTGTTCCCACCGGCACACAATGGCCTACTCGTATGGAAAGCGGAACAGGATTTAACGTGTGCGCAAGATGTTCTGCGAGCGTTCGCACACGGGGCCTCGGTTTAGAGTCTCATCCGAAAGTCTTTTGGGGATAGTGTGTGTGTGTGTGTGTGTGTGTTGTGTGTGTGTGTGTGTGTGTGTGTGTGTGTTGTGTGTGTGTGTGCGTGCGTGTGTGTGTGTATATGTGTGTGTGTTTTGTGTGTGTGCGCGCGCATCCTTATATTCTTATTACTTGTGGAAGAATGACCAAACTTTTTTTCCATTTCTTCCTTCATTCATTCCGTTGTCTCTTTTTCTTTGCTTTCCTTCTTTCCTTCACTTCTTCCGTCCTTCCTTCTGTCAATTCTTCTGCACTTTCAACTTTGATACAAACTGATTTTCGGACATAAACTGATCGACGTAACCATGTGAAAGAATGCTACAAATATGTAATCGAGAAAAGATTTTTAAAAAACAAATAAACAAACAAACAAACAAGAAAACAAACACACTAACGTAGCAACAAGAATACACAAAAAAGGAAAATAAAACAAGACAAGTGTAGCATAAATGAATGGAATATTTGAGAATTTAAACAAAACCTTTAGACATAGAACAGAAAGAAGCCAATAATAATTTAGAACAAACAAAAAACCCCACGAAAACGACCAAATAGGGATAAAAAAGAAGGAATGAATGAATGAAGGAAGGAAAGATACATATATAGACAGATAGATAGATGTAGATAGAGATTGATATAGATAGATAGACAGACAGACAGACAGACAGATAGATAGATAGATAGATAGATAGAAGAAGACAGACAGACAGACAGATATAGACTAGACAGATAGACAGACAGAATAGATAAGATAGATAGATAGACAGACAGACAGACAGACAGACAGATAGATAGATAGATAGATAGATAGATAGATAGACAGACAGATAGATAGATAGATAGACAGACAGACAGACAGATAGATAGATAGATAGATAGACAGACAGACAGACAGACAGACAGACAGATAGATAGATAGATAGATAGATAGATAGCAGTTCTAATATCGTATGTGCCGGGCCTGACCTGACAGGCGCTTAACGGCAGTGCAACGCATCTTCGCTTATGTGGCCGACAACACTGAGTTAAACTCTGAGCGTTTGAATCGAAGAAAACAAAATAAGTTTAAGTTCGTTGACCTTTTATTATGACCGACAAAAATCAGTTTGATAATGCATGTGAACGTTTTATTGCACGGCAGACAAAGCGATCTTCCAGAGCGTGTACATGTGTTTATGTAGAGAAACAGGATCCGAGTTAATACGAGCACTCAAAAACAGGACTTTTGATTTATTGAAAAGGGAAAAAAATGGTTGTCGATGTGTGTGAGTGTGTGTGTGTGTGTGTGTGTGTGTGTGTGTGTGTGTGTGTGTGTTGTGTGTGTGTGTGTGTGTGTGTGTGTGTGGTGTGTGCGCGCGCGCACGTATGTGTGTGTTTTATTTATTTTCATTCTTTTGTATCGAGGATAATGAAATAAGCACGTATGTGCTTTTTACATCCAGTCCCTGTGTGTATGCGGTTTTGTAAATTCTGTCATCTGTTCCCACTGGCATACAATGGCCTACTCTTACGAAAAGCGGAATAGGATTTAAAGTGTGCGCAAGATGTTCTGCGTTCGTTCGCACACGGGGCCTCGGTTTAAAGTCTCATCCGAAGGACTTTTGGGGAGAGTGGAGTCGGCACTGATGTTAACTCCAGGGGAAAATATCCCCTGGAACGGGAATCACACCCCGGGTCGTCAGATTGCGAGCGCAATGTTCTGACCACTAGGCTGTGTGTGTGTGTGTGTGTGTGTGTGTGTGTGGTGTGTGTGTGTGTGTGTGTGTGTGTGTGTGTGTGTGTGTTATGAATGCGTGTGTGTGTGTGTGTGTGTGTGTGTGTGTGTGTGCTTGTCGGTTATTTTCCTGGTGGTTTGACAGTCTGATTCTTGGACTATGTGTCTGTAAGTTTATCATTCACACACACACACACACACATTCACACACACGCGCCCGCGCGCGCCTGCACGCACACAGTTGCGCATGCGCACACTCACAGTCACACACGCAGACACGCAGATACTCATTTACACACATGCACACATACACAAACACACACACGCACACACATGCACGCGTGCACTTGCACGCATTTGCGCATGCATGCGCAAGCGGACGCGCACGTGTGTGTACACACACATACACACACACACACACACACACACACACACACACCAAACTGTCCATACAAATCTGAAGAAAGTAGGGGATAATGACCAGCCACAATGGTGCAGTGGTTAGTGAGTACGTTACTGGCTGGGAGGTTGCAGGTTCGCATCCCATAAGAGTAATAGTTTGGGGTTGGGTTTTTTCCCACAATGCAGCCAGGTCCTACCCAGAACGAATCTGTTGTGGGCCCATTTGGAAAGCCTGGGACCGCACAGTCGAGCTTCAGCGAATTTGGGAGTGTTGCTCAGATTGTTTGACCAGCACTGCAAGTCTCTGTTTCACAGTGGTCAGAGCACTCGCTTTCCCCCAGCCAAGATTAAGCAGCATCGAGCCTGGTTACCAATTGAATGGGTGACCGATTGTGCGCTTTGGTTTCAGTACAGTCCCTCCAGTTTACCCAGCTGTAGATGGGTACCTGCCCTCTTTTGGGTCAGGGAAGGTAAAGCAGCGAGGGAGAAGAGATGGACGCAGCCGTCAATATGCTGGCCCTTAGAGAAGCTGGGGTCTCTGATGCCTCGCTCCCCTACGACCACATAGGTTATGGGACACCTTTACTTTGTTTTTACTGCAAGTATCTGTTTCAGGCCTGATTGACAATAGAGTATAATTCTAATATGTAGAAACCATAAGGAAAGCATAGATAACAGCTCTGTCGTAATATAGCCTCAAAGCACATGCACATTCATAGCATCATCCTTACATAATCATCATCAACACTGACCATCTTCAATAATAGAAAAAAATTGTCTCTGGTTTGGTGAAATCTGGTTGCTCTGGATCCAGGGTTTTGTTGCCTGTGGAGAGTGTCACAGTGTTTGGTGTTAGAGGTTAACTGGAGAGGGTCTTCGGAGAGATAATGTTGTGGCTACCAATTCATATTGGGTGTCCTACTCAGTCTGGATCCACGACTAACCCATCATTGTCGTCACAAGGGGAAAAATTACGCGGTGTCCTGTGTATGTTAGCTCAGAACTGACGGGCACCAATGGGGGGACGGGATAGCCTAGTGGTTAGAACATTGCGTTCGCAATCTGACAACCCGGGTTCGATTCCCGTTCAAGGGGGATATTTTCCCCTGGAGTTAACATCAGTGCCAACTCCACTCTCCCCCAAAGTCCTTCGGATGAGACTATAAACCGAGGCCTCGTGAGCGAACGCATGCAAAACATCTTGCGCACACGTTAAAATCCTGTTCCACTTTTCGTAAGAGTAGGCCATTGTGTGCCGGTGGGAACAGATGACAATTTACAAAGCCGCATACACACGGGGACTTTGAAGTAAAAAAAAAAAAAAAAGCACATAAGTGCTATTCCATTATCCTCGATATAAATAAAATACAATTTAAAAAATATGAACACCACCATAATTATTTATCCAGCAGCAGTGCAAGCTCCCCTCTGGCGGGTGGCTCCACGGCGGCTCCACGGTGGCTTCACGGGGGCTCTACATACAGTTCCCTGCAGACTTCTGGCCCTGAAGGCGCAACACGACAAACCCGGGCATTGCTGAGGCAGAGGCGTCAAGAGGAACAACACGATAGCAGTGATTTGTATGCTGTATTTATTTATTTATTTACTTGTTTATTTATTTATGTATTTGTTTATCTATTTGTTTGTTTGTTGTTGTTTTTATTTTTTCAGCATGAGAGCAGTAATACCAGGATCGGACAAAAAATGTCAGAGATTGTTTTGTTTTTGTTTTTGTTTTACAAAATTGGCCGGTAACAACATCATCCCAATTTCTCTGCTGTTCAACTTGACAATAGTTAATACCTAGTATTTTCTTGCCACTCCCCTCAAGGCGTCATGTTCAATATCCTACAGAGAAAAGCAAAGAAAAAAACCACAACAACTGGCAATACAGAAACCTCTATTGCTGGCCTTGTAAGTCCTGTCCGCTTTCTTTGACAAATTGCTGGCCAAAGCAGAAGACGGGTTTACAGGGAATGCCAGGATCAATAGCTCAATAAGGGGGTACGTTTGGCATCAGATTACAGCCTTATTGAAAGTAAACCCTGGTTAAACTGTTTCTGGAATGATCGTACCTAGAAAAGGGGATATTATTGTGTGAACTACTACGTAGATCTAATAGTATAGCTAGTTCATTTTTTTCATGGTTTTAAGCCCCACCGATCATGAAGAGCATGCCAGGCCTGTCAATGATTAAATCTCAGCACCTTAATTTATTTTTTTATTTTTTTTATTTTGAGGATATTTTAATAAGCACTCATGAGCTTTTTTCCATCCAGTCCCCGTGTGTATACCGTGTGTTCATCCGTTCCCACCGGCACACAATGGCCTACTCTTCCAAAAAGCGGAACGGGCTTTAACGTGTGCGCAAGATGTTCTGCGTGCGTTCGTTCACGGGACCTCGGTTTATAGTCTCATCCGAAGGACTTTTGGAGAGAGTGGAGTCGGCACTGAAGTTAACTCCAGAGGAAAAATCCTCTTGAGGATCGAACCCGGCTCAGCAGATCACGAATGCATCACTCTAACCACAAGGCTATCCCGCCCCGTCGTCCCCCTTCAATAATATTCAGTTGAAGATCAACAGCATCCAATCCCTTCAAGTATCTAACACCGCAGATGTGAGAAGAATGAAAACCAAACTCTCTAATGTGAGAAGAATGGAAACCAAACTCTCTAAATGACAAAATATGATATTAATGTTATTCTAGCCCAGGCCAATAGCTGTGTCAGTTATTGATGTCAGCTAATTGCCAAGGTCCACACTAAAATGTCGTTATGCTGTAAAATGTTGTGTTGAGATTGCTTTCAGCCATGACAAGCTCTTAAGATAGTAACATGCACACTTTATTAAGGAGAGAAAAATCTTCTGAAGTCGGAGGATGGCTGCCTATGATGGCGAGGTACTTGAAAACAGTCATGCACGCAAACTTCTCATCCTGTGTGCTTCATCTCTCACAGTGATTCCTAGGTGGGGTAATGGGTGAGTCAAGAGTGCATAATTATTCTGGATGACCCCTGTAGTGTTAAGCTGGGGAACGCACAACGACAACAAGAAGAACATTTCATTTCTTAAGGCCAATAAAAACTTTGCGGTGATGAAAACGCCAGCCACTTCGTTTAATTTATCATCCCAAGGTTACAGAACAGCGTAAAACTGCGTATTGAATAATACAATGAACAAAAACACTTTCTAGAAATGCCATGTGCAAATGACACTACATGGGATAACGGACTTCATGGGCCCATCCCTGTGATTTCAATATCACCTACCTGGCCAACGTAACAAAACAATGCAGAGAAAATGATTGTCATAATTATCATAGAATAACACGGAATATTCATATAAAATATTTTGCTTGAGAAAAGACAAGGGTACGAGGTAGGAAAGCATAAAATAAGAAAAATGTGATAAAAAGCAAAAGGAACCAACCAAAAACTCTGTTTGTCTTTCTGTCTGTCTGTCTGTCTGTCTGTCTGTCTGTCTGTCTGTCTGTCTCTCTCTCTCTCTCTCTCTCCTCTCTCTCTCTCTCTCTCTCTCTCTCTCTCCCCCTCTCTCTCTCTCTCTCTCTCTCTTATGTTTTGACATCCATTCATACCCATGAGATCCATAAAAAGATTGTACGAGTATAGGGGGTGGGGGTGGGTGGGGGGTGCGCGTGCGTGCCCCCGCGCGTGTGTGTGTGTATTGATGTGTATTTGTGTGCATGTGTGCTTGCGTGTGTGTATGTGTGCGTGCCTGCGTGCCTGCGCGTCTGCGTGTGCACACGCGTGCACGTGTGTGTATAAGTGTGTGCGTGAGTGTTACGATTGCAATCAGCAGTTGCTTTTATTCTCTTGTCCTATCACATGTTCTCATTCACTTTCCTTTACAAGTGTAGTCTGCCAGTCGGCTGTATTTCTTAGAAAAAAGCCACTCTGATAGGGAAACAAATACAGTTGCAGACAGCAACAAAACTAATGTGTGGGGCTGCTCTTGTGGCAACGCGCTATCCCCGAAAAGAGCAGCCCGAATTTCACACAGAGAAAGTGGTATAAATAAATAAATATTACCATTATACTCCCCTACAGTAGTCATAAATTACATAGTGTTTTTTCTTATGCTTAATTTTGGTTTTAGTCTGACATATCACCAGTATACTCCCCTTCAACAGTAATGTAATACATAGTGTTTTCCAGATTTTTTAGCTGTTGGTTTTTAGTCTGATAATTATATTACCAGTATACTTCCCAACAACAACAACAACAATAATAATAATAATAATAATAATAATAATAATAATAATAATAATAATAATAATAATAATAATAATAATAATAATAATAATAATAGGGAGAAGAAGAAGAAGTAGAAGAAGAAGAAGAAGAAAGAAGAAGAAGAAGAAAAAGAAGAAGAAGAGATAGAAGAGATGATGATGATGATGATGATGATGATGAGACGATGAAGTGTGACATGCTGTTGATTGATGATATGATAATGTATTACATCGCTTAGTTGTGGTTACTTGACACATTTTTCTTGTGTTGTGCTTTGTGCTTTATTTTTTTAAAAAATTTTATATATTCACCAATCTTTGCTCCTTACAATATCAGTCCCTTGTGATGCGACATTATTGGTTTTTTTCTGCTGTTTTAGTTGTGTTGGTTATTAGATCTGACACAATTCACCATTATTATTCTCACCCCTCAAATATAGCGGAATGTATTCTCAATGTAGTGGACCCTTTGCTGAATCCTTTTGTGCGCCGCGTTTTTGGCTGTGTGGAAGACCATCACTACACTAATCAATTCCATAAAACTATTTGTCTCCATTCTAAAACTTCAAACAACTCAAACAGCAAACGAGCTTTCCATCTTATTTGGAGCCGACCTTATTAAGAGACAATAGCATATCTTATGTTCTGCTGTTGTTGGAAGTTTTAGGATGGTTCTCACTAAGTACAGCTTTTTCAGATCTCGCATGAAACTGAATGATAAGGTAAGATTTTCACGCAAGCATGCACACGTGATGTGATGCTGAGTGTAGGATGTACCTCCTGGGAAGTAAGCCTTGCTTGGTTGGTTGCTGCAAGCTTGCTGCACGCTCATAGCCTATACAGTTCATGTTTCTGTCACTGTCTTTGTTGGTGTTTACTGTAATTTGTCTTTCTGTCGTTCTCTCTATCGTCCTGTGTGTGTGTGTGGGGGGGGGGGGGGGGGAGGGGGGGATGTTGCCCGGGGAAGAGGAGGGTGGTATGTGTGTGTGTATGTGTGTGTGCGCGTGCGGGAGGGGGGTATCTGTGTGTGGGAATATGTGTGTGTATGCGTGTGTGTGTGTGTGTGTGTGTGTGTGTGTGTGTGTGTGCGTGAGTGCCTGTGTGTGTGTGCGTGTGTGTGTGTGTGTGACGGCGGGGGGCGGGGGGGGGGGGAGTATGTGTGTCGGTGTGTGTGTCCGTCTGTCTGTCTGCCTGTATGTCTGTCTCTCCTCTCTCTCTCTCTCTCTCTCTCTCTCTCTCTCTCTCTCTCTCTCTCTCTCTCTTCTCCCTTGTTCGTATCTTTCTCTGCAATGACTGCATATCTGAAAGACTCAAGGGACTTCTTTCATTCGCAAAACATAATTGAAATTAAGTACGCACACACCCCCGCGCGCACAGACACATATACACACACATACATGCTTTTCATTTGCAAAATGTAGGTACGCACACATGCTTGCATGCACACACAAACACACACTTGCGTGTGCACGTGCGTGAACATAAACGTAAACGCATGCATGTACACAGACAGTCACATTACATTGCATTAAACAATCGAAACAAAGCTGGATGTAAACAGTCTGCAAGATAGCCTAATATAAAATAATACCGTCACTGCTTCTCAACTCTACATTAATTAATTGTTCCCTAGTTAATACCTAACATCTTCGTGCGGCTCCACTTAACCCATTATCTTGTCTTTCTTTCTGAGATATCTGCAATGAAATGGCCCTTCACAAGAGGCCATTTAATTCTAATCTGTCGCTTTTGACAAATTGCTGGCTAAAGCGAGACCATTTTTTTCATGAAAGCCAGGCAGGATCAATTGTAACACGTGGAGGTCCATGTTGTTGTCATGCCACAGGCTTGATGAGGGTGGAGCTTTATTTGAATGTTTCTTTGACAGATTTTGCCTAAAAAAACCCAAATCAATCGGGAACCGACTAGTTAGTTATTCATACTAAAGAGGTACTGCTGACCCGGGTTCGAATCTCGATCAGAGGATTTTTCCTCTGGGGTTAAATTCAGTGCTGACTCCATTCCCTCCAAATTCCTTCGGATGAAATTATAAACCGAGGTCCCGTGTGCGAACGCACGCAGAACATCTTGCGCACACGTTAAAACCCGTTGCGTTTTGCGGAAGAGTGTGCCATTGTGTGCCGGCGGGAATGGATGACTAAAAATTTACACAACTGCATATACACAAGGTCTGCATGTAAAACAGTACATGAGTGCTTATTCCATTATCATCGAAATAAAAGAACAAAGAAAATTAATAAGCTATAAGAAGAAAAAAAACAGGTAGGCTTACTTCCTATTTTCGAACCTTCAAAAAGCTGATAAACCGAGGTGAAATAAGGTGCTTGCTAATATTTTTATCAATAATTTTGTTTGAAAGTTACAAATAACCAGTTTCGTAAAAATAAATTGTAGCGCATAACGTCATGAACAAAGGAAAATCGAAACAAAACTCTTACACTCAAGTTTAGCCATGAGCATAGACGCAGACATACCCTCACTTAAACACAAAAACCAAAAGAGTAATTGATAAGATTTCCTGTGAAACAATAAATATGTTTCTTTAACTTCCTTCTTCTTGACATCCAGACTCTTTTCGCTCTTTTTGTTATTCTTCCAAATGGCATTGCACGAGAACAGCCTCTCCATGCTGGGTAATTTACCAGAATGTATCTTTGACAAAGTGCTGGCTGGAGTAGGATCTGTTCCATTTGAAACTGCACTGAGGTTAACTGGGGGGGGGGGGGGGGGGGGGGGGGAAGGGGGAAGGGAAGTCAGAATCACTCCTTTGCCATAAGTTTAAAACAGTAAAATATTGAAGAAAATTGATAAAGATTAAAAGCACAAACTACACTACTTTGCACAAAGAGTGTTAAACTAACACATAGAGAATTCATTGAAAAAGACATAATTTTAAACAAAAATCTGATTAACAGAAACAATACTAAAAAGACAGAAAACACTGATGGGAAAAAATGGACTCGAAGAAAGAAACAAAAATAAAATCATAGAAAGAAAACGCAAAACTCCAACAGAAACAAAAAAAAACCAAGAACAGGCAGTAGTATGTACAAAAAAGTAGAACGGAAAATGAAATACCGACAAGAAAACGGAAGAAAAAAGCGCAAACAGAAAGAAATATGTTGCTGCTGTGAGCTATTCTGCAGTTTAACACTAAGGGGGTCACCCACAATGTGCACTCTGCCTAACTCATCACACCTGGGCATCTCTATGAGACCATCCTTACACTCAGGATAAGATGTTTAAGCGTTTAAGCCTTGCCAAAAACCTTGCCATAAAAAGGCAGCCATATTTCAACTGCAGGGACCTTTTCTCTTTTTGAAAGGAAAGTAGATATTGTAATGGTAACAGCTTGTCAAGGATGACAACAGTTTAAACATAGAGCATATCAAAGCATCACCACATTAAAACTTAAAATGTAGGTCTTGCAAACATGTTGACACTATTAACATCTGATGAAGCTTTAGTCCTGAGTGCGTCCAGAAGAAAAGAATTAATAAAACCACCATACATCCTGGACAAAATATGTTTATTCAGGAAGAGAAATATCATAAAAATGCAAAAAAAGGAAAACGAATCTGAAAAAAACCAACAAGTCTTTAAGTAAAACACTCTATACTTAAGTTGTATTTTTAAAACTGCTCAATAAATGTTTATCGAGAAACAATTTAAAAAAAGGAATAAACAAACAAAAATCCCATTTCACTTGGTAAGCAAGAACATTCACAAAACAGTGATACTGCGAATATAATAAGCAGTATATACTGCACAGCGCGGCATTTCACAAATGTAGTCTCTTGCAGTTCTTAATTACACAGCAACCTACACTTTCGATTTTCGATATGTCCTTCCTAGAACTGTCTACCACACTATCGGTGATTTGCATGAAAAGACAGAGTGGAAAACGAACAAGCAAGTAAGGAAGGGAAAAAAGAAGGTATTAGTGGAAAACGAACAACCAAGTGAAGAATGGAAAAAGGAAGGTACTAGTGTAAAACGAAAAACCAAGTGAAGAATGGAATGGGAGAACCGATTGGAAAACGAACAACCAGCCAAGTGAAGAATGGAAAAGAAGGTACAAGCAGAAAACGAACAACCAACCAAGTAAAGAATGGGGGGGAAAAGAAAGGTACCAAAAGGCATCGACCAAGGAAGTAAAAGTGACGAGCAACCATTTGTCTCCAACAGACGGCTGAGAGGATGTTGATTCAGTGTGGATCACCTCGATCACACCATTCTTGTCATCTGTGAGGGCGTGGAGACAGCTTTAATGCTGACAGGGGGAGGAATATTGATCGGAGAGCGTAATCAATGAGATCGATGGAATGATGGACAAACTGGAGTCTGGGAGAGAGAGAGAGAGTGGGGGGGGGGAGGGGGGGGGGAGAGAGAGAGAACCAGACAGCCAGACAGTCAGACAGACAGACAGAAAGATAAACAGAGAGGTAAGGAGAATGCAAAGACAAAGATGTGACCAAGAAGAAGAAGAAGAAAAAAAAAGAACTTATGAGAGAGAGAAGGAAAGAAAGAAAGAAAGTAAAAGAGAGAGAGAGAGAGAGGAGAAGAGAGAGGGAGAGAAGAGAGAGAGGAGAGAGAGAGGAGAAGAGAAAGAGAGAAAGAGAGTGTGTGCGTACGTGCGTGCGTATGTGTGTGTGTGTGGCGTGCGTGCGTGCGTGCGCGCGTGAGTACATGTGGTGTGTTCCTGCGTTACATGCGTGCATGTGTGTAAGTGTGCATCCATGTTCATGCATGCTTATATGCAAGTTTTAGCGGCTTTTTAAAAAAAGTGTCTCATGTCCACATTTAAAAAAGCTTTTAAAACCCCTTGGAAGCTGATTTCACATATAAACCGATTGATGCTACAAAGAGAGAGAGAAAGCTCAAAGTTGATGAACCGAAACAGCAACGAAAAAACAACCCAACCCCAAAACCCCACCAACCCTCAGAAAACAATGCTAGTGTGAGGAAAGAAACAAAATAACAGGGAGAAAGCCAGAAAATGAATTATAAACATAATTTTTTATTTCAGTTTTTTTATTTTATTCTTTCATACCGAGGATAATGGAATAAACACTTATGTGCTTTTTTTTTACATTTAGTCCCCGTTTGTATGTGGCTTTGTAAATTCTGTCATCTGTTCCAAACCGGTACATAATGGCCTACTCTTACGAAAACATGAGAACAAAGCAGCATTGACAAGAAGAGAAAGCCTAAGAGTCTTACACAATGGCACACGAAGTCAAAACGGAAGGAGCACGAACCAGAAAAAAGAAACAGATAAGGCGATTAAAAGGTAAAGGGAACAATGTATTACAGAGTGGAACAGCGGAAAATAAAGAGACAAAACTGGGAACATAATGGAAAGAAAGAAAGAAAGAACGAATGAAAGAAGGAAGGAAGGAAGTAACAATAGAAAGAAAGAAAGAAAGAAGCAACGAAAGAAAGGTAGATAGAAAGAAAATAGAAAGTAAGACAGGCAGAAAGAAAGAAAGAAAGACAGATGTCAGACAGACAAACAGGCAGACAGACAGACACACAGACAGACAGACAGACAGACAGACAGAAATAAAGAAAGACAGACAGACAGACATAAGTGAAGACAGACAGAGAGACTGCAAGAAAAAAAAGAAAGAAAGAAAGAAAGAAAGAAAGAAAGAAAAGAAAAGAAAAGAAAGAAAGAAAGAAAATAAGAAAAGAAATAAAGTAGCAAGAAACGTAAGTTCCTATATGAAATCAGAAGAAATGTCGTAAGATTGAATAAGTAACGAAAATGACACAAGGAAGTACAAAAATGAAAACTCAATGTTCAAGAAAAAACATAATGGTAGGAGACAAAAGAGGTGTTTGAGCGAAAAAAATCGAAATGTATTTAAAAAAAATAAATATATTTGCGCACTTGCAAACTCACGCCACGCACACACACACACACACACACACACACATACAGACATACAGACACACAGACACACAGACACAGACGCACGAACGCACGCACGCACACACACACGCACGCACGCCACACACACACACACAACACACACACATACAACACACACACACACACACACACCGCGCGCGCGCGCGCTGATAAAATCTTAGCTTGTAGGGGATAAAATTATCCACAACATGATTCAGAAAGAAACATAGTTAAAACTCCTAAGCCTTGCATTTGTCAAGAGTTAATTCCTCAGATCCTCCTCCTGAGACTTCACTTAAGCCCCACTTAAACCAGCAGATTCTATTTCCCTCAGATAACTGCTATAAAGGGGACGGAATAGCTCAGTGGTCAGAGCATTCGCTTTCCCCCAGCCAAGGTTAAGCAGGCTCGAGCGTGGTTACCAATTCGATTGGTGACTGTTTGCCTGCTTTGGCTTCAGTACAGTACCCCAGTTCAACCAGCTGTAAATGGGTACCTGCCTCTTTAGGGTCAGGGAAGGTAAAGCAGTGAGGAAGAGGAGATGGGCGACATCCCTCCATATGCTGGCCCCTAGAGAAGCTGAGGTCTCTGATGCCTCGCTCCCCTACAACCACATAGGTTATTGGCCACCTTTACCTTTTTTTTATACTGCAATAAAATGACATTCAAGCATTCGCCATTTAAATCTGATCTGTCTCCTTTGACGAATTGCTGACTAAAGCCAGAGTTTTTGCATAAACGCTAAGATTAACTGCAACACATGGAGTAGATTTTGTTGCCAAGCTACAGGCTTAATGGAGAGGAATCTCTAGTTCAATCTTTTTTTCAAAGATCTTGCCTAACACACATACGTGTTGTTGCTGGTGCTGTTGTTGTTGTTGTGCGTTCCCCAGCTTAATATACTGGGGGTCACCCAGAATGTGCACTCTGACTCGCTCATCCCACCTAGGAATTATTGTGAGATTGAAATTTCACACTGAATGAAAAGTTAGCGTGTACGGCTGTTTTAAGTACCTCGCCATATAGGCAACCATACTCTGACTTCAGAGGATTTTTTCTCCTTTAAAAAGGAGAGTGCAGGTTGTTATATTGAGCTTTTCATGGCTGAAGGCAATCTCAACATAACATTTTATAAAATAACAACATTTTAATGTAGGCCTTGGCAGTTAGTTGACATCAATAATTGACACAGCTTTTGGCCTGGGCCAAACACACATTATAGTAAGGTAGGCCATTAGCAAGTTGTAGTACAGGCTTGTAAGATTTTATGAGAATCGCAGTCCCTATTTCTGACTGTATGCTGATAAACGAAAGAAAGAAAGTACTTGCCAAACCTCCCATGAAATATTCTAGAAAGTGAAAAGCCATAAAGCCATAAGCTGCTTCAAAATCTATGTCATAATTATCTTCATAAACAAATCGAACATAAAATAAATCTTGTCAACTTAAGTTTTGTGGTGACAAAAGACAAACACTTAAATTCAGATTTTAAAAAATAGATTTTTTAAAAATTTGGTTCAGAGAAATAGTCTATACTTTTCTTTTATAATACTGTTAGTTCAGATCTAGATTTTTTAACTTTTTTGCTAGTTTTTTTTCTAAAAAAGAGAACTGCACCAGGATAGCTTTGATGCTGAATCTTTCCATTGAATATGTTTCTGATTTTTTTTAAAAATCTGACTGCAGT
>CM054136.1:58371205-58373705 GCA_028751875.1 Rapana venosa | reverse complement strand
TAGAGTTGGGAAAGTTATATTGATTGTGAGCTTTTTCTTGAACTTTTGTGTGTGTGTAGGTTTATAACGTTTTGTACGTATGTTTTTTTTAATGTGTACTGTAAAGGTGTACATACGTAGACAACAACGTAAATATAGTTTTTGGAATGTGGCACACACGCACACGCACACACGCTCACACACA
Source organism: Rapana venosa (assembly GCA_028751875.1). Classification (NCBI taxonomy): domain Eukaryota; kingdom Metazoa; phylum Mollusca; class Gastropoda; order Neogastropoda; family Muricidae; genus Rapana; species Rapana venosa. The sequence continues at coordinate 58,373,521 of CM054136.1, read as the reverse complement.
CACAGGTACCAAACAAATCAGAGAGAGCAAGCGAGCGAGAGCGAGAGAGAGAGACAGAGAGAGAGACAGAGAGAGAAAGACAGAGAGAGAAATGCAGAGACAGAGAGATAGATAGAGACAGAGGAAGACAGAGACAGAGAATGGCAGAGACAGAGACAGACAGACAGACAAACAGAGAGAAAGACAAACAGACAGACAGAAAGACAAACAGACTGACAGACTGACAGGCAGAGAGTAAGACAAATAGAGACAAAGAAACGAGACAGACAGTTGCGTTTCAGAAACGGAGTAAAAACAATAAAATAAAAATACCGAAAAGAAGACCACCACCCCCACCAAAAAACATCAACAACAACCCTATTCATGAACAGCTGGCGAAGAATAATATCCAGCTTTGATACACGCCATTCACTTTTACACTGCATGGTAGACACATAATGATGTATTTCTTGCCACGCCTTTCTAGTTGTTTGCCTGTCCCATTGCCAACAGGGGCACGTGAGAGCCTGGTGGTTAACAGTGATGTATTCCTGATCTGCTGACCCGGGTTCGATTCTCGTTCGAGAGGATTATTTTTTCCTCCGGAGTTAACTTCAGTGCCGACTCCCACTACCCCCAAAAGTCTTCCGGATGAGACTATATAAACCGAGGTCCCGTGTGCGAACGCACGCAGAACATCTTGCATGCGCACACGTTAAAACCTGTTCCCGCTTTTTCGGAAGAGTACGCCATTGTGTGCCGGTGGGAACAGACGACAAAATTTACAAAACTGCATACGCACGAGGTCTGGATGGAAAAAAAAAGCAAATGAGTGCTTATTCCATTATCCTCGAAATAAGAGTAAACACACACACACACACACACACACACACACCACACACACACACAAAACACACACACACAACAACAACAAGACACAACAATCCTTGACCCCACCACCCTACCCAAACCCTCTCCTCTGACCTTTTCTTTTTTTTGTTTTTGGTTTCCAACATCACCCAGTACTACTGTTGATGGAGAACTTAGAGTGTGATTCGGAGACCCAGCATCCTTTGTTGTTGCTGCTGTTGTTGGAGTTGCCGGTACGCGGGTTGCACAAGCACAGCCTTCCTTCAGATCTAGCAGAGACTGAAGGGAAAGGGCAGAGTGTGCAGCTGCACCGTGATGTGATGCTGAGTGTAGGATGTACCTCGTGGGAAGAAAGCCTTGGGTGTTAGCTGCATAGCTTGATGCTCATTTATTTATTATTGTTCTGCTTTTCTTTGTCTTCTCCTGTCTCACTGTCTCGGTCGCTTGTGTGTCTTTTGCTTGGTGCATTAGCTGTACACGTTTCTCTTCTCTTCTGCGGTTTGTTGTCTGAACTCTTGTGTCTTGTTCTTTCTGTGTCTGTGCATTTGATGCTGAGAGTACGTCTGTCTTTATCAATGATGGGTATCTGGCTGATCGGTGTTGTTTTTCATCTCTGTCTGTCTCTTTTTTTTCTCGCTTTGTTTGTGTTGGAATATGTCTCTGTCTCTGTTTCTCGATTTGATTCTGTTTTTTCTTTGTGAATCTGTCTCTCCTTCTCAGTGATTCTCTCTCTATCTCTCTCTCTCCACACACACTCACACACAATATATTTCTATATCTATATATCAATCTGTCTATGTATCTATATGTCTCTCTCTCCCCATTTATATACCTCTCCCCATTTATATACTTATATAATATAGAGAGAGAGCTAGAGAGAGTGAGAGAGATGTATATATCTATAGCCATATCTATACATCTATATATCTATATATGCAAACACATACACACACACACACACACACAAATATATAATATATATATAATAATATATATTATATATATATATATATAATATATATATAAAATATAATATATATATGTAGATAGATAGATAGATAGATAGATAGATATATCATACATGTGCTTGCTTCTTTATCACCATCACCCTGCATTCTGTATCATTCTAGCATATCTCAGCAAAGCATGTGTGTGTATACAGCAGGTACCCTCAACTGGTCAACCAGACCACACATACTTACTTAAAACGCAAAAGTGAAACATGTAACATGCAAAAAGTAACGATCAGGAACAAATTGTGAAACAGACCTTTCTCCAGCATGAACACTGTGCATGCAGGAAACTAACTGTATTCTCAGAAGGAGCCGTAAAAGAACGATCTTCATCAGCTGTGTCAGAGAAGCAAAGGTGCAGGTAAAATGTCTGGTCATGACTGAAGCAAATGTTTAGCCTTCACAAAAGCAAACAATGGAACATATTACTTTGGGTTGTTTTTTTGTTGTTGCT
>CM054136.1:58363705-58366205 GCA_028751875.1 Rapana venosa | reverse complement strand
AGTTGGATACAGATGTTTGTGTGCTTGAGTATAACATTATTATATATGTGTCATTTTGTAAGCCCCTTCAAATGGGGCTATGGCCTTTCTTGAATAAAATATCGTTATCGTTATCGTTATCGTTATCGTTATCGTTATCTCTCTCTCTCTCTCTCTCTCTCTCTCTCTCTCTCTCTCTCTCTCTCTCTCTCTCTCTCTCTCTCTCTAAGTATATTCGTGGATCAGTTAGTTGGTTTGCTGGTTGGTTAGTTATTTAGCTGGTTAGTCGGTTAGTTAGTTGGTTAGTTAGTTACTTAGTTAGCTAGTTACTTAGTTTTGGTTGTAAAGTACTTCGAAATTAGTTGTTTATTGGTTGGTTGATTGGTTGATTGATAGGTAAGTTGGCTGGTTGGTTGATTGATAGGTTAATTGGTTGGTTGGGTGGCTGGCTGGGTTGGTGGTTGACTGGTTGGTTGGTCGGTTGCTTTGCTGATCATTTGGTTCGAGAGGTGATTAGTTAGCTGGTTAAAAGAATTGGTCATTGTCAAAAAAGAATCTCTCTCCCCCCCCCCCCCCCCCTCTCTCTCTCTCTCTCTCGCTCTCTCTGTGTCTCCATCTCTCTCTGTGTGTGTCTCCATCTCTCTCTCTCTCTCTCTCTCTCTCTCTCTCTCTCTCTCTCTCTCTCTCTCTCGCTCTCTGTGTCTCCATCTCTCTCTCTCTCTCTCTCTCTCTCTCTCTCTCTCTCTCTCGCTCTCTCTGTGTCTCCATCTCTCTCTCTCTCTCTCTCTCTCTCTCTCTCTCTCGCTCCTCTCTGTGTCTCCATCTCTCTCTCTCTCTCTCTCCTCTCGCTCTCTCTGTGTCTCCACTCTCTCTCTCTCTCTCTCTCTCTCCTCTCTGGTCTCCATCTCTCTCCTCTCTCTCTCTCTCTCTCCTCTCTTCTCGCTCTCTCTCTCCCCTCTCTCTCTCTCTCTCCTCTCTCTCTCTCTCCTCTCTCTGTGCTCCATCTCTCATCTCATCTCTCCTCTCTCTCCTCTCTCTGCTCTCTCCATCTCTCTCTCTCTCTCTCTCTCTTCTCTCTCCTTCTCTCTCTCTCTCTCTCTCTCTCCTCTCGCTGAAAGAAAGAGAATTAATGTCAATTTCCTTAAGTCATAATTCTGTAGGATACAACTGGTTCGGTGTGCGTCTCTCTTCTCTCATCTCTCTCTCCTCTCTCTCTTCTCTCTCTGTCTCTCTCTCTCTCTCCTTCATCTAGCCTCATCTATCTATCTATCTATCTATCTATCTATCTATCTATCTATCTATCTATCTATAATCCCAGCTCAAAACATAGCAATGCTTTAATATAGTCCTTGGCACTTAGCTGACATCACTAGCTGACAAAACTGTTGGCAGGCCTAGACCAAGTCACGGTTTGATACCTAAGATTTCCCTGCGTCTCTTCTCAAGCCATCAGGTTTCGTTTCTCCCAGAAAAAATGTTGCAATGAGCTAAGCCTTCAGGTCTGACCGTTGAAATCTGAAACTGTCTCCTTTGACAAGCTGCTGGCTAAAGCAAGATAGTTAGTTTTACATGGGCGCCAGCATCAATGGCAAAGCAAAGCCCCCCCCCCCCCCTCCCCCCAGTTTCTTTGTCAAATTACAGGCTTACTATAAGTGAATTGCAAGTTGTCTAGTTCATGCAGCTTGCATTGATTGATTTCGATGTGAAAGAATCTGTCAGGCTGATTACCGCTTAGTAGTTAGTTTGTAAGCTGGTTAGTTAGTAAATTAGTATGTCAGCTGGTTAGTTGTTGGTTATTTGGTTTGTTGGCTGGTTAATTTGTTAGCTGGTTGGTTGGTTGGTTGGTTGGTTAGTTAGTTAGTCAGTTAATAAGTTAGTTAGTTATTAAGTTAGTAAGTAACTAAGTTAGTTAGTTAGGTTTTAATCTCGGTCGTCTGTTGGCTGGTTGGCTGGTTCGATGGCAGATTGGTTGAATGATTGACTGATTGGTTGGTTGGTTTTGGGGATGGTTGGCTGGCTGAGTGCGTGAGTGGTTGGCTGGTTGCTTGCTTGCTTCGGCTACACACCGGTATTAATTTGGGGGTCAAGTAGTATCTTCTATAGAGTGCGAGTGGAAAAAACTGTTGGTGATTTTCACAGATTTTTTAAAGCATGAAATGATGCACTGTGCACTTGGTTTTTGGATTGAGGACATAGAGCAATACCAGGTAGTCACGAGAAAGTTGGAAATAACCATCAAATGAGGTTTGCCTGTATTCCTACAGCATTGACCCCGCGCATGCATATTGCGGTAAGGAAGCTAGCAGACGACAAAGGACTGAGGGGGTACAGTGTTTGCTGAAAAATTAAAAAATTTCAAACCTACCAAATTTGTTCAAAATCACATGAGTTTTGAGTCAGAGGCTAGTCTTTCACAAAAAGTGGTTTTTATTTCTGTGGATGCCTTAGTGCGTGCGGTATGAATATAAGAGTTACATAGAAAAACAGAAGGAAAAGAGTGATTTTTTAATACCGGTGTGTA
>CM054136.1:58336205-58361205 GCA_028751875.1 Rapana venosa | reverse complement strand
TGGGGGACTGTACTGAAGTCATGTAAGGCGTACAGACCGTCACCCATCCACTTGGCAACCACGCTCAAGGCTGCTTAACCTTAGGTTGGGGAAAGCGAATGATCTGACCACAGAGCTATTCCGTCCCTAATTTATAAACAAACCTTTTTTCATAAAGAAAGAAATAACGAACCACTGACTTTTAAGAAGAAGTATGTGTACTGAGTGATGAGACCATATTGTTTTCAACTGCACCACCAATCATTGCATGTTGTGTGTGTGTGTGTGTGTGTGTGTGTGTGTGTGTGTGTGTGTGTGTGTGTGTGTTGTGTGTGTGTGTGTCTGTGTCTGTGTCTGTGTGTCTCTGTCTCTGTGTGTCTCTGTGTGTCTCTGTGTGTCTCTGTGTGTGTGCTACTTTTTAATCGCTATAAAAATAGGTTTGTTATTTCCAGAATTAAATTGGCAGATACACGTTTTAGTGTGGTGGTGTATGTGTCTGTGTGTCTGTGCATCTGTGTATTTGTGTGTGTATGTTGTTACGTGTGTGTACATGCATGCGTGTGGTTCGTGCGCAAGTGTGTGCGTGTGTGTGTATGCGCGCGTGCGTGCATGTGTGTTCCTGTGTCTGTGTTTGTATCTGTGTCTGTTTCTCTATATATATATATCTCTCTCTGTGTATGTATGTGTAATTGCTACTTGTGCGCGCGTCTTTCTTTGTTTTTCTTCCCCATCCTGCATTTAAGTAAAGTCTATAGACTTGTCTGGAGACATGTCTGGGTTTGCAGTCTCGAAGCTTCCAGGCCCAGCTTTTCTGCTTTGGGATGGTACGCTGCCAGCAGACACGGTGATCTAGTTCCCAGGTTGGGGATCCGAACTGGGAGTTAACGCCTCAGAGATGCTTTGTTGTGTGGCTCCTTTCTTTCTGTCAGGGTGGGGAGGGGGGGGGGTGTTCCCATGGGAAATAGGCGGACGATACAGGCAGAAGGTAGCTAGTGTAGCTAGCCGCTAATTCACAGAGTTTTCTTCAAGCATTGCCGTCGCTGCTGATGCTCTTGGCTGCTGCTGCTGCTGCTGCAGCGGTTATTGTTGTTGATTACGTTGTTGTTGTTGTTGTCAGTGCTATTGCTGTTGCTGATGATATAGCTGGGGCTGTTGTGTTTTCTCCGTTATTGTCTTTATGTCTTACGTTTTACTTACGTTGAGTGAATGAATGGAGGCTTTTGCTCTGTGGGTCGATAGAATGCTTGACTTCCACCAACCTCGGTACAGGAAGTCTTGCGTTCGAGTCTTGACAACAGCGCCCCGGTGACTTAATTTAAAAGGTAGCCTTTTTTTAACGATCTTGCAAAGTCAACTTACAGTTCACATCTTCCAGCGCATTACATGTTTGTATGCATGCAGATTCATGTAGGCATATAGCGGATGGGTGGTCAAGCGGTAATGCACCTACCTAGAAAGCGAAAAGTCTGGGTTTGATCCTTGTCTGTGCCCGGAACTCCCCCCCCCCCCTCCAACCCACTAGACTCTGTGTTATGGTCTGGGTGCTAGTCTTTCTAATAAGACGATAAACTGAGGTCCTGTCCCTAAGATGCATTCAGCGTACGTAAAAGAACCCAAAGCAACAGGTGAGTTGTTCCTGGCAACATTATGTAGAAAAATCCAAATTGATAGGGAAACAAATACACATGCAGAAAAAAGAAAATAAAGTTGAGAGAAAGAGAGATGGAGAGAGAAGAGGAGAGATGGATGAGAGTAGGAGGGAGAGTGAGAGAGAAGAGAATGGTTCGTGGAATGATTGGAGAGAGGGCTGGAGAGAGGGGATGCGAGGAGAAGAGTGGCGTGTTAAAATAATGGTTTTTGTCTGATGTATTTTCGGGGGGAAAATTTGGGTAAGCCCCCGGTGGTTTTTTAAAATTATATTTACAGTGTTTTTCTTTTTGGGCTTTTTTTGCCTTACCGGAGATTCCTCAGAGTGTTGGCAGCATGGGAGTTACTTGTTCCTAGTTAATTTTCCCGAGCTAAGGAGGTTAGATCAGGTGTCAAGGGGAAAAAAGGGAATGGGGAAGAGGAAGGAAGGGGTGAGAGAGGGAGGTAAAATTAAGGAGGGAAAAAGCGCAAGGAGAGGAAAAAAGGAGGTAGAGTGGGAGAGAAATTAGGAGATAGATGTAGGAAGTGAGGATGCAGGGTTTTGAGAGAGAGAGAAGGGGGAGGGAGGGAGAAGAAGGAGGAGGTGAGGAGAGAGAGGGAAGAGGGAATTTGGGGTAGTGTAGATGAAGGGTTGTTGAGTATGGGTGATTTATTTTTTTGATTTGTTTATGACGGTATAGGATTGTGTTGTATTTGGTTTATTTTTTGTAATTTTTAGTGGTCGAGGTTGTTGTCGTTAAAGCGATTAGTTCTGAAATAAGTGATGAGACGTGAGGAGATGGGTGGAAGTTTGGGAGGTTGGTTAGTGATTGAGTGGTTTGTGTTTATTGTTGGAAGTTTTGATAAATGGTGAGGAAGTTAATGGTAGAGTGATGTTGCCCTTTTTTTGGTGGATGGGTGCTTTGTTGTGTTTTTGGTGTGATTGTGGTGTTGTTGGAGAGGGTTGAGAGCAAAATGAGGGTAGATAAAGGACTGATGAGATGAAGGGATAAAGATGGAAAAAGGAGATATGAGAGTACACTGATAGAGTTCGGTTGTGATGTTGAAGAGAGATAAGGAAGGAGGAATATATTAGCGATGAAGAGGATTGTTGCACGGAGAGGGAGATTTTGGTATATGGTGGATGAAGAGAAGTAAGGGTTTTTGAAAAGAAAAGGAAGATTTCGGGGAAAGATTGAGGGATTGTGGAAGGAAATAAAGAATTAGAGTAAGATGTTTGTTTGCAGATAGCTAACATCATTTCTTTGTAATGGTTTAATTTAAAATAAGGGTATTATTATTAATTTTTTAATTTTATGATTTTATTTTATTGATGTTGGTGAATGAAAGTTTTTAAAAATGTTTTATTTTTAACACCGCTGGCGACATTAACGCTCGATACCTTTAGGTGAGAGAATTGTGTGGTGCTGTTGTTTTTTGATGTGTTTTGTGGGTTTGTTGGTTTTTGTAATAATCTTTGCTGATTATGGTGTAAACGTTAAATTATTTCTTTGGATAATTTGGTTCTTTTTTTATGTTTCATTTTTTTGAGTGTGTTCCCCTTATTTAAAAAACATCAGATGACTAGCGTCACCAACCTGGAACTGAGAATGGGATAGATACGTTTGAGTGGACAGTATAAAGAGGTTGTGCTGCGGCTATTGATAGATTTGGTTGAGATTTTGTTGTTTTGTGTTGGGTAGTTTTATTGCTTTTCTTTTTTCTTTTTTCTTCCCCTTTTCTTTTTTTTTTAAAATTTTTATTTTTTGTATTCTTTTTTTTTTAAAATTTTTGCAATCCTCCTCTATTCTTTTTCGTTTCTTCTCAAGTACTTCTTTTTTTCTTTTTTCTTTTATTTTTCTTAATTTTTTTTTTTTTTTTCCTTTTTACTTTGTTGTTTTTTGTTTTGGGTGTTTTTTTTTTGTTGATTTTTTTTTTTTTTTTTGGGTGGGATTTTTTTTTAAAGGGATGTTCTAAACCGTAAAATTGGACATCCGTGCTGCGTTTCTGTTGTTTTGGTTTTTGTGGGGTTTTTTTTTTTTGTTTTTGTTGTTTTGATTTTTTGGTTTTTTACACTAGGAAAACAGGGCATTTTTTTCGGGCTGTTTTCCCCCCTTTTTGGGTTTGTTTTTTTTGGTTTTTGGGTGGTTTTTTTGTTTTTTGTTGTTTTTCCCCGCTTAAAACCCATAAAACCCCCAACATACTTACCGTTCAAGGGAAATCAATGGAGTGGGAAAGTCAGGTAAATTTTGCTGGTTTATTTTTGGCCCCCCATTGCACCAAACGTTAAGGTTTTTTTAAAGGAATAAAGGGGGAAGGGTTTTTTTTGAAAAAAAAGTTTAAAAAAAAAAAAAAAAAAATGTTTTTTTTTGGCTCTAAAAAATATTCTTTGAATTGTGGTTTTTTGGATAATCTTAAAAAAATTTTTAAAGATGTATTGATAGCAGATAACCCAAAAAGTAAATTTTTCTTTTGAAAATGTTTTTAATAATTTTAAATTAAAAAATAAAAATTTAATTCATAATAAAATAATAATTAAATAATAAAAATAATAATGATGGGGTGTTGATGATTTTAAATAATTTAATGGTTTATTTTTGAAAAAAAAAACCAACAGCTAAAAAAAAAAAGCGCTTTTAATGTTTTCTTATACAGAAATGTTCTAGAAAATTGAGTGTGTCCTGTTATTTTTTGTTTTTGTTGTTGTTCGGGTTTTTTTTTTTTTTTTTTTTTTTTTTTTTTTTAAATCAAATACATTGCACAATTAATGCGGAACTCTTTTTAAATTCTAGTATTAACTAGTGGAGGAAGGGGATCCAAGTTTAACTCGCCTTTTCACCTGTAAATTCACGAGCAAAAAAGTGGGGTTTTTCTTATTTAAAAAATTGTCCAAATCGACACCCATCCCCATCAACTAAATAATTGGGGATTATGATTACTGATAAACATGCAGAAAGTATGCAGTAGAAGTGTTGGTCCCCTGTGCTATTGTTTTTTATTTTTTTGTTTGTTTGTTTTTTGTTGTTGTTTTGGGTGTTGTTTTGGTTCTTTTCTTTTTCTTCTTCTCTTTCTTCATCTTTTTCTTCTTCTTCTTCTTTTCTTCTTCTTCTTCTTCTTCTTCTTTTTCTTCTTTTTCTTTTCTTCTTCTCTTCTTTCTTCTTTTTCTTCTTCTTCTTCTTTCTTCTTTTCTTCTTTCTTTCTTTTCTTTCTTCTTCCCTTTCTTCTTCTTCTTCTCTTTTCTTCTTTTCTTTTTCCCTCCCCTCCCCTTCTCTGTTCTTTCTCTCTCTCTCCCTCCCTCCCCCCCCCCCCCTTCCCCCCCCCTCCTCTCTCTCTTTTGCGAGCACGTGTGCGATGTGTTAAATCTCTCTCTATGTTCCTGTTCTCTCTCCTCCACTCTCTCTTTCTCACCCTCTCTGAGAAGGTTTGCTTATGGCAGATAGATTAGTTCAGTTGCACATGTAAATGTCACAGTGAGAGGAATATATGAAGATGCATTTATGTCTTACACAAATCAAAGTTTATCCCCCCCCCCTCACTTCCTCCTCCTTTTGCCTACAGGGCTGTAATTGTTGAATGACAATAAAAACTGACGTGTCAGTGTCAGAGTCAGTGTCAATGGCAGTGTCCCCCCCCTCTCTCTCTCTCTCTCTCCTCCCCCCTTCTCCCATCCTGTTCTCCCCCCCCCCCCCCTCCTCTCTCTCTGCTCTCTCTCTCTCTTTCTCTCTCTCTCCTCTCCCCCCCTCTCTCTCCCCAACCCATCTCTCTAACTCTCTCTAACCCAAAGAAACAAATCAAACCCAACAAGAGGCAAACAGTTCTGTGTTGCCAAACATCACTGATATTTGCTCAGCTATCCTGCTGCTGAAGAGGAAACGACCATCATTTTCTCTTCTCTTTCGCCATTCTGGGCTGCAGTTTTACTGTCGTTTATTTTACCTGGAGGAATTGCAATAAAATGGCTATCATTTTGGGTGTGCTGTGGGGCCTATCCTGTCTGATTTAACCCCCACCCCCTTGTGAGAAATTAATGGCTTAAAAGAAAAGATCGAATTTTGACAGTGACGAGCAATTTTCTTGTTTCTCTTTTGTTACCTAATTGATTTCTTTTTGAAAAGAAAGTTTGACAAACAGTGCCTTCTTTGTTGAAACTTTCGTGTTTGATTTGCCCAAGGTTTGTTTCATAAGGGAGAGGACCTCACGGGAAAAACTGAGGAATTCATTGCTGTTTCAGAGATATGTTTTAAAAAGTTTGGGCTCTGTTTGGAAGAAGGGTTCTTGGTTTGATTATTGTTGTATCAGTTTTATCGAAATATGCGTCTGCTAATTATTTTTGATTTTTTGTTCTCTTTTTAACTTTTAGAACAGAAGAAATTATGCCATCTCTTTTATGTTTCTGTCTCTCTCTAACTTTGTTTCTTTCTGCCTGCCCTTGTATATCTGTCTCTTTTTCTGTCTATGTATCTGTCATCTCTGTCACTCAATTCTCTCATTCTCTCTCTCTCCTCACTACTCTCTCTCTTCTTCTCTCTCTTCTCTCTCTCTCTTAAACAAGTAAAAGTCAAAAAGAAGTCAACAATTGAACTGCTGGAAACCACACACAACACACACAACACACTAACTTGCACGCACGAAACGCACACACGCGCGCGCGCGCGCACACACACACACAACACAAAAATTACACACACACGCACATACACAACACTACACACACACTACACACAACAACACACACACACACACACACAACAAAAACCACACACAACACAACAACGTCGCTACAAATCCATTTCTATCAAAACTTTTTTCTTATGTTACCCCAAGAACAACATTTCTTCTATTATAAGATGGCCTTAGTTGATAATCGTTCTCTGTTTGATTTTAGATCGATCTCCTATGAGAAAGTGATGGCTCAAAGACTATGGCTTCAGGCCAGTTACAGGTAAGCCATGGTTCCTGTTTTCAGCCATATTGGTTTTTCTCTGTAGAGAATTTTCAAACAGTTGTTTTTTTTTAACTCTTTTGTCTGATCTGTCGTAAGATCTCTTTTAAATGGCTAGAGATGTCAATGATAAAAGGATGGGGTCATTGTCTTGCTAGTCCATGTGTTGTTTATTATCTGTCTATATAATTGCATCTTTGTCCGTCTATCTCTCACATACACCAACACCGACACAGTCACAAACACACAGACACGGACACTAACACAACACACAAACACACACAACACACACAAACACACACACACACACATGCACATCACATCACATTACACAAAATGATATATAACATTTATCACACAATCACATCTCAGCAAAGCTGACTTATCGCTCAATTCAAAACAATCCATTTGATCTTACCTCTCTTCGGGGGATGGGATAGCCTAGCGGTTAGAACATTGCGCTCGCAATCTGACGACCCGGGTTCGATTCCCGTTCAAGGGGATATTTTCCCCCACAGTTAACATCAGTGCAAACTCCACTCTCCCCAAGAGTCCGTCGGATGAAACTCTAAACCGAGGCCCCGTGTGCGAACGCACGCAGAATATCTTGCGCACACGTTAAATCCTGTACCGCTTTTCGTAAAAATAGGCCATTGTGTGCCGGTGGAAATACATAACAGAATTTACAAAACTGCATACACACGGGGCTGGATGTAAAAGAAAAGCTCATAAGTGCTTATTCCATTATCCTCGATATAAAAGAATAAAATTTAAAAAAAAAATGATAAAAGAATGAAGTTCATTGTCTTTCCAGGCCATATGTTGTTTATTATCTTTCTGTCTGTCTATATAATTTTATCTCTGTCCGTGCATCTCTCACATACACCAACACCGACACCGTCACCGACACCGTCACAAACACACAGACACAGACACACACACACACAAACCACACACACACACACACACACACACACACACACGGGCGCACGCACGCACACACACACACACACCATACAAACAGTCACACACACAAACACACACACAACACACACACACAATACACTCACGCACACACACAACGGACGCGCGCGCGCACAACACAAACTCACACAACACACACACAAGCATACACACAAACAAACACACAAACACACACACATGCACATCACATCACATTACATAATATAACATTTATCACATAATCACATCTCAGCAAAGCTGACTTATCACTCAAGTCAAAATAATCTATTTCATCTTATGTCCCCTCGGTGTCACATTAAGAGAGGCATTTCAATAAAATGGCCTTCATGTAACGTAGCAAGGCCTTCCGTGTCCAGTGGGTTTTTGTTGCTTTCTTTTGTGATAAACTGATGGCTTTAACAACGAGATTATTTCATGTGAGTGAGAGGATCACACATAAAACGATGGGGGACGGAATAGCCTGGCTGGTCAGAACATTGCGCTGGCAATCTGACGATCCGGTTTCGATTCCCGTTCAAAAGAATATTTCCCCCAGGAGTTAACATCAGTGCAGACTCCACTCTCCCCAAAAGTCTTTCCGATGAGGCTATAAACCGAGGCCCCGTGTGCGAACGCACGCAGAACATCTTGTGTACACGTTAAATCCTGTTCCACTTTTCGTAAGAATAGGCCATTGTGTGCCGGTGGAAATACATAACAGAATTTACAAAACTTCATACACACGGGGACTGGATGTAAAAAAGCACATAAATGCTTATTCCATTATCCTCGATATAAAAGAATAAAATAAAATAAAATAAAAACATCAAGAGAGGTATTTCAATAAAATGGCCTTCATATAACATAGCTAGGCCTTCCGTGTCCAGTATCTTTTCGTTGTTTTCTTTTGTAATTAACTGATGGCTTTAACAAAGAGATTATTTCATGTGAGTGAGAGGATCACACATAAAACGATGGGGTACGGGATAGCCTGGCTGATTAGAACGTTGCGCTCGTGATCTGCTGACCCAGGTTTGAATCCCGTTTAAGAGGAGATTTTTCCCTCTGGAGTTAACATCAGTGCCGACTCCTCTGTCCTCAAAAGTCCTTCGGATGAGACTATAAACCCAGGTGCAATCGCACGCAGAACATCTTGCGCACATGTTAAAGCCTGTTTCGCCTTTTCAGAAACGTAGGCCACTGTGTGTTGGTGGGAACACATGAAAAATTTCCAAAACTGCATACACATGGGGACTGGACGTATAAAAACACATGAATGCTTATTCCATTATCCTCGAAATAAAATATGAAATGATACTATAATAATAATAATAATAATAATAATGATAATAATAATAATATTAATAATAATAATATTAATAATAATAATAATATTAATAATAATAATTATGATGGTGGTGGTAATAATAATGACAACAACAACAACAATAATATAATTATAATAATAATAATAATAATAATAATAATTATATAATAATAAAGTATACTAATAATAATATTAATAGTTAAGAATAATTAGTAATAATATGCCAAAAATTAATAATATTTAAAAATAATAATCAACAACAAAATAACAATAATAACTATAACAATAACAATAACAACAATAATAATAATAATAATAATAATAATAATATGGGTTCACTGCCTTGTCAGAACACAAGCTGCCTGAAGATGGATCTTTTTGAAATTCTTCTTTGAATACCTTTGCCACACACGGTCCACCAATCTATATATTTTTTTAATCGTAATAAAATATCATCAAGAACATAACACTTCCTTTCCACTGATCCCTTTCAATTGATCTTATTTTGATTTCCGTTCATTTTAATATTACCTCTCTCTCTCCCACCTTCCCCTCCATCTTTCAAATACAATTTCCAACAAAGGACAGCATTTTGCAGGAAAACATTGCCCACAATCGCGCCACCATTGTGTCAAAACCCCTTTTTTTAAAAATCGCCATTTTCTCCTCAACGCTTTGTGGGTTGTTTTTTTACCAGAAGACAAACTGCAATGTTATGGCCTTTCCTGCGTGGATGTGCCTGTGTTATCTGTCTCCTTTGCTAAAAATTGATGGCTGAAGCAAGATCGGTTCACTTGAATGAGGGATTAAGCTAGGACATTGTCGGTTCACTGCTTTGTCAAAATGCGTTGCTGAATTATTGAAGGTGTGGTTTTAGTTGAATTGTTCTTGTTTTGTGGAGTAATTAGTGTTAGAAAAGCTGAGTTATTGTCTGTAATTGTGTGATTAATTGAAGTGATATGGTTATCACAGTAATGTCAACACATAAACAGCTGCACGTGCGCACATCCTGAGAGCCAGCAACATAACAAACGATATTGAGAAACACACACAATTTGATAACAAACACACGTGCGAAATTGCCACAACTTCAATATTCTCAACGTTTTCAAACCATGAAATCATCACAGTCGTTTCCACAAATCTGTGTTTTTTCTCCTTCTTAACAAACAAAATTAACGACAGAAGCAACAGCAGCAGCAACAACAACAATAACAACACCACAACAAACAACAACAGTGCAGTAGCAGCAGCAACAATATAAAAAAAATAGCAACGATCCTCAAAGGACATTTTAAATCGATCGTCTGAATTTCTGTTCCTTCCGATAGACATATTTCTTCAGAGCGATTGCTGGCTAAAGTAAGGTCTTTTTCTTCAATTCGACCACAGACTTAAAAAATTGTTCTAAAGCACTCATTAAATCAGTCAGTATGTCAGATTACAGTCTGTCTCGGTGTGGCTGATGAGGGCTTTAGCTGTGTAGTTTGGCATTGATGTTGCTTGCAAGGACCTGTCCATCAATTCACACTAAGTTAAACAACTAGTTAGTTACTCAGCTAGCCCGTCAGATAGTAAATTAGTCAGCTAGTTAGCTGCTTACTTACCTGCTTACTTACTTGCTTACTTGCTTGCTTACTTACTTACCTACTTACTTACTTATTTATGTTGCACTCATTTACTTACCCACTTACTTACTTTCTTACTCATTTACCCACTTACATACTTTCTTACTCACTTACTTACTTAGCTACTTAGTCAGTTAGGCAGATATCTAGTTATTTTGTTCATTAGTTACTTCTTACTTACTTTCTTACTTACTTTCTTACTTACTTGCTTACTTACTTACTTACTTACATGTATATACATGCATGCATGCATGCATACATACATATATACATACATACAGACACATACATCATCATCATCATCATCAGTCCCGTGACCTTGGCGGTCGTGGAGGAGACACGAAAAGACGATGCCGTGGTAAGCCTCCTCCATCCATCTCGGTCCTCGGCTCTGCGCAGTAGTGCCGAGTCATTCATCCTGGTCCATTCTCTGATGTTGTCCATCTATGACTTGTTCTTTCTTCCCCTCCTTTCTGCCACCTTCGAGTGTTCCCTGCAGTACTGTTTTTGGCAGAGTGTTGTGGCGGGTGACGTGGCCGAACCATGTCAGCTTTTTCTTCTTGACGATGGTGAGAAGGGGTTCCTGTTAACCTGCCAGCCGTGTTATTTGGCTCTTGATAAATTCATTGGTCTTTCGTTCTCTCCAGGATATGCCCAGCAGTTTTCTATGGCATTTTGTTTCAAATGACTGGATTCCCTTTGCTGTTTCATACACATACATATATGCACAAAACAAGAAATACACACAAAATAACATATTCAAACAAATACATACATAAATATAAGCTGAATACACACACACACACACACACACACACACACACACACACACATACACATACACACACAGAGTGCACATCAAACACACGAATAGCTGACCAGTGATTAGCTAATCAATCACTCACCCAAACACACAAAAAACCCACTTAACATCTCATTTTTAAAACATAATCAAAGAAAGAAGTTGGCACCAAAAAACAAGTTTAAAATTGAGTTTGTAGTTCAACAAGGAAGTGAGCCCATTGCTTAGCAATAGATCTCGCTGCTGCTGTGAGCTGATCTGTCAGAGAAGACAGACTGAATAGAAACGACTATGGTCACAAATCATCAAATAGCCATTTTTTCTGGAAAAACAAAAACAAACAAACAAACAAAAATCGTGAGAAAAAAAATCAGAGGAAGACGTTAAAGGTTCAGGTGTTGACAACCTGATTGGTTAAAAAAATCTACTGGTGTTTTTTTTATGAAGCGATCACCCCAAAAAAATTCCGAGCATTAATCTTGTTAGCTTGATTTTTGTTGTTGATGTTGATGATTTTAATCATGTAATTGGATGATAGAGCTAAATCATTGTCAAGCACTTGATCTCGATGCCCATGTAAAACAAAAAAGTGTTTTATCCAGCGGTTTCTCATTGGGGAAATCTGATTTTAAAAAAAACACACAACCAAAATTGTTCCTGACCATCAATAGAAATTTCTTTACAGAAATAAAGAAATGTTGAAGTTAAAACATATTATGTGCTTGATTCTTAGATGCTAGTTGTTGTTTAACTGTAAGAGAAAAACAGCCTTTTCTTTAAGTTCTGGAGAGATCATAATTTGTTGGGATTTTTTTTTGTTTATTGGCTAGAGCTCCGAGGTTTACCAATGGTGAGGTTTTGCGAATGCACCCTTTTTATTCACCATGAATGTATCCGCATTCCGACTAAAGATTGGAGACTGCATGATTTGCTGGCGTTACTTTGCTTTCGAAAGAGTAGGCCATTGTGTGCCGGTGGGAACAGATGACAAAATTTACAAAACCGCATACACACGGGTACTAGATGTAAAAATAGCACATGAGTGCTTATTCTATTATCCTCGGGGGAAAAAAAGTCATCTGAGCGCTTTGATTTGTTGCTTTACAAGATTCAGCGCTATATAAATTCTATACATTATTATTATTATTTTTGCTATTATTACTATTATTATTATGATTATTATATTATTCATTATTATTATTATTCGGTTTTCGTTGTGTTTTTGTTTTGGTTGTTTTGTTGGTGCTCATTTTCCTTTGAGTCTGTGTGCAGCTAACAGGGGCGTTTCCCAGCCTTATAACTTTGGGATAACCCAAAACATGCACTCTGTGGCAGGAAGGGATAGCTCAGTGGTCAGAGCACTCGCTTTTCCTCACCCAATGTTAAGCAGCATCGAGCGTGGTTACCACTTGGATGGGTGACCGTTTGCCCACTAAGGCTTCAGTACTCCCCTATTTCACCCAGCTGTAAATGGGTACCTGCCTCTTTTAGGATCACAGAAGGTAAAAAAGCGAGGGAGAGGAGATCGGCGCCGCCCTCAATATGCTGGCCCCTGGAGAAGCTGAGATCTCTGATGCCTAGCTTCCCTACGACCACACAGGCTATGGGGCACCTTTACCTTTTATGCACTCTGTCTTACTCATCACACCTGAAAGTCACTGCGAGACTGCAAGTATGCAGTGAGTAGAAAATTGCGTCTATGGCTGTTTTCCAATACCTGTCCATGAAGTCTGCCTTACAAGGATTTCAAAAAGACTAAACCTTTTAAGGGAGCACACGTCGTTATACTAGAAGATTTTTGCGACCTGAGACAATTTCGACATAATATCTGGGGGGAAAATGAAAATAATGTAGACTTTGGTCACTTTGTTCACATCTGTAGTTGACAATGTTGTTGCCTAGATGCACGAGCAGATTGTACATGTGTAAAGCTGCCGACTACACATCATGGAAACAGAAAACGGTTTTTGACTGTACACTTCTTTTATAGAAACAGAGAGCTGTTGCATAACTATGTCCATTTTTCATGGAAACAGAGAAATGTTGCATAACTATGTCCATTTTTCATGGAAACAGGGGATGTTGCATAACTATGTCCATTTTTCATGGAAACAGAGAAATGTTGCATAAGTGTACACTTATTTCATGAAAACAGATGGTTGTTGCATAACTGCACACATCTTTCATGGAAACATAGAGCTGTTGCATAACTATGGACATTTTCAATGAAACAGACGGCTGTTGCATAACTTTACATATATTTCATGGAAACAGATAACCGTTACAGAACCGTTCACGTATTTCATGGAGAAAATGACTTGTTCCATAATAATTGTACACTTATTACAATTCTTATTCCCATTTCCATCACCACCACTGTTTTCTTTAGTTTTTCAGTGTTTCTGTGATTGTTTCTTCGCTGTCACACAAAAAAACCCAAAGAACAAAATATATTTGCTGAAGAAGAAAAAAAGTGACAGAAAAAATGCAAACAAGCAACAACAACAAAATAAATAAAGGCAACAGAAAATAAAATGGGAACAAGATCAGAAAGACAGACAGAAAAACGGAAAAAAACCCAGTTCTCGTTAACAAAAGTAAAGAAACGCACAATCGTAAAAATCTATCCGAATTCAGAATGCGGCTACCTTAATCCTGGGCAAAAACGGTAGCAAACAACAACAACAACAACAACAACAACTACAAAATCCCATCACTGGTAAACCTCGTAGGTGTAGCCAAGAAACAAAAACAACAATAACAACAACAACAACAACCATACAACCAAACAAATCAACAGACAGACAGACAGGCAGACAGACAGACAGACAGACAGACAGGCAGACAGACAGACATACAGACAGACAGGCAGATAAACAGACAGGCAGGCAGGCAGACAGACAGACAGACAGACAGATGGACAGACAGACAGACAGACAGACGGAATAGTCTGGTGGTCAGAGTGATGCGCATTGCTCTCGTGATCTGCTGATCCGGGTTCGGATCTCGTTCAAGAGGATTTTTCCTCTGGGTTAACATCAGTGCTGACTCCATTTCCCCTAAAACTCCTTCGGATGAGACTATAAACCGAAGTTCTGTGTGCGAACGCACGCAGAACATCTTCTGCACACGTTAAAACACGTTCCATTTTTCGAAAGAGTAGGCCATTGTATGCCTATGGGAGCGGCTGGCAAAATTTACAAAACCGCATACATACGGGGATAGGGGGTAAAAAACAAAAAAACACATGAGCGTTTATTCCATTATCCTCGAAATATAAGAATAAATAAAAGTAAATAAAATAATCTTTAGAAAAAACAGACAGACAGAGAGACAGACAGATAGAGACACATGCAGACAGACAGACAGACAGACAGACAGACAGACTGATGACAGACAAAACATAGAAACCTACACCTTTGAAAAGTAGTAAACTTTGGACAGCCAAAAGGAAGCTTTCAGGAATCGGTTAGGAGGAAAATGCCGTGTGAAACCCATCACCAGGGTCAGACGAAATTTTAGCTAGCATTAGCAGAGCAGCCTGTGAGTCACACACACACACACACACACACACACACACTCACACACACTCACACACACACACACACACTCACACACTTACAGCACACACACACACACACACACACAACACACAACACACACACACACACACACACACACACACACTGCAGGGTTGGTGTTTTTTTTAAAGCAGCTAGTACCATAACCATAAAGTATATGGGGAAAAAATCTAGGGTTGTCTGTCTATTCATTTCCCGTTGTCTCTTTTGCTTTTGTCGCTTGTTGTCTGGGTTGTTACTTATTTAACATGTTTGAATGTGTGTTGTTGTGGATTTTTAGCTGTTTGTTGAAATATGTCTGTTTGGCTGCGTGCGTTATTCATTCATTTATCTTTTTTTGTTTTGCTGCATGATTGTTTGATAATTCGATGCGCGTTTTGTCTTAAATCTTTCCTCTGTGTTAAAATATTCAAGAATGATAACAGCACTGAGCATTATCATGAAGACGACTTGTGTTTGGTCATTCAGTCGTCATACTAATGATGACTTTTTTAACCACAATTTAAGCTGTAAGTTTGTTGTTATGTCGCTGGTGATTATTGTTCATATACATGTGATATGTTCTGTTTAATAAAATCAGATGAAACCATAATGATGTTATCAAATAGCAGAGTGTGTTACGAAGCATTTAAGCGATTTTCGTAGGTTTTGTTTGTTGGATGGTTGGTTGGATGGTTAGTTGGAGGGTTTTGTTTTTGGGTTTTGGTGGGGTTTTGTGTGTGTGTGTGTGTGTGTTTGTGTGCGTGTGTGTGTTTGTGTGTGTGTGTGTTTGTGTATGGGTTTTTTAAGGTAGTACAAAACTAGCCTAGATGAAATAAATACAACTTTCATTCCTAGCAGTTTTCTCTGTGTGCAATTCGAAACGCTCTCCCTCGGGAAAACGCATCGCTACGAGAACAGCGCCACTCATTTTTTATTCATATTTTCCTGTTTTTTAGAGATACTTGTTTCCATCTGCGAGTAGCAGGTTTTTTTCTACATAATTTTGCTAGAGAAAATTCTCTTAGTGCCAAGGGTTCTTTAACATGCGCAGCAACAGTAACAGCAGGATCAACAGCAACAACAACAACCACAACAGCAAAAGCAGCAACAACAACAACAACAACAACAACAAGTTCCGCCTCGAAATTTATTGGAAGAAAAGTTATGGTGCGTGTGGGTCTGGAACAATTCTACAGGGAGAACAAGAGGACAGAGACTGTTCTAAACTGTTGATGTTGCAGCCCAGCCATTGCAATGAATCCACGCGTGTGATCTTTCCGTCTGAATGGATATCTTTTTTTTCACCCCGAAGGAAGATGGCTAAAACAAATGAAAGTGTTTAAACTCATAATCTGCGCTTTTTTGTTTTTGGTGGGTAGGGGAGAGGCATTATCTTGTATTCATTAGGTTAGATTGTGTTTTGCTTTGGTTTGGTTTAGTTGTCTTGTTCCGCTTTGGTGATAAGAGAGAGAGACAGACAGAGACAGAGAGACATACAGACAGAGAGACAGAGAAAGAGACAGACAGACGGACTGACAGACAGAGACAGACGCAGACAGGCAGACAGACGGACAGACAGACAGAAACAGACAGACAGACCAACACACAGACACACACAGAGTCAGAGACAGACAGACGGACCAACAAACAACGGACACAGTCAGAGACAGAAACAGAGAGACAGAGAGACACAGAGTCAGAGAGACAGAAAAACACACAAACAGCTACAGAGACACAGGCAGAGTAGACACAGACATATTAAAGAGAGGGAGGGACAGAGAAGGAATGAGACAGATACAGAGAGGGACACGGACTGATAGACAGACAGACAAACAAGCAAACAATCACACACACACAAAACAAACAAACATAGAAGCTTTTTTTCTTGTCTTCTTCTGCAAGTGAGTTTCTGTGGTCTTTCGAAACTGCTAATCAAGCAGTTGGCAAATGAGCTTCATTTTTCCCCTGACGCTGGCAAGCCCAGTGATTCATCGAAACGACCCAAGTTGTGAAAGAATATTTTTTGTCTGAATTTGAAGGCAAACGAAGAGGTTGAAGGAGAGTGAGAAACTTGAGAACAGAGAAAGAGAGAGATGGGGGAGGGGTTGGTGGTAGGGAGAGACAGAGACAGACAGACAGACAGACAAACAGACAGAGAAAGATAAAGAGAGATAGAGAGAGAGAGAGAGAGAGAGAGAGAGAGAGAGAGAGAGAGAGAGAGAGAAAGAGAGATATATAAGCAGAGAAGGAGGGAGGGAGAGAGAGAGTGAGAGAGAGAAGAGAGAGAAGAGAGAGACAGAGACATAGACAGAGACGAACAGAGACAGAGACACCGAGAGAGACAGAGACAGAGAAACCGAAGGGAGACAGAGGCAGAGACACAGAGACAGAGACACAGCGACAGAAAGAACATCTCTTGTTTCTTCAAAGCAACCCTTTCCACGCCTCTCATTTAGAAAGATAGGATTCAAAGCTTGTTCCCATGTGAGCCTTAACTTGTCTATGCAAATTGAGATTCATTTTGATTTTTAAGAATGTGTTTTCAAAAATGTAGAATTAAAAAAATACATAAACGAATTAATGAAGCAATGCCACAATTAAGGGAGGGGGAGGGAGAGAAAGAGAGAGAGAGAGAGAGAGAGAGAGAGAGAGAGAGAGCCAGACAGACAGACAGACAAACAGACAGAGTCAAACAGACAGACAGACAGACAAATAATCAGAAAGACAGAGGAATAAAGAGAAATGGACGTAAGGACTCAAGGACAAGCAGAAAATGGACCCATAAGCAAACACACTCATAGAAAGACAAACAGACATGGAGGAAGGGAGGGAGGGAGGGAGGGAAAGAGAGAGAGAGAGATAGAGAGAGAGAGATAGAAGGAAGAGAGAGAGAGAGAGAGAGAGAGAGAGAGAGAGAGAGAGAAGGAGAGAGAGAGAGAAAGAAAGACAGAGAAAGAGAGAGAAGGAGAGAGAGGGAGAGAGACCGACAGACAGACAGAAAGACAGACAGAGACAAAGACAGATAGGCAGAAAAACAGACACAGACAGACAGATATAGTCATACAGACAGAGAAACACAGAAACAGAAAGAGCGTCGCTTGTCTTCTTAAAATCAATCAATCAATCAATCAATCAATCAATCCCTTTCAACAGTTCCTAGTCAGATAGATTGAAATCTCTAAGCTGTCCACACTCAGGCACTTTTATCTACGAGTCTTATATATGGGTAATACGGGATAGCTCATTGGTCGGAGCACTCGCTTTCCCCCAGCCAAGTTAATTAAGCAGCGTCGAGCGTGGTTACCAGTTGGATGGGTGACCGTATGCGCGCCTTGGCTTCAGTACAGTTCCCCCAGCTGTAAATGGGTACCTGTCCTCTTTAGGGTCAGGGAAGGTAAAGCAGCGAGGGAGAGGAGATGGGCGCCGCCCTCAATATGCTGGCCCTAGAGAAGTGAGGTCTCTGACGCCTCGCTCCCCTACGACCTTATAGGTTATGGGACACCTTTACCTGTTTACCTCATCTATGCACAGAATGCCTAACCTGGAGAGAGAGGGTGTGGGGGCTGGTGTCTTCTGCACCGTATGGTAAAGAATAAACGAAATAGTAAAAGTAATACCACAACTGAGAAAGACAGATAGTGAGAAAGAGACACAAAGAGAGACAGAGATGACACAGACGAACAGGAATGACGAACGGACAAGACAGACAGATAGGCACGAACACAAATAGACAGAGATAGAAAAAAAAACCAAAGACTCTTAATTTTGTAGGTCTTTTTTCAAAGCCGCTAATCAAGCATTTAGGAAAAAAGAAACTTACTTTTCCTCAAGATGCCCATCTCACTTCTACATTAAAATTGTTCTATTTGTTTAAGAAACATTTCTTTTATTTGGAAAGCAAACAAAGAAAGAAGTCGAAGTAGAGTTAAAGAGAGAGAAAAAGAAACAAAGAAAGAGAGAAAGGGGAGAGAGAGACAATGACAATGACAATGACAAATTCTTTTATTTCGAGGATAATGAATAAGCACTCATGTGCTTTTTTACATCCAGTCCCCGCTCGTAGGGATACATCTTAATAATAACCCAACACTTATACAGTCTCACAGTAGAAACATGGGGAAATAACCCTCTTCAAAGCAGCCCCCCCCCAACAACCCCCCCCCCCCCCCGAAAGCAAACTAAAAAAAGAAAACCCTAAAAATATCCCCCACCACCCCCCACCCCTCCCACCACCCACCCACCCCCCCAAAAAAAAACCCCAAAAAACCCCACAACCAAAACGAACAAACAAACAAAAGAGAAAGAAAAACCAAACCAACAAAAGAAGAAAAAAAGAGAAAAAGAAACAACAACAACAACAACAAAACCAAGAAGAATAACAACCAAACTTAATAAGTCATAAAGATAAACATCTACACATTGTCAAATAGTACATATACTTGTTACACATAACAATAAGATATTGAAATAGGGCACTCGTTAAGACTTAAGTACAGAGGATAAGTCCAATAAGTATTGAAAATATAAAATATGAATCCTTCATCAGGATACACCATAACTATGAGCAAAACGATAAAAGATGAGAGAGAGACAGAGACAGAGAGTGTGTGTGTGTATTTCAAAGATAATATCCAATTTATAATTCCCAAAACAGTACACGATCACCATCAAAACTCATTTTTGATTATACTCGTTTCAAATTATATGTCATGATAATCAAATAAACTCAATACCCATATATTCACACAATAAAAACAAGAAACAAAACAAAAGAAGAATCTAAACCTATACAGTCATTGAGGGAGAGAATGTGAGTGAGTGAGTGAGTGAGTGTGTGTGTGTGTGTATGTGTGTGTGAGTGAGTGTGTGTGTGAGGGATAATACTAAAGAGAGAGAGAGAGAGAGAGAGAGAGAGAGAGAGAGAGAGAGAGAAGAGAGAGAGAGAGAGAGAGAGAGAGAAAGAAGAAAGAAAGAAAGAAAGAGAGGGATGGAGAGAGAGAGGGGGGAGGGAGAGAGATGGAGGGAGGTAGGGAGAGAGACAGAGTCAGAGAGACAGAGAGAAAAAAGAGAGACACTGATAGAGACAGACAAACAGACAGAAAAGGCGAAAGAGAGAAGCAGAAAGACAGACACACAGACAGACACACAGACAGACAGAGACAGAAAAACAGAGAGGCAGAGACACAGAGAGAGACAGAGACAGAGACACAGAGACAGAAATAACAGCCCTTGTTTCTTACAATCAATCTTTTCGATGCCTCTCATTTCGAGAGATAGGAATTAATGTTGTTCCCATGTCAGCCTTTTATCTATGCAAATGATATTTGATGTTTAAGGATGTGTTGGTGTTTTTTTTTTAAATTATAGAATTGAAAATATCTAATTGGATAATGAAGTAATACCACAACCACGGGAGATAAAGAGAGACAGACAGACCGACAGACAGACAGACAGACAGAGGACAAAGACAGACAGACAGAGACACAGAGACAGAGGCAGGCAGACATATTATGCCAAATCAGAGAGACAGAGAAAGACAGAGACATACAGAGACAGAGAGACAGAGGACAAAACTAGGCCAACAGACAGACAGACAGACAGACAGAAGACAAAGACAGACAGACAGAGAGACATACAGAGACAGAGAGATAGAGGACAAAACTAGACAGACAGACAAACACACACACAGACATTCAGAGACAGACATACAGACACACAGACACACAAACACAGGGACACAGAGACAGAGACAAAGGCATTTCATTTCGTTGGTCTTTCAAAACTGCTAATCAAGCAATTGGGAAAGGAATCTCATTATTTTTCCCCACGAATCCCACCTCACTTCTCCATTGAAACTGCCCAATTGGAGAAGGAGATATTTTCTGATTTGGAAGGCAAACAATGAAGTCGAAGAGAGAGAGAAAGAGAGGGAGAGAGGGAGAGAGGGAGAGAGGGAGAGAGAGAGAGAGAGAGAGAGAGAGAGAGAGAGAGAGGAGAAGAGAGAGAGAGAGAAGAGAGAGAAGAGAAAGAGAGAGAGAGGAGAGAGAGAGAGAGAGAGAGAGAGAGAGAGAGAGAGAGAGAGAGAGAGAGAGAGAGAGAGAGAGAGAGAGAGAGAAAGACAGACAGAGAGAACTGACAGGTAAACATAAAGCCTGGCAGAGACAGAAACCGACAGAAACATACAGAATCAGAGAGAGAGACAGAGACAAAAAGAAACATAGACAGACAGAAACATACACAGCATACACACACCTCATTCCCCAACCCCTCCACATACACGCAGGACAAGCAAGCATGCAGACACACAGACACACAGACACACACACGCACGCACCCACGCACGCACTCACGCACTAACGCACGCACTCACACACACACACACACACACACACACACACACACACACACACACACACACACACACGGGACGGGATAGCCTGGTGGTTAGAGTGATGCGCATTGCCCTCGTGATCTGCTGACCCGGGTTCGAATCTCGTTCAAGAGGATTTTCCCTCTGGAGTTAACATCAGTGCCGACTTCGCATGAGACTATAAACCGAGGTCCCATGCGCAAACGCATGCAGAACATCTTGCGCACACGTTAAAATCCGTTCAGCTTTTCAGCCATTGTGTGCCGGTGGGAACGGATGACAAAACTTACAAAACTGCATACACTCGGGGACTAGATGTAAAAAGCACATGAGTGCTTCGTCCGTTGTTCTCGAAATGAAAGAATATCAATCAATCAATCAATAAAAATATATAGATACACACGCACACTCTTACACACACGAGACACACACACAGAGACACACACACACCCCTACCCCCCACCCCACCCCCAAACACACACACTCACACACACACAAACACACACACACACACACACCAACAACCCCCCCCCCCAATCCCCTCACACACAGACAGAGGGTTTGGTGGTCTGGATTTAATATCTTTAGCTCTTTAAAACCTTTAATCAGACAGCTCGCTAATGAAGCCTTTTTTATGATACGCCTCTTCAATGCCAGTGATTCCGAAATGCACAAATTGCGAAGAAGACGTGTTTGGGATTAAAATGCAAACAAATAAACAAACAAACAAACAAACGAGTCGGAATAAAAACCAATAAGAGGCGAAGACGTGTTTGAGAGAAAGTCAGAGAGAGATAGAGTGAAAAGAGAAAGAGAGAGAGAGAGAGAAGAGAGAGAGAGAAGAGAGAGGAGAGAGAGAGAGAGAGAGAGATGGAGGGCAGACAGACAGACAAACAGACAGAGAATAAAACAGAGAGACAGACAGACAGCAGACAAACAGAAAAATCAGGCACGCATGGAGAGAGAGACAGAGACAGATACAGAGACGATGACAGAGATAAAGGGACAGACAGACAGAGAACAAAAGAGAGACAGACAGACAGAGACAGACAGACAGCAGACAGAAAAAATCTAGGTACGCATAGAGAGCGAGCGAAAGAGACAGAGAGACAGAAACAGACAGACAGAGAGACAGAGACAGACAGACAGACAGACAGACAGAAACAGAGAGGAACAGGCAGACGCACGCACACATGGACACACAGAGAGAGGATTTTATTGTCCGAGTTAATTTGTTTTGTCCTTTAAACCTCTAACTAGAGAGCTGGCAAATGAACTCTATTTCATCCACTTCGGTGGTTCCAATAATCCCACAAAAAACCAAACCACGAACTAGGTAGGAGTTGTCTTGGGTTAAGATGCAAACGAACAATAAAGTCAAAATGAAAGAAAGAAAACAAAATCCATAACCAGATAGTCTTATTAAGAAAGATAGAACGAGAGAGAGAGAGGGGGAGAGAGAGTCAACATAACCCCCTTCACACACACAGAAAGAGAGAGAGAGTCAAAATCCCACACACACACACATACACAGAGAAAGAGAGAGAGAGAGAGAGAGAGAGAGAGAGAGAGAGAGAGAGAGAGAGAGAGAGAGAGAGAGAGAGAGAGAGAGAGAGAGTCAAAATCACGAACAGACACACACACACACATTAACACAGAGAGAGACAGACAGAGACAGAGAGAGACAGAGAGAATCAAAACCACACACACACAAACGCACACACAAACACACACACACACGCACGCACGCACACACACAAACACAGGGAGAGAGACAGACAGACAAACAACAGACAGACAGACAGAAAGTATTCGCTTCATGTCTTCAGATTTTCAAACCCTACAATTAGACAGCTTACAAAATAATGATGGTTATTTTTATATATCGTTAATTACTCTTGGGGAAACCTGATCATTCTGAATTAAATTACAAATAATGGGAAAACCCACACACACACATACACACACACACAGACTGACAGACAGACAATGATAATTAAAGCATTGAAATCAGTAGTAGTAGTAGAAGTAGTAGTAGTAGTAGTAGTAGTAGTAGTAGTAGTAGTAGCAGTAGCAGTAGTAGCAGCAGTAGTAGCAGTAGAAGAAGTAGTAGTAGTAGCAGCAGCAGTAGCAGCAGCAGCAGCAGCAGCAGCAATGGTAGTAGTAGTCGTAGTAGTCATAGTAGTCGTAGTAGTCGTAGTAGTAGTAGTAGTAGTAGTAGTAGTAGTAGTAGTAGTAGTAGTAGTAGTAGTAGTAGTAGTAGTAGTAGTAGTAGTAGTAGTAGTAGTAGTAGATGCTGTTCTATTTTGTAGAACATTTTGTAAAAAAAAGAAAATGTCGTAAGTTAACATACTGCCCGTTTTATGATTATCTCCAATAGATATTCCCTAGTGGTGATGAAAAACAGCGGTTTGTTTTTGTCCAATTGCATTTTCAAAAGCAACACACACACACTAATGCGCGCGTAGGCGCGCGCGCCACACACACACACACACACACACACACACACACACACACACACACACAACACACACACACACACAATACTCGTCTAATATCACTTTAAGTGAACAGACGTAAAATTGAAGACACACACACACACGCACGCACGCACAAACACACACACGCACACACGCACGTAAGCACGCACGCACACACATACACACACACGCGAGCGCACACACACACACACTCTCTCTCTCACACACACAACTGAACATAGAAAAACAGGGCCTTATAAACACGACGATAGCCATTACGAAGGTAATGGGAAGAACACAGTTGTTTTTTTAAATGATCCTAAAAATTAAATGCTGAGGCTGCTCTCTCTCTCTCTCTCTCTCTCTCTCTCTCTCCTCTCTCTCTCTCTCTCCTCTCTCTCTCTCTCTCTCTCTCTCTCTCTCTCTCTCTCTCTCTCTCTCTCTCTCTCTAATACGTATCTTTTTATAGTTATCATTTTCTTTTAAAATGTACGTTTACTTGAAACTATTAGCTGATCATTATGGATAGTCCTTTCTCAGGGCAAGGGCCGGATGAAAATAAAACGTATATCAATACTTATCTGTGATCCTTGGGAAACAAGATTATCAATCAATCAATCAATCAATCAACCTTTCTCTTTAGTTTAAATGCACTAAGCAGAAATGAAAAGAGATGTATTTGATCCGATTGTGGCTCAGTTCCTACGCCCCAATTACTTATCTTTTTATCTCTTCGCTTTGATTGTTTTTGTATCTTTTAGCATCGTTCATTTGCTCATACCTTGGTTAGATTTTTCAGCATCACACACACATGCACGCAAACACACACACACACACGCGCGCGCGCGCGCGCGCGCGCGCGCGCATGCACACATGTACACACGTACATGCAAACACACACGCGCACACACCAACACAGAAAAAGCAGTTCTTATAAACAAGTGCGCACCCATTACAGTGGTGAAAGGAAGAATAGAGACAAAATTTATATAAAAAAGACGATCCTAAATCTTTTGATGTGGCTGTTCTCTCTCTCTCTCTCTCTCTCTCTCTCTTTTCCTCTCTCTCTCTCTCTCTCTCCTCTCTCTCTCTCTCTCTCTCTCTCTCTTCTCACTTTCTCTCTCTCTCTCTCTCTCTCTCTCTCTCTCTCTCTCCCTCTTTCTCTCCCTCTTTCTCTCTCTCTCTCTCCCTCTTTCTCTCTCTCTTTCTCTCTCTCCCTCTTTCTCTCTCTTTCTTTTTCTCTCTCTCTTTCTCTTTCTCTCTCTATCTCCCCCCCCTCTCTCTCTCTCTCTCTTCTCTCTCTCTCTCTCTCTCTCTCTC
>CM054136.1:58303705-58328705 GCA_028751875.1 Rapana venosa | reverse complement strand
ATACACACGGGGATTGGATGTACAAAAAGCACATGAGTGCTTACTTCGTTATCCTCGATATAAAAGAATAAATAAATAAATGATAAAAAAGGAAAGGAAAAACACTCTAGAGGAAAACTCTGAAATGTAAATACTTTGTGGGCACTGGCGATTGTGGCCAATCAGCTCTATTCACGGGAGACATCCACACACAACGAAGACACAATTATTCAGCCCTTGATTACGTTGTCTGCGTTCTATTAATTTTTAATTGCTATGTTGTTCAGTGTGTGTGTGGGTCTGGGGGACGTATGTGTGTGTGTGTGTGTGTGTGTGTGTGTGTGTGTGTGTGTGTGTGTGTGTGTGTGTGTGTGTGTGTGTGTGTGTTGTGTGTTGTGTTTGTGTGTGTGTGTTGTGTGAGTGTGTGTGTATGTGTGTGTGTTGTGTTGTGTGTGTGTTGTGTGTGTGTTGTGTGTGTGTTGTGTGTTGTGTTGTGTTGTCTGTGTGTGTGTGTGTGTGTCTGTCTGTCCCTCTATGTGTATTTTTTTTATCTTATCTTATTCATTTATATCGAGGATAATGGAATGACCAAATATGCGCTTTTTATATCCAGTTCCCGTGTGTTTACGGTTTTGTAAATTCTGTCATCTGTTCCCTCCGACACACAATGGCCTACTCTTACAAAAAGCGGAACATGATTTAATGTGTGTGCAAGATGTTCTGTGTGGGTTCACACACGGGACCTCGGTTTATAGTTTCATCCGAAGAACTTTTGGGGGAGAGTGGAGTCGGCACTGATGTTAACTCCAGGAGAAAAAATATCCCCCTTGAACGGGAATGGAACCCGGGTCGTCAGGTTGCAAGCGCAATGTTCTAGCCACTAAGCTATCCTGTCCTCCCTGTGAGTGTGTGTGTATGTGTGTGTGTGTGTGTGTGTGTGTGTGTGTGTGTGTGTGTGTGTGTGTGTGTGTGTTGTGTGTGTGTGTGTGTGTGTGTGTGTGTGTGTGTGTGTGTGTGTGTGTGTGTGTGTGTGTGTGTGTGTGTGTGTGTGTGTGTGTGTGTGTGTGTGTGTGTGTGTGGTTGTGTGTGTGTGTGTGTGTGTGTGTGTGTGTGTGTGTGTATGTGTGTGTGTGTGTGTTGTGTTGTGTTGTGTGTATGTGTATGTGTGTTTTGTATTGTATTGTGTTGTGTTGTGTGTGTGCGTGTGTGCGTATCTGTGTGTACATATGTCTGTGTATTTCACTGTCTGTCTGTCCCTCTGTCCCTCTGTCTGTCTGTCTGTCTGTCAGTCTGTCCCTCTGTCTGCCTGTCTGTCTGTCTGTCTAAATGCAAATGATCTGTTGGAATTTCGTTTTCCTGATGGCATTCACGATCGCTATCAGAGAAATCATAATTCTTGTTCTTCACCGTTTCTTGAAATATTCAAACCGCTGATCAATCATGTTGTATCAGAAAGGTCATCACATCAATCTTGCTTTTACTGCTGTCTATGCCTGTTCGTCTATCTGTCTATCTATCTCTCTGTCTGTCTGTGGGTTTGTGTGTCTGTCTATCTGTTTGTCTGTCTATCTGCTGGTCTATATGTTTGTTTGTCTGTGTTGATGCGGTTTTAAGTGAGAAGCATATATCAAGAAAGAGGCGAAATATTGTGTATTGTGTGTTTATTTGTTTGTCTGTGTGTCTGTTTCTGTGTTTGCGTGTGTGTGTGTGTATGTTTATGTGTGTTTTTGTGTGTTTTTGTGTGTTTGTTTGTTTGTGTGTTTGTTTGGATAGAGCTCCGTGATTCACCAATAGTGACTTTTTTGCGTAAGCGACAGTTGTTTAGCCCACCATTAAGGTAGCCGCACTTCGACTGCGTAGAGTGTTGTGTGTTGGTTTCCTTCACCTTATATTACTTTATGACGCTTTTCTCCTCAGTGATAACAAATTAAATCCTATCAAACCCGTCTCAAAGAAACAACATGACGTTTCTTTCCAAAAACAAACAAATTAAAGGATAATATTTTCGGTTTCCAACAGAAAAAAAATCGCGTGGATGCTTTATATGCAAGGATTAACTCTCCCCCACGCTCAGTTCATGAAGAATGTCTACAAAATGATGTTTTGGACTGAATGTCAAACATCCATATTTTCTATTTCGGTCTTCAATGTTTCTGGCAATAATTCTTGTCCGTTTAAGTCCTAGCACCGTAAATTTCTTGTAAGTAGATGAAGTGAATGTGTTCTAGAATTGCATGGAATGAATTTTTGTTTTTGTGTTTGTATAATAACAGAATTTCTCTCTTTTCACTGACGTTTACGAACAAGAAACCAAAATTCAAAATAATACACAGTATTTTACCTTTCTTAGTTTATGCTTCTCACATAAAAGCACATCAACTGTGTTCAGATGAATGAAGGAAATTGCCTGAAAAAAACATAGATAAGAATTCTTTAAAGACACGAATGAATACCAAAGCAAAATAAATGTGTGTGTGCGTGCATGCGTGCGTACGTACGTGCGTGCGTGGATGTGTGCATGCGTGCGTGCGTGGGTGTGTGCATGCGCGCGCGCGCGTTTGTGTGCATTTTTTCTATATAAAAGCCGTCTCAAACATACAACAATGCCCTTTCTCTCCAAAACAAAATGTGCGTATATCCTCCTTTGAAAGAAATACAGCCGAATGGATGCTTTGAATGCATGGGTTAACTGTGTCTTGCATTCATTTGATGAAGCAGGCCTCCAGGCGGATCATGTTTTCGGTTCAATGTCTAACGTCCATAATTTTCTATTATTCAGTTTTCGAGGCTTCCAGCAATGATTCTTATCAGGCAATTCTCTCACCCTAGAAAGTCTGTGTAGACGTATAAAAGCGATGTTTGTATTTTAAAATTGCATGGAATGATCTTTCTTTTCTTCAGACTTACTTCTTAGATAAAACTTCCTCGACAGTTGTCCAGATAAATGAAAGAAATTGCATAAAAGGTACGATTATTAAAAACAATCTAATAAATTGATGATAAAGCAAATACATATGAGTGTACGTGCGTGCGTGCATGTGTGCGTGTGTGTGCGTGCGTGTGCACGCGCGCGTGTGTGTATATATGTATATGCGTGTATATTTGCGTGCTCGCGTGCATGCGTGTGTGCGTGTGTGTATGTGTGTGATGGTAGAGAATGTGTGTATGTGTATGTGCGTGCGTGCGCGCGCGCATGTGTGTGTGTGTGTGTGAGTGTGTGTGTGTTTCTGTCTGTCTCTATGTTTGTCTGTAAGCAAATCAGCTATTTCCGTTTCCCTTATCCCCAACAGCATTGATAACAGCTGTCTCACACATTACTATTCTGTCCATGGTTTGTTCTCCAAATATCTTAACCACTAATCAAGCTTGCATCAGAAACTTTGATGCCCCTCTGTATGTCCGTCTTTCTGTGTATTTGCTTGTGTGATTGATGGCGTGTTTATGTGAGTGTTTGTCTTCATTACATCCCACTTTATAACTTCAGACTCAATGGTACTTAGTTAAATCTTGTCAAAATGTGATTTCAACTTCCCTAAGATACGACGCAGCATATTTCTTTCCAGATTGAAAAGAAAATAACAATATTTTAAACTAAAAAAAAATGACGATCGTGTGAATGCTTTGAATGCATGGATTAACTGTGTCTTTATTGATTTTATTCTTTTTTATCGAGGATAATGTCTTGCATTCATTTGATGGAGCATGCTTACAGATGAATCACGTTTTGGGTTGAATGTCTACCATCCGTATTTTCTATTTCAGTCTTCAATGCTCCTGGCAATAATTCATGTCTACAAACTTTCATACGAGATAATGTTTGTAGCTGTATAAAAAAAGGATGTATCCATTTTAACATAGCGTGAAAATATCTTTCTTTTCTTCAGAATTGCTTCTAAGATAACACTTCCTTGACTGTGTCTTGATCAATGAAAGAAAATGCTTTAAAAAGAAAAGATTTAAATAAATGGATGAGTAAATAAATAAATAAATAAATAAATAACAAAGCAAAAATATGTTTGTGCCTCTGTATGTGTATGTCTGTGTCTACGTGTGTTTCTGTGTGTGTGTCTGTCTATCTCTCTGAATGCAAATTAGCTATTGCCATTTTTTTCCTCCGATAGCATCTACAACTGTTATCTAACAAATTGCAATGTTGTCTTCAGCGGTTTTTTCTGAAAGTTTGCAACAACTAATCAAGCATGTATCAAAAAGTTCATCTGAACATGTTTGTTTGAAGGTCTCTCGGACTGTCCAGTCTGTCTGTTTGTCTGTTTATTTGTTTTCTTCCTTGTTTGATTGATGGTTTGTTTGTGCGTGTTTTTTGTCTTCATCACATCCATATATCTAACTTCATCCTCAATGGTACGAAGATAAGTCTTGTTAAAATGTGTTCTAAACTCCCCAAGGATACACCATAGCAATTTCTTTCCAGATTGAAAAAAAAAATCTCAACATTCCATTTCTTAAATGAAAACATGCAGTTCATGTAGATGCCTTGAATGCATGGATTAATTGTGTCTTGCATTCAGCTGATGAAGAATGTCTACAGAATGATTACGTTCTGGGTTGAATGTCTAACTTCCATATTTTCTATTTCTGTCTCTAATGCTTCCGGCAATAATTCTTGTCGTAAACTTTGATCCGAGATCATTTGTGTAGCCATATTAAAAAAGGTGTATGCATTTTCAATAAAAACCTTGAAAGTTCTTTTCTTAAGAAATTCCCTTTTAGATAAAACTTCCTCCACTGTATCCCGAACAATGAAATAAACTGCTTTAAAAAGAAAAGATTTAATACACAAATGAGTAAATAAATAAATAAACAAACACGGGAATAAATAAATAAATAACAAAGCAAAATGATGTGTGTGTCTTTGTGTGTGTATGTCTGTGTGTCTGACTCTGTGTCTGTCTGTCCCTCTGTATGCAAATTAGCTATTCCCCTTTTTATCTCCGATAGCATCTACAACTATTTTCTGACAAACTGCAATGTTGTCTTCAGCGTTTCTGTAAAAGTTTGCAAAAGCTAATCAAGCATGCATCAAAAAATTCATCTGATCATGTTTGTTTGAAGGGCTCTCTGACTGTTCAGTGTGTCTGTCTGTTTATCTGCTTTTTTGCTTTTATATTTGATGATTTGTTTGTGTCGTTTGTCTTCACCACATTCATGTTTATAACTTCAGACTCAATGGTACTAAGATTAATCTTGTCAAAATGTGATTAAACTCCCCAAAGATACGATGCATCATATTTATTTCCAGATTGAAAAGAAAAGAATACTATTTTAAACTAACATTTTTACGATCGTATGAATGCTTTGAATGCATGGATTAACTGTGTTTTGCATTCAGTTGATGGAGCAAGCTTACAGATGGATCACGTTATGGGTTGAATGTCTACTGTCCGTATTTTCTATTTCAGTCTTCAATGCTCCTGGCAATAATCTGTATGTATAAACTTTCATCAGATATAATGTTTGTAGCCGTATAAAAATGATGCATCCATTTTTAACATAGCGTGAAATAATCTTTCTTTTCTTCAGAATCGCTTCTAAAATAACACTTCCGTGGCTGTGTCCTGATCAACGAAAGATGCTGCTTTAAAAAGATAAGATTATTTTAAAATGTTCTTAAAAATCTAAGCAAAACGATGTGTGTGTGTGTGTGTGTGTGTGTGTGTGTGTGTGTGTGTGTGTGTGTGTGTGTGTGTGTGTGTGTGTTGTGTGTGTGTGTGTGTCTCTGTGTGTATGTGTGTAAGCTTTGCGTGTGTGCGTTTGTGTGTGTATGTGTGTGTCTGTGAGTATGTGTATGTGTGTAAGTGTCTATGTGTTTGTCCGTCTGTTTGTTTGTATGCAAATCGGCTATTGACATTCTTCTATTTCCTCTTATAGCATTTACAACTACTATCTCACAAATTGCAATGTTGTCTTCACCTTTTACCTAAAATTGTTCAACTGCTAATAAAGAACGTAAAGCTCCTCTGATCCTTTTCGCTAGAAGGTCTGTCTTTGTGTGTGTCTCTCTGTTTGTTTATTTGCTTGTTTGCTTGTGTGATTGACGGCTTGTTTGTGTGGTTGTTTGTCTTCATCACATCCACCTCTATAACTTCAGCCTAAATGACACGAAGATACATCCTGCCAAACGTGTTAGAAACTCCCCCACAGGCAAGGCGCAGACATTCCTTGCCAGAAAATCAAAACACAGTCCGTTTTTTAATGAAAAAATAAAGTTCATGTCAATGATTTGAATGCATGGATTAACTTATCGCACGTTCAGGTGTGAAGCATGCCTACACATGGATCACGCTCTGGGTTGAATGTCTAATGTCCATATTTTCTATTTCTGTCGTCAATGCTCCCGGCAATATTTCGTGCCTGTAAACTCTCATCCGAGATAATTTGTGTAGCTATATTAAAAAGGGTGTGTGCATTTTGAAATGGCGTGGAAACTCTCCTTTCTTTCTTTCTTTCTTTCTTTCTTTTCTTCAGAATTCCCTCTTAGATCAAACTTCGTTGACTGTGTCCCTATCGATATAAGAAACTGCTCTAAAAAGATATGATTTTTTTTTTTAATATTAATAAATAACACAGTAAAGAGATATTGTGTGCCTTTGTGTGTGTATGTCTGTGTCTGTACCTACTTGTGTGTGTGTGTGTATGTCTGTGTCTGTACATACTTGTATTTGTGTGGCTGTCTGTCTGTTGTCTGTCTACTGTTTGTCTGTCATTCCTGTCTTTCTCTGATAGCATTTACAACCACTATCTCACACATTGCAATAATATCTTCAGCGCTTTTCCACAAAATAGTTCAAACTGCTATCTAAGCACGTATCAGAAAGGTCATTTAATCATGTTTGCTTTGATGGTCTCTCTGCATGTATGTCTGTCCGTTTGTTTGCTTGTTTGCTTGTATAATTGATTGTTTCTTTATGTGATTGTTTGTCTTCATCACATCCTAGTTTATAACTTTAGCCTCAATGGTATGATGACAAATCTCGCCAATCATGTGGGAAACTCCCCAAAGATACAGCGTAGGAATTTATTTCCAGATTGAAAAAAAAAAATATTCCGTTTTTTAACGAAAAAAGTTCATGTGGATGCTTTGAATGCATGGATTAACTGTGTCTCACACTCAGCTGATGAAGCATGACTACAGATGGATTTACGTTTTGAGATGAATGTCTAACTTCCATATTTTCTATTCCTGTCTTCAATGCTTCCTGCAATATTTCTTGCCCGGCAAGATTTATGCCAGATAACTTTTTGTGTGTGACCAAATAGAAAAAAAAAGTAATGTACGCATTTCAGAATAACATGAAACGAAAGTTGCCTTCTAAAAGTCATGCTTCTTTCTTAGAGCCATCCTGACTTTGTTCAGATCAATGTATCAAACTGCCGTAAAATGTAAAATTAAAAACTATTTCTGAGCCTACCTCCGCCTCCACCCCCTGAAAATAAAACAAAAAATAAATGGAATTGGAATATCATTAAATGAAAAAGTGGAAAACAAAGACAGGAAAACAGAATGAGTGCACACACATAACAGAGAGAGAGACAGAGAGAGAGAGAGGGAGAGAGGGAGAGAGAGAGAGAGAGAGAAAAGAGAGAGAGAGAGAGAGAGAGAGAGAGACAGCAGACAGCAAAAGACAGACAGACAGACAGACAGACAGACAGACAGACAAAGAAAGAAAATCAAGAGGGTCACTGCTTTGCAAGGAATTTGAATTGACACATCACTCTCACTGGCATAAACCCCATATCTGTTATAATTTTGAAGAGCTATATAAACGCCAGAAGATATGAAGTAGAATAGCCTTTCAGAGATGTTGGCAAAAAGGGAGAAAAAGAAAGAAAGAAAAAAGACTGTGATGGCCAAACTATATTTTTTGGCTTAACAGAAAATAAATATAATAAAAATGGTGAGAAAGCGCGTCCTCGTGTGCGTGCGTGCGTGCGTGTGTGCGTGCGTGCGTGCATGCGTGCGTATGTGTATGTGTGTCTGTGTGTCTGTATGTCTGTGTCTCTTAGTCTGTGTGTCTGTGTGAGGGTGTGTATACTTTTGTGCGCTCTATGACAACAATTTCACATCAGTAAATCTTGGGAATGGAGACGTTAGATTTGACACCCCTGGACTCTACCCTCTCGGTCCTCCCCCCCCCTCCCCCTCGCCCCGCCTGCCCTCCCCCCACCCCCTTCCACACACACGCATACATGTTGTTGTTGTTGTTGTTGTCTCTTTCAGACAAAACAAAATGGAAGCCCTCTCCAATTTAGTTCTTGTGATGCTAATATAGTTATTCAAAAGTATAACTGCACTGTTCATTTTGGGACGAACAAGATGTCAGAGATATAATGCTTGGCGCCCCCCCCCCCCTCCCAAAAAAACAAAAAAACGACGCACTTAAAAAAAATTGTGGGTTTTTTTTTTTATATCGATGATAACTCTCTTAGTGTGCCTCATTCCGACAGCATTTATCCCTTCACCTCACTCCGCATCATTTTACTGACAGAAGAAGTTTTGCAAAATAAGACAGGAAAAGAGTGTGCTCTTTCCTCCTCTCACCTTCATGGAACGGTGGTCTAGAGGTAACGCGTCTTTCTAGAAAGCGAAAAGTCCGGGTCGGAAGTGTGCGGGGGTTCGAATCCTATTTGGACCCGAAGCTTTCCCCACATCCATTAGATCATGAGTGGTGGTCCGGGCGCTAGTCTTTCGGATGAGACGATAAACCGAGGTCCAGTGTGTTACACATAATTATTATTTAGCGCACGTAAAAGAACCCACGGCAGCGAGAGAGTTAGTTGTCCCTGGCAAAATTCTGTAGAAAAAAGTTACTCTGATAGGGAAACAAATACAGTTGCAGACAGGAAAAAGAAAAGAAAGAGGGTGGCCCTGCTCTTGTGGCGACGCGCTCTCCCCGGGAAGAGAGAGCAGCCCGAATTTCACGCAGAGAAATCTGCCGTGACTTTAAGTGGTATAAATAAATAAATAAAAACATGTGCGAAGTTTTGATGCATCTTTTGATGTGTAGAATTACCTTCCTGCAGTTTTGCTATAAATAGCTACACATTTCTGGTAAGAACAAAAATAAGAGACCTTTTAAAGACAAACATGTGTGTGTGACGCAGAACATCTTGCGCACACGTTAAATCCTGCTCCGCTTTTCGTAAGAGTAGGCCATTGTGTGCCGGTGGGAACCAATGCCACAATTTACAAAACCGCTTACACACGGGGACTAGATGTAAAAAAAAGCACATAAGTGCTTATTCCATTATCCTCTAAATAAAAAAAAAAATACATAACAGATAAATAAATAAATAAATGTGTGCGTGTGTGCGTTTGTGTGTATGTGTATTTGTGTGTGTATGTGTGTGTGTATGCGCGCGCGCGCGTGTTGTGTGTGTGTGTGTGTGTGTGTGTGTGTGTGGTGTTTGACAGGACAATCAAAGTTTCAAAAATTGATTGGTGTTTTTTCTTTCTGATATGCTGTCTGCTGAAGAAGCATCGCAATAGCATCAGCAGTCCGAGAAAGTGGAACACTTTGATGAACAAGAAAAAGTAGTCCTGTGGATGAGACTATAAACCAAAGTCCCATGTCCGAACGCACGCAGAACATCTTGCGTACACGTCAAAACCCGCTACGCTTTTCGGAAGTGTAGACCATTGTGTGCTGGTGGGAGCAGGTGACGAATTTAACAAAAGTGGATACACACGGGGACTGGATGTAAAAGAGTTCATGAGTGCTTATTCAATAAATAATAATTATATGAAAATAATTATAAAAAAAATAATAATAATATTTTAAAAAAAGATGATGATGATGATGATGATGATGATGATGATGACGACGACGACGACGACGACGACGACGACGACGACAATAATAATAATAATAATAACAACAACAACAATAACAATAACAATAATAATCATAATAATAATCATAATAATAATAATAATAATAATAATAATAATAATAATAAAAAATAAAAGAACCTTTTTAATAGGTTGGTCAAAGTAATCTTTAAATTCGCAAGTTTCTGACTGGAGGGGTATTTCACACACACACACACACACACACACACACACACACACACACACACACACACACACACACACACACACACACACACACACACACACACACACATATACATACATACATACACACATGCGTACATACATATATACATACATTCATACATTCATACATACATACATACGCTTATACACACACACACTCTCACTCACTCACACAAACACACTCACACACA
Organism: Rapana venosa; assembly: GCA_028751875.1. Lineage (NCBI taxonomy): Eukaryota > Metazoa > Mollusca > Gastropoda > Neogastropoda > Muricidae > Rapana > Rapana venosa. The sequence continues at coordinate 58,318,457 of CM054136.1, read as the reverse complement.
CAAACACACACACACACACACGCACACGCACACACACACACACACGCGCGCGCGCGCGTGCGTATCCTTACTACTTACTTTTGAATTCTTCTACAAAGCTCAGACCTTTCTTTTTCAGCCGATTCTCTCTCTCTCTCTCTCTCTCTCTCTCTCTCTCTCTCTCTCTCTCTCTCTCTCTCTCTCTCTCTCTCTCTCTTCTCTCTCTCTCTCTCTCTCTCTCTCTCTCTCTCTCTCTTCTCTCTCTCTCTCTCCTCTCTCTCTCCTCTTCTTCTCTCTCTCTCTCTCCCTGTTCTCCTCGCTCTGTCTCTCTTCTCCCTCTCTTCTCCCTCTTCTCTCTCTCTCTCTCTCTCTCTCTCTCTCTCTCTCTCTCTCCTCTCTTCTCTCTCTCTCTCTCTCTCTCTCCCTTCCCCTCTCCTCTTCTCTTCTCTTTCTTCTCTCTCTCCTCCCCTCTCTCTCCCTCTTTCCCTCTCCCTCTCTCCTCCCTCTCTCTCTTCCCCCTCTCCTCTACCCCCCTCCTCCCCCCCTCTCTCTCTCTCAGACAAGAATCACGGAAGATTCCTCCACTTCAATTCTCCTGATGTTGATACAGCTCTTGAAAATGATGACAGAGCTGTGCTTTATGCCACAGTCAACCAGATGTCAAGCAAAAACGCTTACCAGACACTGACCCTTTTCACACCGTGTGTGTCTGTCTCCTTTCTTCCTCCAAATACCTCTCCTCCTTTTCTTCTTCTTCTTCTTCTTCTTCTTCTTCTTCTTCTTCTTCTTCTTCTTCTTCTTCTTCTTCTTCTTCTTCTTCTTCTTCTTCTTCTTCTTCTTCTTCTTCTTCTTTCTCTTGGCGCCAGTTTTTACTGAAGAAGTCGATTTGTTTTGTCTGTCAGAGAGAAAACGTTTTGTCCAATCTCTCTATCCTTCTTCCTCCACCCTTCCCAAACAATGGAGATTTTTTTTTTTTTGGGGGGGGGGGGGGTCATGTCAATGACGTTTCGACAAAGTAATCTTCTTTAAATTTCCAAGTGTCTGACTAGGAGCTGGGTAATTTACACACATATACACACACAAGTGCGCGCGCGCGCACACACACACGCACGCATACTTGCGCGAGCGTGTACGTGCATCACACCTGAACACACACGCACGCACGCACGCACACACACGTGCACACACGCACACACTCCCACACCCATTCACCCACACACACTCACATACATACACACACGCACGCACGCACGCATACATAAGCGCGAGTGCGCGCGCGCACGCACACGCACGCATGCACGAACGCATGCACGCACGCATGCACACATGCATGCACGCACCCATGCATACACGCGCCCACACACACACATACACACGTGGGATAGCCTAGTGGTTAGAACATTACGCTCGCAATCTGACGACCCGGGTCCGAATCCCGTTCAAGGGGGATATTTTCCTCTGGAGTTAACATCAGTGCAGACTCCACTCTCCCCAAAAGTCCTTTGGATGAAACTATAAACCGAGGTCCCGTGTGCCAACCCTAGCAGAACATCTTCCGCACACGTTAAACCCTTTTCTGCTTTTCGAAAGAGTAGGCCATGGCGTGCCGGTTAGAATAGATGACAAAATTGACAAAACTACATACACAACGGGGATTGGATGTAAAAAAGCACACGAGTGCTTGTTCCATTGTCCTCGATATAAAAGAATAACAAAAAAAAATTTAAAAAAATAAAACACATACGAACATATTGTTGGCTTTTTTTATTATATATTCAGGACCCCCTGAATCACGTTTCTGAATGCCTGATTGTCCCCAAAACAGATGAGATGGCAGGCAAGACAATGGTCAGGAACAATCATGTTCATAGAAGGAGAGGAGGAAAACTAACCAACTTACACCAGACAAAATAGCAAGATAAACCAAACAGCAGTGTACATGTCTATTGGCACCCACGTAACCATCACATTTTCCAGTTTACTGCCTCATCAATAAGGACTCTACTGACATGACAAGCAAGCAATCAAAATCCACAGGAGTTAAGATGGATAAAGGGGTGACTGCAGATACTGGCTCAAGTCAAAAAACGAAAATAGAGGAAATCGTGCTGAAACTGAATTGCCTGAAATTATTAGTGGCCACAAAAGTGGTGAGAAAATTCAGGCACGAGAATTCATGTGCGCATGTTTGGATAAAATTGATACAATTATGAAAATGTCTACATATTTAATGTTTATGTATTGCTATTTTCAGTTTAGCATCTTTCCGCTAAGATGATAAACTAATAGTAAATCACAGACAGTATGTGGTTTTAGCGTTGGTTTTTTTCTCTCTCTTAAATTCTATCTAATTTAGCGGATAATGAATAACCACTCCCCGTGCGCTTGCGGTTTTGTATTATTTGTTATCAGTTCCCATCAACCCACAAAAATCTGCTAGCTCTTCTGAACAGTGGAACAGGTCTAAAAACTAGCGCAAAATATTCTGTAAGATTAGTGTGTGTGTGTGTGTGTGTTTGTGTGTGTGTGTGTGTGTGTGTGTGTGTGTGTGTGTGTGTGTGTGTGTGTGTGTGTGTGTGTGTGTGTGTGTGTGTGTGTGTGCTTAGGCGCACATGCATACCAACCTGCATGCATTTTTACTTAATACAAAAAGTCTTTCATTTCTCAGGTCTCAACTTTAAAATTGTTGCCAATCCAACAGATATCCACTCTGGTTACCTCAGATTCCCTGGCAACATGATGAAGCCCGCTGAAGAAAGGTCACACTCCTTTTTATCTCTCCAATATTCCCACTTTATGCTGCTGTCTGTCACACGTGCTGTTATCCCTTCCCCTGCCAATGTAACGCTTCAAGAGCCAATGTGACGCTGAAATGCTTTATCCGTCCCCACATGCTCTGAAATTGTGTTCCTCAGTTTTGGAGTTATGTGTCATTCATTCAGATAGCTTGATTATCTTAAGATGGATGACAAAAACATTGGCAAAAGAGGAGAGAGGTTAGGAATATTTTAAAGCAGCAAGAAAAAATCTACAGCTAACTGAATGAAGTGATTTGAGGAAGAGTGATGTATAAATAACATCAGTATCTTGTGCATTGGCACACAGACTATACTGTCAATGTTATTAAATTCAGTATTAGCTTCAGGTAAAAAAATGTCTGTGAATAAAGTATAGTGATGCTTATCCTAGGCAGGATAATACATACAAACTCAATAGGAAGCAGTGTGTGTTTGTGTGTGTGTGTGTGTGTGTGTGTGTGTGTGTGTGTGTGTGTGTGTGCGTGCGTGCGTGCGTGCGTGCGTGCGTGCGTGTGTGTGTGTGTGTGTGTGTGTGTGTGTGTGTGTGTGTGTGTGTGTGTGTGTGTGTGGTGTGTGTGTGGGTGTGTGTGTGTGTGGGTGTGGGTGGGTGGGTGGGTGGGTGGATGGGTGGTTGGGTGGGTGGTTGTGAAGACATCATTTTTATGCACATCATTTGTTTGTGTGTACGTTCATGTGCATGTGTGGTATAATTTGTTTCAGTGTTTTCGCCCTTTCTGGTCAATTGTTTATATATCAACACATCATCTACTTTTGTAACATCAAATTCTCTGACCACATGACTAAGCACGCTGAAGAAAGGTCACACTCATTTTTTATCTCTCCAATATTCCCACTTTATGCTGCTGTCTGTCACACGTGCTGTCATACCTGCTCCTGCCAATGTAACGCTTCAAGAGCCAATGTGACGCTGAAATGCTTTATCCGTCCCCACATGCTCTGAAATTGTGTTGGTTATTTATTATTTATGTGTCATCCATTCAGATAGCTTGATTATCTCAAGATGGATGACTCAACCATCGGCAGAAAAAAGATAGAGGTTTGGAAGAGTTTAATGCAAGAAGAAAAAGAAAATATGCAGCGAGATGAATAAAGTGATTTTATGCAAAAGTGATGTATAAATAGTATCAGTATCTTGTGTGTTGGTTCACAAGGTGCTACGTTGTTCATGTTAATTTACTTCAGAGAAAAGTGAAAACCATTAAAAGTATTCTCTGTAGATAACAAAAGTATAATGAAACTGCTGCTGGGCAGAAAAGTATTTAAAATTGACACTAAACAAGAGGTAGTGTATGTGTGGATTTTTTGTTTTTTTCTATTCTTTTATATTGAGGATAATGAAATAAGCACTTGTGTGCTTTTTTTGCATCTAGTCCCCGTGTAAATTGTGTCATCCGTTTGCATAAAAATGATAATGTCTTCACACACACCCCTCACACACACACACACACACTGCTTCCTTGTGTTTGTGCGTGTGTGTGTTTGTGTTTGTGTGTGTATGCTAGTATGCGTGTATACTTGTATGCGTGTATCTGTGTGTGTAGACATTATCAGTTATACGCACATCATTTGTTTGCGTGTTTGCTCATGTATTTGTGAGATATCATTTGCTTCAGTTTTTCATCTTTTCTGGTCACCCATTTCCATATCAACACATATAAACTTTGGTAACATCATATTCTCTGACCACATGACGAAGCACGCTGAAGAAAGGTCACACTCATTTTTTATCTCTCCAATATCCCCACTTTATGCTGCTGTCTGTCACACGTGCTGTTATACCTTCTCCTGCCAATGTAACGCTTCAAGAGCCAATGTGACGCTGAAATGCTTTATCCGTCCCCACACGCTCTGAAATTGTGTTCCTCAGTTTTGGAGTTATGTGTCATTCATTCAGATAGCTTGATTATCTTAAGATGGATGACAAAATCATTGGCAAAAGAGGAGAGAGGTTAGGAATATTTTAAAGCAGCAAGAAAAAAGTCTACAGATAACTGAATGAAGTGATTTGAGGAAGAGTGATGTATAAATAACATCAGTATCTTGTGCATTGGCACACAGACTATACTGTCAATGTTATTAAATTCAGTATTAGCTACAGGTTAAAAAAAAAAAAAAAATTATTATTATTTTTTTTTTTGCTGCCTCATCTTCTGTGACGTCCCCCGTCCTGCTGTTCCCACGCCGCTCATTCCAATCTCCCCGCCACAACCATACCCAGGTTTGTTATGTCTCATCCTCAGAGTCGGAGGTCCACAGGGAGCCAATCACTATCAGGCCGCCGTGGGGCCACCAGCCAGAGGGGCCCTGCACTGCTGCTGGGTCACTTTGGCGGTGTTCAGTGGTGCCTGTTCTGAGCTAACATACGCAGGACACCACCTACTAAACCCCCTACTAACGACAGTATTAGCTCAGTCGCGGAGCCAGACTGAGTGAGTTGCCCACCCGAGGTAGCAACCACCACAACGTCCCTCCAACAACCGTCCCCTGCAAACCTCCAACCCCAAAGGCTTTGACACAAACTCACCACAGGCACAGAAGTGTATGGGCAAACCGAATCTGAGGCCACCATGAGACCAGAGAAACTGGAACCACCGAATCAGAGGCAATTTTTTTAAATTGCATGATGATCAATGACAATGAGGATGACGTAATTATGCTGCTGTGGAAGTGCATATGCTTTGAGACTACTTGACAGGGCTGTACTCTACGCTTACTATCATAATATATCCCGGCGTCAACCGGGCCCGAGAGATACAGACACCTGCAGTGTTGGTCAGGTAATTTGAGCAACACTCTCAAACTCGCATTCGTTAAGTGGATGAAGCTCGACTGTGTGGTCCCAGTCTTCCCACTGAGCCCACAGCACACTCACTCTGGGTAGGAGCCGGCCGGAGTCCGAAAAATCCCTATGACTCTTATGGGATTCGAACCCGCGACCTTCCAGTCCGTAACCCAAGGCGCTAACCACTGCGCCATGGCGGCTGGTAGGTTAAAAAAAATTATGTGAATAAAGTATACACACATACACACATACACACTTATCCTAGGCCACTTTATGCTGCTGTCTTTCAGACGTTCTGTTACAACTTCTCCTGCAAATGTAACGCTTCAAGAGCCAATGTGACGCTGAAATGCTTTCTCGGTCCCCACATGCTCTGAAATTGTGTTGGTCATTTTTGGAGTTATGTGTCATCCATTTAGATAACTTGATTATCTTAAGATGGATGACTAAACCATTGGCAAAAGAGGAGAGAGGATAGGAATATTTAAAGCTGGAAGAAAAATCTACAGCTAATTGAATGAAGTGATTTGAGGAAGAGTGATGTATAAATAACATCAGTATCTTGTGCATTGGCACACAGACTATACTGTCAATGTTATTAAATTCAGTATTAGCTGCAGGTTAAAAAAAATTCTGTGAATAAAGTAGAGTGAAGATTATCCAAAAGTAGAATAACGTCTACATAGAAACTCAACAGGAAAAAATGTGTTTGTTTGTGTGTGTGTGTGTGTGTGTGTGGTGTGTGTGTGTTGTGTGTGTGTGTGGTGTGTGTGGTGTATGTGTGTATGTTGTTGTTGTTGTTGTCTTCAATTTAACGTCTGTTCACTCTTAGTGATATTAGACGAGGGAAGTAGAAAGTGTAAAGGAGTTTAGAGAAGGAAGAAGAAGGAGTGGAAGGAGAAAGGATTAAGAAATAGCATCCGTTTGGGTGTTTGTTTGTTTGTTTAAGAAAAAGAAAAAAAAATAATAATAACAACAACAAAACCCAACAACACACCTAGAAAAGTAATAATAATACTCTTAAACAGGAGCAAACTTAAAACGCAACAACGTAGAAAAATGAAATAACAATAATGTAACTACAATAAATAATCGAGTGGACTATGCAATAAACATCTAACAATGGCAAGGGCTAACTTTGAATTTTCAAATATATTTTCCAGAGACTGTTCAGAAAATGTAGGTAAAAAAGGTTTTACAATAGGGCACTCAATATGATATGAGTATTGGAAATATGATACTCCACATAGACATCTGACATGTTTACAAATTTTGTTAAGGAATGCATTTAACTTCATTCTAAAATATAGTGAATGAACCCTTCTCACAGTTATAAAACGCGAATCTATTTGAGGAGTCATATAACCAAAATATGGGAAGTGGTCGGGCAATTTTTTTAAATATCTTTCCTTGAATTGACCAGATTCTTTAAACTTACCCCATGAAATTTGTTCTAATATACGGTATCCCTCCTGTATAGATAAGGGAAACATCCAGTTCTATCGATTCCATGTCATGTCTTGACCCCTTTTTTGCAGCTCTGTCAGCCCACTCATTTGAAAAAATTCCAACGTGAGAAGGCACCAACAAAAAGAAACAGAATACCTCTTAAACTTAGGAGGTGTATGACATATTTAATTTCAAAAATAAATTTTAGAGACTTTCTTGAAGTTTGGGGATTTTATAGCATACAATACTGATTTGGAGTCAACACAAAGCAAGATATGAAAGAAAGAAAATGGAAAATTAAGAATATAATTAAGAGCCATAAGAATTGCAATAAGTTCAGCTGTAAATATTGAACGATGTTTACCAAGATAGTACGATTTCTCAATTTTAAGTGCTGGTATGACAAATGCAGAGCCTGAGTCATGATTTTCTAAAACAGATCCATCTGTATAAACTTTTAAGCAGTCAGCATACTTATTTTCAATATGCGACCGAACATCTGCAACCATGATGTTTTGATTTTCATTCTTTTTTTTCATCAATATACTCTATATCAAAACAGGCTTTATTCATCTCCCATGAAGGACAAGGTAAAGCTTCTTTTTGTGTTTCTAAGTCATATTGGTTAAGGTTAGATTTTTGAAAGAGGTCTGATACATAAGTGCCAATAGGCATTAAACACGAAATTTGTTTAGCCCTTTTTGGAAAATTCGTTTCTGCTTGAACTTTTAATTCACTACAGACAAAATTTTCGTCATTCGTGCTCCGTAAAACATATTTGGCGCATGAAAGTTGTCGGTATTCAGCTAGGGGGAGTTCCCCAATTTCCTTATAAGTTCCTATGGTGGTTGCATGGAATGGTACCCCAAGTGCAAGTTTGTACGCCTTACAATCTATACTTTGTAGTTTTTTAAGTAAATAGTTAGGAGCACTGAAAAAGACCTCTTGTCCATAAGACAGTTTGGAACGTACAAGTGACTTAGACAAGCATTTAAGAGTGAAGATATCTTGTCCCCATGACTGTCTGCTAATTATTTTAAGAAAATTGATGCATTTCCTTGCTTTTGTTAAAATGTATCCAATATGAGCATTCCAAGTTAATTTTGATGTGTGTATGTATGTGTGTGTATGTGTGTGTATGTGTGTGTATGTGTATGTGTGTGTGTATGTGTGTATGTGTGTGTATGTGTGTGTATGTGTATGTATGTGTGTGTGTGTATGTGTGTGTATGTGTGTGTGTATGTGTGTGTGTGTGTGTATGTGTGTGTGTGTATGTGTATGTATGTGTGTGTTGTGTGTGTGTGTGTGTGTGTGTGTGTGTGGTGTGTGTGTGTGTTTGTGTGTGAGTGTGTGTATGAGTGTGTGTGTGTGTGTGTGTGTGTGTGTGTGTGTGTGGGGTGTGTGGTGTGGGTGGGTGGGTAGGGGTGTATGAAGTCATTATCATTTTTATGCACTTCATTTGTTTGTGTGTACGTGCACATTTGTGGTATAATTTCTTTACGTTTTTTCGCCTTTTCTGGTCAATCGTTTACATATCAATACATCATCCACTTTTATAACGTCAAATTGTCTGACCACATGACTAAGCACGCTGAAGAAAGGTCACACTCATTTTTATCTCTCCAATATTCCCACTTTATGCTGCTGTCTTTCACACGTGCTGTTACACCTTCTCCTGCCAATGTAACGCTTCAACAGTCAATGTGACGCTGAAATGCTTTATCCGTCCCCACGTGCTCTGAAAATGTGTTGCTCATTTTTTTTAGTTATGTGTCATCCATTCAGATAGCTTGATTATCTTAAGATGGATGACTAAACCATTGGCAAAAGAGGAGAGAAGTTAGGAATATTTTAATGCAAGAAGAAAAAGAAAATATGAGCGAGATGAATAAAGTGATTTTATGCAAAAGTGATGTATAAATAGCATCAGTATCTTGTGTGTTGGTGCACAAGGTGCTACGTTGTTCATGTTAATTTACTTCAGAGAAAAGTGAAAACCATTAAAGGTATTATCTGTAGATTTTTTTTTTAAATGTATAATAATACTGCTGCTGGGCAGAAAAGTATTTAAAATTGACACTTAAAAAAGAGATGGTGTATGTGTGTTGTTTTTTTTATTCTTTTATATTGAGGATAATGGAATAAGCACGTGTGTGCTTTTTTGCATCCAGTCCGGTGTGTATGCAGTTTTGTAAATTTTGTCATCCGTTTGCATAAAAATGATAATGTCGTCACACACAACCCTCACACACACAAACACACACACACACACATACACACACTGCTTCCTTGTGTTTGTGCGTTTGTGCGTTTGTGTTTGTATGCTTGTATGCGTGTATACTTGTATGTGTTTGTATCTCTGTGTGTAGACATTATCAGTTATATGCACATCATTTGTTTGCGTGTTTGCTCATGTATTTGTGTGACATCATTTGCTTCAGTTTTTCATCTTTTCTGGTCACCCATTTCCATATCAACACATCATCCACTTTTATAACATCAAATTGTCTGACCACATGATGAAGCACGCTGCTCTCCAATATTCCCACTTTATGCTGCTGTCTTTCACACGTGCTGTTATACCTCCTCCTGCCAATGTAACGCTTCAAGAGCCAATGTGACGCTGAAATGCTTTATCCGTCCCCACATGCTGTGAATTGTGTTCCTCATTTTTTGGAGTTACGTGTCATCCATTCAGATAGCTTGATTATCTTAAGATGGATGACTAAACCATTGACAAAAGAGGGGAGAGATTAGGAAGAGTTTAATGCATGAAGAAAATGAAATATGAAGCAAGATGAATAAAATGATTTGAAGAAGAATGATGCATATGTAGCATCAGAATCTTGTGAAATGGCCCAAAAACCAAAAATTATTTATTGTTTTAAATTTATTAAGTCCATAGGAAAAACTGTTTAATTTTATTATTTTGTGGGGGAAAAAAGTAAATTGACACAAATTAGGGGAAGAATAGTCTTCATAGATGAAACTGAAAAAACCCATATCATTTGTACGTGTGCTGTGCGAGCAGTTGTGTGTGTGGCTATGCATGTGTGTGTTTATGTGCGTGTGTGTACGTGTGTGTGTGTGTGTGTGTGTGGTTGTGTGTGTGTGTGTGTGTGTGTGTAGTTTGTGTGCGTGTGTGTGTAAGTGGTGGGTGTGTATACGCGTGCATATGCATGCATGTGCACGTATATGTGTGTGTTAACACATTGTCCTTTACATGCACATCATTAAATGTTGTTTGTGTGTATGGTCATGCATTTTTGTGACATCATTTGCTTCAGGTTTTCATCTTTTCTGGTCACCCATTTCCATATCAACACACATACACTTTTGTAACATCATATTCTCTGACCACATGATGAAGCATGCCCAAGAAAGGTCACACTCATTTTTATCTCTCCAATATTCCCACTTTATGCTGCTGTCTTTCACACCTGATGTTATACCTTCTCTTGCCAATGTAACGCTTCAAGAGCCAATGTGACGCTGAAAGGATTTATCCGTCCCCACATGCTCTGAAATTGTGTTGCTCATTTTTGTCTTCGTGTCATCCATTCAGATAGCTTGATTATCTCAAGATGGATGACAAAACCATTGGCAGAGAACGGAAAGAGGTTTGGAAGAGTTTAGTGCAAGAAGAAAAACGAAATATTCAGCTAGCTGAAGAAAGTGATTTAAGCAAGAATGATGCATAAATAAAATCAGTAACTTGTGAATTGGTCCAAACACAACAAAACAATTCATGATTTTAATGTATGCAACCTAGAGGAAAAACCGCTCATTTGTATGTTATCTGTGGGAATGAAGTATAACAATGCTGACAATAGGAAGAATAGTCTTTAAAGATGAAACGAATTGGGACATATTGTGTGTTTGTGCACGCTCACGCTCGCGCATGCGCGCGCGTGTGTGTGTGTGTGTGAAGACAATGTTACTCATATTCGTGCGTTGTGTTTGTCCTTTATAATACAATAGGTTTCTTCTGTCGCCCACAAAATTCAGTTTATAACAGTACAAAGTATTTATGCGACACACGATTTAATCATCAGCCTTTGTGGAAAGGTGGAGATGACCTGATCAACTTGATTATCTCAGCTGCAGAAATACTAGCTATGTAATGCAAGTGGACAAATGTATTATTGTTGATATGAATTGTTGTTAATTATAAGCACAAATATCGTATTTTTAAAAAAAAACCTGATGCACACACACACAAAACCACCCACCCACCCAATCACCCACCCACACATACACACCCAACCACACACACTCACACACACACGCACATACATACATACACACACATACACACACACGCGCGCGGGCGCGCGCATCTCCCCCCCCCCCCCCCCCACACCACACATAAACACACATACCCCCCTCCCAATACATACACACGCACGCGCATACATACATACACAAATACGCACGCACATACATACACACACGCACATAAACACACACATACACACACACACTGTGTATAAAAGTGACGTTAGCTTCGTGATGTTAGGATGTTTAAAGTACAGTTTTCATGCGTAGGCTGGTTTCTTTGCTTTCTTGATGATATAGTAATCGCGGTCAGCTAAACCAATTGTAAATTCTATCTATCTTCTTATTTCGATGGTGGACAAAACTGGACCTCCGTTTACACGCATAGGTCATTCCCGTCAAAGATCCATCGTTCAGCACCAATTCCATTTATAAACGATTGAACCCAATCAGTGTTACTGTTGGATTCTTTGTGTTGTAGTTCTTGGGTTGATGTTGTTTTTTCATACTAAAAAAACAAGTCAGTTACCGTTACAAATACTTGATATAAGGTAAACTTTTGTTTCAAAAGTCGGTTACTGTTACAGATACATGACATAAGGTAAAGGTGTCCCCTAACCTAGGGGAGCGAGGCGTCAGAGACCTCACTTCTCTAGGGCCAGCATATTGAGGGCAGCGGCGCCCATCTCCTCTCCCTCGCTGCTTTACCTTCCCTGACCCTAAAGAGGGCAGGTACCCCTTTACAGCTGGGTGAACCGGGGGACTGTATTGAAACCAAGGCGCGCAAACAATCACCCATCCAACTGGTAACCATGCTCGATGCTGCTTAACCTTGGCTAGGGGAAAGCGAGTGCTTTGTCCACTGAGCTATCCCCCATTACCTTATACATGTATGCATGGTAAAACATATGAATAGCAATGGATGTTAATTATGAGTAGTCGTTTGTTCGTGGATGCACGTAAAGATTGTATATAACGTAAATTACAAAGTGGACATACATACATGCATAAATACATGCATAACTACATACATACATACATACATACATACACACGTACACACGTACACACGTACACGCATACACACACACATACATACATACATACATACATAAATACATACATACATGCATGCATACATCCATCCATCCATACATACATCTATACATACATACATACATACATACATACATGCATACAAACATGACTCCACTCTCTCTTTCACTCTCTCTCCTCTCTTCTCCCCCCCTCTCTCCTCTCTCTCTCTCTCTCCTCTCTCCTCTCTCTCTCCTCTCTCTCTCCTCTCTCTCTCTCTCTCTCTCTCTCTCGAATCGTCTGTCTCTCTCTCCCTCTCCTTCTCTCTCTCCCTCTCTCTCCGTCTCCCTCTCTTTCTCTCTCTTTCTCTACCCCTCTCTACCTCTCAGTTTCTCTCTCCCTCTCTCTCTCTCTCCCTCACCTTCTCTCTCTCTTCCCCCCCCCCCCTTCTCTCTCTCTGAGAAGAAAAACAAAACACGCTGTGCTCTCAGAGGGAAAAGAAAAGCAACACATGTTACGTTATGCTGCATTCCACAGCAATAACATGTCGGTATAGAAGCACTGGGGTTATCCAAGTCCACAGTGCAAGGGGCGAGGATTGACTGGTTTTCAAAAACAGCAAAGCATGAGAGAGGGAAGGGAAGGATGGAATTACAGTTGTGGAAGGAACACAGATCTTTTGGGTGGAAAAATATGTTCCTGGTATGACTCACCCCCCACCCAACCCCCACACTCCTCCCTTCACCTCTTTCTTAATATCAAACTGTTATTCCTTTTTTCCAGCATTGCTATGATCAAGTGAGACTCAATGACTGACCTAATTACTAGAGAGCAGAAAAGGTCAGGTGATGATAAGTAAGGAGAACATTCATTCCCTGTCTCTCAGTCTGTTTTGTCTGTCTTTCTAAGTTTCTGTCTGTCTGTTTGTCTGTCTGTCTGTTTGTCTGTCTGTGTGCTTTTATAATAATAATAATAATAATAATAATAATAATAATAATAATAATAATGTATGGAATTTATATAGCGCTGAATCTTGTAAAGCAACAAATCAAAGCGCTCAGATTTTATTTCATACCACTTTAAGTCACGGCAGATTTCTCTCCGTGAAATTCGGGCTGCTCTCCCCGGGGAGAGCGGGAGAACGCGTCGCCACTTAGCGCTGCGCCACCCTTTCACCCTTTTTTTTTTTTTCTGCAGCCGTATTTGTTTCCCTATCAGAGTGGCTTTTTTCTAAGAATTTTGCCAGGGACAACTCTCTTGTTGCCGTGGGTTTTTTTACGTGTGCTAAATAATTACGTGTAACACACGGGACCTCGGTTTATCGTCTCATCCGAAAGACTAGCGCCCAGACCACCACTCATGGTCTAATGGATGGGGGAAAAATTTCCGGTCCAAACGGGGTACGAACCGCCGCACACTTCAGACCCGGAGTTTTCGCTTTCTAGACAGGCGCGTTACCTCTAGACCACCGATCCACCATCTCTCTCTCTCTCTCTCTCTCTCTCTCTCTGAATCGTCTGTCTCTCTCTCTCCCTCTCCTTCTCTCTCTCCCTCTCTCTCCGTCTCCCTCTCTTTCCCTCTCTTTCTCTACCCCTCTCTACCTCTCAGTTTCTCTCTCCCTCTCTCTCTCTCTCCCTCTCCTTCTCTCTCTCCCCCCCCCCCCCTTCTCTCTCTCTGAGAAGAAAAACAAAACACGCTGTGCTCTCAGAGGGAAAAGAAAAGCAACACATGTCACAAAATTCTTTGTGTGTATGTATGTATCTATCTCTCTCTCTCTCCCTTTTTTTTCTCTCTCTTCTCTCTCTCTTATCTCTATCTCTCTCTCTCCTCTCTCTCTCTCTCTCGCTATCTCTATCTCTCTCTCGTATCTATCTGTCTAGTGTGTCCATGCATCGCCCCCTCTCTGTCTCTCCTGTCTGCCTCTCCTTCAGTATGTCTGTCTCTCACTGTTTGTCTCTGCTCTGTCTGTCTCTGTGTCTCTGTCTCTATGTCTCTCTGTGACTCTGGGTCCTTCTGTGAATGAAAATTGTTTGTCTGAGTATTGAGCACTTTGATTTGTTGCTTTACAAGATTCAGCGCTATATAAATTCCATACATTATTATTATTATTATTATTATTATTATTATTATTAATGAGCTGAAAAAGCTTGACACATTAAATCATTTGTCATTTGCCATTGTGACTCAGGGTCTCTGTGTCTCTGACTCTCTCTCTCTGTCTTTTTCTCTCTTTCTCCCTCTCCCTCCCTCTCCCTCTCTCTCTCTCTCTCTCTCTCTCTCTCTCCTCTCTCTCTCTCTCTCCCTCTCTCTGCTCTCTTACTCTCCCTCCATCTCTCTCTCTCTCTCTCTTTATCTCTATGAAGAACAAAAAAAATCCATGCTGAGCTCTCAGCAACAAGGAAACCTTAGC
>CM054136.1:58271205-58291205 GCA_028751875.1 Rapana venosa | reverse complement strand
AGGGTATGAGTGCTTATTCTTTATCATGATTTAAAAAAATACATGAATGCTACATAGACAGATAAACGATTAAACACAAACACACACTCATACATGTGCACATATGCCTACGCCTGTATGCTTCTACATGCATAGATTCATTTTCACATCATCGTGTCCACAAAATCTAGTGCATTCTTAAAAATGCAGGCATGAGTGTATTTTATACCTTCACATTCACACAAACCTAGTATCTATACCAGACACAGTTAACGGAAGAAATCAAGGTAAAATAAGGGGAACCACAGGGTCTGGTGCTGGATGTTCCGCCTGTGAAGGGAAGTATGTGCATTTCTGAGCATCCGCTCTACACCTCTGCTTCCTAGGGATAGTGAAGCTGCAACCTCTTGTTTGGCTTGCCAGGTAAGAGGGGTACCCTTCTGAAGGGTGCTGCATAGCCTCTCCTATCTATCGCAACTTTCCACAGCAGGCACCTACTCGTTGGTGTCCCCTGTTTTCCCAAAGACCTGCTGTGGGAAGATCGAGAGCCTGGCAGGATAACCAGGTAGGGTAGGTGGAGCCCGTTTTGCTGACAAAATCCACCTAGGAGAGCAGAAAACTCTGATTTCAAACCCATGTATGGAGAAGGAAAACTCGAAGAACACCCAGGAGGAAACCCTGTCATGCGCCAAAGGAGCTGAAATCAGGTGTCGGGCGGTCAGGCGCTCCAACCAAACTACGACACCATGTAATGTAGCCTAGGCAAAGCAAAGAAGAAGAAGGCAAAATAAAATCTTTAAAGTTGGGTTATGTCTCACAAACAGTATATTTTTTCAAGCAGAGAACTGCTCAGAGAGAAATCAACACCAGAATGTAACTGTTCAAACCAAGGGTAATGCTGCAATCGTCACAAATAAGGGTAAGCCGCTACATTACACTTGATAGAAGTAGTGGGTTGCCCAAGTCTACATTGCAGCAGGGGTGAAGGCAGACACGGTTTCAAGAGCAACACACATGAAGAAGCAAGAGGCGGAAAGATAAACGAAGTCTCCAGGGTGTGAGTGAGTTGTGAGGAAAACTTTCACTGTGACTCACATGTGTCCGCCACCCACATTCTACACAAAACTACTTTTCATTTTCGGTGCTGTGATAATCAATGCATGCAACAACCTCTTGTCAAAACAGCTAGACCGGTAGAGACCTACCCTATTAAGGAAAAGTGAGTGATTCATGCCCACACACATACAGACACACCCCTCTCTCTCTCTGTGTCTCTCTCTCCATCTCTGTCTCTCTGTCTCATATCTGTCTCCGTCTGTCTGTCTGTCTGTCTGTCTCTCTCTCTGTCTCTCTCTCTCTCTCCGTGTATGCACACACACACAAACACACAAACGCACACACACACACACACACACACACACACACACACACACGCATGTACGTGCATGCAAATACTCTCATGTAATCATATCCACTTGTTTTCATATGTACACGTAAAAAACACACACTCGGGTCTACAATGTCCATATTCACACATGTGAATTCCTGCACAGAGGAGCCAAAGAAGACCAATACTAGACACAAATTACTTTGAAGAAATTCACACGAAACTTATCCTAAGAGAACAGTTCTCCACAAAACAGTCCATTTTTCTTCGGAATAGAATTCACCACATGAAAACCAATACCAGAATCACAGAGCTCAAAACCAGGAGTAAGCAATGCCAGATTTCTCAGAAATAAGGGCACGCTACATTACACTTGTTGATAGAAGCATGGGATGCTCTAGCCTACACTGCAGGAGGAGTGAAGGCAGACATGCTTTCAAGAGCAACAAGCATAAGGAAGCAAGAGACGGGATAGGATAGCCTGAGGACAGGATAGCCTGGTGGTTAGAGTGATGTCAATTGCGTTCGTGATCTGCTGATCCAGGTTCCAATCTCGTTTCTGAGGATTTTTTCATCTGGAGTTAACATCAGTGCGGACTCCACTCCCCCTAAAAGTCCTTAGGATGAGACTATAAACAGAAATCCCATGTGCGAACGCACGCATAACATATTGTCCACACATTAAAATCCTTTCTGCTTTTCCAAAGAGTAGGCCATTGTGTGCTGGTGGGAATGGATAACAAAATTTACAAAACTGCATACACACGAGGACTGGGTGTAAAAAAGCACATAAGTGCTTATTACAGTATCCTCGAAATAAAAAAATATAACTGAAAATAAAACAACAATTTAAAAGACCAAAACTTCTTCAAAGAGAACATTTTTCTACCCAAAACAGTCCATCCATTTTTTTTTCGGAATAGAATTCACCACATGAAAACCAATACCAGAATCAAAGAGCTCAAAACCAGGAGTAAGCAATGCCAGATTCCTCAGAAATAAGGGCACGCTACATTACACTCGATGATAGAAGCACAGGTTGCTGCTCCAGCCTACACTGACAGAAGAGTGAAAGCAGATATGCTTTCAAGAGCAACAAGCATAAGGAAGCAAGAGATGGGAAGATATTATGAGGACTGAAGAAGACTGAGTGATGTAGGTGGGAAAACTTTCACTGCGACACAAGTGTTGGCTAACCCACTTTCTCTATACCAAACAACCTTTCATCTGCAATGATGTTATGATTAACATACTTGAAAACCTCTTGTTGACGCAGATAAATAGGAATAGTAAGATTGAAAAGACTACCTTAGTGAAGTATGGTTGATTTACAAAAACAAGCATTGCGTGCGTGTGCACACGTGAACACACACACGCACATACACACACACATACACACAAAAGCACACACACTCAAGCTCTCTCTCTCTAACACAAACACATACACGCACACAATCCACACAAACACGCGCGCACACACACACATATACCTACACACACGCGCGAGCGCGCACGCACACACACACACGCACGCACGCACGCACGCGCGCACGCGCGCGTGCCAAGAGAGAGACAGACAGACACACACACACACACACACACACACACACACAGAAAGAGAGAGAGACAGAGAGAGAGACAGGGAGACAGACAGAGACAGCCAGACAGATCGACAGACAGACAGACACAGAAAGAAAGAAAGAGACAGAGAAACAGAGAGGCAGAGACAGAGAGTTCTTTGTCTACATAAAATAGGCAGAAGCCAGCAAGAACAGTGTTTGTCGGTAACAAAATTGAAACATGCCGAAATGACGCAGCAAGCATATAGAGAACTGAAGGAAAGAGCAATATCTGCAGGAAAATCTGGCATTATGTTGTTGTTGTTGCTGCTGTTGGTGTGCGTTCCCCAGCGTAACACTCTCTAGGGGTCACCCAGAATGTGCACTGTGACTCACTCATCCCACCTAGGCATCACTGTGAGGCTGAAATCGTGCACTGAATTAGAAGTTTGCGTGTATGGCACTCCCATTATGAATCACTCTATTGATTCCTCTTCCGCCTTTTTTTTACAGGCAACAAAGCAGCCAGATTTGCGCAGATTCCGTTCTTTTTCTTATCATAGAACGTGCTTTATGACTGAGTCTTGGGGACTTAAACCCGAAAATGTACATAAACACACTTGCGTGCGTGAGTGCGGGCATGCACGCACACACACGCTCACACTCACACACACACGCACCTAAGCACGCACACACTCACGCACACACACACACACACACACACACACACACACACACACAGATACACACACACACACACACACACACACACACCCGCACGCGCGCGAAAGACAGACAGACAGACAGAAGCAGAGACAGAGGCAGAGTGGAGTAGTGGTAGTGGTGGTAGTAGTAGTAGTAGTAGTAGTAGTAGTAGTAGTAGTAGTAGTAGTAGTAGTAGTAGTAGCAGCAGCAGTAGTAGTAGTAGTGGCAGCAGCACTTGCTTTTGAAGCAGTAGCAGCACCAAGAGCAGCAGCAACAGAAAAAGACGAATCCGAAGAATGCGAAAATGAATGCGAAGAATATGAAGAATGAGAAAAACAAGAAGAACAAGACGTCAAAAATAACAAGAACAAGAAGAACGAGAACAAGAACAAGAACAAGCAATAGAACAAGAAGAACAAGAAAAACAAGAAGACGTATACAAATATCAAGAAGAACAAGGGGAAAAAAAGAACAAAAACAAAACGAACAACAAGAAGAACAGCAACAAGGACAAAAACAAGTACAAGACAATACTGTATTTTCTATCCAATCCCACCACCACCACCACCACCAACACAAACAAAAAAGCAATACACACTCTCTAAGAACTGGTAGCGTGATCCCATCCACTCTTATAGATCAAGACAGGAGATGCTGGGAGTATCTGCAAGTATGTTCCTGGCAGAAAGTGGCCAGACAGTCTATAAATCCATACACCCCAATTTCTGTAGGCATACACAGGGAAGCTTCCACACTTTTTTTTCTCAGATCGAACATACGCAAGAGGTACGATATTTGTACAGACAACTTAAAGGGGGAAGAAACGGATGAGAGTGGCCTAGTAAAAACAAAAATGGCTGCAGGGTGTGTTGGGTATTCGAAAAATAATTATTGTCTTCAATTGTAGAGACTGATGGAACAGACATTGAAAGAATGGTTTGGTGATATTATTTGTAATACAATATTAAGCCAGAGATTCGAAATGCTACAAGCATTAATCTAGTGTGCAGATAATAAGGAAGAATACAAAATAACTCTAAAACATCGGTGGTTTAAAAACTAAATCTACACAGGAAAAAAACCAGGAATATTTCTCAACATTTACACTGCGAATTTTCCCAGGGAGAGCAAACCATATTTCGTGCAGAGGGTTTTTTCTGTTTGTTTTTGGCTTTTCTGGTTTGGTTTGGGGTTGGGTTTTTTGTTTTTGCTTTGCATTTACTATACATCATGCCACAATGCAAAAATGGGAACTTCAAACATACAACCCCAAAATATTAAAAAATAACATAGAACTTTTATTTTCTTTTTTTCTGTTTTACGATCAAACAAACATTCCAGAAACATTTCCCCACTGGCGGCAAAGACATACACGAGGCGATAAACCTCAGTTCTGTATGTATACATAGATATGTCGTTTTCTCCTAGTGTGGACATGTATGTTTGCTTGCTTCGGGCGGGTCTCCTTATCTGCAAAGACACTCTTGTAGGGGGAAAAAAGCGCCCTGGCTGATCGAAGGCAGTGAAGATAATCCTGATTTGTATTCAGCAAGGGCATAAACTAAGCTGTCAGGGAGGGGCTGTGATGGCTGCGATCTATCTCCAGATAGGAAACATTATGGCTGGCAGCCAGTTTCTGTGGGGTCGGACGCAACTTGCGCTAGTGAGTGTTGGGTTGATGTTGGTTGTATGTATGTTGTTGTTGTTGTTATGGCATCATTGCATTGATTATTGTGTTTGTGTATCTATATTGTGCCTTGCTGTCGTTTTCCTTGCTATATTATTATGATTTAGTATATACATGTGTCTATGTGTGTGTGTGTGCGTGCGTGCGTGTGTGTGTGTGTGTGTGTGTGTGTGTGTGTGTGTGTATGTATGTGTGGGATCAGCGTGCATGTCGTAAAGGGAGAACAGAAGAAAGTTGAAGAAACAGAACAGATTGGCAGCACCACGGAAGGTAAAGATAATGCAAACACGAAAAGTGGAACTGTTTGGGTTTTTTAAAACAGCAATGACACTAACATAATTAACAAAAACCTCAACAAAAAATAACTACAGAAATTAACTGTTATCGCAAACACTGTAACTACCATATAACAGTCTCAACCCTTACCCATGACAACTTCTATGAATGGCACTATCACCATTGCACTAATCGCTATTTCATGAAATATCCTACAAGACGTCAATACCAGTGATTGGGGGGGGATGGGGGGGGGGGGGGGGGGGGGGGGGGGGGGGGGGGGGGGGGGGGCAGATACACTCAGCACACGTTCTTGTTGTTCAAAGCACATCAGTCTATGCAGTGAGTGAATGAATCCTTTGATACAAAGATTCATTGCTGATGTGGTATAATATATTTGAGACAAATCAAAGATCTTTACAAAATATATAAACCTAGCCATTGCTGTCAGTGAAAACCAAAACCAAATATGAAGCAATGGACAACAAGAAGAGAAAATATCATAAACTATTCATTTCATTCATTTATACCACTTAACACCGGAATGCCTGGCCCCACATATACAGGCATCTCCCAAAGTCGCAAAAATTCCTTTCTCACCCTTTTTTTTTCTTTATCCTTACCCTCACCTCCACCTTGTTTCTGCCCCCAGCCATCCCAAATTCATTAAAATGAACTTCCCTTTTTTCTATAACTTTGTTGATGACTTTAATACCGTCTTTTTCGCCAGGCTATTTTTTGCCAACTGCCGATTCAATCAGGAAAATGTACTTTCGTTACTATAAGACTTTGTGGAAGATGCTGTCCTAAGTCCGAATTTTGTTCGCCGAGGCCACTAGGCAGACAACATGCCGAGTTACAAGCACAGGACAAGACCAGGTACATCCTTCGGATGAGACTATAAACCGAGGCCCCGTGTGCGAACGCATGCAGAACATCTTGCGCACACGTTAAATCCTGTTCCGCTTTTGATAGAGTAGACCATTGTGTGCCGGTGGGAACAGATGACAAAATTTACAATAATCGCATACACACGGGAACTGGATGTAAAAAAAGCACATGAGTGCTTGTTCCATTGTCCTCGATATAAAAAAATTGATGATTAAAAAAGTTCATCTGAGCGCTTTGATTTGTTGCTTTACAAGATTCAGCGCTATATAAATTCCATACATTATTATTATTATTGCAACGCATTTTCGCTCATATGACAGACAACAAATAGTTGCTGTCTGAGCGTTCGACAACGACGCAGAAGAAGAAGACGACGAAATTGAAATGCGTAAAAGGTCCATATATAGCAAAACATGTTGCCTGTCTCCATGTACATATATCTATAGTGGTTTGCCACAGGCATTGTCTTCTACTGTAACATGGTCTGAGAGAGAGAAAAACAAAAGCAGTCTGACGGATCAAAAGTAGTAGGCATAATTCTGATTTGTATTCAGCAGCAACCTAAGCCAAGCGGTAAGGACAGAGTGTTACGGAAGATGGCAATTTCCTGTCGCCAGACAGAATGGCTTGCAAAAGAATGTGTATGCAATGGTAAAGGAAAAAAGAAAACAATCAAAGGTAGCTAGTTGTTGGAGTGGTTGGTTGACTAGTTGTTTGTTTGGTTGGCAGAATGGTTTCATGGTCGGGTTGCATGGTTGGTTGCTGGGTATCAAAATAGTAGAGAATCTCCCACCCCCATCCCCAACCTTTGCTCTCCACTTCCTCCTGATCGTCGTCTCTCTTTTCTCCTTCTGTTTCTCCTCTTACCCACCTCGCTTCTCTCTCTTGTCATCGTCAGATCAAGAGTCTCACATTATAGTCTTCATTTTATCGATGTTGTCACCATCATCCTTCTTGTCGTGTCGTCAGCGCTATCATCAGCACCACTGTTATCATCTTAGTCACTGTGATCAGCATTATCAACACAATACAACCATTCTTATTGCTTCATCCCCACCCCTACATTCCCAATGCAGACCCCACCACCTCTACTGCTATATAACTTTCATGAAAATCACCACAATTTCGTCAACATTATCACTGCTACATCCACCATGGTGCCATACTATAACACCCTTACCCTCATCTGTACAATATCCGCGAAGTCATAATGCGTCTACCTTAATAGTAAACAAACAGTCACATATGCTCCTCCCAAAAATATCTCACCATTGGTAAACCCCCGAGATTCATCCAAGGAACAAAACTGGAGAAAAAAATCAGAAAATACGTGTAACATAATCATAGATATTAACAGACAACACACTCAGAGTGCATGAAAGCCATCACAAACGGCCCAGACTCGCGCAATAGGGTGGATCAGTTAGTCCCAGTCTATCACACATAGATTATTGGTAAGCTGTATTACTTGTGTTTTTTTAGTTAAGAATGCATATAGATCTGCATTCCTCCAGACGTCCAGTATGGGCACAGACATTCGAAAGACGAAAAGGCAATCATGCCGATCGATGGAAGCAGGAAGTCAAACTGATCTGCATTCAGAGAAGAGATGCATACAGAAGGCTGCGAGAGGATAGAAGCATCTTCTGAAATACAAGTCCTGTCTTTGGTTGTGTGATAATACTTATAGTGGTTGCTGTGCTGTTCAAAGCATTTGCTGACTATATGTTGGTTGGTTGGTTCGGTAGATAGATGATATGGATGGTTTGTTGGTTTGTTGGCTGGTTGGTGGCTTTGATGTGTTGTTGTTGTTGATGTTGGTATGTGGTGCTGTGGTTAGTTGGTTATTTTTGGTTGGTTGGTGATGTGGTGGGTGTTGGTTTGGTTGCTGGTGGTTGGTTGGTGGTTAGGCGGGTTGATGGTTTGTTGATTGGTCAGTGTTGGCTGGTTGGCTGTCTGAATAGATGAGTTTGAGACAAAATCATCGTCGTCGTAGTTTTCATTCATCATGCATATCATCATGCTGGTACATCACCATCATCATCCATGCGTCAGTCGTTCAATCATTCGTCATGATGATGACATCATGGTCATCGATCAGATCTGTTAGCATCTGCTGTTGTTGCTTCTGGATTTATGTCACCACCCGTATGAGTCTCATTATAATTGTTATCCTCCTTGTACCTGCAATCTTCATTGTTGGTGTCAGTAACGTTATCATTAATTTACCATAAACACGTTCAGTTTATCACGAACACCTTCATTGCATGCAATTTTCTTCTTCTTCTTCTTTCTTCTTCTCTTCTTCTTCTTCTTTTCTTCTTCTTCTTCTTCTTTCTTCTTCTTCTTCTTTTTTCTTTCTTCTGCTTCATTGATTATATTGAACTGTTTAAGTTATTGTGAATATACATCGTCATGATCGTCATCATCACAGCACCATCAGCATCAGCAGCAGCAGCAGCACCAGCAGCACCACCACCATCATAATCATCGTCGTCGTCGTCGTCGTCGGCATCATATCCATTATCAATACCATCATGTTTGCCAATATGTTTATAACCTGTACATCTGCCATCACTACTTCTACTGCTCTCACGCGGCCTCTCCATCAGCACCACAATGCGCTTCCACATTATTATACCACCTCTATCACCTTTTACCACAACTACCGCTGATATTAGCACAACAACAGCTACCCTTATTTCTTCATCACCATTATCTCACGTATATTTCAATATCATAAAAAAGCAACATCACCAACGCAAACATCCCCGAAGTAGAAATACAGCTACCTTAATGCTGGGTAAACACGGTTGTAAACGCAAAATCTCGGGCCAGAAACAATGGAGAATGGCAATAAACAACAAACAAACAAACAAAATATAAAAAAACGATAAATCTTGGACATTGTCAACAACATTAGTCTTAGCCGCCTGAACTAATACAAACTACACGAAAGTCATGGTGCAATCATGAAGAGGGATGCATCAACCAGGTTCCGACGTCGTACGCATGCACTGTTATTCCGTAAACATTAATTTTGGCTTGGTCCAGGAAGCCTGTCTGCTTCATTCTGATGTCCCAAATATGTGCACACAGATATCCCAAAAGCAAAACGTGGTCTGGCGCGCAGAGCAATCGGAGAGAGAGAGTGGGGTCACGTTGATTTGCATTCAGAGAAAGGGGGAAGTAAGCTGCCAGGGAAAAGAAGCTTAGTGTGCCACAGACCAGTTCTGGATAACTATGGCATGCGCTGTAGGCGCTTGAGAACAATGGCGGGATGTGGTGGTGGTGGTTGAATGATGGCCTGCGTAATCTGGTTGGTTGGTTGGTTGGTTTAGTTGTTTGGTTGCTTGTTTTGGTCACCTTCATCACTATCATTACTATCATCATCATCACCACCATTTCCACCACCACACCACCACAACTACCACCACAGCCACTACTACCACCATCATCATTGTCATCGTCATCATCGTCATCGTCGTTATTATTATTATTATTATTATTATTATTATTTTTTGCTGTTGCGCTTTGGATAGTCAGTATAGTAGTAGTAGTATATATATAGTTATAGTTAGTTAGTAGTAGTGTTTGTTTTTTAATTATATGATCTCATTCATCTCCCTTTCTTCTTCTTCTTCTTCTTCTTCTTCTTCTTCTTCTTCTTCTTTCTTTCTTCTTCTTCTTTCCTCCTGCTGTTGTTGTGTCGTCATATTATATTATTATTATATATTATTATTATTATTATTATATTATTATTATTATATTATGATATGATATATGATTATGAATGATATCTATTATTATTATTATAAATCATCATCATCATCATCATCATCATCATTCCTCATCATATCATTCTTTCATCATCAACACTTAATGATCATCATTAATCATTCGATTCCAGCACTTTTGACACATATTTATAATACTGGCTAACTGTAGACATTTCCTCTGACTGGGTGCAGGAGACCACACGTCTGTTCTACTGAGACGTGCACTATTCCCACAGTCCTTCCTTCCTTCCAGAGTGGGAAAGCAATGGAAGTGAGAGGTCGCTCTCATTTGCATTCGGAGAAAGGAAGGGATATAACTGCGTCTGAGAGAAGGAAGTGTGCTCTGTGGCAGACCCTGTGTATGGATGTGTGATATGACTGCTAGCTAGTTGTGATGTGTAAGGACATTGCAGGCTCTTGGATGGGTTGGATGGTCCGTGTTGGCTGCTTGTTTGGTTTGGTTTTTTTGTTGTTGTTGCATGTTTGCTTTTGTTGTTGTGTTGGTTTTGTTGTTGTTGTTGTTCTTCTTCTTCTCTTCTTCTTCTTCTTCTTCTCCTTATCTTCTTCTTCTTCTCTTTCTTCTTCTCCCTTTTCTTCTTCTTCTTTCTCTTCTCCTTCTCATCATCACCATCATCATCACTATCACTATCACCACACCACCACTACTACCATCATCATCATCATCATCATCGTCATCGTTGTCGTCGTCGTCATCGTCATCATCATCACCACCACCACCAACAACAACATCATTATCATCATCATCGTCATCATTCATTTCTATTTGTTTGAACCAAGACACGATTGACTACAAAACCGCTATGGTGCCGACTTGAAGAGGGAGGGGTGGATCAGTCAACCCAATCTTTTTATACAATGGTGTTGGTAAGCTGAAGGCAGTGGATGGAGGACCCAGAATACACGTCTGCTTCACTCAGCAGACGTTCAATATGTGCACAGACATTCCAAAAGCGAAAAGCAATCTGGCGGATCAACCAAAGTGGGTAGCTAAGTAGATCTTCGTGCAGAGAAGGGATGAAGGGAGCTTAGTCTGCTGCAGAAGACCAACTCTGGAACTGTGGGTAGTTGTGGTGGCGGGAGCTTAAGGAAATTGCATGCCCTGCGATGAATGAATGGTTGTGAGGGTAATTTGGTTGGTTGGTTGGTGAGTGGGTTTGTTGGTTGGTTTGTTGATTGAGTGGGTGAGTGGGTGGGTGGGTGGTTGGTTGGTTGGTTTTGGTGGGAGAGTCGGTGGTTGGTTAGTTAGTTGGTTGGTTGATTGATTGATTGATTGATTGACTGTTTGCTTTATCATCGTTGTTGCCATCATAATCATCATCATCATCATCATCATCATCATCATCATCATTAAGTACTGGTATCACCATGATAACAACCTTCACCCATCCTCCTCCTCCTTCTCTTTTTCCTCCTCATACTCATACTCATCATCCTCATCATCGTCATCATCATCATCGACATAAACATCATCAATATCATCACCATCATCACCATCATCATCATCATCATCATTCGTCGTCATTTTTTTGGACTGGTTATCTCAAGACAAAAGTTATAAAAGCCATAGTGCAGACTGAACGAATGATGGATCAGTTGATGCCTACCAACACTTTAAACATTATCGGCAGTCTGCTGGCTCTAGGCATACATTTCCTCTTTGTTCACAGCACACGTCTGCTCTACTTAGACGTCCAATATTTGCACAGACATTTCAATAGCAAAAAAAAACCCAATATTGCAGACCGATCGAAGCGGGAGGTCAAACTGATTTGCATTCACAGAAGGGATAGGGCCAAGTATGATGGAAGGGAGCTTGGTATGCTGCAAGCTATTTTAGTGATGTGTAATTTAGTGTTTGTTGTGATGTTTTAGGTAGAGGCAAGCGAGATGTTGAATGACAGTTTTGTGTGGGCACGCTGGTTCTTTGCCTTTTTGATTGGTTGCTTCTTTGTTTGCTTACTTGCTTACTTTGCTTACTGCCTTAAGCCAAAATTCCATCACCCTGCTGAAATGTACAACCTGTGTGTGTGGTGCGTGTGTGTGTGTCTGTGTGTGTTGTGTGTGTGTATGTGTGTGTGTACATTTGAATTTGTTAGAATATTGTGAATCATTGTTGTTGCTTGTGTAGGAGTGGATTGAATTGAAGCACTCTCATTTGTAATTGCAAGATATAGCGCTCTATAAATTCCATATATTATTATTATTATTAAATCAACATCATCATCATCATCATCATCATCATCATCATCATCATCATCATTACCAGCAGCAGTAGCAGGAGCAGTATCATCACCAGCAGCAGGAGCAGTATCATCACCAGCAGCAGGAGCAGTATCATCATCATCATCATCATCATCATCATCATCATCAACATTATCACCATCACCATCATCATCTGTACCCTCAACTTCAACAGATAGTGGTAGTCACTGTAATGACAACAAGGTTAGCACTAAAATTGCCATCATGTATACTATAACTATTATCTACCATTCCATCAGTACAGTCACTTTGATAACCACCACCATCATCTTTACCACGACAAACTCTGTGATTAGCACCACTGCATCTGTCCCCTTTCTCATCACCATCACTATCACCTCTCTCTCAGCCCATCCACATCTGTCTCCTCTGTCATCACAACATCACCAACCTATCCCACCTATATCTTCAGCATTGTGAACAATAACAATAATTATTATTACAAGTACAAAAAATAACTTAAATATTTTATGCCTGTCTGAAACAATAAAATTGATGAGATATTTAACGAGGGTACAGAGCAAAGAAACCAATCGATTTCAACGCTTTTGCCGCACACAACAAGTTCTATTCCTGGGTAAGAATTCGTATCTACTTTATTCAGACGCCCAATACTTGCACAGATAATAAATGCTCTAAAAGCAAAACAGTCATCACGCAAATCGATGGAGCTGATTCACATTCAGAGAAGGGATATGGTACACTGTGAGAGGAAAGGAAGGAAGGAAGGAAGGAAGAAGGAAGGAAGGAAGGAAGGAAGGAAGCAGGCTCAGCCAACTACTAACCGTTCCTGGCTATAATAATGATGTGATATAGTGCTGGTGGTAGTAGTTCTTCGGGAAATTGCAGACCCTGGGTTGGTTAGTCGTCTGATTTTGTGGGTTGTTCGCTACCTTGGTTGGCTAGTTGGTGGTCTGATGTGTGTCCAGCTTACTCCGCTTTATTTTCTTTACATATTGACTCCCCGCTGTTGTTGTTATTGTTGTTGTTGTAATTGCTGTTGTTGTTGCTGCTGCTGTTGTTGTGCGTTCCCCAGCTTAACACCATGGGGGTCACCCAGAATGTGCACTCTGACTCACTCATCCTACCTGGGAATCACTGTGAGATTGAAATCGCACGCTGAATGAGAAGTTTGCGTGTATAACTGTTTTAAACTACCTCGCCATATAGGCAGCCATACTCCGATTTCATAGAAACTCCCCACTGTATACAGGACATGAAGGACATAAGCCAAGTGGTTGAAAACATTCGACTTTAATCCTGTGGGTCTACCCATAAAGTCGTGGATTCGAACCTTTGTGGTGTCTGATAAATTAACGTTGGACATTTTTTTTATTATGATCTTGACACATAAAATGAAAATGGACACAGCTGATCAGCGCTTTGATTTGTTGCTTTACAAGATTCAGCGCTATATAAATAAATTCCATACATTTTTTATTATTATTATTATTATTATTATTATCATCATCATTATTATTATTATATTATTATTATTATTATTATTATTATTATTATTATTATTATTATTATTTATTATCTTCCAGGTCAACTTCAACTGCAGACCTGCCAGGGCCTTCATTTCCTTCGTGTATATACTCACGCTAAAGATCAATATAATGCACGTCAAAGATCCCGTAATTCATGTCAGCGTGCGTTGTGGGTTACAGAAACATGAACATACCCAGCACACATCCCCGAAGTCGGAATGTGGCTACCTTCATACTAGGGAAACAACAGCCGCATACGTGAAATCTCTCCTTTGTTGAATCTCGGAGATCTAGCCAAGGTCAAAATAAAAACAAACAACATCAGAATATGAAATCTACAGAATGACCGAAACCCGAAGAAAATGGACACAGCTGATGAGGCATGCATCAGAGGCTGTTATCAGCTGTTGATCCTTCGGATGAGACTATAAACCGAGGCCCCGTGAGCGAACGCATGCAGAACATCTTGCGCACACGTTAAATCCTGTTCCACTTTTCGAAAGAGTAGGCCATTGTGTGCCGGTGGAAACAGATGACAAAATCTACAAAACCGCATACACACGGGGACTAGATGTAAAAAAAAAAGAACATGAGTGCTTATTCCATTATCCTCGATATGAAAAAGTCATCTGAGCGCTTTGATTTGTTGTTGCTTTACAAGATTCAGCGCTATATAAGTTCCATACATTATTATTATTATTATTATTATTATTATTATTATTATTTATCAAAGGTGATGACACTCACAGGTGAACAGGGCAGAGAGAGAGAGAGAGAGAGAGAGAGAGAGAGAGAGAAGAGAGAGAGAGAGAGAGAGAGAGAGAGAGAAAAGAGAGAGAGAGAGAGAGAGAGAGAGAGAGAGAGAGACGCAGACGCAGACGATTTATTCAAATAGGCCTCAGCCCCTTATGAAGGGGAATGTGAACAATATTATACATAAATACAGTGAAAAGTCGTTTGATCACGAAGTTGTACGTTACTTCACGAAGTGAGTATTTCTCTAACTTTGAAAGCCTTGTACAAATATAAAGAAAAGTTCTGTATAACTTCAGGATTTGTACAGGACATCAATAAATTCAATTTAAACAAGCATGGTTTCCTATAATATTTTTGTTGAATAAATTTCAATCTAAGGTCATGCAATTGTTGGCAACATAGAACAAAGTGTACTGAGAGAGAGAGAGAGAGAGAGAGGAGAGAGAGAGAGAGAGAGAGAGAGGAGAGAGAGAGAGAGAGAGAGAGAGAGGAGAGGCAGGCTTCTTAATGTGTTTTTCTATCAATCATATTACATTTTGTTTGTGTGAATCCGCGAAGTCGGAATGCGGATACCTTAATGGTGGTTGCGATGTTTGGTGGAAGGGGTGGGGGTGGTTGGGGGTCGGAGGCGGTGGAGGAGGAGGGGGAGGTTGCTGCATTCACAAAAATCTCATCATTGGTGAACCTCAGAGTTCTAGCCGAGAAACAACCCAAAAAAAGTGTTATGATGTATATGAATACATATGATATATATATATATATATATAATATTATATTAGAGAGAGAGGAGAGAGAGAGAGAGAGACTATTTTGTATATATAGATATAGATATAGATATATGTATATACATATATATATATATATATATATATATATATATATATATATATATATATAATAACTATGAACATATGAATATAACACATATTCTTTCTCTCTCTGTTACATGTGACTATACACGAAAATACATACATACTTATGATTCTAAAAGTCAGCCGAAATTTCTTATTTCAAATTCTCTTAAACGCGTGCGGGAATACCATTATTCTGTTATAATATTCCTCAATAATATCTATTTACAGAAGTTTATTAACGTATATTTTTCACAAAAATAAATTTGTTATTCAAACCTCTGATTATATTTTGCCCAGGCATTGCAAGAGAGAAAGCAGTCATGCAGATCGATAGAAACGGGTGGGGAGGGGAGGGGAAGGAGAGGGTGGGGGGTGGGGGTTAGGTCAAGCTGGTTTTGCATTTACAGAAGGGATACGGCAGTAAAGCTGTGAAGGAAAGAGCCTTGGTCTGCTGCAGCCTGTAGTCCTGATATGTGATGATAGTGTGTGCCAGGATGCTTGAGGGAATTGACGGCTATAGTATATATTGGTTCACTGGGTATGTGAATAGTAGATTGGTGGGTTGGTTGGTTGGTTGGTTGGATGACGGGCTGGCTGGTTGGTTGGTTGATAGGTTGGTTGGATGGTTAGTTGGTTGGTTGTTGATGGATGGATGGATGGATGGATGGATGGATGGATGGATGGATGGATGGATGGATGGATGACTGGTTGTTCGTGGTTGGCTGGTTGGTTGGTCGGTTGGCTGGTTAGTTGGCTGGTTGATTGGATGGATGGATGGATGGATGGATGGATGGATGGATGGATAGATGGTGGATGGATGGATGGATGGATGGATGGATGGATGGATGGATGGATGGATGGATGGATGGATGGATGGATGGATGGATGGTCGGTTGGTTAGTTGGTCGGTTAGTTGGTTGGTTGGTTGGTTGGTTGGCCTGTTGGCTGGCGGGTTGGGTGAGTGGGTGGCTGGTTAATTGTTTGGCTAGATGGTTGGTTGGTTGGTTGAATGGGTAACTGGATGGCTGGCTGGTTGGTTGGTTATGCATGAAAATGATAATCGCCAAACAGGGTTCATACACATCATTCACGCGGCAAATGACCAGACAGAATAAATGGATGAATAAATAAACTGTAAAGCGATAGATCACAGCACTTCCTATATGGCTAAAAAAAAAAGTGACAGGACTCATCTAGCTGTGCTGTATTGATCTTTGGGGTTTTTTTAGCTGCCTCAGAAAACCGAAATGTGGTACAGACAGCCAAAAGAAAAATAGTAAGAAAAACGGCTGACTACTTAATTGTTCGCTGGATAGCTCGTTGAAACGATTGTTGATTGACTGGCTAGTTGGTTGCTTGACTGATTGGCTACTTGTTTGTTTGGTTGGTTGGATGGCTGATTGCCTGGTTTGATTGGCTTGCTAGTTGGTTGACTGGCTAGATGGTTGGTGAGTTGAGGTGTTATAGTTTGCCATATTGATTGGTTAGTTGACTAGTTTGATGCTTTTCAGTTGGCTGGTCGATTTATTTATTTATTTATTTATTTATTCTTTTAGATCGAGGAAAATGATGTCGAGGATTGGCTGTCGGCTGATTGGTTGCTTATTTTGTTGACTTGATATTATGTTGTGGTTGGTTGGTTGGTTGATTGATTCTTTGGACAGTTAGCTGATTGGCTAGACAGCTGATTGGGTGGGTGTTTGGTGGCTTGCTTGCTTGCTTCCCTTGTTCACTGGTTGGCTGGTTGGTTGGCTTGATGGCTGGTTGGCTGGCTGGCTGATTGGCTGGCTAGGTAATTGGCCATTTTGCGTGTTATAGTTTGAAGTGGTTGGCTGGCTAGCTGGCTAGCTGGCTGGTTTGATCTTTGTGTTTGGTTTGTCGATTGGTTGTTGGCTGATTGATTTATTGTCTTGTTGACTGGATGTTGTCGTTTGGCTGGTTGGCTTGTGGTTGACTGATCGGCTGGTTGGCTGGCAGAATCTTTGGCTGGTTGGCTGGTTGTTAGCTGGTTGGTTGGTTGCTTGGTTTGATAGTTGGTTGGTTGGTGGGTGGTTGGGTGGCTAGTTGATTGGCTGATTAATTGATTAGCTGGATAGTTGGGTTGGATGGTTGATTGGTTAGTTGGTTATGTGGTTGGCTGGTCGAGAGAGAAAGAAAAAAAGAAAGAAGGAAGGAAAGATAAAAAGAAAGAAAGAAAGAGAGAAAGAAAGAAAGAAAGACAGAAAGATAGAAAGAAAGAAAGAAAGAAAAAAAGAAAAGAAAGAAAGAAAAAAAAAGAAAGAAAGAAAAGAGAGAGAGAGAGAGAGAAAGAGAGAATGTGTGTGTGTGGGGGGGGGATAGATGGGTGGGAGCGTCTGTGTGTGTGTGTGCATGTGTGTGTATGATAGAGAGAGAGTCAAAAACAGAGACAGATACAGAGAGACAAAGTGATAAAGACAGAGCGAGAGACAGAGACAGACAGACAGACAGACAGACAGAGAGCTCTATACCGTCCCCGTTAACCCTTGCAGACAAAGTAGACGTCATTTTTCTCTTTCCTTTCCACTCCACAATTTTGGTCACTGTCACAGGAGGATTTGTCTTTTCTGACGTCTAGGTTATTGGCAAGCGTAGTTCACAGCAGTAAGGGGATTTTCTCTGGTGGTGTTTTCTTTTTCCTTTTTTTTCCTCTCCAAACGAATGCAGAGAAGGTTAACGAGTGCATGTTTATGATAGGTATTGCCTACAAAGGAATGTGTGGTGTGCATGCTAGTGCAGATGTATATTTGACTATTGCAATTTTATTTCATAGATTTGGTCTGCAGCGTACCATGTTTGTAATATCTGTTTGTTTAAACTATTGATTGTTTGTCATTCGTTGCATGACTGAGTAAGATTAGGTTGGCTGCATGCGCTTTGATTTTTCTAAGCAAGATATAGTGCTTTATAAATTCCATTTATTATTGGTAGTAGTAGTAGTAGTAGTAGTAGAAGCAGCAGCAGCAGCAGCAGCAGCAGCAGCAGCAGCAGCAGCAGCAGCAGCAGCAGCAGCAGCAGCAGCAGCAGCAGCAGCAGCAGCAGCAGCAGCACAGCAGCAGCAGCAGCAGCAGCAGCAGCAGCAGCAGCAGCAGCGCAGCAGCAGCAGCAGCAGCAGCAGCAGCAGCAGCAGCAGCAGCACGCAGCAGTAGTAGTAGTAGTAGTAGTAGTAGTAGTATATAAGTGTAAGTGTGTGGTGGTGGTGGTGGTGGTGGTGGTGGTGGTGGTGGTGTTGCTGCTGCTGCTGCTGTTGTTGTTGCTGTTGATGTCTATTTTTTCTACTTTTGGCAACATTTAATTTTTTTAACCAAAATAGGACCTTGATCAGTATTACAAATTGAATAGCAGACAATCTGACTTCTACCCATACATATTGAAAACCACAAACATTATTCACCTCTTTGGTGCCTGTGTTGACCTCTGAGCCATCTAACCATTGACAACAAGAGCTTGGTTTAACAAACCAAAAATCGTGATATCATCAACAGTCGACAATATCACGATATCTACATTCTCAATTTTGCCATAAAGGCAAGATGAATGTTATCTAATACCCATTCCAAGCACATGGATATTCTGGTTTTCATTCCACGAATTGTTTCAGGGGACGGGATAGCTCAGTGGTCAGAGCACTCGCTTTTTCCCCAAGTTAATCTTAAGCAGCATCCAGCGTCGTTACCAAGTGGATGGGTGACCAATTGTCCACTTTGGCTATAGTACAGTCCCCCAGTTCACCCAGCTGTAAATGAGTACCTGCCCTCTTTTGGGTCAGGGAAGGTAAAGCAGCGAGAGAGAGAGATGGGAGCAGCCTTCAATATGCTGGACCCTAGAGAAGCTGATGTCTCTGATGGTTCGCTTCCCTACGACTACATAGGTTATGGGACACATTTACCTTTACATTTACCTACACCATTTTGTGGCTAGTAGCAGGGGAAGTACAACACATGCTACACATCTGAGGCTTTACATCAAAATTTTTACAAGAACATAACTGTCTAGACATAGGTGCCCCTAAAGAAACTTATGACACTTTTAAATCCAGCCTCAAGACATATCTATTTCAAACCTAAGATTTTTCCCCTCCTGTTTCATATCAAAACTATCCCACCTTCACTAACCCATGTCCTATCACCCTGCTAAAGAATATGACCTGTGTGCGCGTATGTGTGCTTTTGAAAAACATTCGACTATTGAAATTGTATTTCATAGATTTTGTTCTGCAGCGTACCATGTTTGTAATATCTGTTTGTTTAAACTTTTGATTGTTTGTCATTGGTTGCGTGACTGTGTAAGATTGGGTTGAATGCATGCGCTTTGATTTGTCTTTGCAAGATATAGC
>CM054136.1:58263705-58266205 GCA_028751875.1 Rapana venosa | reverse complement strand
CCATCCAGTTCGCCAGCTGAATAAACGGGTTCCTGCCCTCTTTAGGGTCAGGGAAAGGTAAAGCAGCGAGGGAGAGGAAATGGGCGCCGCTCTCAATATCCTGGCCCCTAGAGTAGGTGAGGTCTCCGATGCCTCGCTCCCCTACGACCACATAGGTTATGGTACACCTTTACCATTTTTTTGTTCACCTTTTTACCCTGGAGTTAACATCAATACTGACTCCATGTCACCCAAAATCTTTTGGATGAGAATAGACACCGAGGACCCGTGTGCAAACACACGTGGAGCTTATTGGCCATACTTTTAAAAACCCCGTTCCACCTTTCAGAATAGACCATTTCGTGTCGTTAGGAACAGATTGCAACATCAAAAGGAGAAGAACATTAAAACTCATGCACACATGCATCGTGCTTACATACCATCTCCGAAGTAGGATTGCAGCTGCAATTAATGGTGGGTTTAAAAAAGTAATGGCATAGGCAAAATTTCATCATTGGTATACTTCGGAGCTCTAGCCGAGGAACGCAAAAAGTAAACGGAAAAATACCATGGCCTGTTTACTTAGTAGTTTTGATTTGCTAATGTCATGGCTCACACCACGCTTGTTGTCGTTGTTGCTGTTGCTGCCGCTGCTGCTGCTGATACTGCTGTTGTCGTCGTCGTCGTCGTCGTCGTCGTCTTCTTCTTCTTCTTCGCCTTCTTCGCAATTCTTCTTCTTCGCAATTCTTCTTCCTCTTCGCAATTCTTCTTCTTCGCAATTCTTCTTCTTTGCAATTCTTCTTCTACTTCTTCTATTTCTTCTTCTTCTGTTTCTTCTTCCTTGCATCTTTTTCTCCTCATTCTTTGCATTTTTCTTTGCACTCTTCTTCCTCTCTCTCTCTTCCATTATTTTATCTATTTTTTCTTCGTTTTCTGCTCTGTTTTCTTTTTACTACGAACATCTATGATTTTTTGTGTGTGATATTTTTATTATAAAAAGCTCTGTATTGTTTGTTTCTTTTTTCGTATGGATTTATTTGAAATTATCTATTTCCTATTATTAATAATAATCTTTATTCAAGGCAAGGGCCTGTGTGGGTATGTCTGTATCTGGTTGACTGTCTGACTATCATCAATGTACGTGTGTATAACTGTATTATTGTATTATTCTTAATCAATCAGTGAATTCTTCAAAATGATAAATAATACATTTGATCGAATAACATTTGCTATCGCTGTGCCTTAGAGAGCCCTGTTTATTAGCAGTCAATATTACAGCCACAATCCTCTTTAATATAAAAGGCATAATCATTATAGTCTCTCCATTTTTCTTAGCGATGGTTGGGGGTGGGGGGTATTGCGGGGGAGTAGATGGGCTTAAACGTTTTTGGATTTTGTTTTGTTTTCTTTTTCTTTATGAATTTCTTTGCCTAGGTACTGTGCAATTGTGTCCTTCTGAGTATTCATAAACTCTCTTTCACTCTCTCGGGATAGTCTAGTAGTTAGAACATTGCGCTCGCAATCTTATGACCCGGGTTTGATTCCCGTTCAAGGGGATATTTTCCCCTGGAGTTAACATCAGTGCAGACTCCACTCTCCACAAAAGGCCTTCGGAGACTATAAACCGAGGCCCCGTGTGTGAACGCACACAGAACATCTTGCGCACACGTTAAATCCCGTTCTGCTTTTCATAAGAGTAGGCCATTGTGTGCCGGTGGGAACAGATGACAATTTACAAAAACCGCATACACACGCGGACCAGAGGTAAAAAAGCACATGAGTGCTTTTTCCATTATCCTCGATATAAAAGAATAAATAATAATAAATAGATAAATCCCCCTCTCTCTCTCTCTCTCTCTCTCTCTCTCTCTCTCTCTCTCTCTCTCTCTCTCTCTCTCTCTCTCCTCATGTCAGTCATTTTTTAAAAATCACCTTTTCTCCTGTCACCTGTGCTTGTAGGACCCATGACTATGTCTCGAACAGCTTTACTCTTTCAAAACTTACAAGCTTACACAAAAGACTCTCGCCCACTCCAATGTCTTTCTTTTCCTTTAAACAACAAATCAACACACCCCACAATTGGGTTGTAGGGCAATAGTTCAGCTTAATAGAGTATTTCAAAAATATAAAGAAATGACAGCGAAAACTTACTTTAAAATCTTCGATACAAAAATACAACCAATTTTGCTCTATGCTGCAGAAATATGGGGAATAAACAGGTTAGAACACATAGAAAAAGTGCACATGTGTGCATGTAAAAGGTTTCTAGGAGTGCCAACCAAGACACCAAATAAAATGGTATATGGGGATTTGGGTAGGTACCCACTTTATGTGAATTCATATGTTACCTG
The DNA here is from genome assembly GCA_028751875.1 of Rapana venosa. Lineage (NCBI taxonomy): Eukaryota > Metazoa > Mollusca > Gastropoda > Neogastropoda > Muricidae > Rapana > Rapana venosa. The sequence goes on along the minus strand of CM054136.1, from coordinate 58,263,875 downwards.
CCTAAGATACTGGTTTCGATTATTAGAAATGGATACAGAACGGTTACCATATAAGGCCTATCAAATGTTACTACAATTAGACAGAATTGGGAAGCAGTGTTGGGTGTCAAAAATAAGAGAGATATTATGTATTACTGGTTTTAATATTGTCTGGTTACAACAAGGTGTTG
>CM054136.1:58231205-58258705 GCA_028751875.1 Rapana venosa | reverse complement strand
AAACCCTTTTTTCTGGTGTCTTTTTGTCTGTCTGTCTGTGTGTCTGTTTGTCTGGGGGCTGTTTTCCCGTCTGAAGTCTACCTGTGGGTCTGTGTGGTTTTCTGCTGTTTCTCAGTGTGTGGGTGTGTTTGGTCTGTGTTCTTTTTGTCTGTCTTGTGTGTGTGTGTGTGTGTGTGTGGGTTTTGGGGTTTTGTCTGATGATACTGTCGTCCAGTGTGTGTGTGTTTGGTGTTTGTGTCTGCTGTTTTTGTCAAAAAGTTGTGTGTTGTGTGGGTTTTTGTGTTTGTGTCTCTGTGTTGTCTGTTCGTCTCAGTGTGTGTGGTTGTGTTTGGCGTTTGTGTCTTGGGTGTCTGTCCTTGTCTCACTGTGCGTGTTGTGTCTGTGTGTCTGTCCGTCTGTCTGTCGTTGTCTGTCTTCTCTCTCTTCTCTCTCTCCTTCCCCCTCTCTCTTCTCCTCTCTCTCCTCTTGTTCGCACTTTACCAAAAGAAAAAACCGCAAAAATTAGGACAAAGTGAACCTGATGTATGCCAAATGAAGTGAAAGGGAGCGCCTGGCAATGCAACAGGGGGTACCATCAACTTACACCCCAAGGGGGAGAATGATAATGGTTCCAGGGCAAGAAGTTTGGTAACATAGAGGCCCGAAAGATAACTTGTTTAATGTCAGGGGGGGAAAAAAAATGATTAATGATGGAAATTCTTTTTTTATCCACCATATTTTTCTTCGATGTATGCCCCTGACTGGACTCTATAAGCCGGTTTTCCTTTTGTTCATTTTCTTGTGTTGCGAAAGACTTTTAAAAAAAAAATTGTTTCATGTCGAAAGGTGCTTTTACTTTTGTTGATGTCTTTGATTTTATTTTTTTGCTAACTCTCTATCTTGTTCCCCCTCTCTCTCTCTCTCTCTCTCTCTCTCTCTCTCTCTCTCTCTCTCTCTCTCTCTCTCCCCCTTCTCTCTTCTCTCCCCTCTCTCTCTTCTCTTCTCTCTCTTCTTGCTGAATTATCAGTATATATAAAACAGTTTACTTTTTCCCAAAACCATTTTGGGTCATATTGGATTTAATTCTTAAAGGTTAATGCGATTTTTGCTGTTTCTCAGCTAGAGTTCTGAGGATTGCAAATGCTGGGAAATTTTTTTTAATGAATGCGACTGTTTTATCCACCATAAAGGTAGCTGTATCTCAACTTCCGGAATGGCTACCAATATAATGCACAGTCTTCTTTAACAGTGAAAATTACAAAACTTTGTGTGTGTTTCTTCCTTGTGTTTTTTTTAAATTGTACTCCGAAATGTGTTTGCTTCTTTTTGCTGCATGGGCCTCTCTCTCTCCCCTCTCTCTCCTCTCTCCTCTCTCTCTCTCTCTCTCTCTCTCTCTCTCTCTCTCTCTCTCTCTCTCTCTGTCTGTCTCATATTCTTTTTTGTCAACATTGGACGACCAGAACCAAAAATAAAGAAAAAGAACAGCATAACAAGACTGGGAGAGAAAAAACAAACCTATCCTCACTGATGGCATTTCACTGGAAGAGACCTCACTGATCATACAAGCTGGTGCACTGGGTATTGTTTTACACCTCAAAGGAGAGAATTCATATTGATTGCTTGTCACGCAGTTTTATGCCAAGAACTCAGCTTTCCAAGTAGTGCTTTCTTTTTTTTCTTTTTTTCTACCCCTGACGTTTCCAGTCTCCCTGTATGCGTTTTTTGTACTTGTTTGTATATTATGAGTGTGTGTGATCTGAGTATGTTGGTATCTTGAGTTTCTGATTATTGAATTATCTCCCTTATCTCTGTACCTCTGCTTCTGTCTCTTTATGGTTCTGTCCATGCCTCTCTCTTTCTCTATCTCTCTCACTAACACACACACACACACACTTCCTGGCTTTTTTTTCTCTGGACAATAATTGTCTTTTATCATTGTAGTGTCGTGTCAGTAGATTCACCTTTTCAAATCTCATAAAGTCTCACTCCCAATGTTCTTTTTTCATATTTTTTTCAACTTTTAGTTTTAATTCTTTGATAGACAAGAGCGTGTTTTGCTTCAAAGCAATGGGGGGCGGGGGGGGGGGGGGGGACCACAAGAGTGTATGGAAAAGGATAACAGGATAAAGACATCAAAAAGCATTGCTGTCAATCTCTCTACACATATACAAATGAAAGATCTCTCTCTTATGTCTGTCTGATGTCTCTCTTATGTATATCTGTCTATTCCATATTATTTTTGCCAACAGTGGACGACCAGAACCAAAAACAAAGAAAAAGAACAGCATAACAAGACTGGGAGAGAAAAAACAAACCGATCCTCACTGATGGCATTTCACTGGAAGAGACCTCACTGATCATACAAGCTGGTGCACTGGGTATTGTTTTACACCTCAAAGAAGAGAATTCATATCGATTGCTTGTCACGCAGTTTTGTACCAAGAACTCGGCTTTCCAAGTACTGCTTTTTTTTTATTCTTCTCCTGTGCTTTTCAGTCTCCCTGTATGCGTTCTTTGTACTTGTTTGTATATTATGATTGTGTGTGATCTGAGTATGTTGGTATCTTGAGTTTATGATTATGGAGTTTTCTCTCTATTTATTTAACTCTGCTTCTGTCTCTTTATGGTTCTCTGCCCATGCCTTTCTCTCTCTCTCTAACACACACACACACACACACACACACACACACACACACACACACACTTCTTGGATTTTTTCCTCTGGACAATAATTGTCTTTTATCATTGTAGTTTTGTGTCAGTAGTATTCACCTTTTTTCAAATGTCATAAAGTCTCACTCCCATTTTTTTCATTTCTTCTTTAACTTTTAGTTTTAGTTCTTTGAGTTCTTTATTCTTTGTTTGTTGTTCTTTTAGTTCTTTTTAGAGCGTGTTTTGCTTCAAAGCAATGGGGGGAAAAACCACAAGGGTGTATGAAAAAAGGATGACAGTGATAAAGACATCAAAAAGCATTGCTGTCAATCACACTACACATACTCAGATGAAAGATCTCTCTCTTATGTCTGATCTGTCTCTGTCTCTCTCTGTCTGTCTGTCTGTCTATCTCATATTCTTTTTTGTCAACAGTGGACGAGCAGAACCAAAAACAAAGAAAAAGAACAACATAACAAGATTGGGAGAGGAAAAAAACGATCCTCACTGATGGCATTTCACTGGAAGAGACCTCACTGATCATACAAGCTGGTGCACTGGGTATTGTTTTACACCTCAAAGGAGAGAATTCATATCGATTGCTTGTCACGCAGTTTTGTACCAAGAACTCAGCTTTCCAAGTAGTGCTTTCTTTTTTTTATTTTCCTGTGTTTTTCAGTCTCCCTGTATGCGTTTTTTGTACTTTTTTGTGTATTATGATTGTGTGTGATCTGAGTATGTTGGTATCTTGAGTTTCTGATTATCGACTTCTCTCTCTATCTCTATCTCTGTTTCTCTGCCTCTGTCTTTTTATGATTCAATATCTATGCCTGTTTGACTGTCCTTTTTCTGTTTGTATCCTCTCATCTCTGTTTGTCTGCCTGCCTGCCTGTCTGTCTGTCTCTGCCTCTCTCTCTCTCACTCACTCACTGACTCTCTCAGTGGAGATGGGATAGCCTATGGTTAGAGTATTGCGCTCGCAATCTGATGACCCAGGCTCAAATCCCATTCAAGGGAATTTTTTCCCTGGAGTTAACATCAGTGCAGACTCCACCCCTTCCAAAAGTCCTTCGGATGAGACTATGAACCAAGGCCCATGTGTGAACACACGCAGAACATCTTGCAAATACGTTAAATCCTGTTCCACTTGTTGAAAGAGTAGGCCATTGTGTGCTGGTGGGAACAGATGACAAAAATTTACAAAACGCATGCACACTGGGATTGGATGTAAAAAAAAGAGCACATGAGTGCCTATTCTATTATCATTGATATAAAATAAATAATTAAATAAAATAAATAGATCAAACTCACTCACAAACACCCTCACAAATACACACACATGCGTGCGAATGCACACACACACACACCCCCACACCCCCACACACACACTTCTTGGCTTGTTCCCCTCTGGACAATAACTGACTTGTAGTTTGGTGCCAGTGGACTCACCTTTTCAAATCGAATCAATTCTCCATCGCATTCTTTTTTATCATTACTGTACTCTAATTTTTGTTTTTATTCTTTGGCAGACAAAGAAGTGTTTTGCTTCGAAGCATAGGACAGACATCACAAGGGCGTGTGAGAAAAGATGACAGTGATAAAAACATCAGAAGCCATTGCTGTCAATCACACTACACATACTCAGATAAAAGAACTCTGTTTGTCTGTCTGTCTGTTTGTCTCTCTCTCTCTCTCTCTCTCTCTCTCTCTCTCTCTCTCTCTCTCTCGCTCTCTCTCTCTTTCTCATGTGAGTTTTTCTCCTCTTTTTTCCTGTCACCTGTTTTATGTGTTCATAAGCATTTTTAAATAGATTTGCGCTCTCTCTCTCTCTCTTCTCTCTCTCTCTCTCTCTCTCTCTCTCTCTCTCTCTCTCTCCCCCTCTCTCTTTCTCAGCTAGAGTTCCACAGTACACCCAATGACAAGATTTTGCGTATGCAACTGTTTTTACCCATCATTAAGGTAGCCAAGGTCTTTGGGATAATGTCTGAACACAACACATGTGTGCATGGTTAAAAACAAACCAACGAACTTGTCGTCCATTCCTAATGGCACGATTTGGATTACTTTTTCAAAAGACAGAACTGGTTTTCAAGATGTATTCGAGGTGTTCTACATGCATTCACACACCGGGGTCTCATATAATAATCACCCCGAAAGACTTTCTAAGGAAGTGGAATCAATACTAACATTAACTCCAGCGTAAAATTCCCCCAAAATGGGTACTTCCCTGGTGGCTCAATTCCGGGCCTTAGGAGTGCAACGTATTAAATCATTAAGTTATTCCGCCCACACTACCCCTCCTCCTCCCCTCGCCCCCTCACCCTCCCCTAGCCTTTGCTCTTTCAAAACTTATAAAGATTCACACCCACTTCATTTTTTTTAAGCAATCAGCAAGTTTCAAATGGGTGTAGAACAAAGGTTGCCCCTGATAAGGGAAATTGAAGGGCGTTGCTGTCAAGCAAACGTCCACCTACTCCCATAATTTCACAACTTCACTAAAAAAAACATTCAAAAATTGCTGAGCAGAAGAAAAGAACAACGACAGAAAAGAAAACAAAACAAAATAGAAATAATCAAAACAAAAGACAAGAAAATACAAAATAAAGCAAAGGCAAAGAAAATAAAGCACAAACAAGTAAAAAGAAAACAAACGAGGAGAGATAAGGGTTGGGGAATAAAAGAAAGGGTCTTAAGAATTGAGAAAGAAAGTGAGACAGAGAGAGAGAGAGAGAGAGAGAGAGAGAGATCAACAAGAAGCATAAGAGAGAGAGAGAGAGAGAGACAGAGACAGAGACAAACAGACAAACAGGCGAACAGTCAGAGACAGAGTTAGAGACAGAGCAGAAAGACAGAAAGAGAGAAACAGAAAGACTGACAGAGACAGAGACAGAAGGAGCCAGACAGACAGATAGACACAGACACAGACAGAGAAGAATCGACAGAGACAGATATACAGGCATAAAGAGGAGCACTAACCAATATATCGATAATGACAGGAGACAAACCTTGCAGACAAACTGATGGCAACTCTGACAGAGGATTTTACAGAGAACTGAACAAACAAACGAAAGAGAGGAGAGAGAGACTGACAGGCAGGCAGAGAAAGAGAAGGAAAAAAACACCACCAAGTAAAGATGCTTCATTTAAGCAGAATTTTGCTTCAAGCAATTTTCACACATAGGAGATCGGTGGGTTCATGTTGTGTCTTCAGTCTATTTGTCTGTCTCATCACTCTGTGTGTGTGTGTGTGTGGGTGTGAGTGTGGGTGTGAATGTGTGTGTGTGTGTAGGGAGGGTATGTGTGGGTGTGTATGTGTGTGTGTGCGCGCGCGCTTTACGTATGTGTGAGTAGGTCTGTGCGTTTGTCAGTATATCAAGCAAAATTTACGAAGCCATCATGATGAGTTGACTGATTAATCAACCAGGCTGTTTATTGATCCATATTTAATCAATCGCTTTATTGGTCAATACTTTATGGATCAGTCAGAATTTAATGAAGCCATTCTTGCTAATGGGTCACAATCAGCAAGTCTTTTTTTGGGGGGGGATGCATGAAATAATATATAAACACTCTGTACTTATAGTCTTTAATAAAATAAAAAGAAAGAATCACACTTGCTATATTCGCCCACTGAAGTGTGTACAACAGTGAATGACATAAGACTCTTCACATCCCTGTCCCACTGTTCGAAAGAGTACATCATTGTGCGCGGGTCGGCCGGATAACAAAATTTACAAAACCGCGTTTACACGGGGACTTGATGTAAAATAAAAAATGCATATGAGTGCTTATTCCATTATCTTCGAATAAGGAATTTAAAAATTAATATATGAATAAATAACCATTAAGATGAAAACAATGGCATGTTCTATCAAAGAAGAAAAGCCATCGGCACAAATCATATTATGCGTCTATAAATTATACTTACCATGGTAGACCGTTCATCCCCATCCTTCCCCCCTCCCCAACTAACAGCCATACATACACAAGACTTCCACATGAGTGTCCATCTCTCTCTCTCTCTCTCTCTCTCTCTCTCTCTCTCTCTCTCTCTCTCTCTCTCTGTTTGTTTGGTTGTTGTTGTTTTTTTTGTTGTTGTTGTTGTTGGGTTTTTTGGGGGGTGAGGGGGGTTTGGTTGTCTTTTTTTGGTGGGATGGGGGTGGGTGGGGGGTGTTTTTAGGGTTTTCTTTCATTTGTTTGTTTGTTTGTTGTTGTTTGTGTGTGTTTTATAAAGGGTTGTTCCTCTTTGTTTCTACTGTGTGAGAGCATAAGTATTTGGGTTATTATTAAGATGTATCCCTACGGGCAGGGGCTGGATGTAAAAAAGCACATGAGTGCTTATTCATTATCCTCGAAATAAAAGAATTTGTCATTGTCATTGTTATTGTCATTCTCTCTCTCCCTCCCTCTCTCTCTCTCATATTCGTTTCATCACAAAACAACTCCTGAATAACAAAATGAGAAAAAAAACACCAACCAGAAACCATCGAGAGTTCTCCAACAAAGTAAAGAGAACCTCACTAATAAAATTAAGGGAGTGCACTGCTGTCGATTTCACCCCAAGGGAGACAACTGATATCGATTTCACTGTCAAGCAGTTTCGATAACACAGTGACTTGAACGACAATGCTGCTGTCAAATTGCGCCAAGAACACCACATCTCGCCCATACCACCTTAAAAAAAAGAGGAACAAGAGAAAGAACAACATCCAACCAAAAAATAAGCCTGAAAGAAAAAATACAGAAAATGAAGACAGGAAAATATTCTGTTTGCGCAACTCTTTTTTTTTTCATAATGATGTGTGCCGATCACTGTATCTTCTGTGCTTTTTTCTTTGTGTGTTTTTTTCTGTCTGTCTGTGTCCTTGTGTTGCATTAAAAAATATATACCTGGCTGGCTGCCTGTCTGTTTGTGTCTGTCTTTCTTGATGCTTTGGTCTCTGTTTCTGTGTCTCTGTCTGGTCGTTTGTATCTTGATTTGCTTTTTGTAATAGTTGTGTGTATATATGTATGCTTTCTGCCTCCTGTCATTCTCCTCTCTCTCTCCTCTCTCTCTCTCTCTTATCTGTCTGTCTCTGTCTCTCTCTCTCAGATTACCCATTAGGTCTCTCTCTCTCTGTGTTCTGCTGTGTGTCTGTCTCTCTTTTCAAGTTACCCAATTAGCATCTTCCCCTCTCTCTCTCTTCTCTCTCTCTCTCCTTCTCTCATCTCATCTCTCTCTCTCTTTCCCTCTCTCTATCTCTCTCTCTCTCTCTGATACTATTTTCATCAACCGATGACAACAAAAAAATCTTCTTGCAACAAGATGAGAGAAAAAAACACGAAAACACAAATACTGAGAGTTCTCCTCCAGTGAGGTAGAGAGGGGACCTCACTGATATTGTCAGGGGAGTGCACTGCTATCGATTTACACCTCAAGGGAGGCAACTGATATCGATTCCATGCCAAGCAGTGTCGATAACACAGAAGCCTTTACGACAACGTTGCTGCCAAAATGGGATGAGAGCACTATCCCCCATCTCGTTCTCCCACCATAAAAATAAGAAACAAGCAATCAAAGAAACAAAAACCCGACACCAAAAAAACAAAAAACCTTTAGAACAATTACTGTGTATATCTATATATTGTTTGTCCACTTGTACTTCCCTAATGATGTGTGCTGATGACTGTGTTTCAGTGCCTGTCGTTTTTTTCCCTGTGTCTGTGTCTGTGTCCTTGTGATGTTTTTCTTATCTTGTTTGTCTATCTCTCTATCTGTCACTGTTTGTTAGGTTTCTTTTTTTAAAAATTTGTTTAGTTCTTGGGCTTTTTTCTGTGTCTGTTTCTGTTTGTCTGTCTTTTGGTTTGTTTGTCTTGTAGTTAGTGTGCATGTATAACTACCCGGCTTCATGTATGGTCGTCTGTCTGCTTATCTAACTGCATAGTAGTCTGTATATTTGTCTGTCTGTCATTCTGTCTATGTGCCACATTTTTCAAAAGCTTTTAGCATGCACTGCAATTCATATTAGGCATAAACCTTTCAATAAATAAATTGTATATATTCAAACACAAGAAAGATATTCAAAATTATGTATGGCATACTTAAATTCGGGGTCAGATTGATAGTTTTGTCTTTTTGCCTGTCTGTCTCTCTGTTTCTGTCTGTCTGTCTACGTTTGTCTGTCTCTCTCTCTCTCCCAAATTACCCAATTAGGTGTCTCTCTCTCTATCTCTCTCTCATTGGTTCTATTTTCATCAACGATGCCTAAAAAATTTGTTCTTGCAACAAGATGGGGGGAAAACAAAAACACAAATACTGAGAGTTCTCCTCCCATGAAGTAGAGAGGGGACCTCACTGATATTGTCAGGGGAGTACACCTCAAGGGAAGCAACTGCTATCGATTCCATGCCAAGCAGTGTCGATAACACAGAAGCCATCACGTCAACGCTGTTGCCAAAATGGGATGAGAGCACTACCCCCATCTCATTCCTCCCACCACAGAAATAAGAAACAAGCAATCTAAGGAACAAAAACCCCAGACAAAAAAGAAAAAAAGTTTTAAAAGTATCTTAGATAAATACATATCTATATATTGTTTGTCCACTCCTTCTTCCCTAATGATGTGTGCTGATGACTGTATTTCAGTGCCTGTCTTTTTTCCCTGTGCCTCTCTGTCTGTATTTTTGTGTTGTTTTTCTTTTGTTTTTATATCTGTCTGTCTATCTGTCTGTCTCTTTCTGTCGAGGTTTTTGGTTTCATTGTATGGGGGATTTTGGGGTGTGTTTTTTCTTGTCTATGCTTCTGTGTCTGTTTCTGTTTGTCTGGGTTTGTTGTTTGTTTTTTGTTGTTGTTGTTTTTTTTTGGGGGAGGTTCTTGTGAACAACCAACATCAGCAAAAAATTAACAACATCATTAATAACAACAACAATATCAACAACATCAACAAAAACAACGACAGCGATAACAACAGCCCTAGTTCAGAGGAAATGCGCACAGCTAAGAAATCGAGGAATCATGAGTTTAATCCTCCTTTGAACCGGAACTTTGCCCCCATCTACAAGACCTTGAATGATGGTCTGTGTGCTTGTCTTTCGTGTGAAACAATAAACTGCAATACGACGAAAAAAAATGAAATACACTAAATGCAATATACTGTATATTATACAATGCAACGCAATGCAATGCAACACAACACAATACTACTTCACACGACACAATGCAACACATCACAATATAATGCAAAACAATACAAATCATGCGATACAACACGAAATGATACAACACAATACAATAAAATGTAATACAATGCGGTTCAATACAATCGAATACAAAACAACAAACACAACACACCAAAATACTATACACAACATACAACATAATAACAATACAATACATCACAACACAATACAATAACAACACCCTGAATACAATACAACACAACACAATACAATATAATAGCAACACAATACAACACAATACAATACAACACAATACAACACAATAACAATACAATAACAACACAACACAATGCCAACGTAAACAAGAGGTAACACTTCATTCCGTTTCTTTTTTCCTCGGCAGGCAATTATTTCTAAACAATGCACAAACATCCTAAGGTGGTGTGGGAAAAGATGGCACTGCTAAAGAAAATTGGGAGGAGATGCTATTGATCACACGTCCACCTACTCCGATATATAGCCCCCACACTTGATTGAAAAAGAACAGCTCTCCTAGCACACACACACACACACCCAAAACATATCAAAAGGGGAAAAAAGAAACAGGAAAACAAAACCGAAAAAAAGGATAAAATACAGAACCAGAAATATAAAGAAAAGATAAAACAAATTGATGAACAACCAAAAAAAACCACAGAGAAAGTGAGAAACAAAAAAAGAGAAAAGATAGAGAAGGGATAATTTAAGTATTTTAAAAAATCCTTAAACTTAAAGACAGACAGGAAGAGAGATGTAGAAGGACACAGACAGACGGGTAGACACAACTTAAAGTGAAGAGATAGACAGATTGTAAGGGACAGACAGACAGACAAAATTAATGATGGACATCACGACAGACAGACAGACAGATAGACAGACAGACAGACAGAAGCATACATATAATTATGACAATCACACACAAAATTCAGACAAGGTTAGTTAGACTGATCTTAATGTAACAGAAAACGAAAGACAGAGAAAGAGAAGTAGATGAATACCTGCACGGGGAACAGATAGGCAGAAAAGCCAATGCATAGACAGACTGATGAAACAATGACAAGCAGAAAGAGAGAGAGAGAGAGAGAGAGAGAGAGAGAGAGAGAGAGAGAGAGAGAGACAGAGAGAGACAGAAGAAGAGAAAGAAAGAGAGACAGACAGACAGACAGATATAGAGGGCGCGTGCAGAGAAAGACAAGAACAGACAAGCAAAAAAAACCAAAAGCATTCTAGAAGACAGGTAATCCACACAAAAAATGCTCCGCTTAAGTAGAAATTTGCTGCAAGACATATTTTACTGACAAAGATGAGCGAGTTATTCTTGTTTGAGCCTTCTGCTTATATAACTGTCACACAAAATGTGTGTGGAGGGGAGGGGGCGTGTGTGTGTTATTTTCCTTTTTCTTCCCTTTTCTTTCTTTCTTTCATTCTTGAGAGAGAGAGGAGTGCGTGCGTACGTGCGTGTGTATGTTTTTGTGTGTGTGTGTGTGTGTGTGTGTGTGTGTTGTGTGTGTGTGTGTGTATTGTGTGTGGTTGTGTGTGTTCGCGCGTGCGCGCGTGCGTGCGAGGGTGGGTGGGTGAGTGTGGGTGAATGTGGGTGTGTGGGTGTTAACATTGTGTGTGTGCGTGTGTGAGTATTATGTGTATGTGTGTACGTTTATGTGTGTTTTGTGTGTGTGCCTCTTTTTCCAGATTTTATTTTGTATGTTGTGTGTGTGTGTGTGTGTGTGTTCGTTCTTTACATCTTACGTCTTTTCACTACCAGTGATATTAGACGTGTGTGTGTGTGTGTGTGTATGTGTGTGTGTGTGTGTGCTGTCTGTCTGTCTGAATGTGTATGTGTATGTATGTGTGTGTGTCTGTTTGTGTCTGTGTGTATATGAATGCATGCGTGTGTTATGTGTGTATATGTGTGTGTGTGTCTGTCTGTCTGTCTCTCCTCTGACTTCTGTCTGTCTGTGTGTCTGTCTGACGCTCCTTCCACTCCGGAAAAGTTGTCGCCAAGCATAAGGCCTAGTTTTTCCAGATTTAAGAGGCACAATATTTGCTAATGTGCGTGTGTGCAGTGAAGAAAATGCGTTCATTCATGCACAGAGACAGGCACTCTGGCCATAATGCAGGCAGGCAGGCAGACAGGTAGGCATGCAGGCATGCATACGAGCATGCAGGTAAGCAGGTCAACAAGATTGCAAGTACTGATGCACATGTGTGAGTGTGCACGTCTGAATTTAGACAAGCACTTATACATCCATCCATCCATACATACATACACATACACGCATACACACACACACACGTACAAACGCAAAAACACATACACACATATACGCACAAATGCACACACCACGCACACACACATAACACGACACAACAACACACACAACACAAACACAATACAACACACACTATCTCCCTTCATCCCCCCCACCCACCCGACCCACCCTTGCCCCTCTCCCCCTCCACTCTTCCCCTCTTCCCCACTCTCCAACTCCCCACCCCTAACACCCCATCCCCACCTTCCTACACACGCACAAGGCATTTCACCTTACCTTTTACCTATCCACAGTCAGAATGTCAAAGTCCTTCGGATGAGACTATAAACCGAGGCCGCGTGTTCGAACGCATGCAGAACATCTTGCGCACACGTTAAATCCTGTTCCGCTTTTCGGAAGAGTAGGCCATTGTGTGCCGGTGGAAACAGATGACAAAATTTACAAAACCACAGACACACGGGGACTGGATGTAAAAAAGCACATGAGTGCTTATTCCATTATCCTCGACATATAAAAGAATAAATAAATGAATAAATAAATAAATATCCCATAGCCCTCTAGAACGTGAGGACACCACTGAAGATTTTGTAGCCAGCTTCCTCCAATCCCTGCGGCAAGGCATAATAATTATATCACCATGAGAGCACAGTCATCATTATACAGAGCTATTACGTTCTCCCCATCTTTCTGGGCCTAGTGGGAAGGCCTGGTTAAGAAACAGTCGCCGATCAATTCTCGATTCATTCAGGGTCAGTCGACGTTTAATCAATAACCGTAATTCTTCGTGGACTTATCAGTGACGTCCCTTCCGCTTACTGAGAAGGGACGTCACCCTCGAGCCCTTTCCGTCTGCGCAGGAAGAACATGGCGCCTGTGGAAGGATGTTGATGGAAGAAAAGCCGGAAAGAAACGAGAGGATGGTGCCTGGAAGTGTTTTTGATGTAAGTGGTGTGTGTGTGTTTGTGTGTGTGTGTGTGGGGGGGGGGGGGGGGCGGTGGTATTTGGGGATGAGGTGGGTAGTGTGTTGTGTGTGTGTGTGTGTTGTGTGTGTGTGTTGTGTGGTGAGGTGTGGGTGTGGGTGTGTTGGTGTGTGTGTGTGTGTGTGTGTGTAGTGTGTGCTTTTTGTGGGTGTGGGTTTGTGTGTGGGTTTGTGTGTTGTGTGGGTGTTTTGTATGTGTGTGTTTGTGTGTGAGTGTGTGTTTGTGTGAGTGTGTGTTTGTGTGTATAGGCAGTGTGTGTGCGTGCATGCGCGCGTGCGCGCGCGTGTGTGTACGTGAGTAGAAGCAAAATGGCACAAGAAAACTTTCAGTAAACTCCTTGAAAAGACCATGGACTTCAAAATGTGAGGTTGTCTTTCAAGTATTTCTTGAAAAAAAAACAGAAATAGAAAAACAAGCGATGAGTTTTTAACATTGCCTCTTATTACCATACCATCTTTATGTTTCTGCTGTGTTGCAAGCAAACTTTTTGTTGTTGTTGAAAGAATGGCTGAAGGCAATCCTTCAAAAAATAACCATACTTTGCTTTAGTCTTAGAATGTATACATTGCAAATCTGGCAATAATAGTTTTATTAGAAACAATCACAAAATAGTTGCAAAAAAAATAGATACCGGTAGATGAGCGTGTTTGATGGGGTTTCCTATTTTGTATCCTGCTTTTGTTTGTGTTTACTCGTTCGGTTCTTTGCTTTCTTTTTTTTCTTTAGTTATCAATGATGATTTGTCCGCTTTGTTTGATGTTTTTTTTATCTGTTATTTGTGTGGATATGTTTCCATTGGTTGGATTTGTTGGGTTTTTTGTTGCTTTGTTTAATTTCAAGTCAAACTAATAATTTTGCTTCCCTGTAGTTCAGTCGATACAACAAACTTTTAAAAGTAACATTGGGATGATTACAGACGCGTAAGTGTTAAAATTATCTAGTGCAATCAGCTTTTTTGTCGACTGATGACACTAGTCATTCTTCAAAATAGCGAGAAGAACTTTCTTTTTTCTTTCGATTTCCTTCAAAGCTGCGTAAAAGTGTCTCAATTTTTCTGAAAAGGGTGGTGCATCGATATTGATTAGTTTAGTTTATATAAGAAAAGCTGAGGAAGCCTAAAGTGGCTTGATTTCAATCTGCGTTGTCAATTCTATGTACGCCTTCCTCCATTAGTCATTTTGATTTCAAGATATTCTGATTTTTAAACTCTCGTCGTCGCATTTTCTTCTATTCCAGTAGTAATAATGACACGGTATTTTTCTCTTGTGTGTTTGGTTCACCTATTAAATTATTCGAACATTGACATCCCGGTTACTGTTTACTTGTAGGTCATACCTGAAATGGCGTAGATAGTTTGGTGTGCATTGACCTTTTTGATATAGATAAATTCTGCGTAGTTGGCAGACGAACGCACGCGCGCGCGCGCGCGCACACACACACACACACACACACAAACGCACACACGCACTCACACACGCGCGGACACACAGACACACACACATCCCTTCCTTTTCTCCAATAGTGGTGTTTGATTTTTCAGGTTTTACATGGTTAAATTCATGATAAATAATTATTTTCATTCAAATGGCTTAAAAAAGCTCTAAAAGTTTACCTAACCTTCTCTTCCTTACTCTCCCTTTTTCTTTCCTTGTTTGCATCTTGGGTGTCAATCGTTTGCTTTATATTTTATCGAATACCACTTATGTGAAAAGAAATTAAACTGAAAAATACACACAGACAGAGGCGGATCAGAGAGGAAATGATCTCGCTGCAGTGGAGTTGGATGATTTAGCCTTAAAGATTTATTCATTTATCTCTATTTATTTATTCTTTTATATCGAGGATAATGGAATAAGCACACATGTGCTTTTTTACATCCATTCTTCGTGTGTATGCAGTTTTGTATATTTTTTCATCCGTTCCCACAGGCACACAGTGGCCTACTCTTCCGAAAAGTGGAACGAATTTTAACGTGTGCGCAAGATGTTCTGCGTGCGTTTGCACTCGGGACCTCGGTTTGTAGTCTCATCCGAAGGACTTTTGGGGGGAGTGGAGTCGGCACTGATGTTAACTCCAGAGGAAAAAAAATCCTCTTGAGCAAGATTCGAACCCGGGTCAGCAGACCATGAGCGTATCACTCTAACCAACAGGCTACCCTGCCTCTACGACTCAGGTCAGGTCAGGTCATGTCATTTTCTTCCAAGTTTACAAGGGTTGCAACATGCAGAGAGAGGGAGAGTTTAAACTGAATCTGTTTTAAGACATTATTAATGTCCTTGTAGAAAAGATGAGCATTGTTGTGTGTGACAGTTTGGGATTTTTTTCGATTTGGTTTTGATTTTTTTTTTTTTGTTTGTGTTTTGGTTTGTTTTGTTTTTTGCTTTTTTGTAGGAATTTGAAGCAATTGAAATGAATTTCCTTTACATTTTCTTTCTGCACACTTTCTTTTTCTCTGTGTGTGTCTGCCTGTCTGTCTGTTTGGTCTGTCTGTTGGTCAGTCGGTCTGTCTGATTGTCTGTTTGTCTGTCTGCCTTTCTGTCTGTCAATCTATTTGTCTGTCTATTTGTCTTTCTATCTCTCTCTCTCTCTCTGGATGTTTTCTGTCTGCTGCTCTTCTTCTCGTCTCTCTCTCTCTCTCTCTCTCTCTCTCTCTCTCTCTCTCTCTCTTCTCTCTCCTCTCTCTTTCTCTCTCTCTCTCTCTCTCTCTCTCTCTCTCTCTCTCTCTCTCTCTCGTTTATCTCTCCAAAATTGCTTTGCTAGCAAAAACAAAACTGTTGTACTCTAACACAAAGTGCGGGATAAAAACAAAACGAAGTAAAGATTGGGATTTCAGTGGCATTCAGTTCAGAAAGAAATACTTCCGCATAGAAAGATTAATGACTGCAATTTGATGGTGAGGATGCAACGGGAAAGGCTGCGATTAATGACGGTTGAATTTTTCTTTGTAAAACCAAAAGGACAGCCAAAACAGTAAGAAAAAGAAACCAACAACGAAAAAGTGTCGTAACGGTGACAGCATAGAGAAGAACGCACCTCGTTATAGAAGTCTTCTGAATTTCAAATTTACTAGACCGGATAGCTCAGTGGTCGGAGCACTCGCTTTCCCTCAGCCAAGGTTAAGCAGCATCGAGCGTGGTTACCAGCTTGGATGGATGACCGTTTGCGCGCCTTGGCTTCAGTACAGTCCCCTAGTTTACCCAGCTGTAAATGCGTATATGCCTCTTTAGGGTCAGGGGAAGATAAAGCAGCGAGGGAGAGGAGATGGGCGCCGTCCCCAATATGCTGGCCCCTGGAGAAGCTGAGGTCTCTGACGCCTCGCTCCCCTACGACCACATAAGTTATGTATAGGACACCTTTACCTTTACCCCTTTTTAGAGACGAACGCGATAGCTGAACGATTAACCGTTCGAATTAACCTCATGGTTTTAAGCAGGGTTGAGACAAAATTTCAACGCATACACACGGGGACTGGATGTAAAAAGGCACATAAGCGCTTATTCCATTATCCTCGATATAAAAGAATAAATTTAAAAAATTAAATTAAATTAATACTTGCCGCGTCTGGTGAATGAAGAGTGCAGATTTTTACGATCTCCCAGGTCAATTTCAAATGCAGACCTGCCAGTGCTTTGATTCCTTTCGTGTATGTAAGCACACATGCAGAAGATGAAATATGCACGTTAAAGACCCTGTAAGTCCTGTCAGTGTTCGATGGGTTCTGCAAACATGAACATACCCAGCATGCATCCCCAAAGTCGGAATGTGGCTACCTTCACGATAGGCAAAAAACGGTCGCAAACACAAAATCTCATTATTGGTGAACCTCAGAGCTCTAGCCGAGGAACGAAAATAAAGAACAATGCAACAATTAAAAAAACCCCACCCGACCTCAAAAAGAGACGATTGGCAGCCAATTTGTTGAAGGGTCAGCCTCAATATCATTTAACTCTTTTCGCCCTCTACCCACCCCTTCTGATAATGAGAAGAACACGTATGCAACAGTTTATTTTATATCATGAGAGGTCAGAGAATAAAGCAAGGAAGAATGGGCAAGAAGTGTTTGGGGTTTTTTCTGAAGTTTTAAACTGTGTGTGTGTGTGTGTGTGTGTGGTGTGTGTGTGTGTGTGTGTGTGTGTGTGTGTGTGTGTGTGTGCCTGTGTGTGTGTGCCTGTGTTCATGCGTATAAAATCATACACATGGACACTCATGTTCACACACACACACACACATCCACACACACACACACACACACACACACACACACACACACACACACACACACACACAAGAGTTTGAACAGAAACTTTTCCTACAATAGATGTTCTCCATGAAAGTGTCTGCATTGTTGTGAGAAGCTTTTGTTTTCTGATTTCTTCCTGGATTTTGTTCTTTTCTTTCTTTCTTTCTTTCATTCTTTCTTTGAAAAATAATTTCAAACTTTGCCATAACACACTTTGTTTCCACTATCTTCATTTTTTTGTGTTTTCATTTTTCCTTGTCTACCATTTGTCTCTTTGCTTGTTTGTTTGTCTCTGTATATTGTCCTGTCTGTCTGTATGTCTGTCCATGTGGGGGGACGTGTGTTTGTGTGTGTGTGTGTTGTATGTGTGTGTGTTTCTGTCTGTCTCTCTAACTCTCTCTCCCTCTCTCGTCTCTCTCTCTCTCTCTCTCCATCTCTCTCTGTCTTCCTCTCCAACACACTCTCTCTTGTTCTTTCCTCTCTCAAACACACTCCTCTTGTTCTTTCTCTCTCTCTCTCTCACACACACACACTCTCTCTCCTCTCTCTCTCTCCCCTCTTTTCTCTCTCTCTCTCCGTTTTACACACACACACACACACACACCGCACGCGCGCGCGCGCGCGAGCGCGAGCACACACACACACACACACACACATACATACACACACACAGTTTGAATTGAAACTTTTCCACAATAGATGTTCTCCCTGAAAGTGTCTGCCATTGTTGTGAGAAGCTTTTGTTTGCTGATTTCTTCCTGGATTTTGTTCCTTTCTTTCTTTCTTTCTTTCTTTTTTAGAGAGAGAATTTCAAATTTTGCCATAACATGCTTTGTTTTCACTATTTTCACCTGTTTTGTGTGTTTTCATTTCCATCTCTGTCTCTTCCTCCCTCTCTGTCTCTCCCTCCCTCTATGTGTCTCTGTCTCCCTCTCTGTTTTCTCTCGCTGTCTCTCTCTGTCTCTCTCTCATCTCTCTCTCCCTCCTTCTCCCCTTCTCTCTCTCTCTCTCTCTCTCTCTCTCTCTCTCTCTCTCTCTCTCTCTCTTCTCCCTCCCTCCTCCTCCCTCTCGCTCTTCTCTCACGGTCCTCCTCCTCCCTCCTCTCTCCCTCACTCCCTTTTTCTCCTCTGTTCCCTCCATCCCTCCTCCCTCCCTCACTCCTCTCTATCCCCTTCCTTTTCTCTCTCGTTCCCTCCATCCCTCCTCTCCCTCTCTCTATCCTCCCTCTCTCTTCTCTCTCTCTCTCTCTCTCTCTCTCTCTCGTCTCTCTCTCCTCCCTCTCCTCTCTCTCCCTCTCTCTATCTCCTCTCTCCTCCTCTCTCTCTCTCTCTCCTCTCCCTCTCTCTCTCTCTTCCTCTTCTCTCACGTCCTCCCACCCCACTGTCCTCAAGCCTCTTAAATTCTGCATGTTTGTTTCTCCTTCCCAACTAAATTGGCTTCTAACAAAATGCATGTTGTATCTTACACATGGTTAAACACACACACACACACACACACACGCACAACACACACACATCATTCACACATACACACTCACACACACACTCACACATACACACACATACACACACACACACACACACACACACACACACACACCATTGAAGAAAGGAATTTAGATAGCAAAAATGAATGCAGAAAGAAAACACTTTACCAAAGAAATGAACGATGGCAATTGGGATAGAGGGAAGGGAGAGAGAGAGAGGAGAGAGAGAGAGAGGAGAGAGAGAGAGAGAGAGAGAGAGAGAGAGAGAGAGAGAGAGAGAGAGAGAGAGAGAGAGAGAGAAAGAACAAAGCAATGGTTTAATTAAGGCGCTTTGCTAGCGAAACAAAGGAAGCGGAAGCCCAAGAGAGAACAACAACAAAATGAAAGTGCGGAAACGGTGACATGCCAGCATGGGGAAGAACGCGCCTGAGAAGAAAAGTCTCTCCTGATTTTTGAAATTTACAAGAAAATCGAAAAATTGATAGCTTATTTTTTTTCATGACAGGATCCTCTTTTTTTTCTTAGTTAACCCCCGCCCCCCAAAAAGACAAAAACACACACGTCCATTGTGGAGTTTCCCTTCATATCTTGATTAGAGTGTTAGTACCAGAAGAACCTGGCAATTCTATAATCATAATAAAATACGGTGGATCGGTGGTCTAGAGGTAACGCGCCTGCCTAGCAAGCGAAAAGTCCTGGTCGGAAGTGTGCGGTTTGTTCGAATCCCATTTGGGTCCGAAACATTTCCCCAATGCATTAGACTATGAGTGGTGGTCTGGACGCTAGTCTTTCGGATGAGACGATAAACTGAGGTCCCGTGTGTTACACATAATTATTTAGCGCACGTAACAGAACCCACAACAGCAAGAGAGATGTCCCTGGCAAAATTCTGTAGAGAAAAAGCCACTCTGATAGGAAAACAAATACAGTTGCAGACAGAAAAAGAAACAAAATGGGTGGCGCTGCTCTTGTGGCGACGCGCTCTCCCCGGGGAGAGCAGCCCGAATTTCACGCAGAGAAATTTCTGCGTGACTTAAAGAGCATAGCGGAAACAATGCACTCCATTGATGGTCAACAACCATTATTGGATGTCTTGGATCTTCAATAACACTGGAAAAGAACACAGCGGACAGAAAGCAGAGCTTATTTTCTGTAGTCTAGGTGCAACATGCATCTTCCCCTCCCCTACAAACATACAAAATCAAAGAACTAACAACCCGCCCACCCCTAAATTACTCACCTTCCACCAAATAGCAACTAACCAAACAACCAATCAACCAGACAACCAACTAGCCAACCGATCAACAACAACCAACCAACCCACCAACCAACCAACCACCAACCAACTAACCATCCAACCAATCAACCACCAGTCACCACTCCATCCAACAAACCATACAGCCATCCATTTCACTACCTAACAAATAAAACAAACCCAGTTGTCCACCCACCCAACCTACCTACAACAGTGACAGAAGCAGAAACACAAACAATAATAACAATATCAACAACAACAATAACAATACCAACAGCGCCACCAGCAGCAGCAACAAGAACACAACAAAAAGAACAAAGAAGTAAGACAAACACAAGAGGCAGATAAACAAAACGAGAAGTAAAAAAAAAAAACTCTGTTCAGAAAAGGGTGAGTAAACATACACCGAAAGTTTCCGCATTAGCACAACAGCAGGTAGAGTCCCACATTGGAAGCAAAGTGCCCGCACACAAAAACTCAGAAGCAAATATCAGAGGCAAGACGAACGGATTGATAGAAAATGGATGCAGATCAATACAGGATGGAGCTGGATTGCTGGAAAATGCGGATACTTGAATGCCATGGTTCGCGCTATATCATTAATGATTGTGATGGACAATATTAAAATATAATGGATGATTCCGGATCAAAAGTGCATGCTAAAAATATCATGCACAAATGAGATATTTAGAAAAACCTAAAAACATGAACACCCCACCCCAAGCAATACAATAAAGAAGATAAACCACCACCACCACCAACCCTCGCTGCCAAAAGGAAAAAAAGAAATAACAAAAACAACAACAACAAACATACATACACGCAAAAACTACCCCAAAAACAATCAAACGAAAAACAAACAAGCAGGCTATTATTTGATATTTACTTATTCATCATTTGTTCGTTTATTTACCTATTCACTTTTTGTTTGAAACTATATCAAAGTCACAGCGGAATATCTCCGATTTAGGGACTGTGATCGCAAGTCATCCCATTTAAAGCGGCTTGGGCCACCCTTTAAAAAAAATAGTACAATTTTGAAAAAGCAACTGAGGCAGGCCCGCGAAAGCACGAGAGTTCTGTACCAGCCTGAGCTCATTGATTATGCCTGTTCATCTATCTATGTGTTTATTTGTCTGTTTTCAATGCTATTCTACTTGGTTTGATGATAGGTTAGGATTGGTTTTAAAAGCCAAACAAATCCAAACGTGTATAAGAAAGGGAATCGCTCTCTTTCATAAATTGCATGCACTGCCCAAACATTTATTGGAGCCCTTCTGTGGGGCAGTTCGTCTTTCAGCGTTTCTGTCTGTGAAATGTTCTTGCATTTTAGGTATAGTAGTGTTTCATTTTATAGACTGAAAAAAAAGTATTTAAAAGAATCAAAGAAAAAAGAAGAAAGAAGCAAACAAAAAAACAACAACCAATAAAACAGAAAAAAGACAGTAAATGAAGAAAATAAAGAGGAAAAAACCGAAGAAATGATTGAATGAATAAATGGATGAATGAATGAATGAATAAATGAATAAATGAATGAATGAATGAATGAATGAATGAATAGAAAAATGAGAGAACGAAAGAACAAAAGAAAAAAGAAAGAAAGGAGGAAAGAAGGAAAGAAAGAAAGAAAGAAAGAAGAAAGAAAGAAAGGAGGAAAGAAAGACAGAAAGAAAGAAAAGAAAAGAAGAAAGAAAGAAAGAAAGGAAGAAAAAAGAAAGAAAAGAGGAAAGAAAGAATGAATGAAAGAAAGAAAGTTAGAAAGAAAAGAAAAGAAAGATAAAAATATCGAATGAAAGAAAGAAAGAAAAACAGAAAGAAAGAAAGAAAGAAAGAAATGAAAGACAAACAGATAAAAAAAATAAAGAAAAAGAAGGAAAGAAAGAAAGAAAAGAAAGACAAACAGATAAAAAAAGAAAGAAAGAAAGAATAGAAAAACAGAAAGAAAGAAAAAAAAAAAAAGAAAAGAAAGAAATTAAAAAAGAAAAACTGTAGGAAAAGAAACAATAACAGAAAGAAAAGAAAAGAAAGAAAAAAAAAAAAACGAAAACTACCCCTGAATCTTACAAGTATATCAATTATGTTGACATGGCATGAAATTCTGCAGCTAAAATGCACGAACGCCTTTAAGGGTCAGACCTCTGAGATAAAAAAAAAAGCAATATAAATTAAACACGACGCGGGATCAGAAGCCTAAGGGGAAATAATTTTTAAAGTCAGTATGAATGCACAGCAGAAAATAGAAAGAAAGAAAACGTCCACTGATAAAAAAGAGAGAGAAAAAGGGAAGAAAACAACAAATAAAGAATAAATTAGAAGCAAAGGCGCATGCAAAGAAAAACAAAATACCACAAATAAAACAAACCTGATGATCTCTATAGCTGAGTGGTCAAGACATTTTGACTTAAATCCCGTGGGACTAAGAAGTCTTCGGTTTGAATCTTGGTAGCGTCTGCTGAATTAAGGGAAGGAATTTTTTGTTTTATTGTCTCCAAAGGCAACTTCAAATGCTGACCTGAAAGTGCCTTAATGATCTTTGAATATGCATATGCAGAACATCAAATATGCGCGTTACAGATCCCGTAGTTCATGTCAGCGCTGGGTCGGTTACAAAAACACAAACATATCCAGCACACATACCCGAAGTCGGAAGGCGGGTACCTCCATAGTGGGAAAAAAACGGCCGCATACACAAGAACTCACCTTTGATGAACCTCGGAGCTCTAGCCTAGGGACGAATAAAGACACACAAGTGATATAACAATAACAGCTTCAGGTTAGTGAAGCAATAAAGATGATCATGCGTTACATGTTGAATTTCATAAACTGATTGTGCAAAACGGAATGAAAAACAAAGCTAGAACAAAACAATGAAAAATCATCGTACTTTTAGATATGTAAATACCAAATCCAAAGTTACTATTCATTAAGAATGGTATATTAAGCTATTTGCGTTTTTCACCTTCTTTTCCAATCTTCTGTAGCAACAGTACACGTACGTTACTGAGAACCACGTAGCTATACTCGATTCTTGTGTAACTTGCTTCCTTTCGTACTCTTGTAACTTGTGAAGTTTATTCTGAAGATACCGTGATTTAAAGTTCATAGATTTGGCCTGAACAACCAAGCCGCATGTCAAAATAAAGGGAAAATATTTCTGTTCCCGCTGGAGGAGGATGGAGACGTTTTGGGAACACCTGGAGGATACTCGAGGGAAAGCGTTTAGCTATAATCTTGTAATCCTTGAATACATATAGATTGAATTAAGTTAGATGGTGTATACATCAAACTGAGCCTTTATGAAAACGCATGTTAAATGATTCTAAACTATAAACCCATCCCAGCATCCCAGCCCAAAAGGAACACATTCCGTCATACTTACTTTGTTACAATCATGAAGCAGCTCCACCTTATCCATCGAATGGCTGGCTGGTATGAATCGATTGTTAGCCCGAAGCTGTGCCTCGAAGTTTCTTTATGTGGTCAGCTTGTGTAGCTTCAAGTACAGAAGAATTCAAAAGCAATCTCCTTTAACAAACACTGGGTGTATTTTGTTTTGCTAAAGAACACATTTTATGCAGCCTCTCGTTTTGAGGTTTGCTTTTTGTTTTCGTTCTTTACCAAAGTGTTTTTTCTGTCTTTTCTTCTTCTACATGCAAATTGTAGTCATTTTGCTAAGAAACAATGTGTTTTTGTTTTTGCTTAGTAATGCTTCTTTGCAGTCATGTTCTGCATGTAAGCATGGACCAAAGAAAATGCATTTCTGACTGTTTGGCAGAAAATGAAATGTTTGGACAGGTGTACGTGCTTAAAATTCTGTATCACTGAAAGTGATCTTGAAGAAATAAATGCAGAGACTAACTGGGTAAATAATAGGAAGCACTAGTGCTTATTTCTATTTGAACAGTTCATTTCGAAGTTCAATATCAAATGATATCGTCAGTCATCATGTATAGTGGTTCATCTTGTAAAGTAGTTATCTTAGTGCCTCTGGTTTGTAGTTCTCCATGTCTTTTCTCTCGTTCCTAGGCTAAGGCTCCACAGTTCGCCAATGATGAGATTTTATCGTATGCGACCGTTTTTGCCCACCATGGGGGGACGGGGTAGCCTAATGGTTAGAACATTGCGCTTGCAATCTGACGACCCGGGTTCGATTCCCGTTCATGGGGATGATTTCCCCTGGAGTTAACATCAGTGCAGACTCCACTCTCCCGAAAAGTCCTTCGGATGAGACTAAAAACCGAGGTCCCGTGTGCGAACGCACGCAGAACATCTTGCGCACACGTTAAATCCTGTTCCGCTTTTCGTAAGAGTAGGCCATTGTGTGCCGGTGGGAACAGATGACAAATTTACGCAACCGCATACAGACGGGGACTGGATGTAAAAAAGCACATGAGTGCTTATTCCATTATCCTTGATATAAAAGAAGCAAATAAAGTATTTTAAAAATGAAGATAACTGCATTCCGACTTCAGGTATGAATGTTGGGTATTTTTATGTTTCCGTAACCCACCGAAGGCTGTCAGGAATGACGGGACGTTATTATAACTGGCATTTTAATTGATCTTCTGATGCGATACTCTGCATGTGTACAAGAAGGGAATTCAGGCAGGTCTGCGCTTGAAGTTGACCCCGGGGATCGTCAACATCCCTGCCCTTAATTCACCAGATGCTGCCAAGATTCGAACCCATTACTTCATGGACACATGATCTTAACCACTCGGCTATAGCGTCTGTCGTTGTTCATATCTAACACTCATATATTCATTGTGTGCCGGTAGGAACAGATGACAGAATTGACAAAACCGCATACACACGGGGACTGGATGTAAAAAAGCACATGTACAGTGCTTATTCCATTATCCTCGATATAAAAGAATAAAATAAATAAAAACTAAATAAATTTTACAAAATTGCCCACCTTGGCCTTATATATAATAGAGTAGATTGCTAAGTTGGAAGTTGAGAGGTCAAGCCCCGTTAGAGGCAGAAGGTTTCTGCAGCATTTTGTCTATGAAGTTGTTCGTTCTTTGAGATGGCGTAATGGTTTTTGATCATGATCTACCCAGATGTGGGTGTACTCTGAAGATTTCATAGGAAGATGTAAAAAAAAAAACCAAGCTCACAACCAGGAATTAATCACTGTATAGATGCGAGTTTCAAAATACTGCCAACAGTGTTTAATGAAACCTGGAGGTGCCTGCAGTTTTTGGGCCTGGCTGATTGTAAACCAGAAAATGCATGTTTTATTATTCATTTATTATTTATCATTTTATTCTTTTATATCGAGGATAATGGAATTAGCACTTATGTGCTGTTTTTACATCCAGTCCCCGTGTGTATGCGGTTTTTTCATCTGTTCCCACCGGCACACAATGGCCTACTCTTACGAAAAGCGGAACAGGATTTAACGTGTGCGCAAGATGTTCTGCGTGCGTTCGCACACGGGGCCTCAGTTTATAGTCTCATCCGAAGGACTTTTGGGGAGAGGTTTCTTTTCCAGATGGAGCTATGCGTTTTCCAAAATATGTTTTCATTACTTCATAGATCCAAGCATTCACTGAATGTCTGAAGTTATCGTGTAATCAACTGACATCAAGGTACACGGTAAAACTACATCCCCATCACTGGTCAGGAACAGGTGAAGGCCAGAATTTAAGATATTCAAAGCATGTTGTGGATATGTAAAACGGACACTAGCTCTTGAAAAACGAGTATCGTGGTTTCGTTTAGTTCTAGGGGATCTTCTTCTGGATCTTTATGCACCTGTAAGCATAGCGCTTGTGGAAAAATGCCACATTTCCTAACTGTACCTAAAGGAAAAGGGACCTTGTCAGTTATAGGGATGTACGGCCTCTGAAGTAGTCTGGCAGAAATATCTACCGATTGTAAAGCGTCAGATACCACTTCCACAGTTGTCGCTATGGTTTTGACTCTACTTATTCATTTCTTTCTTTCTCTTTCTTTCTCTCTCTTTCTCTCTGTCTGTCTGTCTGTCTCTCTTCTCTCTCTCTCTCTCTCTCTCTCTCTCTCTCTCTCTCTCTCTCTCTCTCTCCTCTTCTCTCTCTCTCTCTCTCTCTCTCTCTCTCTCTCCTCTCTCTCTCTCTCTCTCTCTCTCTCTCTCTCTCTCTCTCTCCCTCTCTCTCTCTCTTTCTCTCTGTCTGTCTTTCTTCCTTTTCTTTCTTTCTTTTTTTTCTTCTTTCCTTCTTTACTTATGTATTTGTTATTGCGTTCTTTTATTCATTCTATTATTTATATACTTCATCCTGTATTTTTGATTGTGTTCGCCTCTGCGCTTGTTTCTGATCTGATCTGCTTTATTTCTATTCCGGCATTATTCGCATACATCATTTCTGTCTTTTAACCACTGAAACTTTCTGTGCAGGATAATTCCATACCAAGATGTGGGGAACTTATCGTCAAATAATGCCAAAGTCTAAAGTGATCACACGTGGTACAGTAAACACCAAAAGAATCCCGATGTGCTGGTGTAACCTCCTGCATATTCTATCCACATTCTTATCTAGACCTTGCCAATCAAATTAGGGAGTGCACACCACACTGAAAACTCAAAGTTGTTCTACGTCCCTGTCTCCTTATGTAGTCATTTGTCACTTTACAAGACACAGATTTCCGTATCCCGGCCACACTAGACATAGTAAGTGTGCGCGCTCTTCGCAAATTTTAGGTAAATCACTTTGGAACTTTTTTTTTGGTCTGTAAATGACTTCTCAGACAGACTGATAGCATTGCTAAATGACGCATTTTCTCCTTTTCTTGCAATCTGTTTTCTCCATTTTGCTCTCAAGGCTCAGACACATATGTCTTCATTATTTTCAACTTTGTTGGCAATAAGGAGAGTCCATGATTACGTAAAGAAGGATATTCGGGGTAGTTTCAAAACTGCAAAGCGGATGGAACGAGTTTTTGAAAATAAGAAAAGCGTAACATTCTTGGAAGGCTTTAGAAACAAGTGATGCAAGCCATGTCCTTAAAAGCTCATCTGAGAATGGATGACGACAGAGGTTCTACATGACAGACGACATCTTGTCAGAGTCCCAGGAGCCATGACAAAAACCCCGAATGCTTTCACACTAAAAAGTGGGCTTTTCTTGTTCCTGTCTACAGATTTGGAGCATCAGTATTTCTCAATGCCATAGTGTTCATGTAGACAGATTTTCTCATGTGTTTACCATTTATGATGCTTCACCAGGAAATGAGTCGCTTTTGCATTTGACCCACTTTTCCGCTAGGAGCCATTTTAGCATGGTAGGCAGATGGGGGTCAGGTTGTCGATTTTGAGATTTTCATTGATTGTAGAGCTATAGCCATTCTTCTATCTTGTACTGAAGTATCAAGGTATAATTTCGTTCCAGCTTGCTTTTAAAACGTGGTTTAAGAAAATACCCAAGCCCTCATTCTAACCATCTATTGCAATCCAGAA
>CM054136.1:58188705-58228705 GCA_028751875.1 Rapana venosa | reverse complement strand
AGAAGAAAAAACAACATACGAAAAAAGTAACGGTGAGAATGAGGAGCGCGCATACACGCAAAACTTTCCAAATACCCATAGAACTGTAATGGCCCACAACGGACATAAAATTGCAGTTTGAAATGCCGAGGCAAATAGCAGGTAAAAGACGGATGGTGAGAGAGAGAATCGACGTGAACCAATAACTGTGTGGGTATTGGTGGGCTAAACTGAAGGGGAAAGCAATCGCTGAAATGCCACGACTCACCGCGTGGGATAAAGGGCTAGAACAAACAGTTAAAGGTCGAAGTGTGATCAGAATGTGCATGCTCCGATACTAGAGAGGACCTTTATAAAAGGTTATGTATGCTTAAACAAAGGTAAACTAGTATCAAACAAATCCACGATTTAATCAAATCAGTCGAGCAACTAAGCAATCAGTCAATCAATCAAGTGATCGGTAGGTCATTAACAAAGCTTTAGAAAGGTAAAAGAAAAATACCAGACGGGAAAAGGAAGAGAAGACAAAAAATGAAAATGTAAAAAAAAATCCAAAGTAACAGAACAATAACAAGGACAGACAGAAACCCAGCAAGAAGCAAAGAAATGAAGAAGAAAACTGCATAAGAAGAATACAGGGAGAGAGAGAGAGAGAGAGAGAGAGAGAGAGAGAGAGAGAGAGAGAGAGAGAGAGAGAGAGAGAGAGAGAGAGAGAGATATAAAAAAGAAGACAGCAGTGAGAGAGAGACAGACGGACAGCCTGACAGACGGATAGAAAAAAAACCAGACAAACAGAAGTAAGAGCAAGAAAGACAGACAAAAACAAAAAGAGAAAGAAACAAAAAACCGACAGAAAGATAAAAGGAATGAAAAGTAAGAAAGAAAATCAAAGAAATAAACAAGAAAGATCGAAAAAAGAAAAAAAAACTAGCTAGACAATAAGCATGCAAGTTGTATGTACGTGACACGGAATGTCTTGAACAGGAAGAAACAAGCACCCCTTGAGGGTCACAGCCCTGAAGTTTAAAATGGTGATGCAAATTAAACTGGACGGGGAATCAAAAGTTTGGGTGAAAGAATGAAAAAAAACTTTTTTAAAGGATCTGCACTAATGGCCTTAGATTAAAAGAGAGAGCGAGAGAGAGAGAGAGAGAGAGAGAGAGAGAGAGAGAGAGAGAGAGAGAGAGAGAGAGAGAGAGAGAGAGAGAGGAATGAAATAAACTATGTGAAATGAAATAGAAATGTTTCATTGAATATCTGCTTTAGGCCACAGTTCAAAATGAAAATGCGGAGGTGTGTGTGAGGGAGGGGGGGGGGGGAGGCGGGATTATGTACATGTATGTAAAACATCTGCACAAAATTTCAAATAAAACAAAAAATATGCACTTGACAATTTCAACTCATTTTTCTACACTGAAATGCAAGGCTATCTATTGCTTCGTCTACACCAGTTCTGCTGTGCTCTTTCTTGTTTCGAACAGTACGGAATGAGAACTTTGCTTCGTGTACTGAGTGACGATTGATATGTGCCTGAGGAAGAACAGGCATATGTAAGTAAAGTAGAGAGATGGCGGGAGAGAGGGAGAGGCGGAAATAAATAAACAAAAACAAACTGGCAACAAGTAGAAGTGAAGAGGAAACAAGGCACATGCAGGCTCAGAGTTGGGAATCAATCATGTTCGCAAATTATGGACCAAAGTATACATTCAAAAAAGGCAATGGGGCTAAACAATGCTTGGATACAAGAGATCACATTTTTGGCAGGTTAAGCTTGAAACAGCGGAGATCAAGAACAGACCCAGTAGGGACGACCCTGATATCAGATCATGCTGAGGCCTAAACCTGATCTCACACACACACACACACACACACACACACACACACACACACACACACACACACACACACACACACACACACACACACGCACGCACGCACACACACACACACACACACACACACACACACACACACACACACACACACACACACAATGCAGTGAGCACCAAGAGAACCCAGATGGGTATTGGTGGGCTAAACTGAAGGGGAAAGCAATCGCTGAAATGCCACGACTCACCGCGCAGGATAAAGGGCTAAAACAAACAGTTAAAGGTCACAGTGTGATCAGAATGTGCATGCTCCAATAGTAGTGAGGACCTTTACAAAAAGGTTATGTATGCTTTAAAAAGGTAAACTGGTTTCAGCCAAATCCACGATTTAATCAAATCAGTCAAGCAGCTAGGCAGTCAATCAATCAAACAAGTGATCGGTAGGTCATTAACAAAGCTTTAGAAAGGTAAAAGAAAAATAGCAGACGGGAAAAGGAAGAGAAGACAAAAAATGAAAATGTAAAAAAAACCCAAAGTAACAGAACAATAACAAGGACAGACAGAAACCCAGCAAGAAGCAAAGAAATGAAGAAGAAAACTGCATAAGAAGAATACAGGGAGAGAGAGAGAGAGAGAGAGAGAGAGAGAGAGAGAGAGAGAGAGAGAGAGGAGAGAGAGAGAGAGAGAGAGAGGGGGGGGGATAAAAAAGAAGACAGCAGTGAGAGAGAGACAGACGGACAGCTGACAGCCTGACAGACGAATAGAAAGAAAACCAGACAAACAGAAGTAAGAGCAAGAAAGACAGACAAAAACAAAAAGAGAAAGAAAGAAACAACCGACAGAAAGATAAAAGGAATGAAAAGTAAGAAAGAAAATCAAAGAAATAAACAAGAAAGATCGAAAAAGAAAAAAAAAACTAGCTCGACAATAAGCATGCAAGTTGTATGTACGTGACACGGAATGTCTTGAACAGGAAGAAACAAGCACCCCTTGAGGGTCACAGCCCTGAAGTTTAAAATGGGGACGCAAATTAAACTGGATGGGGAATCAAAAGTTTGGTGAAATAATGAAAAAAAACTTTTTAAAAGGATCTGCACCAATGCCCGTTAGATTAAGAGAGAGAGAGAGAGAGAGAGGGGAGAGGAGAGAGAGAGAGAGAGAGAGAGAGAGAGAGAGAAGAGAAGAGAGAGAGAGAGAGAGAGAATTAAATAAACTAAGTGAAATGAAATAGAAATGTTTCATTGAACAGCTGCTTTAGGCCACAGTTCAAAATGAAAATCGGGAGGTGTGTGTGGGGGAGGGTGGAGGCGGGATTAATTACATGCATATAACACATCTGCACAAAATTCCAAATAAAACAAAAAATACAAACTTGACAATTTCAACTCATTTTTCTGCACTGAAATGCAAGGCTAACTATTGCTTAGTCTACACCAGTTCTGCTGTGATCTTTCTTGTATCGAACAGTATGGAATGAGAACATTGCTATGTGTACTGCATGGCGATTAATGTGAGCCTGAAGAAAAACAAGCATATATATGTAAAGTGGAGAGAGAGAGGGTGGAGAGAAGGAGAGAAATCAAAATAGGTGGAAAAATAAACAAAAACAAACAGGCAACAAGTAGAAGTGAAGAGGAAACAAGGCACATGCAGTCTCAGAGTTAGGAATCAATCATGTTCACAAATTATGGACCAAAGTATACATTCAAAAACACAATTGGGCTATACAATGCTTGGATACAAGAGATCACATTCTGAGACAGGTTAAGCTTTAAACAGCGGAGATAAAGAACGGACCCAGTAGGGACATGCCTGATATCAGATCATGCTGAGGCCTAAACCTGATCTCACACACACACACACACACACACACACACACACACACACACACACACACACACACACACACACACACACACACACACACACGCACGCACGCACACACACACACACACACACACACACACACACACACACACACACACACAATGCAGTGAGCACCAAGAGAACCCAGATGTGCACAGGCAGCATTCCCCTCCTGTGGCCACAGTCTGATCTGGACCTCGCCAACCAAGTTAGTGGCTGCAGGATTCCATGGAGACCACAGAGAGGCTGCGCTTCATGGCTCATAACCCAGTCCTGTAGGATTTGACATGGCACAACATATAATGGCCGTACTATATGTAGGAGACATTTGTGTTTTCTGCTTTATTCTTTGTGAATGCAAATCCCTTTGAAACGTGTTTGTATGTGACTTCCCCAGACAGACTGATGATATCGTTCTTGTAGGACGCAGTTTTCTCCATTCTGGGGAAGATTCCATCCATTTTGCTGTCGAGACGCAGACACATAGATCTTCGTTATTTCCAACTTTGTTGACGATTGGGAAGCTCCTGTGAAAGATAGTTTGTAGTCACGATAAAGTCAAGTGAGGTGTCAAACAAAAAGGAAATCGAGACGAGTGAAGAACAGGATGAAAACGGAAAGTGGTAAATTGCACTAGTTCTATGTCCTGTACACAACGCCCTGTACATCTCATTCTTCAAGTGATGATGCCAGAGTTTCTGAAGCAAAAGGCAATACACCACTCTAATCTGTTATGAGCTCTGGTTTGAGTTTTGAGCTATTCCACATGGAAGTTGACTCTTTTCCTTCCCTATCTCCATCATTATACCCCAAAAAGCCTTTCTCTGATTTAGCACTGCACATAATACCGCTATTTATGGTCCATAGCTTTAAATTTCTGGGAGCTATAGTATTAAATAACAGATAAAAAAACTGGAATTTTCTCCAGGATAGCTACAGGAGATTGTAGAACTCAGCAGAGACAAAGAGAGAGGATAAACTTTGATGGTATTGCTTTGAGCTTCTACCAACGACCGCATCGACACAGCCAGTTGAGTTGAGTTGATTTGATTTGCACTGAAACTGAGGGGAGGATGATTCTTTGACAGCAGATCAGTGTCTTATCAGCATTCTACACATGATCGAAAATTTGACACTTTGAAACAATAATGGGCTAGACAAAAAGGCGTGTGATGAAATGACTTTCTTTTGTACAAAAATATGCACACGATCTGAAAATTCAGCCACGTTGGACACTACAAAGGAGCTTGACTTCCTTTCTCACATGCATTCTTCTGGCAAGCGGTATTTTTAAAAAAAACCTTTAAATAAACACACACACACGCATAAACACACACATGTATATAAATATATATTTATGTATGTATGTGTATATATATATATATATATATATATATATACAGAGGGGGAGAGAGAGGGAGACAGAGACAGAGAAAGAGACAGAGAAAACGACAGAGATATAGACAGACACAGACAAGGATACAGAGACAGAGACACACACAGACACAGACAGACACAGACAGATACAGACAGACAAATACAGAGATACCCAGATAAATAGACACAGGGATAGGTACAGAGATAGATGAATTGATTGACTGGTTGGTTGATTGATTAATAGATCTATAAAATAAGTGAATAAATAGACAAATAATAAACAGATAAAAGTGGTACCAAAAACCTAGGCCTCCTCTCTCTCTTCTCTAAGCTACTACACTACGCTCCGATTCAATACAGTAGTAAAAATCCTCTCGGTGCAGTTTGCTTCAGCTAAACAGACAGTAAACTCACCAGAAGCTAACTCAGCAGCAGATGGAAGGAGAGCATCTC
Source organism: Rapana venosa (assembly GCA_028751875.1). Classification (NCBI taxonomy): domain Eukaryota; kingdom Metazoa; phylum Mollusca; class Gastropoda; order Neogastropoda; family Muricidae; genus Rapana; species Rapana venosa. The sequence continues at coordinate 58,223,201 of CM054136.1, read as the reverse complement.
AGACACTGTTGTTCCTACATTGTGGTCGCATTGCCTGCAGCATTTCAAGGGAACAAACAAAATTCACGACCACACTGAACTGAATGGAACAAAGAGTGGACCTCAGAGGTCAGGAGGGGGGGAAGGGAGGGGGATGGGGTTCCCAGTATTTACCTTTCCTGGGGCACGTGTCTGTGTTTACACACACTTTAATGTTGGCGAGAGTTCCTAGTCTTTCAATTACGCCTTGTCAATATCCTAGAGAAATGGAATGGGATGGAATGGAATAGAATGGAATGTAAGTAAAAACAAAAAGAAAGATCTGCCAGGGCTTTAACTTGACATAACCCAAGGCATAGTAGTAATACACCAGCCAGCCAGCTAGCCAAGGCAAATAAGTCAGCAGAGAAGTAAGCAAGGAAGCTACACACCTGCCAACCAATGACAGGATAGCCTAGTTGTTAGAACATTGCGCTCGCAACGTGATGACACGGGTTCGATTCCCGTTCAAGGGGATATTTTCCCCTGCAGTTAACATCAGTGCAGACTCCACTCATCCCAAAAGAACTTCGGATGACACTATAAACCGGGGCCCCGTGTGCGAACGCAAGCAGAACATCTTCCACACATGTTAAATCCTGTTCCGCTGTTCGTAAGAGTATGCCATTGTGTGCCGGTGGGAACAGATGACAGAATTTACAAAACTGCATACACACAGGGACTAGATGTAAACAAGCAGATAAGTGCTTATTCCATTATCCTTGATATAAAAGAATAAAATAAATAAATAAAATAAATAAACACAATTTAAAAGAATAAAATAAAAAATTAAAACCCAACAATCCATCCAGTTATCCAGCCAGCCAACCAACCAACCAATCAACAAACCAACCAACAAACCAACCATCCATCAATCCAACAATAACGACAACAACATCATCAACAAGAGCAGCAACAACACCACTCACCCCACCACCACCACAACCACCATTATCACTGCCACCACACAACTCACAGAGAGAGAACAGCAAAAAAAACAACACAAAAACAACAACAAAAAGAAGAAATAAGAAAAAATATACAATGTGAAAAACAAGTAACCACGAGAATGACGAGCACACATACATGCAAAACTTTCCAAACACGCATAGAACTGTAATGGCCCACAACGGACATCAAATTGCAGTTTGAAACACCGAGGCAAATAGCAGGTAAAAGACGGAAGGTGAGAGGGAGAATCCACGTGCACCAATAACTGTGTGGGTATTGGTGGGCTAAACTGAAGGGGAAAGCAATTGCTGAAATGCCACGACTCACCGCGCGGGATAAAGGGCTAGAACAAACAGTTAAAGGTCAAAGTGTGATCAGAATGTGCATGCTCCGATACTAGAGGGGACCTTTATAAAAGGTTATGTATGCTTAAAAAAAGGTAAACTGGTATCAACCATATCCACGATTTAATCAAATCAGTCGAGCAACTAAGCAATCAGTCAATCAATCAAGTGATCGGTAGGTCATTAACAAAGCTTTAGAAAGGTAAAAGAAAAATAGCAGACGGAAAAAGGAAAAGAGGATAAAAAATGAAAATGGGAAAAAAACAAAGTAACAGAACAATAAAAAGAAAAGACAGAAACCCAGCAAGAAACAAAGAAATAAAGAAGAAAACTGCATAAGAAGAATACAAAGAGAGAGAGAGAGAGAGAGAGAGAGAGAGAGAGAGAGAGAGAGAGAGAGAGATAGATAGAGAGAGAGAGAGAGAGATAGAGAGAGAGAGAGAGAGAGAGAGAGAGAGAGAGAGAGAGAGAGAAAGAGAGAGAGAGAAAGAGAGAGGTTAATAAAAAATAAATTAAAAAGAAGACAGCAGAGAGACAGAGAGAGAGAGACAGATGGACAGCCTGGCAGACAGCTAGAAATGAAAATACAGACAAACAGAAATAAGAGCAAGCAAGACAGACAAAAATAAAAAAGAAAGAAAGAAACAACTGACAGAAATATAAAAAGAATGAAAAGTACGAAAGAAAATCAAAGAAATAGCCAAGAAAGATCAAAAAGGGAAAAAACTAGCTCGACAATAAGCATGCAAGTTGTATGTACGTGACACGGAATGTCTTGAACAGGAAGAAACAAACACCCCTTGAGGATCACAGCCCTGAAATTTAAAATGGTGATGCAAATTAAACTGCACGGGGAATCAAAAGTTTGGGTAAAAGAATGAAAAAAAAACTTTTTAAAAGGATCTGCACCAATGCCCGTTATATTAAGAGAGAGAGAGAGAGAGAGAGAGAGAGAGAGAGAGAGAGATAGAGAGAGAGAGAGAGAGAGAGAGAGAGAGAGAGAGAGAATGAAATAAACTAAGTGAAATGAAATAGAAACGTTTCATTGAACATATGCTTTAGGCCACAGTTCAAAATGAAAATGCGGAGGTGTGGGTGTGAGGGAGGGGGGGGGGGGGGAGGCGGGATTGTGTACATGTATGTAAAACATCTGCACAAAATTTCAAATAAAACAAAAAATACACACTTGACAATGTCAACTCATTGTTCTATACTGAAATGCAAAGCTAACTATTGCTTAGTCTACACCAGTTCTGCTGTGATCTTTCTTGTATCGAACAGTACGGAATGAGAACTTTGCTTCGTGTACTGCGTGGGGATTAATATGAGCCTGAAGAAGAACAGGCGTATGTATGTAAAGTGGAGAGAGAGAGAGGGTGGAGAGAAGGAGAGAAATCAAAATAGTTGGAAATAAATAAACAAAAACAAACAGGCAACAAGTAGAAGTGAAGAGGAAACAAGGCACATGCAGTCTCAGAGTTGGGAATCAATCATGTTCACAAATTATGGACCAAAGTATACGTTCGAAAAGACAATGGGGATAGACAATTCTTGGATACAAGAGATCACATTTTGTGACAGGTTAAGCTTGAAACAGCGGGGATAAAGAACGGACCCAGTAGGGACACCCCTGATATCAGATCATGCTGAGGCCTAAACCTGATCTCATACACACACACACAGACACACATACACACACACACTGCAGTGTGCACCAAGAGAACCCAGATGTGCACAGGCAGCATTCCCCTCCTCTGGCCACAGTCTGATCTGGACCTCGCCAACCAAGTTAGTGGCTGCAGGATTCCATTGAAAACACAGAGGTGCTGCACTTCATAGCTCATAACCCAGTCCTGTAGGATTTGACATGGCACAACATATAACGGCCATACTCTATGTAGGAGACATTTGTGTTTTCTGCTTTATTCTTCATGAATGCAAATCCCCTTGAGACGTGTTTGTATGTGACTTCCCCAGACAGACTGATGATATTGTTGTTATAGGACGCAGTTTTCTCCTTTCTGGGGAAGATTCCATCCATTTTGTTGTCGAGACGCAGACACATAGATCTTCGTTATTTCCAACTTTGCTGTCGATTGGGAAGCTCCTGTGAAAGATAGTTTGTAGTCACGATAAAGTCAAGTTAGGTGTCAAACAAAAAGGAAACCCAGACGAGTGGAGAACAGGATAAAATTGGAAAGTGGTAAATTGCACTAGTTCTATGTCCTGTACACAATGCCCCGTACATCCCATTCTTCAAGTGATGATGCCAGAGTTTCTGAAGCAAGAGACCATACACCAATCTAATTTTTTATGAGCACTGGTTTGAGTTTTGACCTACCCCACACGGAAGGTGACTCTTTTCCTTCCCTATCTCCATCATTATTCCCCAAAAAGCCTTTCTCTGATTTAGCACTGCACATAATACGGCTATGGATGGTCCATAGCTTTACATTTCTGGGAGCTATAGCATTAGATAAAGGATCAACACCTGGAATTTTCTCAAGGATAGCTACAGAAGATCGTAGAACTCAGCAGAGACAAAAAGAGAGGGTAAACTTTGATGGTATTGCTTTGAGCTTCTACCAACGACTGCGGCAACACAGCCAGTTGAGTTTAGTTGATTTGATTTGCACTGAAACTGAGGGGTGGATGATCCTTTGACAGTGGATCAGTGTGCTATCAACATTCTACACATAAACAAACAATTTGACACTTTGATACAATAATGCGCTAGACAAAAGGCGTGTGATGAAATGACTTTCTTTTGTACAAAAATACCTACACGATCTGAAAATCCAGCCATCTTCTACACTACAAAGGTAGCTTAAGTGGGTGAGTTGTGTAGCTTGACTTCCTTTCTCACATGCATTCTTCTGGCAAGCCGTGTTATTTTTTGAAACCTTTGGAATAAACACACACACACGCATAATCACACACATGTATATAAATATATATATGTATGTATATATATATATATATATATATATATATATATATATATATATATATATATATATATATATATATATATATATTATATATACACAGATGGGGAGAGAGAGGAAGACAGGGAGACAGAGACAGAGAAAGAGACAGAGAAAAAGACAGATATATAGACAGAGACAGACACAGACACATACAAAGAGACACTCACACAGACACAGACACAGACACAGACAGACACGGACAGACAGATGCAGAGATACCCAGATACATAGACACAGGGGGTGCTACAGAGGTAGATGAATCGATTGACTAGTTGGTTGATTGATTAATAGCTCTATAAAATCAGTGAGTAAAATAGACAACTAATAAACAGATAGAAGTGATACAAAAAACCTAGATCTCCTCTCTCTTCCCTAACCTACACCTACTAGACTACCCACTATGTCTGATTCAATACATAAGAATCCTCTCGGTGCAGTTTGCTTCAGCTAAACAGACAGTGAACTCACCAGAAACTAACTCAGCAGCTGATGAAAGGAGAGCATCTCAGACACTGTTGTTCCTACATTGTGGTTGCATTGCCTGCAGCATTTCAAGGGAACAAACAAAATTCACGACCACACCGAGCTGAATGGAACAAAAGAGTGGACCTCAGTGGTCAGGAGGGAGGGGAGGGGGATGGGGTTCCCAGTATTTACCTTTCCTGGGGCACGTGTCTGTGTTTACACACACTTTAATGTTGGCGAGAGTTCCTAGTCTTTCAATTACGCCTTGTCAATATCCTAAAGAAACGGAATGGGATGGAATGGAATAGAACGTAATGTAAGTTTAAAAAATAAAATTGACAGGGCTTTAACTTGAAATAACCCAAGGCATTTGTAGTAATTTCACCAGCCAGCCAGACAGCCAAACGAAATAAGTCGCAGAGAAGTAAGCAAAGGGAAACTACACACCTGCCAACCAACCATACATCCAGTTAACCAACCAACCAACCAACCCAAACCCAAACCCACAAACCAACCAACAAACCAACCCGCAAACCACCCATCCCTCATCCAACAAACAACGACAAACATTTAGAAACAAGAAACAGCAGCAACACCACTTGCACCACCACCACCAACCACCATTATCACCGCCATCACCACACAACTCACAGAGAGAGAAAAAAGCAACAACACAAAAAAGAAACAAGAAAAGAAAGAGAAAAAAAAGAAGAAAAAACAACATACGAAAAAAAGTAACGGTGAGAATGAGGAGCGCGCATACACGCAAAAATTTCCAAATACCAAATAAAACTGTAAGGGCCACAACGGCATAAATTGCATTTTGAAATGCCGAGGCAAATAGCAGGTAAAACGGGGGTGAGAGAGAGAATCGACCTGAACCAAAAAAACTGTTGGGTTTTGGGGGGCTAAACTGAAGGGGAAAGCAATTGCTAAAATGCCGACTCACCGCGTGGGAAAAAGGGCTAGAACAACAGTTAAAGGTCGAGTGTGTCAAAATGGCATTCCGGGTATAGAGAGGACCTTTAAAAAAAGGTTATTTTGCTTAAAAAAGGTAAACTAGTATCAAAAAATTTACGATTAATCAAATCAGTTGGAATAAGAAATCAGTAATCAATAAGTGATCGGTGGGGTCATTAACAAAGCTTTAGAAAGAAAAAAGAAAAATACCGAGGGGAAAAAAGGAAGAGAAGACAAAAAATGAAATTTTAAAAAAAAACCAAAGTAACAAAACTAAAAAGGAAGAAGAAAAGCAAGAAGCAAAGAAATGAAGAAGAAAAACGATAAGAAAAATACAGGGAGAGGAGAGAGAAGAGAGAGAGAGAGAGAGAAGAGAGAAGAGAGAAGAGAGAGGGAGAGGAGAGAGAGGGATAAAAAAGAAGACAGAGTGAGAGAGAGACAGAGGAAGCCTAAAGACGGATAGAAAAAAACCCAGAAAAACAAAAGTAAGAGAAAGAAAGACAGAAAAAAACAAAAAGAAAAAGAAAAAAAAAACGACAGAAAGAAAAAAAGAATTAAAAGAAGAAAGAAATCAAAAAATAACAAGAAAGATCGAAAAAAAAAAAAAAAAAAATAGCTCGACAATAAGCAGCAAGTTGTATGTATGCACGGAATTCTTGAAAGGGGAAGAAACAGCACCCCTTGAGGGTCCAACCCCGAAGTTTAAAATGGGGAGCAAAAATTAAACTGGACGGGGAATCAAAAGTTTGGGTGAAAGAATAAAAAAAAAATTTTTAAAAGGATTGCACTAATGGCCTTAGATTAAAGAGAGAGCGAGAGAGAGAGAGAGAGAGAGAGAGAGGAGAGAGGAAGAGAGAGGAGAGAGAGAGAGAGAATGAAATAAACTATGTGAAAATGAAATAGAAATGTTTCACAGTTCAAAATGAAAATGCGGGGTGTGTGGGGGAGGAGGGGGGGGGGGGGGGGGGGGCCAGACGGGATTATGTACATGCATGTAACACATCTGCACAAAATTTCAAATAAAACAAAAAATACACACTTGACAATGTCAACTCATTTTTCTACACTGAAATGCAATGCTATCTATTGCTTAGTCTACACCAGTTCTGCTGTGATCTTTCTTGTTTCGAACAGTATGGAATGAGAACATTGCTTCGTGTACTGAGTGACCATTGATATGTGCCTGAAGAAGAACAGGCATATGTAAGTAAAGTGGAAGAAGATAGAGAGAGGGGGGGTGGGAGAGGAAGAGGGCTCAAAAGAGGCGGAAATAAATAAACAAAAACAAACCAGCAACATGTAGAAGTGAAGAGGAAACAAGGCACATGCAGTCTCAGAGTTGGAAATCAATCATGTTCACAAATTATGGAACAACGTATACGTTCGAAAAGACAATGGGACTAGACAAAGCTTGGATACAAGAGATCACATTTTGTGACAGGTTAAGCTTTAAACAGCGGAGATAAAGAACGGACCCAGTAGGGACAACCCTGATATCAGGTACCATGCTGAGGCCTAAACTGATCAAAACGTACAGACATACCACACACACACAGACACTGCAGCGAGCACCAAGAGAACCCAGATGTGCACAGGCAGCTTTCCCTCCTCTGGCCACAGTCTGATCTGGACCTCCCCAACCAAGTTAGTGGCTGCAGGATTCCATTGAGAACAGAGAGGCTGCGCTTCATGGCTCAAAACCCCAGTCCTGTGGGATTTGACATGGCAACAACATATAATGGCCGTACTCTATGTAGGAGACATTTGTGTTTTCTGCTTTATTCTTTGTGAATGCAAATCCCTTTGAAACGTGTTTGTATGTGACTTCCCCAGACAGACTGATGATATCGTTGTTGTAGGACGCAGTTTTCCCCATCGGGGGAAGATTCCATCCATTTTGTGTCAAGACGCAGACACATAGTTCTTCGTTATTTCCAACTTTGTTGACGATTGGGAAGCTCCTGTGAAAGATAGTTTGTAGTCACGATAAAGTCAAGTGAGGTGTCAAACAAAAAGGAAATCGAGACGAGTGAAGAACAGGATGAAAAGGGGAAAGTGGTAAATTGCACTAGTTCTATGTCCTGTACAACGCCCTGTACATCTCATTCTTCAAGTGATGATGCCAGAGTTTCTAAAGCAAAAGGCAATACACCACTCTAATCTTTTATGAGCTCTGGTTTGAGTTTTGAGCTTTTCCCACATGGAAGTTGACTCTTTTCCTTCCCTATCTCCATCATTATACCCCAAAAACCCTTTCTTGATTTAGCATGCACATAATCCCGCTATGTATGGTCCATAGTTTTTAAATTTCGGGAGCTTAGTATTAAATAACAGATAAAAAAACTGGAATTTTCTCCAGGATAGCAACAGGAGATTGTAGGAACTCAGCAAAACAAAGAGAGAGGATTTAAAATTTGATGGTATTGCTTTGAGCTTCTACCAACGACCGCATCGACACAGCCAGTTGAGTTGAGTTGATTTGATTTGCACTGAAACTGAGGGGGGATGATTCTTTGACAGCAGATCGTGTCTTATCAGCATTCTACACATGATCGAAAATTTGACACTTTGAAACAAAAATGGGCTAGACAAAAAGGCGTGGATGAAATGACTTTCTTTTGTACAAAAATATGCACACGATCTGAAAATTCAGCCACGTTGGACACTACAAAAGGGGCTTGATTCCTTTCTCACATGCATTCTTCTGGCAAGCGGTATTTTTTTTTAAAAACTTTAAATAAAAACACACACACGCATAAACAACACATGTATATAAATATATATTTATGTTTGTATGTTTTATATATATATATATATATATATATAATTTATATATATATATATATATAATATATATATATATATATATATATATATTATATATATACAGAGGGGGAGAGAGAGGGAGACGAGACAGAGAAAGAGACAGAGAAAAAGACAGAGATTTTAGACAGACACAGACAAGGATACAGAGACAGGACACACACAGACACAGACAGACAATACAGAGATACCCAGATAAATAGCACAGGGATAGGTACAGAGATAGATGAATTGATTGACTGGTTGGTTGATTGATTATAGGTCTATAAAATAAGTGAATAAATAGACAAAAAATAAACAGATAAAAGTGGTACCAAAAACCTAGGCCTCCTCTCTCTCTTCTCCCAAGCTACTACACTACGCTCCGATTCAATACAGTAGTAAAAATCCTCTCGGTGCAGTTTGCTTCAGCTAAACAGGGCAGTAAACTCACCAGAAACTACTCAGCAGCAGATGGAAGGAGAGCATCTCAGACACTGTTGTTCCTACATTGTGGTCGCATTGCCTGCAGCTTTCAAGGGAAAAAAAACAAAATTCACGACCACCCCGAACTGAATGGAACAAAGAGTGGACCTCAGAGGTCAGGAGGGGGAAGGGAGGGGGATGGGGTTCCCAGTATTTACCTTTCCCGGGGCACGTGTCTGTGTTTACACACACTTTAAAGTTGGCGAGAGTTCCCAGTCTTTCAATTACGCCTTGTCAATATCCTTGAGAAATGGAATGGGTGGAATGGAATAGAATGGAAGTAAGTAAAAACAAAAAGAAAGATCTGCCAGGGCTTTAACTTGACATAACCCAAGGCTAGTAGTAATACACCAGCCAGCCAGCTAGCCCAAAGGGAAAAAAGTCAGCAGAGAAGTAAGCAAGGAAGCTACACACCTGCCAACCAATGACAGGATAGCCTAGTTGTTAGAACATTGCGCTCGCAACGTGATGACACGGGTTCGATTCCCGTTCAAGGGGATATTTTCCCCTGCAGTTAACATCAGTGCAGACTCCACTCATCCCAAAAGAACTTCGGATGACACTATAAACCGGGGCCCCGTGTGCGAACGCAAGCAGAACATCTTCCACACATGTTAAATCCTGTTCCGCTGTTCGTAAGAGTATGCCATTGTGTGCCGGTGGGAACAGATGACAGAATTTACAAAACTGCATACACACAGGGACTAGATGTAAACAAGCAGATAAGTGCTTATTCCATTATCCTTGATATAAAAGAATAAAATAAATAAATAAAATAAATAAACACAATTTAAAAGAATAAAATAAAAAATTAAAACCCAACAATCCATCCAGTTATCCAGCCAGCCAACCAACCAACCAATCAACAAACCAACCAACAAACCAACCATCCATCAATCCAACAATAACGACAACAACATCATCAACAAGAGCAGCAACAACACCACTCACCCCACCACCACCACAACCACCATTATCACTGCCACCACACAACTCACAGAGAGAGAACAGCAAAAAAAAGAACACAAAAACAACAACAAAAAGAAGAAATAAGAAAAAATATACAATGTGAAAAACAAGTAACCACGAGATGACGAGCACACATACATGCAAAACTTTCCAAACACGCATAGAACTGTAATGGCCCACAACGGACATCAAATTGCAGTTTGAAACACCGAGGCAAATAGCAGGTAAAAGACGGAAGGTGAGAGGGAGAATCCACGTGCACCAATAACTGTGTGGGTATTGGTGGGCTAAACTGAAGGGGAAAGCAATTGCTGAAATGCCACGACTCACCGCGCGGGATAAAGGGCTAGAACAAACAGTTAAAGGTCGAAGTGTGATCAGAATGTGCATGCTCCGATACTAGAGGGGACCTTTATAAAAGGTTATGTATGCTTAAAAAAAGGTAAACTGGTATCAACCATATCCACGATTTAATCAAATCAGTCGAGCAACTAAGCAATCAGTCAATCAATCAAGTGATCGGTAGGTCATTAACAAAGCTTTAGAAAGGTAAAAGAAAAATAGCAGACGGGAAAAGGAAGAGAAGACAAAAAATGAAAATGTAAAAAAACAACAACAAAGTAACAGAACAATAACAAGGACAGACAGAAACCCAGCAAAAATCAAAGAAATGAAGAAGAGAAAACTGCATAAGCAGAATACAAAGAGAGAGAGAGACAGGATTTTAAAAAAAAGACAGCAGAGAGACACAGAGAGAGAGACAGACAAACAGACAAAACAGCCTGAAAGACAGAAAAAGAAAAAACAGACAAACAGAAATAGGAACAAGCAAGACAGACAAAAATAAAGAAAGAAAGAAAGAAAAAGAAAGAAAGAAAGACCGACAGAAAGATCAAAAGAATGAAAAGTAAGAAAGAAAATCAAAGAAATAAGCAAGAAAGATCAAAAAAGGAAAAAACTAGCTCAACAATAAGCATGCAAGTTGTATGTACGTGACACGGAATGTCTTGAACAGGAAGAAACAAGCTCCCCTTGAGGGTCACAGCCCTGGAGTTTAAAATGGTGATGCAAATTAAACTGGACCAGGAATCAAAAGTTTGGGTGAAAGAATGAAAATTTTTTTTTTAAAAGGATCTGCACCAATGCCCGTTTAGATTAGAGAGAGAGAGAGAGAGAGAGAGAGGAGGAGAGAGAGAGGAGAGAGAGAGAGAGAGAGAGAGAGAGAGAGAGAGAGAGAGAGAGAGAGAGAGAGAGAGAATGAAATAAATTAACTGAAATGAAATAGAAATGTTTCATTGAACATCTGCCTTAGGCCACAGTTCAAAATGAATATGCGGAGGTGTGTGTGTGTGTGTGTGAGGGAGGGGGGAGGCGGAATTATGTACATATATGTAAAACATCTGCACAAAATTTCAAATAAAACAAAAAATACACACTTGACAATTTTAACTCATTTTTCTACACTGAAATGCAAGGCTATCTATTGCTTAGTCTACACGAGTTCTGCTGTGATCTTTCTTGTTTCGAACAGTACAGAATGAGAACTTTGCTACGTGTACTGAGTGACCATTTATATGTGCCTGAAGAAGAACAGGAGTATGTAAGAAAAGTAGAGAGAGGGAGGGAGAGGCGGAAATAAATAAACAAAAACAAACTGGCAACAAGTAGAAGTGAAGAGGAAACAAGGCACATGCAATCTCAGAGTTGGAAATCAATCATGTTCACAAATTATGGAACAACGTATACGTTCGAAAAGACAATGGGACTAGACAAAGCTTGGATACAAGAGATCACATTTTGTGACAGGTTAAGCTTTAAACAGCGGAGATAAAGAACGGACCCAGTAGGGACAACCCTGATATCAGACCATGCTGAGGCCTAAACCTGATCAAACACGTACAGACATACACACACACACACAGACACTGCAGCGAGCACCAAGAGAACCCAGATGTGCACAGGCAGCATTCCCCTCCTCTGGCCACAGTCTGATCTGGACCTCGCCAACCAAGTTAGTGGCTGCAGGATTCCATTGAGAACACAGAGAGGCTGCGCTTCATGGCTCATAACCCAGTCCTGTAGGATTTGACATGGCACAACATATAATGGCCGTACTCTATGTAGGAGACATTTGTGTTTTCTGCTTTATTCTTTGTGAATGCAAATCCCTTTGAAACGTGTTTGTATGTGACTTCCCCAGACAGACTGATGATATCGTTGTTGTAGGACGCAGTTTTCTCCATTCTGGGGAAGATTCCATCCATTTTGCTGTCAAGACGCAGACACATAGATCTTCGTTATTTCCAACTTTGTTGACGATTGGGAAGCTCCTGTGAAAGATAGTTTGTAGTCACGATAAAGTCAAGTGAGGTGTCAAACAAAAAGGAAATCGAGACGAGTGAAGAACAGGATGAAAACGGAAAGTGGTAAATTGCACTAGTTCTATGTCCTGTACACAACGCCCTGTACATCTCATTCTTCAAGTGATGATGCCAGAGTTTCTGAAGCAAAAGGCAATACACCACTCTAATCTTTTATGAGCTCTGGTTTGAGTTTTGAGCTATTCCACATGGAAGTTGACTCTTTTCCTTCCCTATCTCCATCATTATACCCCAAAAAGCCTTTCTCTGATTTAGCACTGCACATAATACCGCTATGTATGGTCCATAGCTTTAAATTTCTGGGAGCTATAGTATTAAATAACAGATAAAAAACTGGAATTTTCTCCAGGATAGCTACAGGAGATTGTAGAACTCAGCAGAGACAAAGAGAGAGGGTAAACTTTGATGGTATTGCTTTGAGCTTCTACCAACGACCGCATCGACACAGCCAGTTGAGTTGAGTTGATTTGATTTGCACTGAAACTGAGGGGAGGATGATTCTTTGACAGCAGATCAGTGTCTTATCAGCATTCTACACATGATCGAAAATTTGACACTTTGAAACAATAATGGGCTAGACAAAAAGGCGTGTGATGAAATGACTTTCTTTTGTACAAAAATATGCACACGATCTGAAAATTCAGCCACGTTGGACACTACAAAGGAGCTTGACTTCCTTTCTCACATGCATTCTTCTAGCAAGCGGTATTTAAAAAAAAACCTTTGGAATAAACACACACACACGCATAAACACACACATGTATACAAATATATATTTATGTATGTATGTATATTATATATATATATATATATATATATATATATATATATATATATATATATATATATATATATACAGAGGGGGAGAGAGAGGGAGACAGAGACAGAGAAAGAGACAGAGAAAAAGACAGAGATATAGACAGACACAGACAAGGATACAGAGACAGAGACACACACAGACACAGACACAGACAGACACAGACAGACACAGACAGACACAGACAGACAAATACAGAGATACCCAGATAAATAGACACAGGGATAGGTACAGAGATAGATGAATTGATTGACTGGTTGGTTGATTGATTAATAGGTCTATAAAATAAGTGAATAAATAGACAAATAATAAACAGATAAAAGTGGTACCAAAAACCTAGGCCTCCTCTCTCTCTTCTCTAAGCTACTACACTACGCTCCGATTCAATACAGTAGTAAAAATCCTCTCGGTGCAGTTTGCTTCAGCTAAACAGACAGTAAACTCACCAGAAACTAACTCAGCAGCAGATGGAAGGAGAGCATCTCAGACACTGTTGTTCCTACATTGTGGTCGCATTGCCTGCAGCATTTCAAGGGAACAAACAAAATTCACGACCACACTGAACTGAATGGAACAAAGAGTGGACCTCAGAGGTCAGGAGGGGGGGAAGGGAGGGGGATGGGGTTCCCAGTATTTACCTTTCCTGGGGCACGTGTCTGTGTTTACACACACTTTAATGTTGGCGAGAGTTCCTAGTCTTTCAATTACGCCTTGTCAATATCCTAGAGAAATGGAATGGGATGGAATGGAATAGAATGGAATGTAAGTAAAAACAAAAAGAAAGATCTGCCAGGGCTTTAACTTGACATAACCCAAGGCATAGTAGTAATACACCAGCCAGCCAGCTAGCCAAGGCAAATAAGTCAGCAGAGAAGTAAGCAAGGAAGCTACACACCTGCCAACCAATGACAGGATAGCCTAGTTGTTAGAACATTGCGCTCGCAACGTGATGACACGGGTTCGATTCCCGTTCAAGGGGATATTTTCCCCTGCAGTTAACATCAGTGCAGACTCCACTCATCCCAAAAGAACTTCGGATGACACTATAAACCGGGGCCCCGTGTGCGAACGCAAGCAGAACATCTTCCACACATGTTAAATCCTGTTCCGCTGTTCGTAAGAGTATGCCATTGTGTGCCCGGTGGGAACAGATGACAGAATTTACAAAACTGCATACACACAGGGACTAGATGTAAACAAGCAGATAAGTGCTTATTCCATTATCCTTGATATAAAAGAATAAAATAAATAAATAAAATAAATAAACACAATTTAAAAGAATAAAATAAAAAATTAAAACCCAACAATCCATCCAGTTATCCAACCAACCAACCGACCAACCAGCCAACCAACCAACCAACCAACCATCCATCAATCCAACAATAACAACGACAACATCAGCAACAAGAGCAGCAGCAACACCACTTGCACCACCACCACCACCACCATTATCACCGCCATCACCACACAACTCACAGAGAGAGAAAAAAGCAACAACACAAAAAAGAAACAAGAAAAGAAAGAAGAAAAAAAGAAGAAAAAACCACATACGAAAAAAAGTAACGGTGAGAATGAGGAGCGCGCATACACGCACAACTTTCCAAGTACCCATAGAACTGTAATGGCCCACAACGGATATAAAATTGCAGTTTGAAATGCCGAGGCAAATAGCAGGTAAAAGACGGATGGTGAGAGAGAGAATCGACATGAACCAATAACTGTGTGGGTATTGGTGGGCTAAACTGAAGGGGAAAGCAATCGCTGAAATGCCACGACTCACCGCGCAGGATAAAGGGCTAAAACAAACAGTTAAAGGTCACAGTGTGATCAGAATGTGCATGCTCCAATAGTAGTGAGGACATTTACAAAAAGGTTATGTATGCTTTAAAAAGGTAAACTGGTTTCAGCCAAATCCACGATTTAATCAAATCAGTCAAGCAGCTAGGCAGTCAATCAATCAAACAAGTGATCGGTAGGTCATTAACAAAGCTTTAGAAAGGTAAAAGAAAAATAGCAGACGGGAAAAGGAAGAGAAGACAAAAAATGAAAATAAAAAAAAAACAAAGTAACAGAACAATAACAAGGACAGACAGAAACCCAGCAAGAAGCAAAGAAATGAAGAAGAAAACTGCATAAGAAGAATACAGGGGGGAGAGAGAGAGAGAGAGAGAGAGAGAGAGAGAGAGAGAGAGAGAGAGAGAGAGAGAGAGAGAGAGAGAGAGAGAGAGAGAGAGAGAGGATAAAAAAGAAGACAGCAGTGAGAGAGAGACAGACGACAGCCTGACAGACGAATAGAAAAAAAAACAGACAAACAGAAGTAAGAGCAAGAAAGACAGACAAAAACAAAAAGAGAAAGAAAGAAACAACCGACAGAAAGATAAAAGGAATGAAAAGTAAGAAAGAAAATCAAAGAAATAAACAAGAAAGATCGAAAAAAGAAAAAAAAACTAGCTCGACAATAAGCATGCAAGTTGTATGTACGTGACACGGAATGTCTTGAACAGGAAGAAACAAGCACCCCTTGAGGGTCACAGCCCTGAAGTTTAAAATGGGGACGCAAATTAAACTGGATGGGGAATCAAAAGTTTGGGTGAAATAATGAAAAAAAACTTTTTAAAAGGATCTGCACCAATGCCCGTTAGATTAAGAGAGAGAGAGAGAGAGAGAGAGAGAGAGAGAGAGAGAGAGAGAGAGAGAGAGAGAGAGAGAGAGAGAGAGAGAGCGAGGAGAGAGAGAGAGAGAGAGAGAGAGAGAGAGAGAGAGAAGAGAGAGAGATTAAATAAACTAAGTGAAATGAAATAGAACTGTTTCATTGAACAGCTGCTTTAGGCCACAGTTCAAAATGAAAATGGGGAGGTGTGTGTGGGGGAGGGTGGAGGTGGGATTAATTACATGCATATAACACATCTGCACAAAATTTCAAATAAAACAAAAAATACAAACTTGACTATTTCAACTCATTTTTCTGCACTGAAATGCAAGGCTAACTATTGCTTAGTCTACACCAGTTCTGCTGTGATCTTTCTTGTATCAAACAGTATGGAATGAGAACATTGCTATGTGTACTGCATGGCGATTAATGTGAGCCTGAAGAAAAACAAGCATATGTATGTAAAGTGGAGAGAGAGAGGGTGGAGAGAAGGAGAGAAATCAAAATAGGTGGAAAAATAAACAAAAACAAACAGGCAACAAGTAGAAGTGAAGAGGAAACAAGGCACATGCAGTCTCAGAGTTAAGAATCAATCATGTTCACAAATTGTGGACCAAAGTATACATTCAGAAACACAATTGGGCTAGACAATGCTTGGATACAAGAGATCACATTCTGAGACAGGTTAAGCTTTGAAACAGCGGAGATAAAGAACGGACCCAGTAGAGACATGCCTGATATCAGATCATGCTGAGGCCTAAACCTGATCACACACACACACACACACACACACACACACACACCACACACACACGCACGCACCACGCACGCACGCACGCACGCACGCACGCACACACACACACACACACACACACACACACACACACACACTGCAGTGAGCACCAAGAGAACCCAGATGTGCACAGGCAGCATTCCCCTCCTGTGGCCACAGTCTGATCTGGACCTCGCCAACCAAGTTAGTGGCTGCAGGATTCAATTGGGAACACAGAGGTGCTGCACCTCATGGCTCATAACCCAGTCCTGTATGATTTGACACGGCACAACATTTAACGGCCATACTATATGTAGGAGACATTTGTGTTTTCTGCTTTATTCTTCATGAATGCAAATCCCTTTGAAACTTGTTGGTATGAGACTTCCCCAGACAGACTGATGATATCGTTCTTGTAGGACGCAGTTTTCTCCATTCTGGGGAAGATTCCATCCATTTTGTTGTCAAGACGCAGACACATAGATCTTTCTTATTTCCAACTTTGCTGTCGATTGGGAAGCTCCTGTGAAAGATAGTTTGTAGTCACGATAAAGTCAAGTGTGGTGTCAAACAAAAAGGAAATCAAGACGAGTGGAGAACAGGATAAAAACGGAAAGTGGTAAATTGCACTAGTTCTATGTCCTGCACACAATGCCCCGTACATCTCAATCTTCAAGTGATGATGCCAGAGTTTCTGAAGAAAAAGGCAATACACCACTTTAATCTTTTATGAGCACTAGTTTGAGTTTTGAGCTATTCCACATGGAAGTTGACTCTTTTCCTTCCCTATCTCCATCATTAAACCCCAAAAAGCCTTTCTCTGATTTAGCACTGCACATAATACGGCTACGGATAGTCCATAGCTTTAAATTTCTGGGAGCTATAGTATTAAATAAAGGATCAAAACCTGGAATTTTCTCCAGGATAGCCCCAGATCACTGCTACAATGACCACACTGAAAGTCTTCTGGAATGACAAGAACATCGCCGTCAGCTTCAAGATCAGACTGGTTCGTTTCCTGTTCATGTCCATATTTGTGTACGTATGTCAAACGAGGACCATAACAGCAGACACTGAAAGAAGGATACAGGCAATGGAGAAGAGATGCTTTCGTAAACTTCTTGGTATCTCATAAAGAGATCACATCACTATTGAGAGAGTACAAAACAGAATTTAAAACGCTATCGGACTACATGAAAAGCTCCTGACTTCAGTGGGAAAAAACGAAAACTAAGGTGATACGGGCATGTAACACGAACATCTGGACTGGCCAAGACTGTCCTGCAAGGAAAAGTTCAAGGAGGGAGACGAAGAAGCAGACAGAGAAAACGATGGGAAAAAAACATCAGAGAGTGGACTGGCCTTGTGTGGAACAATATGCTACGTTAAACAGAGGACCGTAGGGGAGTGGAGGAAGCTGGTTGCAAAATCTTCAGTGGTGCCCTCAAGGTCTACAGGACTACAGTATAGATAAAGATTATATGGTTGCATGGTATACATGCATTTAGCAGTATAACATAGTGGATTTCTCTGTGGATGGTATAAGATGCTCTCCATAGGGATGGAGCATAGCCACAGAGCACAATCACTGTTTGTTTCTTTTTTCTAGCTTTTGTGTGTGCTCTTTTCTTTCAGGCTGGCTATTTTGTGTGGAATTTTACCAAAGACAACTCTCTTACTGCCAGTTTTTACAGTGACTTTAGTAATGTTTATCTAAACAATAAGAATTCGTCGTGATTGATATGCACATTTTTGGTTCAAGTTTTCAACTATGACATAAAACGTGTTATTGATGTTATTGTTGTAAAATTCCATCATCTACCTAGCTAGGTAGCTAGCTAGCTATTTCTCTCTCTCTCTCTCTCTCTCCCTCTCTCTCCCTCCCTCCCTCCCTCCCTCCCTCTCTGTGGAGGGGGGGGGTGGAGGTGCGTGCATTAAACACACACGCACTTGAACATAACCTATCGATGCAACACTTCATTATGCGCAGTATGTAATGTAAGATAGAGAAAGAGATAGAGAAAGTAAAATCAGTTTCCTTCATATGTCGTAAGAAAACAAATACCAAAACAGACAGTAGTGGAGAATGACGACAAAAGGAAAAAAATATAAAGAGGAGGAGAGAGTTTATCATGAATTGCGATGCAGAATACCCCAAAAACCCAAAGGGGAATGAAATGCAATAGAACAATATCATTCATGCATATATTGATAGCCCTCTCCAGAGACCAATTAGGCCATATTCAAGGTGATACTGCTTTAGAAGAAGAAGAGGAAGAAGAAGAAGAAGAAGAAGAAGAAGAAGAAGAAGAAGAAGAAGAAGAAGAAAGAAGAAAAAAGAAACAAACAAAACAACAACAACAACAACAACAACAACACCAACAACAAGAAAAACAAAAAAAGGAAGAAGAAGAAGAACAAAAGAAGACCAAGAAGAAGAACAAGAAGAAGAACAAGAACAAGACAAGAAGAAGAGCAACAACAACGACAACAACAACAACGAAAAGACGTAAGACAAATAAAAAAACACCACAATATCAATACAAATTTAATTAGCAATCAGCCCCGAAAATTCCACAAGTATAGATTTCTGAGTACAACAGATTTATTTTTCATCAACAAACAAATGCTAACAACCTAGAAAGAGCCCAATCAATGAACTGTTATACAGCAAGTCTAGCAGACACACAATTCTCTTATAAAGGAAGTGGTCAATACAGATGTAAAATGGTCTGGTCAAAAACAGGAAACAAGACAGAGTCCAGCCATAGGACAGTGAACACGCTGCTGTAAATGGATAAAGAACTCCCAGTCTCTTTGAGTCTGTACTATGCAGAGAGCTATTGCGAGTCTTTGACATAATGCCAATTGGCGAATTGTTGCAAGCATCTCAAAGTAAATAAAAATGCAAATAAAACGGGGGGGAAATCAGAACCTACATATGATCTATATTTGATGAGAACTGTATCAATGCTGATAGTAAAACTTCATGTGTGATGTGTATGTGTGTGTGTTGTGTGTGTGTGTGTTTGTGTGTGTAAAAGTATAATGTGTATTTTACAGTTAACAGATGATCTAAGAACATATCCTTCATTCTCTGCCTTCTTGTTTGTTTTCAAGCAAGAAACCCACACTTAATCAAGTACCCCCAGGATAAAAACAAAACAAAACAAAACCCAACAATCCTCGACAGGGGAAGCTTGAGATAACAGACAATATGTAACCCCAAAACTATATAAAAAAAAAAGTATGTTCTTTCGGGCCAGAAGGCCCATAGAGCCGGAGCTTATCCCGGTTTCTGTAGCGTTAAGCGAACTGATGGTTTTTCACCACCCCTGTGACAGGACGCTAGTCTGTCGCCAAATACTTCCCCAGCAGAGCTGGTACCCACTTGTACACCTGGGTGGAGTGAGGAAAATAGGAGTGAAGTGTCTTTCCCAAAGACACAACACCGACCCAAGCGGGGATCGAACCCGCGACTTCTGGATCACGAGTTGACCGCCTAAACCACTCGACCACGGTGCCTCCAACCCCAAAACTACGTGAAGCAATATGACAGTGGCCATACAAGCAAAACAAAAACCACAAAGTGAAGGTAGCGTGTAATCTCTACAGACAACAGTGAGCTTTGAAGATCAGTATCATTCCCCCATGCGGACCCACATTGGTAAATGACCTGTTTGCGCCTAGTACACTGTCATGGGAGGGGGAAACACACCCCTTGATCCGCACTAAACAAACAGAACACCCTTCACTCCAGCACACTTTCTGGTAGTAGGACTGGACAGCATTTGAATAATGCGAGCAGCGTTGCTGTTAAATTTCACTTTGAAGCCCTTTTGGAAAGTGAAAAACACCAGAAACGTTTTAACAGCTTGGCATTTTCATTACACTGCCCCTCGTAATGTATGTTTAATGCAAATATATGTTTTGAACTTTTCCAATGCACATTTAACAGTATGGTTATATGTCTCTTGCGGGGTTTTGTGTTGGTTGTTGTGGTTAGTTTTGGGGGAATTTTTGGAGGAGTGGGGTGAGGAGATGGGTATCGATGATTTAGATAGGTTTCCACTGTTCATTTTGTAAACAACAGCATTGACGAGTCGATTTATGTTCTATGTCCCATTGCTTCATTCTGATGTGCCTGGAGTCTTCTAGCCGATGCTGAATTGGTCTTGCTTGTCATTTATATCTGGACTTAGAGTTTGTAAGTATGAGCTGCATAAAGGGGGCGGGATAGCCTGGTGGTCAGAGTGGTGTATTCGTGATCTGATGACCCGGATTCGATTCTCGTTCAAGAAGATTTTTCCTCTGGAGTTAACATTAGTGCTGACTCCCTTCTCACCAAAAGTCCTTCAGATGAGACTAAAAACCAAGGTCCCGTGTGCGATCGCACGCAGAACGTCTTGCGCACACGTTAAAACCCGTTCCTCTTTTCGGAAGAGTAGGCCATTGTGTGCTGGTGGGAACGGATGACAAAATTTACAAAACTGCATACACATGGGGACTGGATGAAAAAAGCACATGGGTGCTTATTCCATTATCCTCGATATAAAAGAATACATAAATAGATACATAAATACATACATAAATAAATAAAGGTTGTTTCTGAATGTGTTGATTTTGTCAAAGCAACTGGTGTGAAAAATTGTATGTAGTAGGAAGATATCATTTTAAAAAAACATTGACGCTGTCTTATTTTACAGTGTTGTGAGAAGAAGAGCTGCTGTCCTCAGCAGTACAGTCTGGAAACAACATGGTACACTCAGCTCAAAGACACGGGAAGTCAGTTATAGCAGCAGCAGCCACCAAGAAGAAAAAGGAATACAGAAAATATCTTGTTCCACTTCACAGTTTTTCCTGGCAGTATTCACAGCCAACAGCAGCATTCTCAGATCGTCCCACATCAGTCTGGAAAGTGTCTGGAATCTTCCAGCCATTGGTGAATGGGTCTTGCTGTTGGGTTTTGTGGTTTTTTACCATTTTCTGCACAGACTCTTCCCACATCAGGATTCTCACTCTCCTAGCATCCCCACGTTTATGGAAATTCTATATCCTGGGTTACCCTTCTTTTCTATCCCTCTCTCTGTTTCTGCCTTGGTGTTTTTCTTCTTGTCAACTGTTTCTTGTATATTTTGTGCCTTGTTGGTCCATTCTCTTGTTGTTTTTTCAAAAATAAATAAATAAATAATAATAATAATAATATTGATGATGATAACAATAATAAGATATGGAATTTAAATAGTTCCGAATCTTGTAAAACGAACAAATCGAATCGCTTGAAAGAAAGAAAGAAAGAAAGATAGAAAGCGAGAGAGGAAAGAAAGAAAGCAGAAACAAACAAGGAAACAAAATAAATGTCATTGGATAAAAGAAAGAAATAGTACAAGTAGGAGAGAAAAGAAAACAAATATGAAAGGAAAATAAATAAACGACAACAATAATGAAAAAGACACAAAAATACCCATTGTGTCCCCCAACACACACACACACACACACACACACACACACACACACACACACACACACACACACACCACACACACACACACCCACACATACACACACACATACACACACACACACACACACACACACACACACACACACACACACACACACACACACACACACACACACACACACACACACACACACACACACACACACACAGGGGGACGGGATAGCCTAGTGGTCAGAACATTGCGCTCGCAATCTGACGACCCAGGTTCGATTCCCGTTCAAGGGGATATTTTTCCCTGGAGTTAACATCAGTGCAGACTCCACTCTCCCCCAAAGTCCTTTGGATGAGACTATAAACCGAGGCCCCGTGTGCGAACGCACCAGAACATCTTGCGCACACGTTAAATCCTGTTCCGCATTTCGTAAGAGTAGGCCATTGTGTACCGGTGGGAACAGATGACAGAATTCACAAATCCGCATACACACGGAGACTAGACGTAAAAAAGCACATAAGTGCTTATTCCATTATCCTCGATATAAAAGAATAAATAAATAAATAAATAAAATAATAACACACACACCAAAACACAACAACGGCAATAACAATAACAACAACGTAATTGTCTCCTGTTTATGTCTTGGATTCCCCTTAACAACAAACAAACAAAAAACTCTACCAACTTGAAAAGAACAAGCAAAAAAGACAACGAAAGGTGTTAGTTACCCTACCCTACCCCCCCCCCCCCCCCCACCCACACACACACACACACACAATACACACAAACACAACACAAGCACACACAACACATACAACACACACTACACAACACACAAACACACACCCACACACAACACACACAACACACACACACACACACACACACACACACATTCACACACACATACACACTTCGGCCACCAGCAACACATTCAATCCATTAGCTGTGCAGAGTAGAGCACTAAGACTGCTGAAGCGTGGGGAACAAGTTTATGGCATGGCACTTAATGCGGAGCATGTTGGGGGGTTTTCCATACTTCAGGTCAGTTACACTTCCTCTACTGCGTAAACATTTTCTTTTCCACAGAACTGATACAGCTTGCTCCAAGTCTGAACAATTTCGAATCAGTATGCTGGCAGCATTTAAAAAAAATCTTTTTCGTTTCCTAAAACCTGATGTTGAAACAAAAAAGTATGTGCTTTCTACCTAATTTTCGTGTTATTAACAAGAAAGTACCTACTTTTTCTGAATTTATTCTGATGATTTAAGTACAAGTTTAAACTGATACAGAGGGGGAGAGAGAGAGAGAGATAGATAGAGAGAGAGAGAGAGAGGAGAGAGAGAGAGAGAGAGAGAGAGAGTTGTGATCAGTGGTTTACAGAAGCACAAATATTATACTCAGCATGCAACCTGTACGATGGAACGAGCTGCTCCAAAAATGGAATGTATCGGCTGAGGCCACACATCAGACCGCCTACAAAATTTCCAGCACAGGAGAAGACCAGGCACTATCTACCCCATCCGGAAAAAGAACACACACACACACACACACACACACACACACATATATATATATATATGTAGAGAGAGAGAGAGAGATAGATATAGATATAGATATATATAGATATAGATATATATGGGCAGAAAAGCAACAGTAAACAGGTCTCAAAGAAACAAATCCCGATAACAACAGCAAAAGATAGGAAAATGGAGAAACCAAACAATCTTTTTAATGAAGGTCATAGATGGAAAGAAGAAGAACAACAAAAACAACAACGACAAAAACAACAACAAGAAATTCAAGATGTAAACGAAAGTAACAACAGCAAGACAACAACACCGACAATAACAACAACAACAACAACACCGTCAACAACAAAACAAAAGCTGATTATACAGAATGAACAATACTAAAACAAAAGACAGGTTTTTCTTTTGTTTAAGATCTCACTTGATCAAGCAAAATCAGTCAGAGATCTTTTTTTTTCTCTTGCCTGCGCAAACATATCAAACCATACACTGGCCCCAGGCCACGTATCCATTCCATTAGCTCTGCAAACTACCCAAGCTACTCAAGCACGTATAACATGTCTATAGCACTTTCTAGGGCATGGTTCTGAAAGTGAGATGAATAGCCCCTTCCTTTCTTTTTACAAATTCTGTTTCTTTATTTCTCAACTAGCCCTGCTCATGGGTTTTACCAATGTAGAGCTTACAAAAACAGTATGTGGCCGGGTTTTTTGTGCGTTTTGTTTTGGATTTTTGGGGGGGGGGGGGGGGGGGTTGCCCACCACTAAGGTATCTACATACCGACTTCGGGTATGATGTTTAAACGCGGCAACCAGTGTGCAAGTATTTTTTTAGTATATATTTTCATCATCCGGTTTTTTCTGACACAATGGCTTACTCTTCTAAAGAGCAGAACAGGTTTTTAGCACGTGCAATATGTTCTGTTATGCGTTTGCACACGGGATTTCGATTTGGGGGATGGGATAGCCTAGTGGTTAGAACATTGCGCTCGCAATCTGACGACAAAACCGCATACAAACGGAGACTGGATTTTTAAAAAGCGCATAAGTGCTTTTTTCCATTATCCTCGATATAAAAGAATCAAATAAAAAAATAATTTAAAAAAAAATTAAGTTTCATCCGATGGACTTCCAGTGGAGTGGATACAGTACTGATGTTAAGACTAAAGGAAAATCCCCTTGAAGAGGCATTTTAATGGTGTCCCGAACCTGGGATCAATCCCTGATCATCAAATCATTGCTCTAACCACCACCAAGCTACTGCCACCCCCCCTCTCCACCCCCCATCCCGCGTCCATTCCCCCTGACAAAGTTTGATGTATCTTAGCTTTCAAGTTTTCCTGGTCTATCGGCCCCTTTATTCCTGCATGATGGAAAATGAAAAGAAAAACCGAAGAGTTCTGATCTCTGGTGTGTTTCAAGAAACTTGCGAATGTGTTCAAAATAGCGCCTTCAATAAAACCAGTCTTTGGGGAAGAAAAATATATGATTCTGGTATTGTTAGACTGACTAGTATCAACAAGTATTTGGGCAACGCACTTCTTTTTTTTTCTTTCCAGTAGTCTCGAAAGTTGTCGTTGTTTCCTTTTTGCATCTCACCCAGTCATCACTAAGTTTAAGGACGAGATAGCTCAGTGGTCAGAGCACTCGTTTTCCCCCAAGCTAAGGTTAAGCGGCGTTGAGCGTGGTTACCAAGTGGATGGGTGATCGCTTGCCCGCCTTGGCTGGCTCTAGTGCAATCCCAAGTTCACCCAGCTATAAATGAGTACCTGTCCTTTTTAGGGTCATAAAAGGTAAAGCTGCGAGGGAAAAGAGATGGACCCCGCCCTCAATATGCTGGCCCTTGGAGAAAGTGAGAGAGAGAGGCAGAGTCAGAGACATACAGAGAGACAGACAGACAGACAGGCAGGCAGGCAGGCAGGCAGGCACACAGACAGATGAGGAAAGAGACAGGCGAGCAAAACAAACTGAAACATAGAGAAAATCAGACGAAATACTAAAGTAAACCCAGAACAGGATAGAAACAGAGGCTGAAGTACTAAAGACAAAGGTGGTGAGAAAGAAATTAAAACAAAGAGTACCTACAAAATATTTTTTTCTGCAGGAACAAAGAAGAAAAAGGAAAGAAATAGCAGAACAGAAAACAGGATTAGAAAAAAATTTAAGAACAATTACAATACGAAAGAGACACGATGTATCTTAGAAAAAATCTTTGTTTTTATTTTACATTATTTGTTTTTTATGTTATTCTTTTATTTACATGACAATGAAATAAGCACTCATGTGCTTTTTTACACCTAGTCCCCGTGTGTCTACAGTTTTGTAGACACTGCCATCCGTTCCCACCGGCACACACTTCCGAAAAGAGGAACGGGTTATAACGTGTGCTTGGGCAAGATGTTAAGCAGCCACAACTAGATAAAAGAAAGCCACACATCATAACTTCTGTACATCACCAAAAAAAAATTCAAACAAAATTTTTCTTATCCTACGCGCAAAAGCTTGTCAGACCCCTACGGAATTTCAAATGCAACATATTCAGTCCATCAGCTGTGCAAACGGCCCCATTTCCTCAAACATATATTATAGCAAAGTCTATAGTACCCTCACCCGAGCCTACATCTCCAAGCGTGATCAATGGTTTCCTTCCATGAAAAGCATTCTTTGTGGAGGAAATAGTACTGATTTGTTTAGGTTGACAAGTATAAATCAATATGCTGCCCACACGCTTTTCTTCCATTTTCACTAATCTAGGAGGGAAAAGGTTGCATTTCCTTCCACTTCCCTTTTGCCATCGATAACTGTCTTCTTCTTCCTCTTCTTCTTTGCTAAAGCTTTTTTCCTCTTTCGTGTACTGTTGTGTTAGATTAAACAGAGGAAAGAAAAAGCAGGAGATGAAGAGGCCAGAGATAGGGAAAGAATAGATAGGTAGATAGGTAGATAGACAGATAGATAGATAGATAGATAGATAGATAGATAGATAGATAGATAGATAGATAGATAGATAGATAGATAGATAGATAGATAGATAGATAGATAGATAGATAGATAGATAGATAGATAGATAGATAGATAAATAGATAGATCTGGAGAAAAAAATCAAAAAGACAAACAAGCAGACCTAAGGCAATATGTCAGAAAGACATTTACAGAAACGGTTTGTAAAGGCAGAAAAACAGAGACAAAATGATAAAAAGTGACAGTACCATGGAATCAAAGACTTGGTAAGTCCAAAAACAGAAAAAAGAAAGCAAGAAAGGAAGAAAAACAGACAGACGGAAAGAAAGAGAGAAAATGAAAGACAATAGAGGGTAAGAAACACAACGACAAAAAGAAGAGAGGGATGAGGGAAAGAAAAAAGGAATAAAAGCAAACAGAAACAACGATGCAAAAACAAAGAAGCTAAATTCAAAGACAGATAAACACACACACGCACACAGAGTGAGAGAGAGAGGACAGCTATATAAATTCCATATATTATTATTATTATTAGAATATAGATGAAAAATTTAGCCACTCATTTTCACCTATAGTAAAATGGCTGAACGTAATTCAGCAAATAGTGCAGTAGACCAGAGTATAATCAGTCAGATATCTTTCCACCAACACAAAACATATCAAACAACATCAAAACATCACAACGACCATAAGAAACAACATATCCAAGTTCATTAGCTCTGCAAAACCATTGAAGTGTGTGAAACAAGTCCATGGAACGAAATAAAACCGTAACCCACAGAACAAGACAACAATGCATCAACAGTAAACGTACGTCCTTTCAAATTTAACAAACCAAAGTGATCAGACGAAAGGAGTTCCGTAGATCTCTAGTAGGCCGATGACTATCAGAGATTCCTTTCACCAGCACAAAACATATAAAACAACATCCAACTCCACAACAAGCAGCCAGAAACAACATACCAGTCCATTAGCTATGTCAACCACTTCAATTGCGTGTACTAAGTCTTTCATCCCTTTCTAGGCCTGCTTCTCAAAGTGTGATGAACAATACTTTCCACGAAAACATTCTTTGGGCAAGAAATGATATTGGTGCTTTTTAGGCTGATAAGTGTAAATCAATATACTACCAACACGTTTCTGTCCTATTTTTTGTCTAATCTTCCAAGTGGCTGTGTTTCTGATCTCTTCATCTTAGCCATGAATAACCCTCTTCAGCTGTTCTCATTTTCTGTTGTCTGTAAATAAAACTTTAAGAGAGAGAATCAGAATTGGATTTAGAATCGGAAAACATTTCATTCAACAAAGATCATATCCCTTACTGAGAGGGAAGTTGGAGCATCCGCAGCATTGACAAAAATAATCATAACAATACATAACAAATAGACCATGACAGCATTTATCATCAACTGCGCATAATACGTCATACTGAGAAAGCCTTGTAGAAATAGAGAGCTACATTCGTAGTAACACTTTCCTTTATAGAAGCCATTAACAATAAAGCTTTAAGTAGAACACTTTAAGAGAGAGAGAAAGAGAGACAGAGATTGACAGACAGACAGATAGGTAGACAGGTAGACCAACAGACATACATACAAAGAAATACAGACACAGAGATTATATCAGTGATTCTTGAAGTAAAGTTGAACAACAATTTCATTGATATACGTGTCTTTTTATTGTATCTTTTAACAATTAGTTTTTAAATCACTTATCTACTAGTCCTCTATTTAGAATTGATCAGGTAGTTTAATATTCATGGAGCTGATTAGGTACTTTACTCCCCACTCATTACCTAGGATATCTTTCAGAAAAAACATGTGTAAAATCTCCACCAATGCATGCTTGATGACTTGCTTGATTGCATCTGTCAGTCAAAATCTGTTTGATCCTGCCATATATTTAGCGACAACCCCCATTTGGAAATAGCAGGTTAATTCATAAAACGGCCTTCATCAGGCGAAAAGGCCTAGGCATAAAATGAGCTATCATTTATCATCAGTACATCTGTTTTTTGCTCTACAAACTAAAACAGATGCAGTCAGGCTATTCTGATAAAAAAAGAGATGAAATCTAAGAATAAAAGATATGCAAAGTATCTACTCTAAAGAAAGGACATACAGTTTATGATCCTGACAGCTGTGTAGTGGACATAAATGTATCATATCTACGGAGTAGTGATGGTTTATTCATGTGGCATAGCGAAGACTCAACATGGGTCTTTCTGGAAGTAGTATACATAGCTATGTCTGACAGTAATCAGTTATGGCAGGTTTTCCAAAAAAAAGTCAGTGTTTGTGATAATTTTCATTCTAAATAAATGACTGAGGGGTGTAGAGGAATATTATTTTTAACCCATGAAAATGAGACATACGGTTTTGACTGAAATTCTGCGTTAGGCCGGATTTATTATTTCCAATTGTTTTGGACATAAACTATTTCTCACCTGTATAGTCTGATAATGCATTTATTAATTAATTGATTTATTATATATGTAAGATAAGCAACTGATCAATTGACCCATATATTTCAAAAACTAATCTATCTATCTATCTATCTGTCCCGTAGTCTGACGACCGTGGGGGCACCCTCAAAGACTCAGCAACCAGTTCCCTCCATTCTTCTCTCTGTTCTGCCTTTCTCAGGGTTTTGTTGAGTTCTAGGCCTGTCCATTCACTGATGTTATCCTCCCATGTCTTCTTGTCTGCCTTCTTCTCCGCTCTGGACAGTGCCATTGCAAAACTGTCTTGTAATTCCTTGGGATCTTGTGACATGCCCATACCACTTAAGTTTACGCTTTTTCACGATCGTTAGAAGGTTCTCATAGGGTCCAATGGTTTGCTGGATTCTGTTATGCACGCTTTCGTTGCTTATGTGGTCTTTGTAGGAGATGCCAAGGAGTCTCCGAAAGCATCTCATCTCCACTGCCTGTACTCTTCTCTCCAAATCTGCAGTCAGGGTCCATGATTCACAGGCATACAAAAACTAATATCTATGTTTTATTGCTTTTTCTCCAAATCTTCTGTAAAATACCCTCTTCCAGAACTTTTCCAGTTCTCAATACATCAGCTTAACCCTGTATTGTACAAGCACACGCATTCGTGACAGTATGAATGGAATGCCAGCCCCATTCGCTCGTGTGTATACCTGAGTATGTTTACTGCAGAGGTGCAGCAAGGAAGACAGATGGGAGATGGAGTTGGGTCCGACAGCTGATGAACACAAGCCGCACTCCCTTGGGCAGCTGACCTCAGAGAGTCGGGCACATCCCCACAGGCATCAGTTGATGAGGCTGCTGCAGAACAAATATTGATACTATGTGATCAGCATATAAGCAAAAAAACATGAATGTTCTGCGTAATGAAATAGGTAGCTTATGTTTGTTTGTTGCGTGGTTGGTTGACTGGTTGGTTAGTTGGTTGATTGATTGATTGGTTGATGGTTGGTTGGTTGGTTGATTGATTGGTTGATGGTTGGTTGGTTGGTTAGTTGGTTGGTTGGTTGGTTGGTTGGTTGATGGTTGGTTGGTTGATGGTTGGTTGGTTGATTGGCTGGCTGCTTAGTTGTTTGATTGATTGGTGGATCGGTGGTCTAGAGGTAACGCGCCTGTCTAGAAAGCGAAAAGTCCGGGTCTGAAGTGTGCGGCGGTTCGTACCCCGTTTGGACCGGAAATTTTTCCCCCATCCGTTAGACCATGAGCGGTGGTCTGGGCGCTAGTCTTTCGGATGAGACGATAAACCGAGGTCCCGTGTGTTACACGTAATTATTTAGCGCACGTAAAAAAACCCACGGCAACAAGAGAGTTGTCCCTGGCAAAATTCTTAGAGAAAAGCCACTCTGATAGGGAAACAAATACAGCTGCAGAAAAAAAAAAAGGGTGAAAGGGTGGCGCAGCGCTAAGTGGCGACGCGTTCTCCCGCTCTCCCCGGGGAGAGCAGCCTGAATTTCACGGAGAGAAATCTGCCGTGACTTAAAGTGGTATGAAATAAAATCTGAGCGCTTTGATTTGTTGCTTTACAAGATTCAGCGCTATATAAATTCCATACATTATTATTATTATTATTATTGGTTAATTGATATATCAGTCTTTTTACTGTTTGTTTTGTTGCTGTCCTTGCTGTAGTTATATTTAATGGTTGAGCGAGAGAGTGGCTGTTAACACAGTGCATACTAAACCTGTGTTCAGTAAAGCACCAGAATTTATGAGCATACTCCAGACAGATAATGATGCTTGTCCCAGTTTGTGACAGATCTGTCATTATTGCTTTGTTTGCTTGTTAAGCTGGTTGTTTGATTGGTTGGCCGATTAAATTGCTTTTTTGGTCAGGTAGTTGGCTGCGTTGATGGTTGGTTGTCTGGTTCCTTAGTTGATTACGTAGTCGGTTGGTCGATTAGTTGGTTGGATATCTATTCAACTAGACATTTGATTGTGATGATAGGTGGCGCTGCTCTTGTGGCGAAGCGTTCTGCCTGGGTGAGAGCAGCCCAGATTCCATGCAAACAAATCAGCTCTGGCTTAAAGTAGTACACAAATACAATATGTTACTTGTCTGTTCGCACACAAGACCTGAATCCATGGTCTTACCCAAAGGATTTGCAGAGGAAACCAGCTGAAGTCCATTGTTAACTCTATGAAAAATAATATACGCTCACATAGAGAGAGTTTAATGTCAAATAAAACCGGCAATTTCACGTCATTTCAGATTCCATCTCCAAAGTTCTTACCATTGAGTTACACTCCGCTCTTTCGTTTTTCCAATATTATAATCTTTTTGTAGCGTTTATGTCTGTTTTTATGGATGCGTGTTTGGTTTACTTAGTTTTATAGCTCTTCCCTGGTGTATTTTCTCTTCTTACAGTGTCCATTTCTGTTTCAATGTGTGTTTGTATTTCTGTATTCTTTGCGTTACCAGCACTTCTTCGTGTCTTCTTTGTTGCAGTTATATATATTTTCCCCTTTCTTTTCTTTCTCCTTTCTTATAATTCTATATCTTTTCCTAATTATTTTTATGTGTTACCTTTCTTTCTTCCTTACTTTTTTTTCTTTCTTCCACGCGCGCCCATATATGTAACAAGCGATTCCCATGATTGCTTTTGTTTTGTTTTTATATATACTCATCATCATTTTTAGACTTTAATCCTCTTATATTTGCTTTCTCGTCTCTCTTTTTATTTAGTTTCCTTTATCTATCTACGCTTTTTTGTAAATCGTGCTTAAATCTTGCTGACGTTTTAATGTGTGTGAGCTTTCATTTTAAAAGAAAATTATTGTCGCCTTTTTCGGGATTTTTTGTTTTATTCTTTCCTTTTCCGCTATTTTTCGTTTTCTTTTTCATCCTGTGCTCCTTATCTGTCTTCTTATTTAGTTCTGTCTCTTTTTCTGCCTTGTCTTCTGCAAAGTGTTTACTCTTCCCACGCCTCTCATTCCGATCTCTTTGCCTCAGCCATACCCAGGTTTGTTATGTCGCATCCTCAAGCTCAGAAGCCTACAGGGAGCTTATCAAGATTAGGCCACCTTGAGGCCACTATCCAGAGGGACCCTGCGCTGCTTATGGGTTTCTATGGTGATGTATATTGGTGCCTCTTCTGATCTAACAAGCGCAGGATATCATCTACTAATTCTCCCTGTTGACGACAATAAAGGCATTGTCATGGAATCAGAACTGACCACCACAGCGTCCCTCCAACAATCTCTTTTTTTGCGCGGACTCCTACCTCAAAGGTTTTGACACAAACTCATTATAGGCACAGACTGAGGTCACTAAGACACAAGATTAGCCGACTCAAGAGATAATTTTCTTTAGTTGCATGATGATTGATGATGATAAGGACAATGTAGTGGTGCTGCTGTGGAATTTGCATGTGATTTGGAGAGATACCTGACAGGACTCTACTCTTATTATCACCAGACGTTAACTGGGTCCGAGAAATACAGACACCTGCAGTGATGTTCAAGTAATTGAGCAATATTATTAATATGGCAATTTGTAAAGTGGACGAAGTTATTTAAGCATCATTCTCAAAATGGCATTTGTAAAGCGGATGAAGATCTCACTGTGCCAAGTGGTTAGAACATTGCACTAGCAATCTGACGACCGGGATTCGATTACCGTTCAAGGGGATATTTTCCCCTGGATTTCACATCAGTGCAGACTCCACTCTCCCCAAAAGTCCTTCGGATGAGACTATAAACCGAGGTCTCGTGTGCGAACGCACGAAGAGCATCTTGCGCACACGTTAAATCCTGTTCCGCTTTTCGTAAGAGTAAGCCATTGTATGCCGGTGGGAACAGATGACAAATTTACAAAACCACATACAGACGGGGACTGGATGGAAAAAAAGAGCACACGAGTGCTTATTCCATTATCCTCGATATAGAAGAATAAAATATTTTAAAAAATTAAAATCCCAGTCTTCCTGAAATGATCCCATAGCAAACTTATTCCCTGTCGAAGTTGACCATAGTACAGACAAGAGAATTCGATGACTTTTATGGGAATGGAACCTGCAACCCTCTAGTCCTTAGCCCAACGCACTAGCCATAGCAGCTGGTTTGATTCCTTCTTGTTCTTTCTTTGAGGTTTTGTTTGTTTTGCTTATTTTATTATTCTTGCCTTTCTTTCCACGCGGCAATGTATTCAACAAGCATTTCTAACAATTGTTTTAAAGTCTTTTTTCCCGTCTGTCATTTTTGCTTTTATGAGCTGTTTTGTCTAATGGTGGTGTTTTGGGTTTTTTCGAGGGGTGGGGGGGGGGTTGTGTTTGGGTTTTTTTGGGGGGTTAGTCTTTTTCTCTTGGTATTTTCATCTCTTCCTTTTTCTGCTTCCTCCTTTATATTCGGAGTCTTTCGGATGAGACTATAAACCGAGGCCCCGTGTGCAACGCATGCAGAACATCTTGCGCACACGTTAAATCCCGTTCCGCTTTTCGAAAGAGTAGGCCATTGTGTGCTGGTGGGAACAGATGACACAATTTACAAAACCGCATACACACGGGGACTGGATGTAAAAAAAATCACATTAGTGCTTATTCCATTATCCTCGATATAAAAGAATAAATAAATAAAAATAAATAAATATTCTTATGTTCATTTCCTTTTCTTTGTCATGTTCACTTGTTGCTCCTCTCTTGTTCCTGATTGTTTTCTTTCCTTCCTTTTCTTGCTTCTGGTTCCTTTGCTCTCGGTTTTGGTTTGTTTAAGTTTGAGGTTTGCTCCGTTTTTAATACTGCTTTTCTTTGTGTGTTGCTTGTTTTGTTGTTTTGTCTTCTATACTCTTTCTCACTTACGTCCAATTTTCATCCTTTCTATCTGTCTATCTTTCTTTCTTTTTTTCTTTCTCTCTGTCTTTTTTCTTTCTTTACTCATTTCTTTCCTTCTGTCTATCCGTCTTTCTGTCAATCTGCCTGTCTATATGTATGTCTGTCTTTCTTTCTTTGTCTGTCTGTCTTTCTGTCTGTCCG
Organism: Rapana venosa; assembly: GCA_028751875.1. Taxonomy (NCBI): domain Eukaryota; kingdom Metazoa; phylum Mollusca; class Gastropoda; order Neogastropoda; family Muricidae; genus Rapana; species Rapana venosa. The sequence goes on along the minus strand of CM054136.1, from coordinate 58,189,186 downwards.
TCGGTTATTTTTCTTTCTTTCTTTCTGTCAGTCTGTTTGTCTGTCTGCTTCTCTGCCTACTTTTCTTTCTTTTAAACAACGTATTCAACAAAACTTCCTGACTCTTAATGTTCCTTTCTTAGCTTTTTTAAAAATTCTTATGTATACTCTGAATCATCAACATCATCTGCCAACGCATCTGGACCGGCAAAGAGTGGCCTGAACAGTGGACCCAATCAATCATAGTTCCACTTCCAAAGAAGGGAAACCTGAAGAAGTGCCAAAATTACAGAACAATCAGTCTGATAAGCCATCCAAGCAAAGTTATGCTACGCATTGCCTTGAACAGACTGAAACCACAAGCAGAAGAAATCCTATCAGAAGAACAGGCAGGATTCAGACCAGGTCGAAGCACCGTCGAGCAGATCTTCAACATCAGAATGCTCATAGAGAAGCATCTCCAACATCAGCTACAGCTCTACAACAACTTCATTGACTTCAA
>CM054136.1:58178705-58183705 GCA_028751875.1 Rapana venosa | reverse complement strand
TATTGATTGTGCCGCTTAGATTTGCATCCGTTATAATGAAATTTGGGTTACAAAAAAAATCTTTGCCTATTTCCTAGACTGACAGGTAGTGTTCATGTGGGGTTTTGTTGTTTGTTATTTGTTGTTTTTCTTATTTTAATTTTGTTGTTTTTAGTTTGGTTGTTTGTTCTTTTCTGGGTTTTAATTTCAATTTCGTTCTTTTTTGTAGTATTTTTGCCATTTTTCTCTTTCTTTCTTTTTCTGTTGTGTTTTTTTTTCTTTTGTTCTTTCTTTCTTTCTGGCTTTTTTTCGTTGTTTTTTTTCTGTAATTGTTTTCCTTTATCCTTGCTTTCTTTTTTCTCGGTCTTTTTTTTTCGCTTCTGTTTTCTTTCTTTCTTTTTTTTAGTTTTTTTTTCACTTTTTACTGTTTTTCTTCTACCTTTCCATCGTTTTTTTAAAAAAATTTCCGTGACGTGTGCATGTTTTCTTTTTCCTTTTCCTACGAGTCCCTGTTTTGATCTATTTGTATTCTTTTCAATTAAATTTTTTTTTTTTTTTTTTTGGGGGGGGGGTTCTTTGTGTCTTTGTTTCTTTCATCCTTGCTTTCCTTCTTTCAGTTTTCTCATTTATTTTCTTTCTTCTCTCTCATTTCTTTCTTTCTTTTTTTTTATTTCATTCTTTCGTTGTTTTTTCTTTTCTTTCAGTATTTCTTTCTTTTTTATCATTCTTTCTTTCGTTCGTTCTTTCCTTTTTATCTTTGTTTCCCTCTTTCTTTCTTCCTATTTTCTTCCTTTCTTTTTGGCATTTCTCTTATTTGTTTCTTTTTTCTCTCCCTTCTCTCCTTTCTTTCCTTCTTTCTTTTATGTCTATCTTTCTATTTTCTTTCTTTCTTTATTACCTGCTTTTTTCCACCTCTCACCTAGATTTTGTTTGTTTACTTTTCCATTTGCACACGGTTTCAATCATTACTTTATTCAACGACTGTTCCTTTCAATGTAAAGTGCATGCAGGATTTTTGTAAGTGGATTTTTTTCCCCATTATCTTGTTACTTTCTTGTCGAATCTTTGTTCCCTTTCTTGTGTGGCTCTGTCCCCATTTCCTTTCAGCTTACTTGTGATGCTTGCTCCCCTTAGAAACACAATTCTACATTTTCTGAACAGTCTCTTGAAAATGTATTTGAAAATTCAAAGCTAACCTTTGCCATTGTCAGATGTTTATTGCATTGAATTTTTTTGTACTTACATTATTGTTATTTCATGTTTCTACATTGTTGAGTTTATATTTTGCTCCTGTTTAAAAGTATTATCATTACTTTTCTAGAGGGTTGTTTTTTTTCTTCCTCACAAAAATACCAACACTGATGCTATTTCTTAACCTTTTCTCCTTCCACTCCTTCCTCTTCCTTATTTAACCTCCATTACACTTTCTATTTCCCTCGTCTGATATCACTAAGAGTGAGCAGACGTTGAATTGAAGACAACAACAACAATAACAACAACAAACAGAATTCTGAAGGTTGAAAGTTCTGCTTCAACCATTGTATGTTCTTTCGTTTGAATGATGTGGTCTCGTACCAGCACGTATATGGGCCATACTAAAACCTGTGGTTAGTTATTGATGTCAGGTAATTGCAAAGGCCTAAACTACAATGTTGTTATGTTGTTTAAAAAAAAATAATAATAGTAATAATAATAATTATATAATAATAATAATAATAATAATAATAATAATAATAATAATATGCTATGTTGAGATTGCCTTGAGCCATAACAAGCTCTTAACACAACGACCTGCACTCTCTTTTAAAGGAGAAAAATATTCTCTGAAGTCGGAGTATGGCTTCCTATAGGCGAGGTACTCAAAAAACATGTGTTGTTGTTGTTGTTGTTGTTCTTGTTCTTGTTCTTGTACGTTCCTCAGATTTACACCCTGGGGGGTCACCCAGGACATGCACTCTGACTCACTCATCATCCCACCTGGGAATCACTGTGAGATAGGAAGCATACCGGATGAGAAGTTTGCGGGTATGATTCTTTTCAAGCACCTCGCCATAATTATAGGCAGCCATACACCGACTTCAGAGGATTTTTTTCTCCATTAACAATGGAGAGTGCAGGTTGCCATACACGCAAACTATTTTTTAAAATTCTTTTATATCGAGGATAATGGAATAAGCACTTATTGCTTTTTTACATCCTTTGCATTCGGTATGCAATTTCAATCTGACGGTGATTCCCAGGTATGATGAGTGAGTCTGAGTGCTCATTCTGCGTGACCTCCAGAGTGTTAAGATGGGGAACGCACAACAACGACAAACAACAACACATACCAACAGGTATTATGCTATGCACCTCTAAACTGAGACAATAAGGGAAGGGTTTTTTCTCTTCCTAGATTTTTTTTATTTTTTAATTTTTTTTTAATCGAGGATAATGGAATAAGCACTTATGTGCTTTTTTACATCTAGTCCCCGTGTGTATGCGATTTTGTAAATTCTGTCATCTGTTCTCACCGGCACACAATGGCCTACTCTTACGAAAAGCGGAACAGAATTTAACGTGTGCGCGAGATGTTCTGCGTGCGTTCACACACGGGACCTCGGTTTATAGTCTCATCCGAAGGACTTTCGGGGAGAGTGGAGTCTGCACTGATGTGAACTCCAGGGGAAAATATTCCCTTGAACGGGAATCGAACCCGGGTCGTCAGATTGCAAGCGCAATGTTCTAACCACTAGGCTATCCCGTCCCCCGTACTCCGACTTCAGAGGATTTCTTTCTTCCTTTAACAATGGAGAGTGCAGGTTGTCATACACGCAAACTTTTCATCCTCTGTAGTGGCTTGATAAAGTGTCATCAAGCTACGTTTAATAATATTATTAACCTGGTGGCGGGCCCAGCCCAAAGCCTGTGTCTGTTACTTGTTTATTCTTTTATTTTATTTGTATTTAATGACTGACGCAAGCAATTGCGTAATAGCTATATTGAAATGTGTTTATGCTTGTTAATTTGACGGGGATTGGCTTCATCCATGAACAAGCTACAAGTATAATTAATAGCTGATAACTATGCTCGAGGGAAGGAGAAAGAAGTCGGAGTGTCGCTGCCTATACTAATGGGGAACGCTTCACAACAACAGCAACAACAATAACAGCAACAATGTGGCAGTTACAGCTTTAAAGTCATACTCTAGTAGTAATGAATTGTTATGTTCGAGTTGCCTCTGACCTATTTGTGTGTGTTATTTATTATTTTTATTATTTTATTTAGATGATAATGTAATAAGCAGCCGTGTGCTTTTTTTAAATATCCAGTCCCCGTGTGTTGTAAATTTTGTCATCCGTTCCCACCGGCACACAATGGCCTACTCTTCCGAAAATCGGAACTAGTTTTAACGTGTGCGCAAAATGTTCTGCGTGCGTTCGCACACGGGACCTCGGTTTATAGTCTCAAACCGAAGGACTTTGTGTGTGTGTGTGTGTGTGTGTGTGTGTGTGTGTGTGTGTGTGTGTGTGTGTGTGTGTGTGTGTGTGTGTGTGTGTGTGTGTGTGTGTTTGTGTGTGTTTGTGTGGATTCCGCCACCCACCCCCCTTTTCCTCCGATGTTTAAACATGTGTTCTCACTCCACTCCCACTCAAGCCTTTTAGAAGGTACTTTTGAGCGAGATGCAGCGTGGCAGGCGTTCGTACAATGTTGTTTTGCACATTATCAAAATGAACCTGGTTTTGCAAAGGAGAGAGGGGCAGATATGTTGTTGCTGCTGTTGCAGTTTTGTTGTTTGTGTTGTTGTTGCACGTTCCCTAGTTTAACACCTCGGTGTCACCCAGAATATACACCCTGGTCTACTCAGCCCACCTGGGAATAACTGTAAGATTGAAAGTAGTCGCTGAGTGAGAAGTCTGCGTGTTTGACTTTTTTTTTTAAAGTACCTTACCGCACATCGGCAATCATGTTTAGACTTCGTAGAAGAGGAGGCAGGTATGACTGGTAGTGTTGGATGCCACGCGAGCAGTTCCACACACAAATCATCAGTAGGCTGAAGTACGATGGTCTCTGCTAGTCTCTTGTTGTTCAAGAGATATTATTTCAAAGTGAAGTACCCCAGTGACATCCTCGTCAATTAAAGAAGAAGAGTAATAAGAGGGAAACTACGATGATTGTGGCATTATGCAATGGTCTTTTGGGTGGATCGGTAGTCTAGCGCTTATGCATTGTGCCAGGAAAGGGACACACGCTGGTTGGATCCCTATTAATTTTGTGTCCAAACTTTTCCCCCCTCATCCATTACACCTTAAGTGGTAGTGGTGGTGGTCTTGCTACTAGTCTTTCGGTTGAGATTATATCCGAGATTCTGTGTGCGACACGCATTCAGCGCGCGTAAATAAATCCACGGCCACAAGAGAGTTGTAGATCATGGGAAAATTGTACTAAAAACACTCTTTGAGAGAAACTGATACACATACAGACAGGAACATTTTTTAACAAAATGATTATGCGTGGTGGTGCTCTTGAGGCGAAATCCCCCCCACTCCCCCCCCCCTCCCCCGGGGAGAGCAGTACAAATTTGATACAGAAAAATCTGCTGTGACTGAAAGTAGAATACAATACATTGCAGTACACTACAAAGTAATCATAGCTAAAACAGAACATTTAAAAAATCAAGAAATAATCATACCTGAAATAAAAGAAACATTTTTAAAATCTTTTTTCTCTCTTTGACTGAAATATGGACCGAATTTCAGAAATGAAAAAAATACAACAACAACAACAAAAACCGTGTGCGTTTTTCATGTTGTTTTTTCTCTTCTCCTCTTGTTTTCGAAGAGTGTAGTTTGCCAGATGTTTATGGGCACAAGTTTGAAACGTAGTGTTTGCTTTGTATCTCGCATTTCATGCCGTCTCTCGTTTGTTCGCGCTCCTGCCAACAGTGAGCTGGCAACGCCCACGTCGTATTTGCTTTCGCTGCCTCCGCCTTAGCATCATTTCACATCGCTGTCTGTTCGATTTTTGTCACATTCGGCAGT
>CM054136.1:58163705-58168705 GCA_028751875.1 Rapana venosa | reverse complement strand
GGGGGGTGTGTGTGTGTGTGTGGTTGTGTGGTGGGGGTCGTGTGTGTGTGTGTGTGTGTGTGTGTGTGTGTGTGTGTGTGTGTGTGTGTGGAAGGAGGCCGTGTGTCTCTGTGTATGTGTGTGTGTGAACGTGAGTGCGTGTGAACGTACATGCTTGTGCGTATTTCTCTAGGCGTGTTACTGCTTATTCCTTTAAGAACGATTTTACTGGGTGAGGGGGGGATGGGAGCTGAGATCTTGTTGCTGTTGTTGCAGCAGTGGTTGTTATTATTGATTTTGTTGCTGTTATTGAAGGAAACACAGAAATTGACAGATAGCAGACAGACAGACAGAAAGAAAGAGAAAAAAAAGAAAGAAAGAAAGAAAGAAAGAAAAGAAAAAGAAAAAAGAAAGAAAAAAGGAAAAGGAAGGAAGAAGAAGAAAAACAAAGAAACAAAGAAACAAAGAATGAAAGAAAGAAAAACAAAAAAGACAAAGAACGAAAGAACGATGCGTAGTCGCAAAAAAAACCCGAAACAATTGATCAGTGTAACAATACCATCAACACTCCTGCCAAACAAAAAGACTTCACATCTCAGTACAGTGGGTGTTCTCTAGAGGATGGAAGCTAATTAGGCTGATGAGCTCATTGACGCATCCTCTTCCCTTCTTCTCCACAAAGAAAAAGCATCATGACATGACATAACATGACATGACGTGACTTGAGAGGCCAGGCTGTGTCAGGTTTCAGCCTGCACCATTAGGTCTGGAAGCCCCCAGAGTTCTCTAACACAGCCATGAGGTGGCAGTCTGCCTGTGAAGAGGTAATGGGATTCGTTGTTTGGTGATCGTTAGCTTTCTCGTGGTGAACTGAGTTTGTAAAATTCTGTGTGTGTGCGTGGGGGGGGGGGGGAGGGGGGGGGGAGGTGGGGGGGGAGGTGGGGTGGGTGTGAGGGGGGTTCGTGTGTGTGTTTCTGTGTGTGTGTGTGTGTGTGTGTGTGTGTGTGTGTGTGTGTGTGTGTGTGTGTGTGTGTGTGTGTGTGTGTGTGTGTGTGTGTGTGTGTTTGTGTGTGTGTGTGTGTGTTTGTGTTTGTGTGTGGGTGTGTTTGTGAGTGCGTGTGAACATACGTGCGTGTGCTTATTCTCTAGGCGTGTTTCTGCTTATTCCTTTAAGAACAATTTTTACTGGGGGGGGGGGGGGGGTGGTGGGAGGGGGGAAGGAGGGGGGGTAGCTGAGGTCTTGTTGCTGTTGTTGCAGCAGTGGTTGTTATTATTGTTTTTCTTGTTGTTATTGAAGGAAAAAACAGAAATTGACATACAGCAAGGCAGAAAGAAAGAAAGAAAGAAAGAAAGAAAGAAAGAAAGAAAGAAAAAACAAAAAAAGAAAGACAAAGAACGAAAGAACGATGCATAGACGCAAAAAAACCCGAAATAATTGATCAGTGTAACAGTACCATCAACACTCCTGCCAAAAAAAAAGACCTCACATCTCAGTACAGTGGGTGTTCTCTAGAGGATGGAAGCTAATTAGGCTGATGAGCTCATTGACGCATCCTCCCTCTCCCTTCTTCTCCACACAGAAAAAGCATCATGCCATGACATGACGTGACATGACATGACATGACGTGAGGGGCCAGGCTGTGTCAGGTTTCAGCCTGCACCATCAGGTCTGGAAGGCCCCAGAGTTCTCTAACACAGCCATGAGGTGGGAGTCTGCCTGTGAAGAGGTAATGGGAGTAGTTGTTTGATGATCGTTAGCTTTCTCGTGGTGAACTGAGTTTGTAAAATTCTGTGTGTGTGCGTGTGTGTGGGTTTGGGGGGGGGGGGTCGAAGGTGTCGTGTGTGTATGTGTGTGTGTTTGTGTGTGTGTGTGTGTGTGTGTGTTTGTGTGTGTGTGTGTGTGTGTGTGTGTGTGTGTGTGTGTGTGTGTGTGTGTGTGTGTGTGTGTGTGTGTGTGTGTGTTGTGGAAGGGGGGGTTGTGTGTGTGTGTGGGGGGGGGGGGGTCGTGTGTGTGTGTGTGTGTGTGTGTGTGTGTGTGTGTGTGTGTGTGTGTGTGTGTGTGTGTGTGTGTGTGTGTGTGTGTGTGGAAGGAGGGCCGTGTGTCTCTGTGTATGTGTGTGTGTGAACGTGAGTGCGTGTGAACGTACATGCTTGTGCGTATTTCTCTAGGCGTGTTACTGCTTATTCCTTTAAGAACGATTTTACTGGGTGAGGGGGGGATGGGAGCTGAGATCTTGTTGCTGTTGTTGCAGCAGTGGTTGTTATTATTGATTTTGTTGCTGTTATTGAAGGAAAAACAGAAATTGACAGATAGCAGACAGACAGACAGACAGAAAGAAAGAAAGAAAGAAAGAAAGAAAGAAAGAAAGAAAAAAAGAAAGAAAGGAAGGAAGGAAGGAAGAAAGAAACAAAGAAACAAAGAATGAAAGAAAGAAAAACAAAAAAGACAAAGAACGAAAGAACGATGCATAGTCGCAAAAAACCCCCGAAACAATTGATCAGTGTAACAATACCATCAACACTCCTGCCCCCCCAAAAAAAGACCTCACATCTCAGTACAGTGGGTGTTCTCTAGAGGATGGAAGCTAATTAAGCTGATGAGCTCATTGACGCATCCTCTTCCCTTCTTCTCCACAGAGAAAAAGCATCATGACATGACATGACATGACATGACGTGACATGAGAGGCCAGGCTGTGTCAGGTTTCAGCCTGCACCATCAGGTCTGGAACCCCCAGAGTTCTCTAACACAGCCATGAGGTGGCAGTCTGCCTGTGAAAAGGTAATGGGAGTAGTTGTTTGGTGATCATTAGCTTTCTCGTGGTGAACTGAGTTTGTAAAATTCTGTGTGTGTGCGTGTGTGTGTGTGTGGGTTTGGGGGGGGGGGGGGTCGAAGGTGTCGTGTGTGTATGTGTGTGTGTGTTTGTGTGTGTGTGTGTGTGTTTGAGTGTGTGTGTGTGTGTGTGTGTGTGTGTGTGTGTGTGTGTGGTGTGTGTGTGTGTGTGTGTGTGTGTGTGTACGTGTATGTTTGTGTGTGTACGTGTATGTGTGTGTTTGTGTGTGTATGTTTTCAATGTGTTTGTGTATGTGTACGTTTACTTTTTAGTGCATGTGTGTTTGTGCGTGTGTTTGTGTGTGTCTGTGTGTTTTTCTGCGTATGTGCTTGCATGAGTGTGTGTATGTGTGTTTGTGTGTGTGCCTGTGTATGTATCTCCAGGAGTGTTACTGCTTATTCCTTTAAAAATCCATCTTACTGAAGAGCGGGGGGTGGGGGGGGGGGGTAGCTGAAGTTAGTTCTGTTATTGCTGTTGTTGCTGTTGTCAATACTGCCATTGTTTTTGTTTCTGTTATTCAAAAGTGTTAAAAGGGCAGACAGGAAGCTACAAAAAATGGGGAAAAGACCAAAAAAATGAAAAAAAGAAAACAAAAAACAAACGTGAAAGAAAGCGGTGCAGAGATGCAAACTTGATAAAAAAAACCATATCCCCAAATAATTGATCACTGTAACAGTACCATCAACTCTCCTGCCAAACAAAAAGACCTCACATCTCAGTACAGTGGGAGTTCTCTAGAGAATGGAAGCTAATTAGGCTGATGAGCTCATTGACGCATCCTCTTCCCTTCTTCTCCACAGAGAAAAAGCAACATGACATGACATGACATGACATGACGTGACATGACGTGACTTGAGAGGCCAGGCTGTGTCAGGTTTCAGGCTGTACCATTAGGTCTGGAAGGCCCCAGAGTTCTCTAACACAGCCATGAGGTGGCAGTCTGCCTGTGAAGAGGTAATGGGATTCGTTGTTTGGTGATCGTTAGCTTTCTCGTGGTGAACTGAGTTTGTAAAATTCTGTGTGTGTGGGGGGGGGGGGGGGAAGGTGGGGGGGAGGGGGGGAGTTCGTGTGTGTGTGTGTGTGTGTGTTGTTTGTGTGTGTGTGTGTGTGTGTGTGTGTGGAAGTAAGGCCGTGTGTGTGTGTGTGTATGTTTGTTTGTGTGTGTTTGTGTGTGTGTATTGTGTATGTGAGAGAGAGAGAGAGTGTGTGTGTGTGTGTTTCTCTCTCTCTCTCTCTCTCTCTCTCTCTCTCTCTCTCTCTCTCTCTCTCTCTCTCTCTCTCTCTCTCTCTCTTTCTCTTTTCTCTCAGTGCCTGTGTCTATCTCTATGTTTGTGATCTGTGTTTCTTTCTATGTGTCTGCGTGTTTTGTGTATCCCCGTGTTTGTCTGTGTGTCTGTATGTTTGTGTGACCGTGTCTCTCTCTCTCTCTCTCTCTCTCTCTCTCTCTCTCTCTCTCTCTCTCTCTCTCTCTCTCTCTCTCTCTCTCTCTCTCTCTCTCTCTGCACGCATCATAGCCAGCTATTATAAGTTGTCTAGACGTTCGCGTGTTTAGTAATAAATCATAGAAAAAAATGTCTTTGACATAATTATGCATAATCATCGAAGACGTTCTACTGCGCACACGGGAATAAGTCTTTGCAAAAATGTATCACAACATAATAAGTGAAATGATCAGAATTGATAACACGAGCAGCGCTAAGTAAGTTAATACGTATTTAGTTTTGGTCATCAGATACAGCTCTGAGGTTCACAGATGGTCAGGTGTTGCGTATGTGACCGATTTTCCCCCAAATTTTGGTAGAAGCATTCTGATTTCTGGGACTGTGTATCTGTGAGCACTCGGTTTGTTTAGTTTGTTGGGGATTGTTTTTGCCATCCGTTCCTACCAGCACACAATGGCCTACTCTTCCCAAAGGCGGAACCGGTTTCTAACGTATGCGCAAGATGTTGTTCGTGCGTTCAAATACGGGGCCGCGGTTTCGAGTCTCAACCGAAGGATTTTTATATATTCAGTTCGATTTTTTTTGTGTGTGGTAAAACTGGGAAGATAGGGAAGGTAAGGCTAGGAAATCAAACCCATAATCTCACGGTGTACTTATTGGCAGGCGAACGTCTTAATCATCCTGCCTCCATCCATCTTGATAAAAGATTCGTTTCTGAAGATCGTAATAATTCTTAACAGAAACAGT
>CM054136.1:58136205-58158705 GCA_028751875.1 Rapana venosa | reverse complement strand
TGTGTGTGTGTGTGTGTGTGTGTGTGTGTGTTTGTGTGTGTGTGTGTGTGTGTGTGTGTGTGTGTGTGTGGTTTTTCTTCTCTTCTTGCTTTCTTCTTCTTCTTCTTCTTCTTCTTCTTCTTCTTCTTCTTCTTCTTCTTCTTCTTCTTCTTGTTCTGGCTGTTGTTGCTTCAATTTTAGTCTGGTCACTCAAAGTGATATTAGACGATTGGGAAGGGAGGGAGTGAGGGGGAGTCAAGTTGATGGATGTATGCAGTGAAATGGATATGTATTCCTAAATAGCTTAGTACACAGAAAAGGGCTAAACAATGATAACAAAAGCTAAATACATGAGAAATGCTACTATAGCTTAAGATATAACTATAACAAATATGTGTATATGTGTGTGAGTGTGTGCGTGTGCGTACGCGCGCGTGTGTGTGTGTGTGTGTGTGTGTGTGTATGTGTATGTGTGTATGTGTGTGTGTTTGTGTGTGTAAGTGCAGAAAGTAAAGGATGGCAGTGACTGGAAGTGGTAACATGTTATTGCCGATATCAGTCCTAGACTTTGCAATAGTAATAACGTATGTCATTCTCTGATGATAACAGAGGGGGTAGAGATAAAATAAACTAAGTCCTGTCGTTAACGTTATCTGTCTGTGCTTTTTCTCTTATGTTGAAATGTTATTGATATCTTCACGGACGAAGATATTTTTGAGACTGGCTACGACACCGCTTATGAGGACGATAATGACAATGACAAGATGATGATGATGATGATGATGATTATGATGATGATGATGATGATGATGATGATGATGATGATGATGATGATTGATGATGATGACGATGAGGAGGAGGAGGACGACGACAACGACGACGACGACGACGAGAAGAACAATGTCTCTTCTTCTTATGTGTCTTCTTCAGCCTTCTCGTTCTCTTCTTCTTCTTCTTCTTCTTCTTTTTCTTCATCTTCTTCTTCGTCATCATCTTCTTCTTCTTCTTCTTCTTTTTCTTCTTCTTCATCATCATCATCATCATCTTCTTCTTCTTCTTCTTCTTCTTCTTCGCAATTCTTCTTCTTCTTCTTCTTCTTCTTCTTCTTCTTCTCCTTCTTCCTTTTCTTTACATTCTTCTTTTCATTCTTCTTTGCATTTTGTTTTGAATTCTTCTTTTTCTTCTTCTTCTTCTTCTTCTTCTTCTTCTTCTTCTTCTTCTTCTTCTTCTTCTTCTTCTTTGCATTCTTTTTTGGAATCTTCTTCTTTGTATTCTTCTTCCTTTTTGTTTTCTTTTTTTTTCTTTGCTTTTTTCTTCTTTGCATTCTACTTTTGTTTTTAATCTTCTTCTTTTCATTATTTTTGCATTTTTCTTTTTATGCACTCTTCTTCTTCTCTGCATTCTCCCCCCCCCCCTCTCCACACCCATTCCTCCTCCTCCTCCTCTTCCTCCTCCTCTTCCTCCTCCTCTTCCCCTCCTCCTTCGCCGCCTCCTCCTCTTCCTCCTCCTCCTCCTTTTTCTTCTTCTTCTGTTTGTTCTTCTTGTTCTTTCTTAGATTCTTTGAATTCTTCCTTGCGTTGTTCTTCCTCCCTCTCCAGCTTTAGAATTAGTTCGAGTTTGTCTGTGTGTCTTAGGAGATGTATCTTGGCAGCATCCACAATTTAAAAAAAAAATGCCATTCTATAGCAAAACTTTGTTCAGAGTTACGTGAGACACCAATAAATTGTCAAATATCTCCTCCTCAGGCGCTGGTACTTTATTGATCACTAGTTCAACGCCCTGTTTTATGAAGTCTGACCTACTGGCTTGGTGTTGAGAAGTTTTGCCTGAAAGTTGTGAGATGTAAGCGGTCATCCATTTCCGTAGAAAGTGACAGTGTAAGCAGTTTCAGTCACCTAAGCACCTTTCCAGAATAGAAGGCAGTCTGGTGCAATGTAATCCTCAGCAAGAACAAAATGGGGGAAAATGTGCTGAAAAGTTGGTTTCTTTTCATTTCTTGTTCTTTTTCCTACTTTGCTTTTCTTTTTCTCTCTTTCCCAAAGTTTCTGGTTCTTCCCGCTTTTTGTTCGATTTTTTCCCCTTTTCAATCATTGTCATCATTTTCGTCATTTCCAATATCACCATCTTCTCCTTCTTGACAACAGGGACTTTGGTAGTACGAAAATTAAAAAAAATGTCGTGGAGTGCTATTCTACATTAAGGTCTTCATTCTGTGTCACGTAAGCCTCACATAAATTGACAAACATCCTTTACAAAGCTATGACACCTCCATTAGCTCGTGTTCGTGCTGTGTTGATCATGAACTCCCCGCCGTCATGGTGGAGTCTTTATCCTAATGGCCCAGTGTCCTGAAGCTGACCTAAAGTAGAAAGTTGCAAGTCGTCATCCTCTTAAGAAGAAATTGCAGTGACAGCAGTTGCAATCACCTACGTACCTTTCAAGAGGCAGGTTCTTCTGGTTCAATATAATCTTAGCCTTGAATAAATAAAACAGAGAATCAGCCACCATGGTACTACAATGGACAACGGACTGGAAAGTCGCAAGTTTGAATTCCATCCATGTCATGGGAATTTAGTGGTGTCTACCCAAAGTGAGGTGTGCTGTTAGATCAAATGTAAGACTGAGACCACACAGTTGGCGCTTCATTCACTTAACGTTTAAACTTTTGAGTATTGCTTAAATTCACTGACCACCAATACAGATGCCTTGACCTGTCAGGCCCGGTTGATGCTGGGATATAGTATGATGGTAAGTATACAGTACAACACCGTTCCGTAGTCTCAAACAACATGCAATTCGATAGCAGCTTCATTCATCATACTCGTCATCGGTCATCATGCCCTGAAAGAACCTCGTCTCTGATCTGGTTGCCTTAGTCTCATGATGGTCTCAATCTCAGTTTCCCGTGCACCTCTGTGCGTGTGGCGAGTTTGTGTGAAACCCTTTGGAGTTGGCATGCTCAAGGAAGTAGTAGGTCGTTAGAGGGAGGTTGGGGTGCTTGCCACATGGGGTGAGCATCTTACCCAGTCTGGCTCTGTGACTGAGCCATTCCTGATGTCAGTGGAGAGCTTTGCAGATAGTATTCTGCGTGTGCAGGCACCCTTAACACGTCTTTTATTTTATTTTATTTATGTATGTTATTTATTCTTTTATATCGAGGATAATGGAATAAGCACTCATGTGCTTTTTCACATCCAGTCCCCGTGTGTATGCGGTTTTGTAAATTGTCTCATCTGTACCCACCGGCACACAATGGCCTACTCTTTTGAAAAGCGGAACAGGATTTAACGTGTGCACAAGATGTTCTGCATGCGTTCGCACACGGGGCCTCGGTTTATAGTCTCATCCCAAGGACTTAAGTAATTCAGCAACAGTGCAGGGCTCCTATGGATGGTGGCCTCTTGGCGTTCTGACATAAATAGAGTCCCTGTAGATATTTGACCCTGAGGATGTGGTATAATAAACCGGAGTGATGCTGGGGCGTGGAACAGCAGCATCCGAACGTCAGAAAACAAGACAGCAAAACAGACGGAAACGTGAGGATAAACAAACTAGAAACGCTTTTTGCTGTGTTTTGTTCATTTTCTTTTCTTTCTTTTCTCTCCCTCTCTCGCCTTCCAAATTTGTCTTGTTTAATGTTTTTGACGTTGTTTTTGTTCCTCCTCCTTCTCCTCCTCCTCATCCTCCTCCTCGTCCTCTTCTTCATTGTCTTCTTTTTCTTCGCATTCTTGGCATTTTTTGCATTCTTCGTATTCTTTTTCTTCTTTCTATTCTACTTCTTTGATGCATTTTTTTCGTCTGTTTTCATTCTTCTTTTTGTGATTTCTTTTTCTTCTTTACATTCTTATTTTTGTCAGTTTTCTGTTTTTTCTCTTTCAGATCTTTTTTTTCTCTCCTTTCTTCTTCGTACTCGTCTTCTTCCTCCTTTTACTTTTGTTTCCTCTTCAAAACTTGCTAGCGTTCGTCTTTGTGTTTGGCGGAAGGTACATTAGTACCATCCTCTATGATACGAAGAAAATGTAACGAGGCGAGTGTCTAGTTTAAAGCTAGAGTCAATGTCACGCCAGCCTCCAGTAAATTGTCAGTCATCTTCTACTAAGTCCATGACATCTCCTTCAACTCATGTTCGTATTTTACTGATCAGTATGTAGTAGGTTACAAACTCTTGTTTTTGGAGGAGTCTTTTGTTTTCGATAGCTCTCAGTGCATGGAAGTTTGCGTAGAGTTGAAAGTTGCGAGTGGTCATCTTCTTACGAAGAAGTTGTAATGGAAGCAGTTTCAATCACCTTTACGGCACTTTGCAAGAGTCAGAGTCAATCTGGTGTAATGTCATCCTCATCTGGAACAGGGCAACTGAGACAAGAAGTTGGATTTTCTGTTATTGTTTTTCTCTTTCTTTTTCCACTCCTTTCCTCTTTTATCCATGTTTGCTTTGGGAGGGGGGGGGGGGGGGGTTCTTCTATGTTTGTGCTTGTTAATCTCATTCTTCATTCCCGTATTCTTCTTTGCGTTGTTCTTGGCGAGGGGGGCGGGGAGACGTCTTTCTTTCTTTCTTGTTCCTCCTCTTCTTCTTCTTTTTCTTCTTCTTGGTCTTTTCAATTCTTCTTCTTATTCTTCTTTGCAATTCTTCTTCTTTGCAATTCTTCTTCTTCTTTGCAATTCTTCTTCTTCTTCTTCTTCTTCTTCTTCTTCTTCTTCTTTGCAATGCTTCTTTTCTTCTTCTTCTTCTTTGAAATTCTTCTTCTTCTTCGCAATTCTTTGCAGTTCTTCGCAACTCTACTTCACAATTCTTTTTCTTCTTCGTAATTCTATTTCTCCCCAAATCTTCCTCTTCTTCTCCTCCTTCTTCTATGCCTTCGTCTTCGTCTTCCCTGTGTCTTGTTCTTGTTCTTGTTCTTGTTCTTCTTCTTCTTCTTCTTCTTCTTCTTCTTCTTCTTCTTCTTCTTCTTCTTCTTCTCTTCTTCTTCTACGTCTTCCTCTTCTTGTTCGTCTTCGTCTTTTCTTCTTCTTTGCAATTCTTCTTCTTTTTCGCAATTCTTCGTAATTCTACTTCATAATTTTTTTTTTCTTCTCAAATCATTATTTTCTTCTTCTCCTACTCCTTCTTCTTCGCATTCTTTTTTTTTTGGTTTTCTTTCTTTTTTTTCTTTCTTCAATATCTTTCCACCTCTTCTTCCTCTCCTTCCAGTCTCTTTGTAATCAGGAACCTTGGTAGTGCCTATTATTTATAAAGAATGTTCCAAAAATGACGTTCTTATGGATGCCACATTTTTGTGTCACGTAAGCCCCCAATATATTGTCAGACATCGCCTGCTAAGTCATTGACACATCCATTAGCTCAAGTTCATATTGTGTTGATCTATAACTCATCACTCTTTTTGGCGGAGCCTTTGTCCTAATGGTCTGGTGTCTGGTAGTTTCCCCCTAGAGTTGAAAGTTGTGAGTGTTCATCCTGCTACATAGACACTGTAGCGGTGGTAGTTTCAGACACTCTTAAACGCACTTTTCAAAAAGCAGGTTCAGTCTGGTACAATGTAATCTTCAGTTGAAGCACACACAAAAAAGGAGAAAAAAATTTTTAATGTTCCCCCCCTCCCTCCCTCCCACTCCCTCTCTCTCGTTCCTCCTAACTCTTTTTTGTTGTTGTTATTTTTCTTTCTGTCATTCTCCTTTTCCAATTTTCTACTTCTTGTTCTCGTGTTGGTTGTTCTTCTTGTGTTGTAGTCGTTGTCATTGTCGTTTTTTGTTGTTGTTGTTGTTCTTCTTCTTCTTCTTCTTTCTTTTTCTTCTTCATCTTCTTCTTCTTCTTTTCTTCTTCTTCTTCTTCTTCTTCTTCTTCTTCTTCTTCTTCTTCTTGTTTTTGTTGTTGTTGTTGTTCTATCTTCTTCTTCTTCTTCTTTCTACTTCTTCTTCTTCTTCTTTTTTCTTCTTCTTCTTCTTATTTGCAATTCTTCTTCTTCTTCTATTTGCAATTCTTCTTCTTCGCAATTCTACTTCATAATTCTTTTCTTCTTCGCAAATCATTATTTTCTTCTTCTCCTTCTCCTTCTTCTTCGCATTCTTTTTTTGTTTGCTTTCTTTCTTTTATCTTTCTTCAATATCTTTTCACCTCTTTTTCCTCTCCTTCCAGTCTCTTTGTAATCAGGAACCTTGGTAGCGCCTATTATTTATAAAGAATGCTCCAAAAATGACATTCTTATGAATGCCGCATTTTTTGTGTCACGTAAGCCTCCACTATATTGTCAGACATCGCCTGCTAAGTCATTGACACATCCATTAGCTCAAGTTCATATTGTGTTGATCTATAACTCATCACTCTTTTTGGCGGAGCCTTTGTCCTAATGGTCTGGTGTCTGGAAGTTTCCCTCTAGAGTTGAAAGTTGTGAGTGTTCATCCTGCTACATAGACACTGTAGCGGTGGTAGTTTCAGTCACTCTTCTGCGCACTTTTCAAGAAGCAGGTTCAGTCTGGTACAGTGTAATCTTCAGCTGAAGCACACCCAAAAAGGAGAAAAAGAATTTTTAAAATGTTTCCCTCCCTCCCTCTCTCCCTCCCTCCCACTCCCTCTCTCTTTCCTCCTCTCAACTTTTTGTTGGTGTTGTTGTTTTTGTTTCTGTCATTCTCCTTTTCCAATGTTCTACTTCTTGTTCTCGTGTTGGTTCTTTTTCTTGATGTTGCTGTCGTTGTCATTGTCGTTGTTGTTGTTGTTGTTCTTCTTCTTCTTCTTCTTCTTCTTCTTCTTTGCCTTGGCATTATTCTTCTTACTCCTCTCTCAGCAGGTGGACAAAAAACTCGAACAGTCTTAGGTTCAAATCCACCCCAACACACACACACACACACACACACACTCTCTCTCTCTCTCTCTCTCTCTCTCTCTCTCTCTCTCTGTCGCTCTCTCTCTCTCTCTGTCTCTCTCTCTTATATATATCCGAACTGGATGTAAATAAGCACATGGGTGCTTATTCATTATCCTCGAAATAAAAGAATTTGTCAGTGTCATTGTCATTGTCTTTCTCCTCCTACTACTACTCCTCCTGCCTCTTCTTCGCCGTCACTACTTATTAGAATTTGTATTCGTGTCTAAGGATAGGTGCCTAGGTAACGCCAACTCCACACAAAAAAAGAAAAAAAAATGTCACCAAAAGAACTTCTATATTTTGGTTACATTGTGTGTCATGTAAGCTCCCAATAAACTGTCGGACACTTCCATCTAAGTCCATAACACCTACCTCTTATTTACTCGTGTTCGTACTTTATTGATTACCACCTACCTCGTCACTCTTTTCTGTGGAGTCTAGTCTTTATCCTAATGGCCCAGTGTCTGGAATCTTGCCCAAAGTTGAAAGTTGTGAGTAATTATCCTCTTGGGCTACGTACAAAATTGTAGAGGCAGGTTTACTCTGGTGCAATGCAATTCTGAGCTAGAACACACACAAAAGGAGAGAGCATATTATTTCTCCCTTTCTCCCCTCCCACTGTCTTTCCTTTGCATCATTGTTTGTTCTTCTTGTTATGTTGTTCTCTGTTAGCATTCTTTACTTATTTGGGGACGGGGTAGTTCAATGGTCAGAGCACTCGCTTTCCCCCCAGCCAAGGTTAAGCAGCACTGAGCGTGGTTACCCGTTGAAGGGTGACTGCGTGTGCGCCTTGGCGTCAGTACAGTCCCCTTGTTCACCCAGCTATAAAAGGGTACTTGCCTCTTTAGGGTCAAGGAAGGTAAAGCAGCGAGTGAGAGGAGATGGGCGCCGCCCTCAATATGCTGGCCCCTAGAGAAGTGAGGTCTCTGATGCCTCGCTCCTCTACGACTTTATAGGTTATGGGACACCTTTACCTGTACCTTACTTCTTATTTTAATGTTCTTCTTCTCGCTATTGTTGTTTTCTAGTTTGTTGTTATTGTTGCTCTTGTGCTGTTGTTGTTGTTTTTGTTGTTGTTGTTGTTGTTGTTCTTCTTCTTCTTCTTCTTCTTCTTTGCTCCTTTTTCTTCTTGTTCTTGTTGTTGTTCTTCTTCTTTTTCTTCTGCTTCTTCTTCTTCTGTAGCATAACAAGAAAGATTCACGTGTGTGTGTGTGTGTGTGTGTGTGTGTGTGTGTGTGTGTGTGTGTGTGTGTGTGTGTGTGTGTGTGTGTGTGTGTGTGTGTGTGTGTGTGTGTGTGTGTGTGTGTTGTATCTCTGTGTGTTTGTGTCTGTGTGTGTTTGTGTTGTGTGTGTCTGTGTGAACATCAAAAATGTAGCCGAGAAAACGGAATTTTCTTTTTCAAATCACACACACACACACACACACATCGCACGCACGTACCCACGCACGCATGCACGCACATTCTAAACTCCTTTTTGTTTGCATCCAAACAGCTTGCACTGATAGTTCGATACGTTTCTATATGCCTACAAATCTCTAAATCAACACTCTACCTACATTACCTTTGCCAGCCTAAGACCGCTATCCCATGCGTTGTTGGCATGTTCGATGATATGGCTCCTAACAAAACTCTCAGCATTGTTTTCTCTGCTTCCCACACGTCCATCCAATGGTGTTCGTATTTCTGCAAGCACTTTCTACCAGCTTGATACTGTCTCTGTCTCTGTCTCTCTGTCTCTGTTCTCTCTGTCTCTGTGTGTCTATGTGTCTCTGTCTGTCTCTCTCTCTCGTTCTCTCTCTCTGTCTCTGTCTTTTCCGTCTCTGTCTATGTGTCTCTGTCTGTCTGTCTCTCTCTCTCTCTCTCTCTCTCTCTCTCTCTCTCTCTCTCTTAATCTCTCTCTCTCTCTCTCTCTCTCTCTCTCTCTCTCTTCTCTCTCTCCTCTCTCTCTTCGCCCCCTGTAAATTTTCAGCCAAATGGTGGATCATGGATTGTCTGGAACTGTGTACAAAGGACAATGGAACTGAGTGGTCCTAGTTTTTGGCCTGTCTGTTGCTAGAGCTGGCTCAGTTATGACAATGTTGTTTGTGAAGTGATTTTGCTGAGTGTAGCTTTATCTTAAGTTCTTATTTGAAGACTGAGTAAATAAGAAGCTAACGACAACAACAGCGAACGCTAGCAGAACATCTTGCGCACAAGTTAAAACCCGTTCCGCTTTCTGGAAGAGTAGCCCATGCGTGCCTGTGAGAACGGATAACAAAATTTACAAAACTACATGCACACATACGGGGACTGGATGTAAAAAAACACATTGGCGCTTATTCCGTTATTCTCGAAATAAAAGAATAAAATAAAATAAATAAACAGCAAGAGTAGCTACTGCAAAAAAACACAGCAACAGCATTATCATCACCATCATCATCATCATCATCATCATCATCATCATCATCATCATTGTCATCACCACCACCACCACCACCATCAACAACAACATCGCCATGACAACTTCCGTCACCATTTTTACAAGTTGTGATTTTTGTAAAGTGCCACTCTTTCTTTCATTTATTCTTTTATTCTGTATTCTTTTATTCTGTATTCTTTTATATCGAGGATGATGGAATAAGCACTCGTGTTTGTTTTTTTACCTCTAGTCCCCGTGTGTATGCGGTTGTGTAAATTTTGTCATCTGTTCCCACCGGCACACAATGGCCTACTCTTACGAAAAGCTACATGTGCACATTTCACTGACTATAGCATGAGTATATTCGCTGGAGTGGGAGTCAGTCAATAGACCCGAAATACCTTCCCTGTACTTCTCTCTCTCACGCTTTGTTTCTGTGGGATAAACACTTCCCTACATTGCAACTTCCCCCGAGGAGATGGCCAGGAGCCTGTCAGTATAAATACCATCCCCCACCTTCTAGAAATTATGTGCTAGAATGTCCTCTTTTCTATTACTCTCTTTGTTTCTGCCTTGTCCTTTTCTTCCTGTTACCTCCTTCTTGTCTATTTTTTCGCCTTCTTGGTCCGTTCTCCTGCCTTTTTTCCAGGACTTACAAGATAACGATTCTCTCTATTAGCCGAAATCAGATGCGCTGGGCCTGACTTGTCAGGCGCTTAACGGCAGCGTGACGCATTTTCGCTCAGATGACAGGCAACAATAGTTGCTGTCTGAGTGTTCGACGACGAAGAAGAAGAAAATTGCAAAATAGTCGTAATCGTTCAAAGCCCTGTCCGAGGCATCTACTCAATGGGAATCGTTTCCATTCTCCACCCACTAGACCATATCCGATAATATGGACCTGCCCCCCCCCCCCCCCAAATCCTGGGTGTTATCTCCTCTATCAGTGTGACATGTCCATTAAGGTCTGCTCGTTTACCTGCCTATGGTGCCCTCTTGCTTGGTACTCCCTCCCTGGGGTCTTTAGCCGCATGGCACGGTCTCTGGAAGTGTGTGAGGAAACATGGACAGTTCTGTCTGATCATCTTCTTGTAAAGGCCGTCGCCAGAGCAGATCTACTTCTTTGAACGCTTAGGCTGCAACTCTTGTTGTCTGTCATAAGAGCGAAAAATGCATGTGTTGCGCTGCCGTTAAGCGCCTGACAAGTCAGACCTAGCGCATCTGACGTCGGCATGGAAAAGAATAGTTTTAAGTCTCTTTTTTTTTTTAAAGGCAGCAGAATGGACCAAGAATAACAGACAAGGCAGAGACAAAGAGAGGGACATAAAAGAGGAAATTTTTAGCACAGAATTTCCAATCCCTCTAAAAGATATCGTTCCTTCAAGTCTCTGATGAGACTGAGTCAGCTAGATGCTGCATGACTTAAATATGGATACAAAATACGCACATACACACTCGCGCGCGGGCGCGCACGCACGCACACAACACACACACACACACACACACACATACACACAAACACACTCGCGCACACGCATGTTCACGCACGCACACACATATATACATACATACATCATACATACATACATACTACTACACACATGACACATACATACATACACACATGCATGCATGCATACATCATCATACATACATACAACATACATACATACATACATACATACATACATACATACATACAACATACATACATACATACACTACATACATACAACATACATACATACAACATACATACAATACATACACTACATACATACTACTCAACATAACTACATACATTACATACATACATACATACATACATACATACATACATACATACATACATACATACATAACACACTACATACATACATACATACATACATACATACATACATACATACACACATACACTACATACATACAACATACACATACATACATACATACATACATACATACATACATACATACATACAACATACATATACATACATACATACAGACATACAACATCCCACACATACAACATACATATACATACACATACAATACATACAACATACATACAACATACATCACATAATAATACATACATACAACATACACTCAAACACATACACTACATAGATAAATACATACATACATACACACACATACATACATACATACATACATACATACATACATACATACATACATACATACATACATATACATACATACATACATACATACATACATACATACATACATACATACATGCATACATACATATTCTATTCGACTAGAAGTGTCATTTATTAACGTTGGTGGAACTCCCCAAAAATCCAAATGTTCAAAACTCCCATTGCGGGCCTCTTGTGTCAGAGCGTCTGTATACGATGGGGCCCTGATTGGGGACCTTTGGTCACGAGAATAAAGTATAAATTGATGGACATACCACACAAGTATAGAAATCCACAATGACTTTCTCAGGGGGGTTTCTTCAAGTCAAAGACAGCAGAAATGAAAGTGAAAGCAAGAATAGGTTTTAAAACACATTTAGGTTATATTCTAGACGTAAGCTATTGTTTTTACTGTTGTCATTACTGCTGTTACGTGTTTCCCAGTTTCCCAGTGTTTTTCAGAAGCACTTAAAAGACAACAGTTCTCTCTTTTGCCGAAGTCGGATGCGCCGGGCCTGACTTGTCAGGCGCTTAACAGAAGCCCAAAGCACTATCGCTCATATACAGGCAACAATGAAACAGTGAAACCCTGGGGTTTACCCAGAATATCTACACTGATCCACTCATCCCACCTGGAAATCACTGTAAGATTAAAACGAAATACACATTGGATGAGGAAGTTTGCGAGCACGACTCCTTTTTCAAGCACCCACACCACACTAAGCAGCCACACTCCCACTTGGGAGGACGCTCGTAAACATCCGACACAAAGACATCTGTCCTGAATGTATTTGCCTTGACATCTTATTTCATGTTCAAGCATTTTATCGACAGAACGGGCCCTGGCTTATGAGCGATCCTAAATGCATGAAGTGTTGTTGGTATTTTTAAAAGCTGCAGATTTGCACATGTTGTTTAGAGACCAAAAACACAAACCTTCACCAGGATGAAATCTTCACAATGAGTCAATTTCCACCCCAGCCTGCGTTTCTATAAATCTGTCACTTGAGAGCTTGTCCCTAACCAGTGCTTGAAATGCATTTTCTGCAGGAATGAATGAAACGATTTGGCAATTCAGCCTTTTTTATTCTTGACCGACAATTTCAACTCTTCATTTCAAGCGTCCTTATGAATATTCCTGAAGCATATCAAATTATTTCAGATATTTCGCGCATCATGATTTGATTATTTTGCAAATTATTTAGATTTAAAGGGTAAAAATGGACACGAAGTGTCATTAGATTTGCTTTCCACACAATTCACAATTTGTGTTTGTTGCTTGTATGTTGAGAGAGAGAGAACAGAGGTTGGAAACTATGAGCAACATTTTTCTTAAATCCAAGGATATGTACAGAGAGAGATAGAGAGAGAGAGAGAGAGAGAGAGAGGAGAGAGAGAGAGAGAGAGAGAGAGAGGAGAGGGGGGGGGGGAGAGACAATGACAATGACAAATTGACAATGACAATGACAATGACAATGACAAATTCTTTTATTTCGAGGATAATGAATAAGCACACATGTGCTTTTTACATCCAGTCCCGAGAGAGAGAGAGAGAGAGAGAGAAGTTGGAAGCTATGAGCAACATATTTTTTATATCCAAGGATATGAAAAGAGAGAGAGAGAGAGAGAGAGAGAGAGGAGAGAGAGAGAGAGAGAGAGGAGAGAGAGAGAGAGAGAGAGAGAGAGAGGAGAGAGAGAGAGAGAGAGAGAGAGAGCGAAGTTGGAAACTATGAGCAACATATTTCTTATATCCAAGGATATAAACGTCCTTAGTGACAAAATTCATTTTACGCTACATCACGTCTTGCTCTTACCCAGTATAGACACAAATTATTCAACAGGATTTAGGTGGAGTTTCGCAAACCAAACTTTTAGACTGCTGTAATAATAAATCGTTTCAAATAGCATTGACCTTCAGCCCCATAGTAGTCAACTTGTAAGACGATGACCAGTAGCACAGATTACACCTAAATAGATGGGCAGCATTGTGCTTGCAACACTCAGCTCCTTCGGGTCAGGGCTTGGGGTTTTTATTTCTCTCGTTCTTTATCTTTAGAGTGTCAGAAAAACTTCTACTCTTGCCACTGCTTCTTCAAGAAACCTGATCCAGAAGATTATGAGTGTGTGCTACGGCTACATTGAGAAGCATCGTTACTACTGAACGGAAAAGGTTTTCCTTAGATTTGTAATCTCTTGCATGTTTGGTCTATGTGCCTGCAAATGCCAAACCTGTTTTTCGTGACAAGTTCTCAAAAAGGCATTATTTACACCGCCCATATAAAGCTGCATTTTGTAATCTTGTGCAATTTGGTGGGGGGGCTCTCTTGCGAGAAGGAGACACATCGTTCTTTGTGTCTTTCTAGATATTATGTCTCATTCATATTTTTAGACTGAAAAGAGATAGGCATTTAACGAATCAAACTCGATGGTGACAAAAGAGAAGAAGAAAAAATTTACATTGGATTTAGGCATCTTTCTCTGGAAATTCTTTGTCGTTAAAAAATGTATACTGTATCCATATCCCTGTATATCAATACATATAAATATATATATACATATATATATATATATATAATTCTCATTTCTTTCGAATATATATATATATATATATATGTATGTATGTATGCATGTATGTAAATATATATATATTTATTAGAGAGAAATGAGAATTGTGTAAACTGTAAATCAACAGATATTATCTGACTAAATATAAATTTATCTATCGCTCTTACTATCTGCCAACCAGTCGACCAACCAACAAACTAACCAACAAACAAGCTAATTAATCAACCTGTCAGATATCAACCTATCAATCCATCCATCCATCCAACCATCTATCCATCCATCTATATCTGCCTATTAAATTATGTATTTTACATATTACTAGTTAAATATCTATTGGCTGTTGCAGTTTTGCTAGTTGTTGTTTTTTCGGTTTTGTTGAATGCAAAACTTACTTCTGGCGTGTGAGAAAACTGTTAAGTTTTAAAGTCTTCTGGAGAAGAAAAATGTAGTAGAATGGGCCACGAAAGCAGAGAGTTACAGGAAGAAGAGGAACAAGGCAGAAACAAATTTAGAGGTAGAAAAGGTGTAATTCCTAGCACAGAATTTCCAGAAGGTGGGAATGCTATTTATACTAACGGGCCCCCGGCATTCCCACGAAGGAAACCTGATTTCAGTATGTCCTTTATCTTGGCTTTCGTTTTCCTAATTTCAATCTTCTGTTTATCTTTGCAAAACATTATTTCTAATATCTTTAAAATATGCTACAGCGATCAACGTTAACTTTTGTCCAGCGTTTTCTATAAACACCTACTTGATAGGAGCGAAGACACCCAACACAAAACTAACTCTTATTATCCTTCAACATCTACACAACGCTGTTCAAACATTTTCAACAACATTAAACAAAACAGAAAAAAACAAAACAACACAATCTTAAAGAATTCATCAAAACAAATGAATACTCGATCTCTCTCTCTCTCTCTCTCTCTCTCTCTCTCTCTCTCTCTCTCTCTCTCTCTCTCTCTCTCTCTCTCTCTCTCTCTCTCTCTCTCCTTATTTCACTTTCTTAACACTAATTTCAACCGGATGGTGTTGACATTTTTCATTTTTCAAGACCTGTTTTCCGGCGAGTGAGAGGTTAGAGTGTGGTGGCCTGTCACTTTAGACAGCAGCTATCCTTCTGCTAGTGTCCTGTTGTTTGTGTGTCCCAGCGGAGGAGGAAAACAAACACCCTCCGAGAAATATGGAAGAGCTAATTTCTCTATGAACAAGCTGTGTCTCTGCCGGCATTGTCAGTCAGTCAGTCAATCAGTCTGTCAGTCAGTCATTCAGTCAGTCAGTGAGTCAATCAGTCAGTCAGTCAGTCAGTCGGTCAGTCAGTCAGTCTGTCAGTCAGTCAGTCAGTCAGTCCGTCAGTCAATCAGTCAGTCAGTCAGTCAGTCTGTCTGTCAGTCAATCAGTCAGTCAGTCAATCAATCAGTCAGTCAGTCAGTCAGTCAATCAGTCAGTCAGTCACTCTGTCAATCAGTCAGTCAGTCAGTCAGCCAGTCAATCAGTCAGCCAGTCAATCAGTCAGTCAGTCAATCGGTCAGTCAGTCATTCAATCAGTCAATCAGTCAGTCGGTCAGTCAATCAGTCAGTCAGTCAGTCTGTCAGTCTGTCAGACAGTCAGTCAGTCTGTCAGTCTGTCAGTCAGTCAATCAGTCAGTCAATCAGTCATCCTTCCAATCTTTGGCCGTGGTGTGTCAGCGGCTCCTGTTTGGCAGGAATCGCTTCGTTGTCTTCCTCCTTCCCTACCTCCTCCCCTCCCTCCCTCCCTCCCTCCCTTTCTCCTGACTTCGTTTCATCATTCTGCGTTGCGGAGTTGTTGTTGATGATGTTGTTGATGCTGTTGTTGTTGTTGTTTGTTTGTTTGTTGTTTGTTGTTTGTTGTTGTGTGGTGTGTGGTGGTGGTGGTGGTGGTGGTGGTGGTGGTGGTGGTGGTGGTGGTCATTGTTGTTGTTGCAGCTTCTGTGGTTATGGATCGGTGGTGGTGGTGATTTTGGTGGTAGAGTTGGAGATGATGATGATGATGATGATGATGATGATGATGATGATGATGATGATGATGATGATGATGATGGTGATGGTGATGATGATGATGATGATGATGACGACGACGACGACGACGACGACGATGATGACGACGATGGCGATGGCAATGACGATGACGATGATGATGATGACAAAGACGACAGCGACTACAACAATCAAGGAGGTGATGACGACGACGATTCTGCTGCTGCTGCCGCTGCTGCTGCTGCTGCTGCTGCTGCTGCTGGCTGCTGCTGCTGCTGCTGCTGCTGCTGCTGATGATGATGATGATGATGATGATGATGAAAAGAAAAGGCGGAGGAAGAGGATACAGTTTCTGCTGTGTCTGTTGCTGCTACTGCTGCCGCCGCTGCTGCTGATGATGAAAATGGTGGTGGTGGTGGTGGTGGTGGTGGTGGTGGTGGTGGTGGTGGTGGTGGTGGTGGTGGTGGGGGTAAAGATTATGCCAATAATGATGCTCCTGTTCTTGTCGTTGTTGTGTGGGTTTTTTTGGTCTGAGTTGTGGAGGGATGTTTGCTGTTTTAGAATGGCGGGCGTCTTTTCTGGCCTTCTTAGAACTCAACAGGTTATTCCCATGATTAAACATGGCCCTTGTCGAATCAATATTTGGATCTTTGAATTACTGGGATGGGAAAGGAATAAGCATCCATCAAGTTGTCATTAGAGAAAGAGAGAGAAAAAAAGAGAGGGTAGAGAGAAAAAGAGGAAGCTGGTGAGGCACATAGAAATGAGACAGACAGACAGACAGATACAGAGATATAAAGATTGAGACAGAGACATAGAAAGACAGAGAGAGAGAGAGACAGGAGAGACAGGGAGAACAGAGAGAGAGACAGAGAGACACAAACATACAGACGCAAGACAGCGACAGATATACAAATACACATACATACAGACAGGCACAGAGAGAGAGAGAGAACACACACACACACACACGCGCGCGCAGAGATAGAGATAGAGACAGAGAGAGACAAAGAGAGAGTCACGGAGAGACAGAGAGACACAAACATACAGACGAGAGACACCAACAGATATACAAACATGCATGCATACAGACAGGACAGGAGAGAGAGAGAGAGAGAGAGAGGAGAGAGAAGAGAGAGAGAGAGAGAGAGAGAGGAGAGAGAGAGAAACAGACAGACAGACAGATAGACAGAGACAGAGGCATAGAAACTGAGAGAGAGAGAGAGAGAACACCATATGTTTACCTCACTTCAACAATATTGTTGAGTTGTGTGCACAATGGATTCTTCAGTAAATGTTTCAAAGTAGAAAAATAACAAAACGAAAAATAAAAATAATGTAGCTTCGAGTGCATTGAAAACAAACTTCAACGACTTCGATTTTGTTCTGCAGACTATAGATTTTTTACCCCGACACAAAATCTATGTAATAATTGTGATTCATTTACCAAAAAATGAGAAGGTGCTTTATAACGTCATTAGAAAAACTTGTAAACGCACACATTTAAAAGAACTTTGAGATAATGGCACTTTTTTTTACATTATTTTGTATTCTTTTATATCGATGATTTATTCATTTATTGTTTTATATCGAGGATAATGGAATAAGCACTTAAATGCTTTTTTACACCTAGTCCCCGTGTGTATGCTGTTTTGTAAATTCTCATCTGTTCCCACCGGCACACAATGGCATACTCTTACGAAAAGCGAAACAGGATTTTAACGTGTGCGCAAGATGCTCTGTGTGCGTTCGCACACGGGGCCTCGGTTTATAGTCTCATCCGAAGGAATTTTGGGGAGAGGGGAGTCTGCACTGATGTTAACTCCAGGGGAAAAAAAATCCCCTTGAACGGGAATCGAACCCGGGTTGTCAGATTGCGAGGAGGGCAATGTTCTAACCACTAGGCTATCCCGTCCCCTCCAGTATCAAATCAGTTGCCCCATATATTTACCATGATATGAAATAGTGAATGGACTTATATAAAATGACATGTCATTTTTGCAGGCGGTGTTTGCGAGAGTGACAGGACAGATGCACAAGTAATCCAAAGCAGTTACACGGGTCGTATATTTATCGAAATACCTTTCACCGTATGAGTTTGTGCTCTCAACAAATACTTGCAGCCTTTTCTGCATCATTTGCTGGTTGTGTTTGTTAAATTTGTTGCTATTGTTGTTATTGTTGTTGTTGTTTTTGGTGGTGGTGGTGGTGGTGGTGGTGGTGGTGGTGGTGGTGGTGGTGGTGGGGGTGGTGGTGGGGGCGGCGGCGGCGGCGGCGGCGGCGGTGGTGGTGGTGGTGGTGGTGGTGGTGGTGGTGGTGGTGGTGGCTGCTGCTGCTGCTGCTGCTGCTGCTGCTGCTGCCGCCGCCACTACTACTACTTCTACTACTACTACTACTACTACTACTACTACTACTACTACTACTACTACTTCTTCTTCTTCTACTATCACTACAACTACCACCAATACTCCTACTACTTCTACTACTAATACCGTGTTCAGCAAGTAATTGACATTTGGAAATCTATTTTTCCCCTTTCGCTTTGCTTTGTTTTGCCTTCAAAGGTTTATCCATTTGCATTTCATAAAATAAACCGTACAGTGTTCCATGCGTAGTAATGAAACATGGTACTAGTCACCCATAGAAACAACATTCCCGTTGTCTTCAAATTAGATTCTGTCTTGTTCCTTGTTTCTGACCAGTGCAACCCGTTTACTTAAAGACCACTTACTCTCTCTTTTACGAGATCGGCGTGTGCCTGCTAAAATGTATTTATTAAATTTAATTGCATTGTAGTTGCAATCTTTACACTTCTGATTAATGGAATCATCTGTAGAATAGGGACATCAACATCCCTTGAGTTGAGGAGTGTTACTAATTAATTTTTCATCAGTCACACACACACATACACACACACGCACGCACGCAGGCACGCACGCACATTATTTTCTTGATCATCATGATCAAAACAGTCGTTATGTTTTTTCTTATAACACACAGAAAAGAGACGCAACTTTTGACCCTTCCTTTTAAAGAACAAACAACTTTTATGAATCATATTAAAGATACACCAAAGTCACCTCGAAAAAACAATGTGGGTAATATTCACTCATACAATGGTGTAAGAAACGACATAAACGATCAGTAGGACGCGATGCAATGAATACGAAACAGTGCCAGAAATGCATTGTGTGTGAACACAAACAAGTGCCTCAGGGAATTAAACACTGAGCTCCTCCCTATTCGTCCACTCATTGTACTTTCAGATAAAATAGATTTTGTTTTGTCTTTCTACAAGATGCTCTAGGCAATGCGATTAAGATTAGAAGTAAAACGGGTAAAAGAGTGTATCTTTTGTCAGACACTCTTGAAAAGAGACAGTCTGAAATGGAAGGAAGTACCCAAAACGACAAGAACAAAAAGTGGCCGTGTACTGCACTTTTGCACTGTCCACAGGGAGAGCATCCCATACTTTCCACAGAAAACAAGCATCTATTCCGTTATAATGTTACACGAATGCATTCTCTGCAGCCGTATAATATGCAGCAGCATCTCAACATTAAGTCTCATAGGGAATACTTATGGAGATAAGGAAGAAAGGATTCAACTTTCATAATATTATAGACAAGTTAAGACCTTTTAGCCGCTGCTCATAAAACACTGGAACAAACTATCATCTACTTTTTTTTAGAACCACTGGCATCATCGCTTGAAGAATAAACAGCAAAGGGTAGTGTGAGTCGGACATGGTGATGAGCTAACGCAGTTCAGCATGTTCTCTTTGACACCTCACTTGTCATTATCATGACTATAAACTAGCTCTTGCTGAAACTTCCCAAAGGGCAATAAAGTTGCAAACTAAGGAAGATTTATGCGTCTGTGTCTTGACAGTAAAACGGACAGAACATTCTGTAGGGAAGAGAAAGATGCATCCCTTAGCGGTATCATTAGTCTCTCTGAAGAAGACGAACACGCCCCAAAGAGATTTGCATTCAAGTCGAATCTAGTGGAAAGCATAAAATAATGTGCGCAATGGTTAATATGTTCCTGACATGTTGAGGTCTGTGCCGTGTCAAATCCTACAGGACTGGGTAATGAGCCAGAAGGTGCAGCACCTCTCTGTGGTCTCCATGGAATCCTGCAGCCACTGACTTGGTTGGCGAGGTCCAGATCAGACTGTGGCCAGAGGAGGGCAATGCTGCCTGTGCACATCTGGGTTCTCTTGGTGCTCACTGCAGTGTGTGTGTGGGTTTTTTTTTTAAATTCTTTTATATCGAGGATAATGGAATAAGCACATATGTACTTTTTTACATCTAGTACCCGTGTGTATGCGGTTTTGTAAATTCTGTCATCTGTTCCCACCGGTACACAATGGCCTACTCTTACGAAAAGCGGAACAGGATTTTAGCGTGTGCGCAAGATGTTCTGCGTGCGTTCGTACACGGGGCCTCGGTTTATAGTTTCATCCGAGGGACTTTTGCGGAGAGTGGAGTCTGCGCTGATGTGAACTCCAGGGGAAAATAGCCCCTTGAACGGGAATCGAACCCGGGTCGTCAGATTGCGAGCACAATGTTCTGACCACTAAGCCATCCCGTCCCCCGTGTGTGTGTGTGTGGTGTGTGTGTGTGTGTGTGTGTGTGTGTGTGTGTGTGTGTGTGTGTGTGTGTGTGTGTGTGTGTGTGTCTGTGTGTGTGTGTGCGTGTGTGTCTGTGTGTGTATGTGTGTGCGTGTGTGTGTGTGTGTGTATGTGTGTGTGTGTGTCTGTGTGTGTATGTGTGTGCGTGTGTGTATGTGTGTGTGTGTGTGTGTGTGTGTGTCTGTGTGTCAGTGCAGACTCCACTCTCCCCAAAAGTCCTTCGGATGAGACTATAAACCGAGGCCCTGTGTACGAACGCACGCAGAACATCTTGCGCACACGTTAAATCATGTTCCGGTTTTCGTAACAGTAGGCCATTGTGTGCCGGTGGGAACAGATGACAGAATGTACAAAAACGCATACACACGGGGACTGAATGTAAAAAAGCCCATAAGTGCTTATTCCATTATCCTTGATATAAAAGAATTTTAAAAATAATAAAAATTCACACACACAACACACACACACACACACACACACACACACACACACACACACACACACACACACACACTTGTATGCGTCGAATCTCTTGACTTTTTTTTAAATGAGCTAGCCCCTTCTCTTGCCATCATGTAATTCATGGACAGCCATTTACGTCCAGTCAGTTATAGTACTTTAACACGTTTTATTATTATTTTTTAAATTCTTTTATATCGAGGATAATGGAATAAGCACTCAAGTGTTTTTTTACATCCAGTCCCCGTGTGTATGCGGTTTTGTAAATTTTGTCATCTGTTTCCACAGGCACACAAAGGCCTACTCTTCCGAAAAGCGGAACAGGATTTAACGTGTGCGCAAGATGTTCTATTATATCTATTAGTGCCTTTCTAGTATACACTTACTTATATGTAATTACAGATAATCGTACATCTGTAGAGCTATTTACGACCATCACTGCTTCCTGTCACTGAAACTGTAGTGCGCTTGTTTCCTCGCTATTATTATTATTTCTTGCTGCTTTTTGTTTTCTCTTTCTTTCCTGCATTTGTCCTTTCTTATCTTGCTTTCTCTCTATTCTCTTTTTCATTTCTCCCCCCACCCCCCACCCCCTCATTTTGTCCACCTTTCTATTATTCTGACGGGCACCACCAGTGCAGAACTTTACAATATTGTTTTTCTTATTCTTTCTCCGAACTTTTTCACTCCACGTCCGGTCTAATTTCCATTGCTATTTTAATCTCAGGGCTGAGAGCCTGGGGGGAGTTTTAAAGACATGCCACGGCACGTACAATCTACTTGTACCTTTGCTGTCCATTTGTGTTTGTCTTTCTGGTTTTTTCGATTGTTATTGTTCCTTTCTTTCGTTGTCTTCAGTTGTTGTTGTTTTTTTTTAAGATCTCTCTCTCTCTCTCTCTCTCTCTCTCTCTCCTCTCTCTCTCTCCTCTCTCTCTCTTCTCTCTCTCTCTCTATTGTATTGTGGCTTAAGGCCGATGTGCAATTCAACCATTTCAGAGTACAGACTTCTCTCTCTCTCAATAGATAGATAGATAGATAGATAGATAGATAGATAGATAGATGGGGGATCGGGATAGCCTAGTGGTTAGAACATTGCGCTCTCAATCTGACAACCCGGGTTCGATTCCCGTTCAAGGGGATATTTTCCCCTGGAGTTAACATCAGTGCTGACTCCGCTCTCCCCAAAAGTCTTTCGGATGAGACTATAAACCGAGACCCCGTGTGCGAACGATAGCAAAACATCTTGCGCACAAGTTAAAATCCTGTTCGGCTTCTCGTAAGAGTAGGCCACTGTGTGCCAGAGGGAACAGATGACAGAACTCACAAAACCGCATACACACGGGGACTAGATGTAAAAATAAAGCACATAAGTGCTTATTCCATTATCCTCGATATAAAAGAATAAAATATAAAAATAAATATATACATGTGT